>CM065741.1:8189777-8254777 GCA_033310375.1 Conus canariensis
CTTTTCAAACATAATGTGGATTAGGACCCTTGGGATAGTTACAAGTGAAGTATCTCTTTGCTTACCATCCTGTCGCTACTGTCAGCAGAGATGAAGTGGCAGATGAAAGATAATGCGATTTGTATTCAAGTAGGACGTTACTGCTGTGACAAGTACATCTTCTATGTTACAGAGGTGTCTTGCATTTTGCCAAAGGAGATCATCAAAATCTGTCAGTCATCTGTTGGGATGGCTTATTGAGGGTAGAATATATTAACTACATTGTAGGGAAGACCAATCGAGAGGGTTGTTGATAAGTTGCTAGTGTTGTTCCCTTCTTTTTTCAAGAGTGTTACTTGTTTATGGAATCATTTTTTTTGCATCAAGATTTTGCCATAATAAGGGATCCAAGACGTTTTTGCATACGTACGTTTATGACTATATATCTATCTATCTATCTATCTATCTATCTATCTATCTATCTATCTATCTATCTATCTATATATATATATATATATATATATATATATATTCCCACGACATTTCTGCGTATTTTCAGGACCGTATGTCTATTTCCTCGCCTGTTAGACTCTGTGTACCCCTATTGTGGCTTACGAGGCTGACTTATGCTGTGCATTTTGCTTGGTTCAAATGCATAAACATACTCAACTGTTACGTGATAAGAGGTTTTTGATAACTTAGGCCATTGCCGGCCGTAACCTCAAACACCCTCAGCTGCTAAATTTATTTGAACTGTATACATCTCTGAAATTAGATGGACACAACATAGTTTTTGCTTGGGTTCCAAGTCATGTGGGCATTCGAGACAACGAAATGGTTGATGAACTTGCCAAGAGTGTCAAGAGTGCAGATTGTCTGAGCAAAACTCAGGATTATATCAAGGACCTCTCGCACGAGGAATGGGACTCGGATACAGATAACAAACCTTGAAATCTGTCCAAACCTGAAAGAGTTTTTACCATGCTCCCGTAAAGAAGAAACAGTTTTGTGCCGTTTGCATACAGGCCATTCGTTTTACATCCATTCTTATTTTTGAAAAGGAGAAGAAGATCCGTGGTGCATTCCATATCATGTACCACGCACAGTGAAAACATATCCTTTTAGAGTGTTGGGACATACATGATGTGAGACATGAACGCTTTACGGCAGACCCAATGAAAACTTTGTTCAGAGATGTCCCACTTAATGTGATCTTTGAATTTCTGAAAGAGATTAATATTTTTCATCTGATCTAAGATTTTACGGAGGAAAGATCTTTAACAAA
This sequence comes from Conus canariensis, assembly GCA_033310375.1. Taxonomy (NCBI): domain Eukaryota; kingdom Metazoa; phylum Mollusca; class Gastropoda; order Neogastropoda; family Conidae; genus Conus; species Conus canariensis. The sequence goes on from CM065741.1 coordinate 8,191,042, forward strand.
ATATCCGGTGTGTTACTTGGAAGGTGTGTTTTATAGGGTTGTGTGAGTGACTTTTTATTTTATTTTATTTTTTAATATGACTTGTGAGTTGACTTCAACGTGGTGACAGCCCTGATATGGATCTTTGCGGTCAGCTGGTTATGAGCAACATTACCAGTACCAGTACCATTACCAGTACCATTACCAGTACCATTACCAGTATCATTACCAGTTGTCACAGCTGGCTGATTTATTAACCTTTGTGGATTTGTCCGAAAGCAATGGACTGCTTCGGAGCCATAAAAAGTACCGTCAAAAATTGAGCGAAAGTAGAGAAACACCAAACACAGAGTGCATATTATCGAGCGGTTAAAATGTCTTCAAACCCTCATTTTGTGTAAGACCATCCTCGTCCCGCGGGGGTGGGGGGGGGGGGGGGGGTGGGGGGGGGGGGGGGGGGGGGGGGGGTGAGGGGGGGAGCCAAAGACGCAAGACAATGAAAACAAAACATGGATACAAAATCAGCATGCAATATGCTCGTTAAAAAAAATACATTCAATATGCATGCTTAAAAAAATACATTCAACTCTTTTAAACCTCACTGTCAGCAATTCCATGAAAACTGGAAATACTGAATGAAGCTGTTTAATTTTGCATTCATGCGGAGAGAGTTAGCATAACCTCTAGTGCGGTCAGTGATATCATTTGTTTGTAAATTTGAAAAGCTTCTTCTTCTTCTAGTTCAGCGTTCCAGTATCTGGTAGCGTGTGAACTCGTTTTACCCTGTTGGAATACTCACACTATACTCGAGAATATAGTCAGTTCACTCCGACTTCGTTGAGTGCAGAAATTTGTGGGAAGAGGTTGTGGAAAAAGATAGATAAAAGATATGGTAGACAGAAAGGACAGTAGACGACAGTACAGCAAAGGAGTATACTGAGAGCGATAGGAAAAGGGGACGTTACTAGCACAGAATATCCAGAAGGTGGGGGAACTATTTGTACAAAAGACCCCACCCCCCACCCAGTATCCCCACGGGGGACATTTGAAAAGCATTGGCCGTCTGTAGGAGGAATGCAGAGACCCTTTGGGCGGGAAAAGTACCCCTGCCTTCTGAAATTTCAGTGCTAGCAAGTGCTTCTTTTCTTTCGCTTTCTTTGAGTGCTTTTCTTATTTTCTTACTGTGGTCTTTTTTTTTTATAAATGGTCGCAGTCTTTTCTGCTACTGAGGTTATGGACTTTTCTCCATTCAGACCTCCCCTCTTCCTGCTCCCTCTCTGGTGACAATGTTTTATAGTCCATCCTGCTCCCTCTCTGATGACAATCTTTTATAGTCCATCCTGCTCCCTCTCTGATGACAATCTTTTATAGTCCATCCTGCTCCCTCTCTGATGACAATCTTTTATAGTCCATCCTGCTCCCTCTCTGATGACAATGTTCTATAGTCCATCCTGCTCCCTCTCTGATGACAATCTTTTATAGTCCATCCTGCTCCCTCTCTGATTACAATCTTTTATAGTCCATCCTGCTCCCTCTCTGATGACAATCTTTTATAGTCCATCCTGCTCCCTCTCTGATGACAATCTTTTATAGTCCATCCTGCTCCCTCTCTGATGACAATCTTTTATAGTCCATCCTGCTCCCTCTCTGATGACAATCTTTTATAGTCCATCCTGCTCCCTCTCTGACGACAATCTTTTATAGTCCATCCTGCTCCCTCTCTGACGACAATCTTTTATAGTCCATCCTGCTCCCTCTCTGATTACAATCTTTTGCCTGAGGAGAGAAGGCTATCAGGTCAAAGTCCTCACTGCAGAAATTGGAGCTAGGGGGTTTGTAGGAACGTCTGCATACAGCCTCATGAAACAGCTCTCAGTTGCAGGGAAGGAAAAAACCAGAGCCCTGAAAGCAATGGCAGAAGCGGCAGAGAGGTGTTCAAGCTGGATCTGGTCAAGGAGGAACAAAAGTGAACTTCATAAGGCTTAATTTCCCTACAAATATCAGGTGTCCCTGTGGCTCAGTGGTTAAAGCGCGAGTCATTAAGTGGAAAGTGAGCATGTCCAGAGGGTCATGGGTTCGAATCCCAGCCATGGCTCGTCCCAAGATGGGAAAAAAAAAAAAAAAAAAAAGGGGCAGCAGAGGGACATCCGGAGTCATGAACCGGGTGTGGCCCAACCCCCCTAGAGTGTCAGGAGATAAGGGCCGAAACACTTGCTTGAAGGGGGCTTCTCTTCTGAGGACTCTCTGCTGCCACGCTCTCCACGAGTTTCTTTCTACTGATGCATGGGTAAACCATTGACTTCCGGGAATAGGCCGGAGGACGTCCGGGAAAGACCGGAGGACACTGGGAAAGACCAGAACCAAGGGCTCTGTGGGCTGGCTCCCCACTTTGCCTTAAACATGTGGCTACTAAGAATAAAAGGAAAAGATGCTCCCAGGATTCACCGAAAGGGGGAGAGAATGATGAATCCATCGGTGCTCAACCAATCATGACTGCAAATCCCAAACGGACTATGAACATGGACCAAATGGAATATCCATGTGTCTGTGGAAAGCGTTTCGCTACCACCCGTGGCATGAAGATCCACAGAACAAAGATGGGATGTGTGAAGACTCATCTGAATGAGCAGCAGCGCACTGCATCAGCAGATAAGACGTCGGAAGACCAAGGCCAGGATTTAAACCACAGTGCCAAGGACATCCACGCTGTTGGTTCGGATGAGGAATTTGCACAGGCCCTCGATGCCAGGCGCCTGAAACTCAACCTGCCACGAGCAAACGAAACTGAAGATTGGGAGAAACTGGATGCAAAAATCGTCCAAAGACTCGATGCACTGATAGGGAAAAGCACCCTGGAACACAAACTAGCCACATATGGGGACATTGTGTATGCCACATGTAGAGACGCCTATGGAGCAAAACTACCCAAAGAGAAAACACCTCCAAAGAAATCCAGACGCCAAGAAAAGATGGACAAGATCAGGGTCCAAAAGAAAAACCTCAAGATGCAAATGAAGACCGCACTGCCAGCTGAAAAACAAGGCTTGGAAAAACTGTGGAAAGACCTGAAAGAAAAACACAGCGCCCTCAGCAAAGCGGAATCTGTGAGGAAGAGGAAGAGCAAAAAGAAGAAGACACAAGAGCGCTTCTTCAGAGACCCCTTCCAGTTTGCCAGAACACTGTTTGAGCAGCCAAAATCTGGGACCCTAAGTGTGGACAAAGGAGTTCTTGAGCAGCATCTGAGGAAAACATACTCTGACCCACAGAGCAAAGCACCACTCGACATTCAAGGTCTGGTGTGGCCAACCAACCCTGAGGAACAGTTCAATGGCAAGCCTCCAACGTTGGCGGAAATCAAGAAGGTGGTCGACAAAGCCAGAGCCAAATCATCACCAGGGCCAAACGGAATACCTTACCAGCTTTACAAGAAATGTCCCAAGGTGCTGGAGTGGCTCCACAGGCTGCTGCGATCGGCTTGGAGAAACCAGAAGATCAGCGGCCAGTGGATGACGGCAGATGGTGTGTACATCCCCAAAGAGCAAAACTCAAGTGACATCAGCCAGTTCAGGCCAATATCACTACTGAACGTCGAAGGGAAAATCTTCTTCTCTGTCATGGCAGCAAGGCTGACCAAGTACCTGATGGAAAACAAGTACTTGGATGTGTCAGTCCAGAAAGGTGGCATCCCAGGCGTTGCTGGCTGTGTAGAACACGCCACAATGATCTGGGACGCAATCCAAAAAGCAAAAACAGAAAAGAGAGACCTGGACGTAGTGTGGCTTGATCTGGCAAACGCATATGGATCTGTGCCCCATGAGATGATACAGTTGGCTCTTGAGATGTACCATGTGCCAAAGAACATCCGCGACATGCTCAAGAAGTACTTCAACGGCTTCTCAATGCGGTTCTCTACCAAGGAGTACACAACAGACTGGATCAACTTGGAAGTGGGTATTGCAATGGGCTGTGCAATTTCCCCAATACTGTTCGTGCTGGCAATGGAACTCATCTTGAAAGCAGCAACAAACAACGCGAGACAAACAGACCTTGGCGATGGATACAAGATGCCTCCTCTCAAGGCCTTCATGGATGACACTACAGTGATTTCATCCAGAGAAGACGAGACACGTCATGTGCTGGAGAGGCTGGACGACATAGTTGCCTCATCCAGAATGAAGTTCAAGCCAAAGAAATCACGGAGTCTCTCACTGAGGAAAGGAAAAGTGGCCGGATCTGTGGTCTTCAGTGTTGCCAACCAGGCCATTCCAACAGTCACAGAAGAACCAGTCAAGAGCCTTGGAAGATGGTATGATGATACGCTGAAAGACACACAAAGAGCAAAAGAAACCAAGCAGATGGCGGAGGAAGGCTTGGAGACCATTGACCAGTGTGGGCTCCCTGGCAAATACAAGGTCTGGTGTCTGCAGTTCATGCTGATACCAAAGCTCCTATGGCCTCTGATGATATACGACATTTGCACCAGCATAGTGGAGGCAATGGAAGCCAAAATCAACAAGTTCACAAGGAAATGGCTTGGTGTCCCACCCTGTCTGACGGACATAGCGCTGTACTGTCGCCAAGCAAAGCTGAAACTACCACTGAAATCCATCCTGGAGGAATACAAAGCAGGGAAGATCAGACTTCAAAGCATGCTGGAGGACTCAGGAGACAAGGTGGTAGAAGCAATCAAGCCCCAGCTGAAGACAGGCAGAAAATGGAAAGTTCAAGAGGCGATGGATTCTGCAAAAGAAAGTCTCAAGATCAGAGAAATAACAGGACACACACAGACCAACAGACAAGGACTGGGGGTGACCAAAACTGAATGGTGGTCAAAGGCCAAAGGAAAAGCCAAAAGAGACATGATGATTCAGGAGATGAGAAAAGAAGAAGACCAAAAAAGACTCCAAAAAGCAGTCCAGCAGAGCCAGCAAGGGCAATGGACAACGTGGGAGAATGCAGTCCAAAGAAGTCTCACTTGGAATGACATTTGGCGCATGGCCCCTCTCAGGATCAGCTTCATTCTCAGATCTGCATATGACCTTCTGCCCTCAAATGCAAACCTGGTGAAGTGGGGGAAAACAGACGATCCTGCATGCCCCCTCTGCCATGAAAAACAAACAGTGGAGCATGTCCTAAGCTCATGTAAAGTAGCCCTGGCTCAAGGAAGGTACACATGGAGGCACAACCAAGTGCTCAAAGAGATTGTACAAGTAGTCTGGGCTAGTACCAACACCACAAAAGGGAAAATCAGGACTCCAAAAGCACCCGCAACATTCTTCACGGCAGGAGGCAGCAAATCATGGCCAAGAACAACAGTGCCACTCGAAACATGCAGGCAGAGTCTGCTGGACGGGGCAGATGACTGGGAGTGCACTGCAGACCTCCCAGAATGGAAGAGTCACCCAGAGATCATCAGCAAGAGTGGCATGAGACCAGACATAGTAGTCCACTCTAAGTCAACCAAGCAGCTGATCATGATCGAGCTCACGGTGCCATATGAGAACAGAATGGAGGCAGCTCAAATCTACAAGACTGAAAAGTATGCTGATCTGGCAAACAGCCTGAGGAGAGAAGGCTATCAGGTCAAAGTCCTCACTGCAGAAATTGGAGCTAGGGGGTTTGTAGGAACGTCTGCATACAGCCTCATGAAACAGCTCTCAGTTGCAGGGAAGGAAAAAACCAGAGCCCTGAAAGCAATGGCAGAAGCGGCAGAGAGGTGTTCAAGCTGGATCTGGTCAAGGAGGAACAAAAGTGAACTTCATAAGGCTTAATTTCCCTACAAATATCAGGTGTCCCTGTGGCTCAGTGGTTAAAGCGCGAGTCATTAAGTGGAAAGTGAGCATGTCCAGAGGGTCATGGGTTCGAATCCCAGCCATGGCTCGTCCCAAGATGGGAAAAAAAAAAAAAAAAAAAAAGGGGCAGCAGAGGGACATCCGGAGTCATGAACCGGGTGTGGCCCAACCCCCCTAGAGTGTCAGGAGATAAGGGCCGAAACACTTGCTTGAAGGGGGCTTCTCTTCTGAGGACTCTCTGCTGCCACGCTCTCCACGAGTTTCTTTCTACTTTTATAGTCCATCCTGCTCCCTCTCTGATGACAATCTTTTATAGTCCATCCTGCTCCCTCTGATGACAATCTTTTATAGTCCATCCTGCTCCCTCTCTGATGACAATCTTTTATAGCTCCACTCTACCTTGCCCCCTATCTGATGACAATGTTTTATATTCCATCCTGCTCCCTCTCTGATTACAATCTTTTATATTCCATCCTGCTCCCTCTCTGATTACAATGTTTTATATTCCATCCTGCCCCCTCTCTGATGACAATGTTTTATATTCCATCCTGCTCCCTCTCTGATGACAATGTTTTATATTCCATCTTTGCCTTTTAATCTGGCCACTGGATAGGGAAAATATAAGCTATGTTCAAGTGGAAACTGTACTGTAGTGTCCGTCAACGTTGTTTTTTTTATGTCCTTTTTTGTAACATTGAACCATTTGGGGATTAAACAAAATGTTTTTCATTCACCTCGGGGTGAAAAGTAAGCCAGCTAGGCTAACGTACTCTCGCGGCCTAGTTTCTCATCATTCGCTTTAAGAAAATCATACAAACTACCGGTCAAGGAAATCAAACGCCATTAAAAAAAATCTATAACCAATTATATTTCCTTTTTCAGTTTTTATATAATTTGTAAAACCGTAAAGCAATCTAATATCCACAACACAGCCTCATATTCATTTATAAGCTTTTTTCTTTGTCTTATTTGAGATTTCGTTACCATTTTCACTGAAGGGGAATCACATCTTTGAGAAAACTATGCTGTTACTTGATCAAATTTCCGTTTTGACGGTTTCATTTTTGAAAGAGAATTTGTTCCATAATCCATCTCATTTTTCAAAACACCTACAATACTACATGTCTGTGTATGGTTCAGTTCAATTTCAACTCAGTTCAGTCGAGCAAAGGAACCTAAAAGAGCTGCAAGTGCACATCAATACATTGAGTTACGTTGCTTCTAGTAAGATACGTGAACACGTGATCCAACAGAATTGTGATGAAATTTGCCAACAAAAGAGTTTTCAAAAAGTTCATGAAAATATGCTGACAAACAGAAACCATCAATACAGAAGTTAAAACAACACAGGTAATCTTTAAACATCGCACTTGTATGTTCACCACAGGCATGCTTAAAATCGAGGACACATCGACTCAGGTATTTCCTGAGATCATATATGCAGGACTAAACGTAACAAACCTTGGTCCACAGAGAGTGGTTGAGGTGTAGCCCTGTGTCTGTGATCTAAACGTAACAAACCTTGGTCCAGAGAGAGTGGTTGAGGTGCAGTCCTGTATCTGTGATCTCAGCAGTCAGGTTGGACATGAAGGTGGCCTCGTAGCTTCGGGTCTGGAAGAACCCCTTCACCGCATTCTTCACGTAGAACGCCACGTCCCCTCCTCTCACACCTTCCTCAGGCTCGGTGGTTATCTCCCATTGTCCGGGCATGAGCTCCGACATCAGGGAGGACACGTGCACCCCCATGTCCTCCAGCAGGTCATAAGGTCACAGAAGAGGTCATGATGTTGGTGCCAGACTAGAACACCTCTATGCAGGTGATCCTTTCCTCCCAACGGATCCAGAGTGCCTGCTTTGAAGACGTCAAACTCGTATTCAAAGGCAGACAGGAACACCAACCTTTGCTGTTTCCACAGCTTATCTAGCTGGGCTTTCATCAGTTGCCGTGGCGACGACATATCCGGCTTGCCATCGTGCATCATTAGGTCACAGAGGACGTTACCAACGCGACGACCTGTCTTTCCCACCCAAGGCCAAGGGGTCAGGGTATCCAAGCAGGGTTTCATATTGACATTGGGAAAATGAGAACCCAGCACGTCACTGACGGCTCGCGGCATTTCAGGTGTGTGTCCTTGGAAGCAGATCTCTGCGGGGAGAGTGCGAGTAACCCGTTATTTATAGTATGAAGACAGAATGAATCAAGCGCTCAAACAGAAAAAAAGAAAAGAAAAGAAAACTAGTGCTAGAAGAAGAAGAAGAAGAAGAAGAAGAAGAAGAAGAACAACAACAACAACAACAACAACAACCAGAACAACAACAAGAACAAGAAGAGGAAGAAGACGAAGAAAAAGACGATGATGATGACGACGACGACGAACAAGAAGAAGAAGAAGAAGAACAACAACAACAAGAACAACACCAACAAGAACAAGAATATGATAATGATGACGAAGAAGAAGAAAAAGAAGAAGAAGAAGAAGAAGAAGAAGAAGAAGAGATGATGATGATGATGATGATGATGATGAGGAGGAGGAGGAGGAGGAGGAGGAGGAGGAAGAAGAGGAGGAGGAGGAAAGAAAAAAAGAAAGAAAGACATGAGTACAAATAATGAAAACTTAGATAAATGAGTGAATAGATAGAAAGATAAGTAAATAAATGAATAAATAAGGAAGAAATAAAATGAAATAAATAAACAAAAATGTCAAATCATTTGTCAAATAAGTGATTACACGTTAACAATTTGTTTCCAATTTCTTTTCATCCTTCGTGCTATTTCACACATGCCCGTGCGCACGTTTGTCTGTGTAGGGTAGCATGGGGTAAAACGACCCCCTTAAGCAAAAACCGCTGCAACTTTCCTCGTTGAAGGAACAGAGAAATACAAGTAGGCTCAGACTCTGGAGAAATGCCTATGCTACAAACTGCCACTGACACAAAGTGATACAAATAAAAGAAAAGTGGTGGTAGGTGAAAAATGAAAAAAAAAAAATTTGGCCTTCTTGCCCCACACACGGGGCAAAACGCCCGAACACATGGGGCAAATCACCCATAGTAGGCGTTTAGCCCCATGAGTGTAGGCGTTTTGCCCCACAATTAAAACTTATGGGAAACCATCAAAAACTGCCACCACTAAATAGTTGAAGGAATTATATACATGTTTTGTACAGCTATCATGTCCTTCAGCTGTTAGTATCATGTCCGACAGATCAGTCCTCTGAATAACAGTTGGGGCAGATGAATGTAGGAAGTCCTTCAGTGCATTCCTCAAGGGCTCAGTGACGGCAGGGCTGGCATTCGACCCACACTTGTCCTGGTCTGGTGCAACTGTGTGGTTCACAGCAGATGATACAGGGTCAGTCCTCCTCTTCCTCACTGATGTTTTCCTCAGCTGTCACTGACCTTTTCTTTCTCTCCGTCCAGTCTTGGCCTTGCTCCTCTGTTTCCACGATTGTTTTTTGGCTGATTTCATCTCTGCATGCTTTTCTGCCAGAGCAGCTTTGCATTGCGATGAGGTCAGCAGTGCTGCAGACTCTGTTTTTCTCGATCTTGGCCTCTTCACTGGCAGCTTTGGAAGAGGGGATAAGCCGTGGATGGTTTCCCTTATACCCTCAGAGGTTGCTGAGGCAGAGAGCTGCTCCTTTTGGACTGGAGAGTGAAGGTAAGATGCGGCCGTAGTCGGGGTGTTTGGTTCTTCCGTATGCGTTGATGGTTCTCTAACTTGAGGCAGATCACAATTGTGGTGGCTAACATCGTGGCCAACGCGGGTAAACTGGACGGTCAGGTGTGGTGCGAGTGGTTGGTTTGTGGAATTTCCATACCGTTGTACCACATGGTGCTGGTTATCTGTCACAACAACGGACCTGTTGAGAACTTTGCTGGCTGCTATGATCTCCAACTTCCCAGGCAGGGAGGACGGCTCTGGCATGGCAGTAGTTGCCAAGCAAACCATGGTCACCATGCACCCCCCCCCCCCAGGACTTAACCTAAGTGGATCCACACGTTTCTGGTTGTTCCCAAGAAAATAACTCATTTGGACTATGAGTTATGGCCCTTGATTTAAGGGTACCCCCCATGTATGCTGACAACAATCATCAATTTCAGTCAAATGTAGCTCATGTGAATGACCAGAAATTCACGTTTCTGTTACTTTTGTAACTAAATCAATGACTTGCCGTCTTACAAAAGCCTTTTGTGTAGTCCAATACAGTATATCTTGGCTTCAGGGAAGCGCTATCTACTGAAACCGTTATTTTCACAATACGGACTGTATGTCATCTGCGATACATTGAAAATAATAGAAAGCAGGGCTTTTGAGGGGTTGTTTTCATACACAACAATGCCTTTGGGTCATTCAGGACCAATTAGGGCTTCCTAGTCCCGTTTTTTATAGGCACAAAATTAAATATATCTTCTATACCCCCTAAATATGCAATTTCGACAAAAACGACACAACACGATTTAAACAGAACAAAATTGTTATTTGCAACAAGCATCACTGTAAAAGAAAATGAATATATTGTAGTGAAATACAACAGTAATATGAAAGAATTTGCTGTTCTAGATGTTGTGATTATTTTCAATAAATAACGAATTTTATACATTTTATATGTACATGTATGATAATAACACTACTACTTGGAAATCGCATGCATTTGCATTTTAACCAAACAATGGTTTGATTTGTATTACTAATGTTTCTTTGTTGTGTTGGTTTTTTTGGTGCAGGTGAATGAATCCTCCTCTGGTGTAATGATCAACTGAACATGGCGGCAAGAAAGCGAAAACCTGAAGACAGCCCTGTTGGTGAAGTGTGTGTCATTCATTTCAGCCATTCTAACAAGAGATCATTTGTTCACCTCTCTAACTGCAAAGGACCTCAGAATAGACTGATAAAACTTCAAGACATTTGCAAGAAAAGACTATTGCAGCCAACTGGATTCTCCATATTGGATGGAAGAGGCTTGCAACTGCGTTCCAGATGATTTACGGCCAGAATACGGCTACCATCGTGACTGTTACCAAAGGTTCACTAAAAACCTTGGTAGACTGGAATCATCTTCAGAATCACAAACAATAGCTCTAGAGCAAAGACAGTCTGGGCGTTCTTCTGGCTCAGTGGAAACGATTATCTTCAAACCAGACTGCATATTTTGTAACAAAGAGGGGTTGAAAGCAAAAAAATCACAGAATGCTTGGACAACTGAACCTACATCCAAGTTTAAACGTGAAGGATGGAGCACAGTTCTTGAAGTTGCTGCGCACAGATAAGACGAGAAACTATTGTGCAGAATCAGAGGATTTGACCTGTTTGCCTGTGAAGCACAGTATCACCCTTCCTGTCGTAAGAAGTATGTCAGAGATCCTGCAGCATGGCAGAGTAAAGACAGTGTGTCAAAGAGATATCAGGAAAACCTGGAAAAGTCACACAAGACAGCATTTGACAGAGTCTGTTTAAGAATTGAAAGAGAGGTGCTTCAGCAGCAGAAGATATTGAGACTGTCAGACCTGTGTGATAATATACCTCTGCCTTGAACGAGACAGACCCACCCAAGTACACATTATAGGGCTGAAAAGCTAAGGCGGAAGTTGGAGAAGAGTGAGACATAGGGCACAGATTGTCATTTGTTTCATCTCACAGAAAAGGTGGGGAGTTTCAGTCTTTGCTAGTGTACAGTTCAGAAATGAAAACTGACAGAGCTGTCATTCTAGCGTACGAGCTTGGCTCAACCGACATGCTGAAATGTGTTGCCCTGTATCTACGGACAGTAATAACAGAGGCCTTTGAGAAATGAGAAAGTTTGCCATGGCCACCAACAGATGAATTTCTACAGCAACGTGATATCCTACTATCACGATCTTCAGATATTTCTTATCTATCTCTTGGCTGGCCAAACACAAGACCACACTAAAAGTACAAAGACTCGTTACTTCACTTGGCTAGGACATCCTCAGAGCCGTCACTGAGGGTCACTGGAAGCTGCCCAAACACATTGCTTTGTGCATGACATTGCGTCACCTATTCAGAAGCGAGTCTTTGTACTTTTAAAGTGTGGTCTTGTGTTTGGCCAGCCAAGAGATAGTTAAGAAATATCTGAAGATCGTGTAGTAGGATATCACGTTGCTGTAGAAATTCATCTGTTGATGTTGGTGGCCATGGCAAACTTTCTCATTTCTCGAAGGCCTCCGTAGATACAGGGCAACACCTTTCAGCACGTCGGTTGAGCCAAGCTCGTACGCTAGAATGACAGCTCTGTCAGTTTTCATGTCTGAACTGTACACAAGCAAAGACTGAAACTCCCCACCTTTTCTGTAAGGTGAAGTAAATGACAATCTGTGCCCGTATGTCTCACTCTTCTCCAACTTCCGCCTTAGCTTTTCAGCCCTATAATGTGTAATTGGGTGGTCTGTCTCGTTCAAGGCAGAGGTATATTATCACACAGGTCTGACAGTCTCAATATCTTCTGCTGCTGAAGCACCTCTCTTTCAATTCTTAAACAGACTCTGTCAAATGCTGTCTTGTGTGACTTTTCCAGGTTTTCCTGATATCTCTTTGACGCACCGTCTTTACTCTGCCATGCTGCAGGATCTCTGACATACTTCTTACGACAGGAAGGGTGATACTGTGCTTCACAGGCAAACAGGTCAAATCCTCTGATTCTGCACAATAGTTTCTCGTCTTATTTGTGCTCAGCAACTTCAAGAACTGTGCTCCATCCTTCACGTTCAAACTTGGATGTAGGTTCAGTTGTCCAAGCATTCTGTGATTTTTTTGCTTTCAACCCCTCTTTGTTACAAAATATGCAGTCTGGTTTGAAGATAATCGTTTCCACTGAGCCAGAAGAACGCCCAGACTGTCTTTGCTCTAGAGCTATTGTTTGTGATTCTGAAGATGATTCCAGTCTACCAAGGTTTTTAGTGAACCTTTGGTAACAGTCACGATGGTAGCCGTATTCTGGCCGTAAATCATCTGGAACGCAGTTGCAAGCCTCTTCCATCCAATATGGAGAATCCAGTTGGCTGCAATAGTCTTTTCTTGCAAATGTCTGGAAGTTTTATCAGTCTATTCTGAGGTCCTTTGCAGTTAGAGAGGTGAACAAATGATCTCTTGTTAGAATGGCTGAATGAATGACACACACTTCACCAACAGGGCTGTCTTCAGGTTTTCGCTTTCTTGCCGCCATGTTCAGTTGATCATTACACCAAGGAGGATTCATTCACCTGCACACACAAAACAAGCACAACAATGAAACATTAGTAATACAAATCAAACCATTGTTTGGTTAAAATGCAAATGCATGCGATTTCCAAGTAGTAGTGTTATTATCATACATGTACATATAAAATGTATAAAATTCGTTATTTATTGAAAATAATCACATCTAGAACAGCAAATTCTTTCATATTACTGTTGTATTTCACTACAATATATTCATTTTCTTTTACAGTGATGCTTGTTGCAAATAACAACAATTTTGTTCTGTTTAAATCGTGTTGTGTCGTTTTTGTCGAAATTGCATATTTAGGGGGTATAGGAGATATATTTAATTTTGTACCGATAAAAAACGGGACTAGGAAGCCCTAATTGGTCCTGAATGACCCAAAGGCATTGTTGTGTATGAAAACAACCCCCCAAAAGCCCTGCTTTCTATCATTTTCAATGTATCGCAGATGACTTTTTTAAGACGGCAAGTCATTGATTTAGTTACAAAAGTAACAGAAACGTGAATTTCTGGTCATTCACATGAGCTACATTTGACTGAAATTGATGATTGTTGTCAGCATACATGGGGGGTACCCTTAAATCAAGGGCCATAACTCATAGTCCAAATGAGTTATTTTCTTGGGAACAACCAGAAACGTGTTCAGTGGTCCCTAAGGTACATTGTAGATCAACTTAGATTAAGTCCTTGAGGGGGGGGGGGGGGGGTGCATGGTGACCATGGTTTGCTTGGCAACTACAGTGATCCATTTTTCCAAGGCGGAATACCACAGCCATGCAGGTAGATCAGCATTGATGGTGGGCATAGTCATTGTTGTGGTCACACATGTAGTTCTTCATCTGGCAACAGTCTGGTAGAGGTTTCGTTTTCTGCTGGAAAGTCGTTTGTTGAATAGTCTGCACCGGGTGGCTGGTGGAAAGGGAAATGTTCTCACTGGAGGCGTCAGCTGTTGTTTCTGCTCATTTGTGATTGGAGGGCTCCTCTTCTTCCTCATCTGTTACCAGTGCCCCTTCGTGGTCGGCGTCAGTGAAGGCGTTGGGATCAAACGGCCACAGACCGCAGGTCTTGAAGCCGTGGACGGCTCTTTCAGGCAAAGCTGTCCTCAGGCAGGCCTTTCCAGAAAGACCAGCCATGTCATAGATCGAGATCCGTCGTCCTGGATTTGACACGATCCAACTGTCAGCTTCAGCGTTGAAAGCACTCTTCAGAGGCTTGAAAACAGGGTCTGTCGAACGGTTGTAGTTTGTGCCTGCTGTGACGGGACAGAGTTAGCAGTTCTATTCTATGCTCTCGACAAAACTCTATTGCTTCCAGAGTCTTGTGGCTATGGTGTCCGTCCAGCAGAATGAGGTGAGGGTCATGGCGAGAGCAACCAGTGACCATGGCGAAATGATAGAGCCATTTTAAGAACAATTCAGAATCTGTCCATCCGCTTCTGGTGGTGCGTCTTTCAGGAGTGTGTCCATCATTCGCTTCCTAGGAAAATAGACACAGGTGGCAGAAAGACGCCTGCTGCGCTGCAGGCACACACGACCGTCATCAAAGTTCCACGTTCAGCACTCGTGGCTTTCCCGGCCTGCCACGTGCCTTTCGAGGCCAATATCTTCTTGGGCTTTTACACGGTTGTTAATCCAGTCTCATCCATATTCCAAATTCAGGATGGTGTGTAATCATGATTTGCCAAGCATTCTTTGTACAGTTGAAAAAAACCCTGATGCACTTGAGGCTTGTTGAAACCTACAGCGCGAGCTAAGCTAGCTGCCTGAGGCTGCCGAATACTTAGTCTATGGCGCATGAGAAAACCCTGCACCCAGTCTTGTCCTGCCATTCGTGACTTCTTGTGGAATGGGTGGCTGATCCCCGCTCTTTCTGCGACATCAGCAGCAAGACGTTGCATGTCCCGCATCTTCAGACCACAGAGCGACGCGCTGTCCCTGGGGAAAGCAGCCCGAATCTTTATAATATTTGTTGTGTACATGTAAGCTAACTGGTATCTACGACATGTATAGGACATTTTGCAAATGTAATAAGCTTCCATGCATGTGATTCAGCTTGCCTCTTTATCTCAGTATGTGTATGCCTGCACACATCCACACATGTAGAAATCTGGTATTGATTATTAGACCACTCATACCATGCTACTGATATTCAAACCAGTTGTGATGCGTTTCACCGGCTGTATGTCAGTACGGCGAAACCGTACTCTTTTAGGTGTATGTGTGCAAGCTTATAAGTGCGCACGCGCGCGCGCGCACGTGTGTGTGTGTATGCGTGTGTGTGCGTGCGCACGTACGCACGCGCGGGCGTGCATGTGTGTGTGTGTGTGTGTGTTTGTGTGTGTGTGCATGTGCATGTGTGTTGTTGAAGTTCTAGAGTGTGTGCCTGAATGCACGCACGTGTGTGTGTGTGTGTGTGTGGTGTGTGTGTGTGTGTGTGTGTGTGTGTGTGTGTGTGCGCGGGCGCGCGTGTGTGGGCGTGTGTGGGGGGCGTGCATTGTTATCGCTGTTCCTCTTGTTGAAGTTGGTGCGTGCGTGTGTGTGTGTGTGTGTGTGTGTGTGTGTGTGTGTGTGTGTGTGTGTGTGTGTGTTGTGTGCGCGCGCGCGCGTGCGTGCGTGTGTGCGTGCGTGTATTCTTGTATGCAAACATGTGTGTGTTGGGATGTATGTGTATAAATCATAGGTGCACACACGTGTCAGTTCGCTAGTGTAAAACGGATCTGGCTGTGCTGCGGCGTTGAATGCAATGTGTGTAGTTCTGTCAATTCAATGCTATTTCCCACCTTTTTTGTGTCAGGAGATGAAACTGTGTTTTGAATGTTGTTCAGCATTCATTCCTGAATGAATTGTAGAGGTGTGTGTGGTGTGTGTGTGTGTGTGTGTGTGTGTGTGTGTGTGTGTGTGTGTGTGTGCGCGCGCACACACACACACACACACACACAAATGAGTGGGCACACACACACGTGTGTGTGTGTGTGTGTGTGTGTGTGTGTGTGTGTGTGTGTGTGTATGTGTGTGTTCCTGTGTTTGTGTAGGTATGAACATACATGAATTTACGCATGCATACACGCGGATATATGAGAAAGAGAGGATGGGGTGGGCTTGTGGTTCACCTAAACATTGTGAGCATGAAACAGAGGGAACATATGTTCAGGAGTGGCTGACTGAATGCAAGCCAAATTTCAATACTGAGCTTCCATTCACTGAAGAAGATACACAAATCACGCTGAGCGCTGGCCAAACACGCATGGCTATGTCTATTCATTCTGTCACGGGGAAAAGGACATACTCGACTATGTTTTCTGAGACTGCAGAATTATTATGGTGTATAGAAATGTGTTCTTTACACACTTTGTAGTGTCAAAGCTGGAGAGAACTATAAAATAGGCACTCTGGCTCACCCACCTCCGCCAGCTCCAACCGGCTGAAGCCGGTTTCGCTGTTGCTCCGCCGGCTTACCCAGAGTGCCTATTTTATAGTTCTCTAATAGTAAACACTTTACAAACATACATAATGTGTAGGATTATCTGTTTTTAACACTAATTTAGAAAACTTTTGAGACTTTAGTTTTTGCTTAATCCTTCGTTTTTCTTGATCGTCTTCAATAACATCATTTTCACGCATACCTTCATCAAATGCGTCTCTGTCTTTCATGTGAAATAAAACTACAGTCTTTAATTGTTCTCTAAAGTCTTTTAAAACTGAGTTATATTTTTGACATAAAATCCACACACTTATCCTAGCATGTCTTCCACTGAAAGCCAGTTTCGGCCGAAGTCATCTATAATAAATAGTGTCTGCGTTCCCCCAAACAGTCTGTACTACCAGTCGGTTGACTGTCAGCTTTTTTGCAAGACCAAGACAACACAATTATAACGACGCAGTAAGTCAGCAGGCTGAGCGTCCTGTTTACAAACTGTGTGTCTCCTATGTTCTGACCTAAAAATCAATAAAACACGCCTTGCGCGCCTACTGCGTTTCTTCTCTCACCGGGCTTGCGGCGCGGTCTGTCTGCACAGCGGGCGTGCGCTAACACGTTCTTTGCTATAGCGTGAGCTGCCTCTTTCTCTGTTCTTCATCGCGCTTAACTAGTAGTTGCAGGCCAGCCCGACACTGCACAGCGCCCACGCACATCCTGTTCAGTCACAAAGCAAGTGGCTGACATTTCAAATGAGAAGTGGTCCTACCAGTTCCACTTTTCGCCCCAAGTCCTTAATTAAGTCACCCCAAGTCCTTAATTAAGTCACCCCAAGTCCTTAATTAAGTCACCCCAAGTCCTTAATTAAGTTCTTAATTAAGTCACCCCAAGTCCTTAATTAAGTTACCCCAAGTCCTTAATTAAGTCACCCCAAGTTCTTAATCAAGTTACCCCAAATTCTTAATCTAGTTCTTAATCAAGTTACTTTAAGTTTTTAATCAAGTTACCTCAAGTTCTTATCAAGTTCTTATTTAAGTTTTCATCAAGTTGTCATGAAGTCGTTATCAAGTTCTTATTCAAGTCACTTATAATTATTTATTAAGTTCTTGAAATATTACTGCATATCAAATGGATCAAAATGATCTTTTGTTGTTGGCGGTTCTGGTATTCTTTTTTGTTCAGATTTTGTATTTAGTGGCTGTGATTTTTTGGGCTGCTTTGGTTTTTGCTGTCTTTCTTTATATGTTTTATAAACGTAATAACCACCCCCACCAACAGCAATGACGCCAAAAATGCTAACTCTTTTAATCCAAATAATCCATGATGATGTTGCGGGACTTGAAACAACTTGTTCTTGTTGTGGCTCTGGCACAACTGGTGTTTTTTCATTATGAGTTACATTCTGTGCTCGGAACATTAATTTTTTTTGTTTGTTCCACTCTGCTAATTTTTTCCCTGCTGCAACGCGCCCAGGATGAGGAGGCTTTTTACTGGTCACTTTCTCCACCTGATTCAATGTTTTCTGATTCTGCTGATTTTCTGGCTCGGTCATTTTGAAGGGAAACAAAATCTATATGATTAAAAGTAATTAATCCCATAATTACTGGCGACAATAATGTTCCAAATCTGTAATATAGATCACATCCTAGAGACTCTAATGACTTTGTTAAAACGGGATCCTGTGTTAAATCATACATAAAATCTTGTTCAGAATCAATGGGCGCAAATCTACTAACGAGTTTAGTGTACAAACTAAGAACAGTTTGTCCGACACTTTTGACCATTCTTGACCCCAGTTGCGCTTCATACCTGTTGTGATACTTTACAATGTCTTGTGGCGACATCTGTTGAATCTGTTCTATGCTGAATTCATTTCCAAGGTACTGTTTTGTTTTTCCACACGCTGCCAAAGAATACAGCCTTTCCTTTTGGCGCATAATAGCTTGGTCATCAACTTGATCATTTGTAAGTTCAGGAAGTAAATCATCGCAGTTCATGTTTTATTAATGAATAAATATTATTTTATTTTTAAAAAATGAGCACCGAAAAAACTATTACTAACCTTGTATACCATTCTGCTGTTATTGGAGGCCTAAGTGTAGGATACACAATGCTTGGTAAAAGCCTGTTAAAAATAAAACCAGCAGATCTTGGCAAACTAGGCTTTGAAGACTCAGCAAAGCTGATTGCTGTTATTACAGCTTCATTTGCTACGAAAGATTTTCTAGTTAAGCAAGGAATAATTCCAGACAGTATCAATATGTAAAATTAAAAAAAATACATTTATAAAAATGGCTTCACTCGTAATGATGATTGGTGGCGCTGTGGTTAATGCGCTTGCTTTTAGCGGAAGTAATTACGCATTTAGTAAACTACAAAATAACAATGAGAGAAAAAGACATAACAGAGCTATGGAGCAACTAGCTGCTGCACAAGACACCTATGAAAAGCAAAGAATGGAGCAGTTAGATTTTATTAACGACAGACTTAAACAACAGGGACATGCAGCTTACACATTTAAAGATGTTGACCAGGCAATAAAAGAATATTTTCTAGTAACAGGCAAACAAGTTGAAACATTGCCCCCCCAAAATTTAGCGACTTTTATCAACCATCAGAAAAACAAAAGATGCAAGAAATATTGTTTATTGTCTTTGGCATGACCGCTGTGTATTTTGTTGCACAAAGTATTGGCTGAATAAAAATGTACAAAATCTATTATTCTCCAAAAGGATATTGGAAGGGAATAACGGCAATTAAAAAGCTTAGCCAAGCAGCGGGAGTCAGTGAACAAACAGCAAAAGAATGGTTATCTAAACAAGCGATTTGGCAAATTTATTTACCAGCGCCTAAACGAATACAAAGACCACACTTTGTCAACACAATACCGAACGACACCCATCAAATGGATCTTCTATATTTACCCCATGATACAATTAGACGAAAAAGATTTAAGTACGCACTTACAGTCATTGACATAGCTTCAAGATACAAAGATGCGGAACCATTAACACAAAAGAGTGCTTCTGCTGTTGCTGTCGCTATACAACTGATATATCAACGAGGACCCTTAACTTATCCTCGCATGATTCAAGTCGATGATGGGAAAGAATTTAAAGGACAAGTGAATCAATTATTGTTAAAACATAGAGTTACTATTAAAAGGGGCATTCCGGGTGTTCACAGATCACAGGGTTTGGTTGAAAACTTTAACAAACAGTTATCTGAAAGGCTTTTCTCCTACCAGTATCACAGAGAGCTGATTGACAATTCTCGCAACACAGAATGGGTTAGAAGACTGCCCTCAGTTCTACGTGCAATGAATAATGAAGAATTTAAAGGTCTAAAACCAGTACAAGCAATCAGAAAACAAACAATAAATGTTGTTGAAGGAGAGTCTTCATCAAGCAAACTATTACCATTTGGTTTGAAAGTGAGATACCTTTATTCGCCGGGAGAAGCGGAAGGGGACACTCGCATCAGGGCAACAGATCCAGTTTGGAGTGTTGATCCATATGAGATAAAAAAAATTGTGAAAATGAATCCGCCCGTGTATTATTTACGAGAAACTGACACAACAAAACGACCAGCCCCCCGAAGATCTTTTGTGAAGGAAGAACTGCAGATAATCCCTCCAGACACAGTTCCAGTCGCTTAGTTAATTTAGGCAAATACATTTCTGAGTTAAAATGGAAGCTCAAAAAAAATTATTTGCGTATAGATTTATTATTAAAACAATGATAAAGAATAAACTACCCATTGATCCTAATATTTATGAAAAAATCAAAAATCTTGAAACAACAACCACAAATAATCCAGCTATACTGGATAAAGAAATTACTGAGTATCTAATTGCGCTTGACCAAATGTCCTCCAATGACCAATTGCATATGAAAACTCTGGATTAACAAATACTCTTTTTGTGTTAGTGCGGTCAAGAGACCGTTTTGTTACAACTGTTGTGTTAATCTCATGCAGATTAGATCGTAGTTTACGTTGTCATGATGAAAAGTCTTATTGTCAAACAATGCTTTTTTATAGTTGTCATGGGATATGCTTGATTGCACAACACTACGAGATATTCCCTTTGCTTTTTTAACAACTTTTTTTTGGCTTGAAAGACTGTACATTTTCGACCTCAAACCAACAAACTCCTTGATCACACCTCCAGATAATTCATCCTTCATCTTACCTAAAACCTTCTTGTTAACAGTTGAATGCAAAGGCGAATCTTTAGGATAATCAGATGTGTCGTACCATCCCGCATGCCCTTTAGCTACTTCTAATTCCATGTCTTTATAGATATCTTCAGTAGGGATGTCGATTACAAATGAATCTGTATCTGTGTACAGAACTCTGGACTCTGGATACAAGGGTTTAAAGTAGTCGTAAAGAAATTCTAACATCAAAAGCTTCGACAGCTCTAAAACAGTAAACCCAATAAAAACGGGCTTGTCCAATTTGACTTTCTTTTTTTT
This sequence comes from Conus canariensis, assembly GCA_033310375.1. Taxonomy (NCBI): domain Eukaryota; kingdom Metazoa; phylum Mollusca; class Gastropoda; order Neogastropoda; family Conidae; genus Conus; species Conus canariensis. The sequence goes on from CM065741.1 coordinate 8,211,925, forward strand.
CATCATTATGCCAAAAAGCTGATCATGAAATCTTCTGAAGTCCTGATAATTTGGTTTTGAAGTCAACTTAATTGCTTCGTTCTCTCTAGTGACCAATCTGACATCTTTACGCTTGTGCGGATTTTCCATAGTCTTTCCAAAACAGCTGTTGTTCATCAACTTGAAAAAGTCTTTTTCTGAAGCATCTGTGGATTTAGTTCTGAGATCAGTGTTCTTCATTATGTATGGTTTCATGAACTGTTCTTGATCAAAAGCAATTATACGATGAACAGCTGTCAACTTCAAACCATGTCTTAAATAAAATTGTAGAAGCCTGTAATGGCAGACATAATTTTTTTTGCCTCGAAGATTAGGCACAAGTTTAGGTGGTTCTGTTTTTGCCATCTTTAGACTTTCTGCTGCTAATGGATAGTCATTATGGTAATCATGGAGTTCCTGAGGATATTCTAAGTCAACTTCTAGAATGTATCCACACTGTTGATCTGGCGACAAACTGCCCAACCACTTTAATGCTTTTTGAATATTATCCGTATCTGTGTACATTTTAAAGTTGCGTAATGGAAGTGATTGCGCCATTGCCCATCCATACAGATTGTTTGCATCTAAATACATGAGATAGTTAGACCTTTTACTTGGATCATAGTCATCCAAGTATTTGTTGTTTGCTTTACAGTAATGGTGCGACGCCATACTGATTCCCCCACGCAATCCGTTTTCAATCATCTGAAGCATTGGCAGGTCAGACAATAAATCAATTTGTACTCCAGTAAATTTTAAGAAAGCGTCCCAGCTCATCCCGGGCGCAGAAATGTAATGCGCAGGATCCAAGCTGTAATGTTTCATGCAGGTCTTCCTATAATTTTCAAAGACGTCCGCCAACAAACAGGTATCCGCCATTAAATAGGAATCATGATAGTCTCCCATTGTTTTACACTCTAACTTCTGCCACGCATCTTGAGCATGCTGGTAATCAGAATCACTGATGTCCTTTCCTCTGAGACTAGAAAAGAACGCGCCTTTAGGCGGAAGTGTATCTTCGTCAAACCTTTGCCAACTGTTCATGTACTCATAAGGGTAAACGCCCTTTCTAACAAGAGTTGGGTCAAAATATTCTTCTGTTATTGGGCAGGACTTTAAGGACATAGCCAGTGACTCTAATGAACCCATCATGTGTTGCATAGAGTCGTAGAAAGACATGTTATTTAAAGTGAAACACATGTACTTTTCTGATGACTGTGCAATGCATGACACCCTGAAGTCGCTGGTTACTGCTTGCATTATAAGGTGAGAGTCGTAACCTCGCAAGTTGTGAAAGAATATAGGCAGCTTCCATGTCTTTGGTTCAAACTTTAGTTGAAGATTGCATTTGTTATGTGCTGCTCCTCTAAACTTTCCACTAATGTGATCATGGTCTCTTACTGTTGGATTCTCTGCGGTGGCAACCAAGGCCGCCCCACAAATCCAACAGTGAGTGGCTGAGTCATACTGTTGTTGGTCTTCAGGCGTCATTATGATTTCAGATAAGTTTAGATTATTAGAACAGGCATTACGCACTTGCTGCATGCGTTTTAAGAAGTATTTTGCAGCATTTGGTCCTCTGTATAATTCTGGCTTTGAATGGGCGCCATCCGACCTAACAATGATGAAGGCAAATGAGCAAATCTGATGATTACTCATTAAGACTGTTTTAGGAAGTTTCTGTGGGGTTGGTCCTTCATAAGGAACAATGAGTGATTCGAAGTCTGCGTAAACAATATATGGACTAGTTTGCAACCGTTTCCAGTTCTTAAAACTAACTTTACTGCCTTCTCCGGGCGTAATTAGTTCTGTATCACAGTCAACTGGGCTAATACAATGTTTTATATGTTCACTCGCAGCTTGAACGGACGGAATTCTTGTTAAACATTTTCTACAGAATTCTTGTTTGCTATGTTGTTTTGTAGTATGCACTAGTAATCTACTCATTGTGCGTATTAGAGTGTAGTGCAACCCATTAAGGCTTTGCATCAGGAGTAAGTCTACATGAGTTTTGGTTGGTTCGCCTATTGTTGGACTGTTCTTTGACACTCTAATTGGCAGAAGGTTGGTTTCTTCAGACCATGTGTAGACATTAACAGTTATTGGTGGATTTTGTTTTTCAAACTGATCAATTTTGTCTACAGCCATAGGAAATTCAAGGCCGTTAAAGTTAAGATCATTGGCCCACTGCAAATAGTTAGATACTCTCTCTGCATTTTTGGCAACGTGATGCAGCCTAGCAAGAACGCACCACATAAAACATTTGTCGTCTGAATTCTTTATGTTCAGAACTGCTTTCTTTGCAACTAATGTTGGAGGCAGTGGAATGTAAGACTTGCCTACAATCGGCTCATACTTAGCCTGTCTTAATCTGATGTCTAGGACTTCACCCTCTGACCAACCAGAGCCTCTCATTTTAGCTGCTTCAGAGGCTTCATTAAACTGTGTAAGAAGTTGATCTGCCCAACCAGGTGTTAAGTCATTATGAGAAAGAATAGTCTGCTGTTTAGTTGAGACCCAGACTTCTAGATTTTCTTCGTTTATTGTTATATAGTCGATTAAAACAACTATCCTTACTTTAACTGGGGGGTTTATTGTTAGTTTACTTGGAACTTGAGAAATAGCATGTACAACGCTTGCCTGCACGTTTGTTGGATCAATAACTTCTAAAACGACCTCATTTAAAGCTTTTGACAAACGCTCTTCCTCGAGCATTGCTTCAAACAATTCATCTGAACCTTCATATATCTTATCCATGCTGAGTTTCTTTTCTAACTCAAAATATTTATTTAAATTAAAAAAAATACATCGACTTCAAAGTCGTCTTAATCAGAATCAATATCAACGGTCTTTTTGTGCTTGGACTCGTAAACTAAAGTATAAACGCCCTTTGGGGTTGTTAATGTGAGCTGTTTAGAACAGAGTTTAATGTTTCGTTTACTTTTTTTAAACATTCCTTTTTTATCTGGTCGGTGTCTGGTTGTTGAGAAAAAGTTGCCCTTGCCTTTCTTTGAAGATCAAACTTTTGTCTTTTGTAGTCCTCAAAATCAGCCTGTAGGCGACTAAATTCTTCATCCGTGATGTTTGAGTCAGCAAGTGCTTTATTTATTGTCAGTTTGAAGGAACTAAGTTTAGCTGTTATTAGTTGAACCATAGCTGTGTGCTTTTGGAGTTTAGCTTTTATTTTTTTGCTGACAGCACTTACAGCCAATGAACACAGGCCAAGAGTTAAAGACAAACCACCTAGAGGTATAGCTACCGGTGCACCTACGCCTGTTGCTAAGAGACCTACACTTGTTCCTGCTGTTAAAGCACTAACCGCCGATGCTCCAGTATTAACATATGTAACAGCATTAAAGACAGCAGAATACCTTCGTTTGGTTTTGCTGTATTTTGAAAGGTCCTGCTCTAGTTTTTGTTGCATTTGTGTAATGTTGGTTAATCTGAAAGTTTTTATGTCTACAGCAGCAGAATTCTCTTCTTTGGGCACTTTTGGATAAGTCGTAACAGACATGCTTTTTTAAAATAAAAATAATTTAGTATTGGATATCTTTTAATCTGTTATCTTGAATATTCAGCTGCGCATCATATATTAAAAACAAATGTACATTAAGTGGTTTATCACTCTCTTTTTCTTTATCAATTTGAATGTTTATTACGTCTTTAACTGTTCTCCCACTCCCATGCAACTGATTATCCTCTGTTGACCTTAGGTCAATCCATAAACCGTATTTCGTTGTTAAATATTCATCAAGTCTAACACTGTGAAGGTGTAGATCTTTAGACACAAGGTCTACTGTTGGATTTCTACACCTCCCGCCTCCAAACAATTTTCTTATTTCATCAAAATGATGATAAGGTTTAAGCCCGCTACCGTAGACTTGGTTAGGACTACCCTCAATTGAACATTGTACTTTCGTTATTTTAGGATTGATAAACTTTTCACTTTGTCTTTTGAATGGTTCTTCATCTTCACACAGCAATAAAATACCTTTAAGGGATCTTGCTGCAGCGCTAAAACTAAAGTTCCATATTGTGTCTGCCCTGCTTTTAGGATATTTTGAATGATGAATCACTCTTTCGTAATATATTGCTAATTTTGACTGATATTGTTGCTCAATCAGCCTTGCTAAGTTAGGGTTGCTAACAATGTCAAACTCTAACGAGATGTCGAAAATGTGTACTTGGAATCAGTGTCTGTAGATTTAATGACACGTTTGTATTCATTAAAAGTTAGTTCATATGACAATCTGTCTTTTAATGCTCCTTGAAAGTATGGCGCATGCGCTTTTAACAACTCAAAATCTAAGGGTATGGAAAAGCGATTTCCATAAGCAAAACTTACAGCTTCATACTTGTTGCCGGCTTTAGCGTCTTCGGCGTCTATTCTGTGTTTTAGTGCTTCGTTATTTTCGATTCCTTGAAACGCAAGATCGGCCCTTTCATTATCGGTTAGCCATAGATCAGAATAGATTAGAAATATGTCTGCATTGTGTAAAGAAAATATTTCTTGCCCCTCAAGTTTTATAGAAATTTTCTTAACGATTGCCCGTCCCAGATTCTGTACAACTGTCCTGTTTGCGTCTGTTGCTGAATCAAGTTCTATTTTGAAAGTAAGCCGTGCAGATCCCGGCACAATCACTTCATCTGCTCCTAGGTCTGGAAATTTAACAGTAAGAATTTGATCTGAATCAATAGTAGATGGATTATTTGGAACAATAATATTCTGTTTATTTCCCTTCACGCCAAAGGGCTCTTTCAGTCTTCTATGCGGGTCAAGAATCGAGCCATATGCTTGTGACATTTTTTTATAAAACAAAAATAAATTATTTTTAAAACATGGCAGGCATTGAAGATTATGATGTTTTTGATCCTGGAGACGACATGAGTGAAATGACGCCTTTGACACATCCATTACAATCATTGCGGCGTGAATTAACAGAAAGTAAGGTCAAATCATTTTACGAAAGTTTAGGTCAAGAACCTCCTGATTTTATAGACCCTAATGATTTTGAAACAAAAGATGGCCATTTGATTTTTAAAAACGAGCAAGGACAACCTGTACAGCTTACATCTAAACCAGACCCATCAAAGTTTTTAGCAAAGACTACAATTAGACAAAGGCTCAGTGTGAGCGATCAAAATCGCCTTGGCATTGCTAAACCGTGAAGATTAGACAGTGAGGCAGTTGCTAAACTTCAAAACACACTAAAAGAACTCCCAACAGATAACCAAATACAAAACATGGAACTTAAAGATTTAAGCCCAACAGCAGACGAAATAATACAAGCAGAAACCAGTTTTTCAGAAGAAACAGCATTAAAAACTATGCACGATCCGCCGCTACCTATGAGAGAAATAACAGCCCTTGATCATGCTTTAAGAAGCATCAGAGGCGAATTAACAAACAATTTAGCAAAACTGGGTGAACTAGATGAGCATATAAAAAGAGAAAAAGAAAAACTAGTTGAGGCTGATGACCACAACTTAGGACCTGGTGTTAAAGAAAGAATAACACAAAGACTAAAAGATCTTGAACAAGAGAGATCAGCAAGACTAGAAGTGCTGTCTACTAACCGAGAACAATTAAGAACTCAAGTGAGCAGAATAAGAGAAACTATCCAAAGAATTTTATATGAAGACACAACGTTAGCAGAACGAATAAAAACACTGTTTAGAGAGCAAGGTGTCACATTAGCAAGTGTTATAACAGCCTTAGGATTTGCAATAAGTACACTGGTGTTGGCTATTACAGGCGGCGGTGGTGGGGGGGTAGTGCCTCCGCCGCCATCTCCTCCACCTGATAAATCATGGGTAAAAAAACAACTTGATCATCTTGCAAGTTTATTAAAAAAATTAGCCAGTAAGGCAATAGATTCTTTGCCTGGTATAATAGGAGGGATCGTTAGCTGGCTTTTGTCTGCCGCAAGTAAAGTAGTTGGCTTTATGGCTGAGCACCTATGGGCATTAGTTGTCTTAATAGTTGGGTTACTTTATAGTAAGATAAAGACCAAGTAATCCTAGGGCAGTTAATCCAATAACAAGTGCCGTCTTTTCATATTCATGGGGGTCGCTTTTATTCACCATGAGGATTGGTTGGGGGTGGGGTTTTGAGGGGGGTATTGGATGGGGTTTTGGGGCCTTGGGGATTGGTGGGGATTCTTTTTTTATTGCTATTGCTGGCTTAGAATTTATGTCGTTTTTTCCGACCTTCTCTTCTTTACCAGCCACAAGGATTTCATTATTATAGTTTATTATTGTTCCTATCTGGAGTCTGAGGTCAGAAGGCAGCATGTATAAACCAGTGCCAACAGCAAAGTCTACTTTCGATCTTGCGTATTGCAAAACATTTTGGTACCTTTTAATACTTGAAGGCAAATCAATTGCAGAATTAATAGAATCCTCTAAATTTGCTAAATACTGTTTTTGGGCGTCAAAGCCAGTAGAAGGATCAATTATGTTTGATCTCGTTTGTGCTTGCGAACCTAGCAAACACCAAACATAAGTACGAATAGAGTCGTTTATTCGTTCTATTCCCGCTTTTGTTAGACCCTTAGAAGTATCCAAAATAAATGTTGTCCATGCTGTTTTATGCTCTTGCTCTATGGACCCGAGGTGAACAGTTGTGCCTGAAGAGAAAGATGTGTAAGGAGGATTCCAATCATAGTTATACTTTCTATGCACGCCCCAATAATAAAGAGTGCCTAAACCATGATTAAGATCCAACTTTTGTCTAAAGTCTGTCTTTGGGTCAATATCAAATTCGTTACAGATCCTTTCAAAAGCCTTGTAATCTATTCTGTTGCTGAATGGATTAAACGTTTTGTCATTTGGTAATGGTGCTTGCAGTTCAGATAAAATACGTCTGAAGGTGTAATAAAAATGAAATCTATACACTGACCTCACCAAAGGATCAGGATAATTTAAATGATCAGCATACGACACTCCACACCCAGTTGATGCACAAAACACAGCAAAGTTTAACTGGTTCTGATAAAACTGCATCGGATGACTGAACCACACTTTCGGGATGTAGTCGTTTTTGATAGGAGGGTTAAGATAACGATCCAATGGAGTACTAACCTTTACTTGAAAGGCGTCAGTCTGAGTCACAGAAATGTCGAGAGTATCAGTTGTTATATCTTTAGGACTGTAGTGCGGTCCAACAGAATATTTTGCATTAGTATATTTGAATGCACTCATTTTTAAATTTGTTTTAAAAATGTTTGTAACAATAACAACTCAAGACAGTCCTTCGTTTTTAGAATATGCTATTGATAATAACTGCGGAACCCAAAGGGTCGCACTCCATGAAATTTTTTACAAAGTCGTATGGTTTAATATAACTGAATCCAAGGAGAATAATAAGATTAAAAAATTTGATAATAGAGGAAACTTAGTTAGCCAGTTAACCATACCTGATGGTTATTACGGGTTTTGCTCGCTAAAAGAAGCAATGAGTAACTTCGACATTACTCTCAAACTTAACAATGCAAATTTGAAAATAATGTTGACATTCAAACCTGAAGAAGAAGTAGACCATTATCTTTTTGATGTAGAGCTAGCTAAAATGTTAGGCTTTGCAACTGACAATCATGGTTTTAGAGTTACATCAGACAAAACTACTTATGAGGGAGAAAACCCGCTCGATCTTGCATTACATTCATTACTCTATGTTCATTTGGACGAGCTGAGCACTGATGAAAACTTATATGATGGAAGGCCCTCAACTGTTTTAAGAGCTCTTCCATCAGGGAAAGCTGCATATTGCGATTATGAAATTATACAATTCCCTAATTTACAGTTTAAAAGATTAGCTTGTGGGAGGGTCAGATCATTTAATATAAAGATCACAGATAAAACAGGGAAAGTCGTGAAATGTGATAACCTGCACATTGTTTTAGAAATAAAATAATACGTTGTTTTAAAAAATGTCACGTGGACCAGACGATTCGGGGGTCACATTAGCGCCTGAGAGGTGTGTAACTTTAGAATTAAAAGACCTTGCAGACGTTGAGGACTTTGAACAAAACGGTGAGATAGGCACTTTATATGGTTTTGAGTACACTAAAGATGGTTATTATAAGCACAAAGAGGTTGACGACAACAAAAGGTTTCCTAAACTAGAACAACTACGCAATGTAGAAGCAAATAATGCGGGTCAGTATGAATATAAAATAGTTCGAAAAACTGACAACAAATGGCACTTAGAACCATATTTAGAATGGGACATAAAATTTGAATTCTTAAGCCCATTTACATTTTTTGACCGTCAAAAAAGTTTCAGAAAAGCATTGAACTCTGGCCCTTTACATGTAAGTCTTATGCCAGAGGACAACAGTCAGAAAGAGATCGAAATAAAGCCGTTTGGGGACAAACAGTACATCCTCCACAGAAGAGAATCGGTTTTAAAGAAAGCTTCTACAAAATTACAGTTCATTCCACGCACAAAATTAGGAGACACGTTCACAATGATATTTAAAATTTCTGTCTTAAAAGATGAGGCGAGAAATGGAGCTCTGGGCGTCAGTGACAATCTTATGAAAGGAATTCTTATTAGCTGGCAAAACTTAGACGTTGACAAACTTAAAGTTACTGTCGTCGTTCTTTACAATGGCGAGGATATTAAGGTCATGACAACAAGCAACAAAATTGATATTAGTCTAAATAGAAACGATCTTACAGAACTGAACTGGATTAATCTTACACATTTGGGCCTTATAGGGTTTTATTATACTGAACAAGTTTTGACAGAGAGTATGATAAAAACAATAACTGGATTAGATTAAATTCTGTTTTAAAACTATGGAGCAGACAACTTTGGTGTCAATGCCGATGTTAAACTTTATGACAAAAACCCCTCATTGTTCATTGATTTGTGGACAGACTGGTTGTGGAAAAACAATATTTGTCCTCGACCTATTACAAACAGTTTATAGTTATAATTTTGATCATATTGTAATTTTCTGTCCGACACTTAAATGGAACAAAGCATATCACGATAGAAGGTTTATATGGACGGATGATGAAATCTATTTAGTTGACCCTAGCAATAAACTGAGTGAGTGTTTAGAACATTTTTTTAAACTGTTTGAGGGAACGCAGACATTATTTATTATAGATGATTGTTCGGCAGAAAAGGATATAGTCAAAAAAAGAAACACTTTATCAAAACTAGCTTTCAGTGGAAGACATGCTGGGATAAGTGTGTGGATTTTATGTCAAAAATATAACTCAGTTTTAAAAGACTTTAGAGAACAATTAAAGACAGTGGTTTTATTTCATATGAAAGACAGAGACGCATTTGATGAATGTATGCGTGAAAATGATGTTATTGAAAACGATCAAGAAAAACGAAGGATTAAGCAAAAACTTAAGTCTCAAAAGTTTTCTAAATTAGTGTTAAAAACAGATAATCCTACACATTATGTATGTTTGTAAAGTGTTTACTATTAGAGAACTATAAAATAGGCACTCTGGGTAAGCCGGCGGAGCGACAGCGAAACCGGCTTCAGCCGGTTGGAGCTGGCGGAGGTGGGTGAGCCAGAATGCCTATTTTATAGTTCTCTGCTGGGAAAACACAGCCCAATAAGATCTTTAGAAATGGCTGTACTGCCGACCGTGGGAACGCACGGGCTAAGGACGTCTTTGGTACCAGCTCTGCCCTGCGGCTAATGAAAACTGAAGGAAATGAGAAAGGAAGGAATGAAGATTTCATACTTGCGATAGGTTTGTTACTGGGTGAATATCCACATGTTACTGTTTTTGTCATTTGTGTCATGTCAAGAACAGTCACATTTACCATGTGTGTCACAATGCTCCAACTAAATCAATCACTGCAGTCTGCTCCAAGATCGAAACTTCATCTGTTACATAGTTCTCTTTATGACAGGAATTTAAGTTTATGACCATAGAGATTTACAATGTACGTTTCAATGAGCAGGATGCAAAATGAATTATAAAACACCTACCCCACAAGTTGAATAGCGAGATCAGCCAAATGGAGGAAGGTCCACTCGATTAGAAACACGTGGAGGAGGCTGCTCCACTTTAAGGATGTATGGCTCATGCGCAACACTCACAAGTTTGTAAGGTGATGCCAGTATCACAGAATGATATTAACAGGGATATGTTCACACACACACACACACACACACACACACACACACACACACACACACACACACACACACACACACTACGCCTCGATTCTTAACCACAGGACTGTAAATGAAGAATAACGGTCATTGCTGCTGCCCATGGACAAACGTTGGACCTTAAAGCGTCCTGATAGTTCCAGGCGGTCATTGCTGCTGCCCATGGACAAACGTTGGACCTTAAAGCGTCCTGATAGTTCCAGGCGGTCATTGCTGCTGCCCATGGACAAACGTTGGACCTTAAAGCGTCCTGATAGTTCCAGGCGGTCATTGCTGCTGCCTATGGACAAACGTTGGACCTTAAAGCGTCCTGATAGTTTAGGCTTGCAATCACTTCTAACTGTCCCACAATCGGTGAGACAACACGTCCCCCAGTTCAACGGGTGGAAACACCTCCAACCTTCCATAACCCCCATCCCCCACCCCCACCCCAACCCAGGTAAACGACACTGGTCAGCCAAAAGTTCTTCCATAACAAATGTAAACACTATCAACGTGTCCCAGGGTGGATAGGTCCAGCATTTCTCCTCCTCCAGCTCCAAAAGTCAGAAGCATCAAAACATGTTATTCCCTCGATCCGTAGAGTTATTCAACATAAATCCAGTCACAAGCTGTATCTCCTTCTTCTGCGTACGCAGGCTGATACTCCTGCGGACATTCCCTGTATAGACAGGCAGGTATTAATCCCATCTGCTCAACAAAGGGAGTGGAATTTTGTGTGTATGACCGTTTTTTATCCCGCCATTAAGGCAGCCATACTCCGTCTTCGGGGAAACAAGCTATATTATTCTTATATACTGGGACATTCAGGCTCTCTCAAATCCCTGGCATCCTCAGATTCGGGGAGGGTGTTGCTAGGCCTCTCGGCCTTTGGGCCTGGCCATAGTGATTCTAGAGGAACGCGGCTTCTTTTTTGTGTTTTTGTTTTTATTGGTGTAGATAGGGAAGGTCTTAGTTAAAAATCATAATTCTTTGGAACATCTTTTAAATTTGTAGTCAAAATAAATATATTTGTGAATTTTAATGCCTGTTCACTGACAGAATGTTGTAGCATATTCTGCCTAGCTCTATGCTCTATTACCTTCACACTGGTTCATTTTCAGCCTCAACTCTGTTCGAGTGAACGACATGCTCTCTCTGTCCCTGTCTCTTCTTCTTCTTCTTCTGCTGCTGCTTGCTGTCGATTTGTTTTCGGTTGACTTCAGTGTGGTTACAGCCCTGATATGGCCCTTTCCGGCTGGCTGGGCTGTAAGCAACATCACTAACTTAATCATTTCTTCTCGTTCTTCTTCTTCTTCTTCTTCAGCAGTTACTTGCCTATTCAGGGCTATCACCTCAGAATGTATATGTCACTGTGTTGGCTGAATTAGATATATGCACGGTACATAGAAATCTCAGCCAGTAGTTAGTTACCGAGTTAATTTAGTAACATCCCACAATTAATCAAATAAATCCATAACATCCTCAAATACTTCTCAGTAACATCCCAAACAACCCCAACCAAATAAGAACACGAAACTGCTTGTGTGATAGTGTAAACACACGTAAGAATACAAATCTATTATACAGCTGGCGGGAAACGGGCCGTGTAGATTAGGTTCATAGTCTGCACCTTTTGAATGCATGGTAAAGCTGGCTAATAAAGCAATAATTATGTAAGTAACTGTGATTCTGAGAGGAGCACGTTGCCTAGTTACTAAGATCATCCAAAAAAGAAAGAGGTGCAAGCGGCAAGCATATAAGACAAAAAAAACTCAAGAAGAGTAGACAATTGGATTTAGTTTCCCAGCCTGCTTGAATCTTGAACAGCACATGCCTAAATTCCAAAATGTTTCCCTTCTCTTTTCAGTATTTTGCTTCCTGACAACAATGATGAAAATAAATTGATATGCCATACAAGTAACAAAATAAAAAAAGACACAAACATATCTTTTGAATCATCGTTGACATTGTTTCAACAATGACGCCCCCGACGCCATAATTTACTTCTGTTCACAGAAAGCATGCGCATAAATGACGTCATCTCTTTATATCCTGCCTGGCAGAGAACGAGAGTAAGCTGAACTCTGTGTGTGTGTGTGTGTGTGTGTGTGTGTGTGTGTGTGTGTGTGTGTGTGTGTTCGGTTACCTGGGGTTGTGAGGTAGTGTGTCATAGCTTTTGCCGGGGTTGTGCGGTAGCGACAATTTGTGGGGTACTATTTCCCTACACCCCACAACTTTGACCCTACAAACTGTTGCCAAATGCTATGGGGATGTTGCTGATGTATCTATTTCATCTACTGTAGAAGAACGTTTTCCTGCTAGGATCAAACACACACACACACACACACACACACACACACACACACACACACACACACACACACAAATACACACACACTCACCAGTCATCACCTACCTAATTTACGGTAAAACCAAGTATGGGGCAAAAGGCCCAATGAACGGGACAAAAAGCCCACCCTAGGCGTCTTGCCCCGGTGAAGGTGTGGGCGTTTGACCCCCAGACTGACCTACTGTGAACAGAACGGTCAGGCAGCGGGAAGGAGGGGAAACAAACTGGCGCCAGCATCACTAACATCGAGTTGAAATATTCTTAATCTGTATGAATACAAAGCTTTTCCATTCATTTGTTACATGTATGAATATACTTAAACTGAATACATATAAGAAATGACTGAAAACAAGCCCAAAAGAAACAAAGAAGTCTGTAAAACTGACCGTTTAGTTGGGAGTTCTCTTTGTCCTGTCAGAAGCGTCGTCTTTGTTCAGGATTCAGGTCAAGTATCACGTGGTTTGCTACATCACATGTTATCCAAAATACGGGGGATGGGCATTTGACCCCACCTAGGCGTTTTGCCCCATGCTACCCTAACTGTATAACTGTGTGAATGTGTGTAGTAGTAGTAGTACTTTAGTTTTCCGTCTGTTCACATCTGTGATATTAGACGAAGAGAGAGAGAGAGAGAGAAAGAGAGAGAGAGAAGAGAGAGAGAGAGAGAGAGAGAGAGAAATGTCTGTGACTATGCAAGTTTATGCATAATCTGGTTATGTAAGTGCATATAAACGTCCCCTTTACATCCCTACAACATACCAGCAAATAATCTTACAGCAAATGCTTAACTGGACTGCAAATTAAAGAAAAAACAACATTGAAGGCAAACTTTAAATCTGAAAAGACTCACATAAAGACATGCCTGATAACGGTGGTAAATGTGCTTGAAGGGGCAAACAGTCAAACAACAGATGCTTGCTGGTTATTCTTCGTTCTCCACAAATACATTTTGCTTCGCGTATATATTTAGTTTTTATGGCATCAAGTTTTAATTTATAAAATATTAAAATGAAATTTCTGTATTGATACATAGTTTCCACTTTTGAATGAGGAATGCTGTTTACATGTTCATAATTAATTAAATGAGTTGTTTTTATCAGCCACACCAAGCAACGTATTTTTGTAGCGTTTTCTGAATTGGCACCAGACGGTTTGCTTTAATGATTGATTGACTTCAGATAAAGAAAAGGGTATATTCAATACCGTGGCGCACTTTTCATTTCTGGCTCCTCTCTTTGCGCATCTATCAGCTAGCTCATTACCCAAAATACCACAATGCGATGGAATCCAACAGAAGGTGACATCAGTTCCTTTACATATCAAAACATGAATGAGATGGCATATTTCATTTACAAGCAAGTTATTCGAAATGGTATTTGAAAATTTTATGGATTGTAGAACAGACATTGAATCCACACAAATAACTACTTTTAATATTGATTGTGGCAAGTCAATTAAATATGACAACGACATAATAATAGCCATCATTTCAGCGACAAATATTGATCTGCCTTTTCCTAATGAATATATCTTTTCAACCTTTTGTGATGGTATAACAAAAGCAGAACCAGACTGTCTATTAGACAATACTGAACCATCTGTGTAAACTTTGAGATGTTGATGATATTTGTCTTGTATATGCATGAGAGACGCTGGAGAAAGAGCCGATTGACCATCCACCGCCAGATCTTTGCAGCGAACAGGTGTGAGGCAGGGGACTGCCTCCAGGATGCCAGAGAGTCATACTACCGTGATAAATTTGACTCTTGTTCTTCATCAAAGCAGTTGTTTTCTCTTTCAAGTGAACTACTTGGCAAACAAAAGAAATTAAGTTTGCCCACGAACATTCCTCCTTCTCAAATCTCTCAACAATTTAGTGAATTCTTTGTTGATAAAATCAAAACCATCCGTGACAATCTTGATGCAAATCCTTCCCAACCAATTCTTTACGATAAATACTGTGGACCACCTTTTTGTACTTTTAATCCTGTGGATGAAAAACTGATCGGGGATCTCATAAGTGAATCCTCCAGCAAAAGTTGTGTCCTTGACCCCATCCCTACTTCCCTCCTTAAACGGTGTGCCTCTCATTTGATTCCCGTGATTACAAACATTGTAAACAAATCTCTCTTGTCAGGCATAGTGACTCCTCAGTTTAAGCAGGCAATGGTTACCCCTCTCTTGAAAAAGCCAGGACTGGACCTTAACAAGTTAAAGAACTATAGACCGGTGTCCAACCTCCCATTCCTCTCAAAAATCCTTGAAAGAGTTGTGCTGAAGCAGCTTCAGACTCATCTTTCAGACCATGGTCTTCTTGAAGCCTGTCAGTCTGCTTATAGGAAGAATCATAGCACTGAGACTGCTGTACTGAGCGTACTGGACTGTTTACTGTGCAAATCCGACAGTAAACTTGTTTTCTCTCGTAGCCTTGCTTGATCTGAGTGCTGCCTTTGATACGCTAGATCACACTACTTTACTTGAAAGGCTTAGGGTCACTTTTGGTGTTGATGGGATAGTTCTCCAGTGGTTCGAATCGTACATCAGAGATAGGTCGCAGGCGGTGGTTGTGGGTGGTGTAAGGTCTACTTTGTCACCTCTTTTGTATGGAGTACCACAGGGGTCAGTATTGGGCCCAGTGTTGTTTACATTGTACTCACAGCCCTTGTCAGATGTTATCTCGGACCATGATTGTGATTTTCACAAGTATGCTGATGACACTGAGCTTTCTAAGAGTGGCACACCTGATGAGTTTGTTTCTGTTCAATCTGGGGTGTCTCGGTGTATCAGCAGTGTGCAGGAATGGATGACAAGTAATAAGCTTAAATTAAATTGTGAAAAGACTGAAGTCATGCCCGTTGGAACCTCCTCCTGCCTCAAACTCGTTGAGTCAGAGTCAATGGTTGTTGATGGTACTGAATTGCCTTTCAGTTACTCTGTCAAATACCTTGGTGTTACCATTGATCAGTGTCTGACCATGCAGAATCAAATATCTGTAGTCTGTCGCTCATCCTTTTTAGAGCTGAGACGTATTGCTTCCATCCGACGCTTTATATCCAGGGAAGTAGCTGTCAGGCTAGTCTGTGCCATGGTGATGTCAAGATTGGACTACTGCAACTCTGTTTATGCTGGGCTTCCCGCAGAACAGATTGCTCGGCTGCAGAGAGTCCAAAATAGCGCTGCACGACTTGTTTTGAAGAGGAGGAGGTGTGAGCACATCACTCCCATGCTGATCGAACTGCACTGGCTTCCCATACAGTATCGGTGGCAATTTAAACTGGCAGTTCTTGCTTTCCGCCACTTCAATGAATCTCTTCCTCACTATCTCTCTTCTTCTCTCTGCACCTACCAAAGCTCTCGTACCCTTCGCTCTTCTTCACAAAAACTTTTGAAAATCCCTAGGCGTTCTCTGAAATCTGTTGGCGAAAGAGCCTTCAGTTTTAGAGCACCTTCTATTTGGAACTCCCTCCCCGAGGACCTTCGTAATCAGCGTACTCTTTCTTCTTTTAAATCTCAGCTCAAAACTTACCTCTTCAAAAAAGCCTATTCTCTTCTGTAGATGACTAGATCTCTCTTAAATTCCTCCACGACTAGTTCGGTGAGACAGTTTATGCATGTAGGTGCGTCTGCCATTGTGTATTTTCTTTTTGCTGTGTGCATGAATATTGTATGAATAAGTGCAAATGGTGGATGTAAGCGCATTGAGTTGTACAACAAGAAATGCGTTATATAAGTATTATACATTATTATTATTATTATTATTTATTATTATTATCTTTACAGAATACGATAAAATATTTGGTTGGTCAGTTTTGCTCACATCAGTGTGGTCAAGATCTAAATGTGCCCTGTTTCTTTCCCAAGCTGGAGGAGAAATCAAGGCCACCTTCGCTAATGTCTCTGAACTGACTGTTGACTCTTTCAAAAGACTTTCTGCATAAGAACCAATGGTAGAATAAGACAAAATAGTCTGAGCTCTTTTTGGATAATGAGATTCAGGTTTTATAGCAATCTCATTTTCATTCACACTTATGAGCGTTGAACATTTCATTACATATTTGGTAAGTGTTAACTTCCTATGTTCGTCTAATGGTAAAATATTAATTTCCTTTTAAGTTCGGTAAGTTGAAGCATGGAACGGAAGACCTAGGCATAATTTATAGGCTTTACTATCAATGCTTTGCAGCTTTTGTAACAGGTGTTTAGGGGCACTGAAGAAAGCCTCTTGCGCATAGCATAATTTTGATCGGATCAGTGATGTGGCTAAATGTTTTAGTGTTTATATCCTGACACCAACTTTGTTTACTGATAATTTTCAAAAAGTGTAGTGTTTTTCTAGCTTTGTTCAGAAGGTACTGAATATGAAAGTTCCATGTTAATTTAGATGTTAAATATACTCCCAGAAATTTAACTTAAGGTTTGTAATCAAGTGTAACTGCATCCATTTTAAAAGAGGGCAAATCGTTTGTTTCGGCGCCATTGTTAAATAACACCATATGTGTTTTCTCACAAGAAAATATTAGACAATTCTGAAACATGTATCTACCAAGACTGTCTAATTCAGATTGGTAAATTTTCTTGTGATAGTTAAGTGTTCTTTTAGGGGTATTTTTCCTTATTGAAGCATTCATCCATATGCACAGATCGTCAGCATACTGCACAGCCGTGACATTTTCACTTATATGTTTAGGAAGATCACAGAGTAAAATGTTAAACAACATTGGAGCTATCACAGAACCTTGTGGAATTCCCATTTGTAATGATTTAAATTCAGAGTACGTATTTTCTACTTTAACTTGTAACTTTCTGTCTTGAACAAATTCTCTAATATAATAATAAAGATTGCCGGATAGACCTATGTTTTTTAATTTGAATAACAGTCTCACATGCCAAACACTATCGAAAGCTCTTTTGACATAAAAAAAAATGTAGCTACAACGCTTTTTCGTTTTGCAAATTGATTTTTAATTTGTGTCGTTATTTTAACTATATGATCAATGACTGATCTTCCTTTTCGAAAACCGGCTTGTTTGGGTGGAATTACATCATATTTATCACAATAATAAACCAATCTATTCAGAACTATTTTTTCCATTAGTTTTGAGACATGAGAGGTTAAAGCTATTGGTCGATAGCTGTTTATATTTGTTGCAGATTTACCTTGTTTTAATATGGGAATTATTACTGACTGCTTCCATATTCCTGGCATAATACCCTCTGACCAAATCTGTTGAAATATTGTTTGCAAAAATTTTATGAAATTAGTTGGCAAGTGTTTCAACATATCATTTGAAATTGCGTCTAACCCTACAGATGATATTTTGTTAGTTAATGAAAAAAACAGCATCATTCAACTCATGTATTGTAATAGGTGCATTGACAAAAAGGTCACTATCTGCATGTGGCTCATCATAGGGATATTTCTTTTCTTCCTCTTCTCGATGCTGTCTACATTCTGGTGAAAGACTTTCCATTCGCATTGTCCTTGAGAATGTATCAGCAAATGCTTCTGCCTTTTCCGCTGAAGTTGGAAATTTGTTATTATCCAGTTTAATGGGACATTGAGGAAGATTTAACCCATGTTTCATGTCCCGAAATTTTTTCCACACTTTCTGAAAATCTTTATGTTGAGAAACCTCCTTGTCACAGAAAGATGACCAATGTAATCGTTTGGCTTTGGCTACAACTCTGAATATGCGTTGGCTTCCTTCATTCTTCGTGTGCCTTTCCTATCCTATAGGAATGTACACTGGAATCAGTCAACATTTGATGTTTTTCTTTTTTCACTTCCTCAGACTTAATTTTAAGGTATGCTTTATATTTCATTTTTTTGTTATTCACGGCTTCTTCGCAATCTTTTGTCCACCACACATTTCCAGTACGATTTGTTTTTCTATTGATTCTACATTTAGGAATAGTTTCATTTGCGGCAGAGAGAATAATTTCATTAAATTTACTATATAAAACATTTATATCATCTTCATTGTCAAAAACATCATCTGCATCAACGTGAGAAAGAATAGACGAAAATTTATTCCAGTCCGCAAATTTGTAATTGTATTTGGGTATTTTATCTACTGGAAAATTTGTTATTTCAGAATGTTTATTTAATTCAATCTTTAGCGGAAAGTGATCACTTCCAAGAGTGTCTTGATATGTTTGCCAGATGCAGTCAAAAGCTAATTGTGGAGAAATCAAGGACAAGTCAATGGCACTTGCTCTGTGGGTAGAAATATCTGGTATTCGAGCGATGCTACCATCATTTAACAAGCACAAAGATGAGTACACCACATTTTCAATGAAGCGATAGCTGGTTATAGTTGAGCAGTCTTTATCCCAAAATGGAGAGTGGGCTTTAAAGTCTCCACCAACCAGCCATTTTTCATTAGAATTTTTAAACGAATGTAGCCACTCAGTGTTTCGATCATTCGGTCCTTTTGGCAAATAAACTGAGACAACGTTTAGAACATTCTTGTTATCAATTCTAACACTTGCCGCACAAGAATATAGGTCTGGTTGATCTGATGGAACTGGTGATGGGCATAAAGAATAATCAATGCCTTGTCGGATGTAAATAGCACTGCTTATTCTTTCTTTCGCATTAGAAACTTGATTATGTATTGGTGAATGTGTGTGTGTGTGTGTGTGGTGTGTGTGTGTGTGTGTGTGTGTGTGTGTGTGTGTGTGCAATGATTGATGTTACTAGGCTACTTCTGTGTAATTATGTGTGCACATTTGTCGTCAAGAATCTTTGTCTATGCCTTAACAGTACAACCATCGACAAACACACATTGACAAATGAAGGGAGGCAATCACCATATCATAGTCTAATCCAAGATAAGTTTGTTCCCATTACTTCCCATTTCACATACAGAGTTGTCGATTTAACTTCACCATATCATGGTCTGATAAAAGAAACTGTTTGTTCCCCTTACTTCCCATTCCACACACTGACCTGTCAATTTAACTAGCCCCTTTTCCATTGTCGAAGCAGACACTAAGAAGGACGAGTGTTTCTATCCCTTCTTCAGTAGTTGCTCCTAGTTTTCAAAGCTCTTCACTCACTTCTACTGTACAGTTCTGTTGCCTTTCGTCGGTCGGACAGAACGAATCGTTTCTTCAGCACAGGGTAAAATCTTAAGATTAGGTCTAACTCTTGTATCTCCCGTTTTGCCGAATCGGCTGATTTTCTGCCTTTTCCGTCCCGCGTTTGCTCTTGAAAAAAATCCACCTACTCGGGGATACACCTTGAAGGAATCCCCACCCTCTCCCTCTCCCTCTCCTCCGGAATACCGTGCACGTGGGCATCTTGCCCCTACCCATGCTGCTCCTGGTGATTGAGGGTGGCCTGCTAGGTGGTTGTCTTCTTCTCTTGCCGTAGCTGGTCATATACTGTGTGTTGTTCACCTGGGTCAGCCTGTTCATCACTCTTTGCAGATTCACTTTGTCACTCTCCAAGTTAAAAAGTCGTACGCTCAAGCAGATCTATACTTCTCATAAGCAAATCATTTATTTTTTTTTTCTCTTTTGATTTTGAATGGCTTCTTCTGTTGAAACGTTAACCGGTTCACTTTGCTTGTTTGTTGTGTTTCCAACAAGAATCTCAAAGCTATATCTTCTGCTCTTCCCACTTCCTGATTTGATTTCTTTCTTTCTTTCTTTCTTTCTTTCCTTTCTCGTTTGTCAGTTCCTTACCCGGTCTACTGATTCTAAACGTCTGTGTCACTTGATATTGACCCATCCAACCAATTTATGGCTGAAGGAACATTTTCAACAACCACGGGACGTATTAGTAAACAAACGAATAAATGATTAGATTATAGTGACTTATAGAACTGAAGGACATAATAGATAAACAAATTATCATTCTAACGGCATTCTAAGCAATTTATAAATCGTAAGTAATAAAAAAGGTACGAGTGAAATTTGAAGTGAGAAGAATGGGGAAGAAAGAGGAAGTGGAAGAGTAGGCACTTGCAAGGACAGTCACATGAACACATCATCTCACAGACTAAATTTGAATACACCTATGCATGAACTTGATTTGATGCCGTTGTTGATCGTGTTGTTAAATTCAATGAAAGTACGGTCAAACAAAACTTGTTTGAACGTACTTTCCTCGAAAGCAACAGAGTTTCACCTTTTTTTCTTTCACGATCGGTGCCATTTTGCATATAATGTACATAAGTGTTGCAAATATCGCATACAATGCAATGCAATCGAGTGCATGATAAATAAACATGTGAGCTAGGATCTCCATACCTTCCTCTCCCATAGTGGAACTGAACATTCTCATAAAGCCATCCTAGAACCAAAAAAAAAAAAAAAAAAAAAAAAAAACCGCAAAAAAGGGATGCAGGAATGGTACGATGAATGACATAACAAAGACAGAGGCAAGGAAAGTTTTAGATTTAGAATAGAAATAACCTCACAAGCTGTCCTCTTCCCTACAGAGACTGCTATACTTAGGGCAAAAAGAAGACATGAGGAAAAAGCAAATGTGAGACATTCAGTGTATCTGTGTCTGAGAGAGAGAGAGAGAGAAGAGAGAGAGAGAGAGAGAGAGAGAGAGAGAGAGAGAGAGAGAGAGAGCGAGAGCGAGACTGTTTTTAGAATACTATAAGCATATGCTGTTAACAACCATGCTTAATCTTGGAAATAGGTAGTCTCTTAAATAATTATGTGTATGACAGTATAGGAAGCTGTCTTTTCCTGAAACACTCCGACAGACACGCCCAGTTGTCCTGCTTACCACTGCCGACTTCAAACCCTTGTCTGGCCACCTTCTCCTTGAACTTCCCCTTGAAGATTTTCCCACGGGGAATGTTGTTGATGTCCGGGATGACGAACTGAAGGTACTCGTAGTTCTCCTGCTCCTGGAAAAACGGGGACTCAGCCATTGCTTTGTGGCGACACTCAGTCAAAGAACTGGTTACCCGAATTGTGAGTGGGCTTTTATGGCTGAGAAACTAAACGTTTAGGCAAAGACTGTTGTTGGCGGCGTCTGCGTGGTGACATGCCTTGGCTGTGAGGGTGGGGTGGAAGGAGAGAGGGGGTGGGGGGGGGGGGGGAGCGGAGCGCGGGGTGGGAGAGCAATAAAATGTTACTCAGAAACACAGATACAAATACACAGACAGACAGAATTTCCTCTCTCTCTCTCTCTCTCTCTCTCTCTCTCTCTCTCTCTCTCTCTCTCTCTCCATTTAAAACCCACCCTTAACTGCTGTAAATATAAGCTTAAAAAGTGTGTGTGTGTGTGTGTGTGTGTGTGTGTGTGTGTGTGTGTGTGTGTGTGTGCGTGCGTGCTCGCGCATCTGTGTGTGCGTGCGTGCTCGAGCATCTGTGTGTGTGTGTGTGTGTGTGTGTGTGTGTGTGTGTGTGTGTGTGTGTGTGTGTGTGTCCTGAGCTCCAAAACCTGTTGCGTCTTCTGACTGGTAAGCGGGGCCTGCGACATTCTCACTCTCCTCCATTACAGAACGCTTCAAGCGCTCGCGGCAAACATGCCATTCCCCACACAGAGCGCCAGTTTTGCCACAGAACGTTCTGATCTGGCAACGGACCGCTGCTCCCGTCCCTCCCTCTCACCACCCCTCCTTCCTTTCCCTTCACACCTCCCCATCCGTAGTCCCCCACCCCTGACCTCTGTTCATTCCTCCTACCCGCTTCACTCTCTTTTGTCGGTAAATTGTTTGGTCACGGCTGTTGATCTTGAAAACAGATATAGGACCCCCTGCTTCTCTCGGTGATTCACCTCCAATAGCCTAGCTATTAAGATATCGTACAAAGGCCAGACACTTTTGGGAGACCGTCCAAAGACAAGACCATTGGGGGACTGTACAAAAACAAGACCATTGGGAAACTGTCCAAAAACAAGACCATTGAAGACTGTACCAAAAACAAGACCATTGGGAGACTGTACCAATAACAAGACCATTGGGAGACTGTACCAAAAACAAGACCATTGGGAGGGTCCAAAAACAAGACCATTGGGATAGTCCAAAATTAAGACCACTGGGAGAGTGTACCAAAACAAGACTATTGGGGAACTGTACCAAAACAAGACTATTGGAAAACAAAACCATTGGGAGAGTGTACCAAAACAAGACTATTGGGGAACTGTACCAAAACAAGACTATTGGGGAACTGTACCAAAACAAGACTATTGGGGAACTGTACCAAAACAAGACTATTGGGGAACTGTACCAAAACAAGACTATTGGAAAACAAAACCATTGGGAGAGTGTACCAAAACAAGACTATTGGGGAACTGTACCAAAACAAGACTATTGGGGAACTGTACCAAAACAAGACTATTGGGGAACTGTACCAAACAAGACTATTGGGGAACTGTGCCAAAACAAGACTATTGGAAAACAAAACCATTGGGAGAGTGTACCAAAACAAGACTATTGGGGAACTGTACCAAAACAAGACTATTGGGGAACTGTACCAAAACAAGACTATTGGGGAACTGTACCAAAACAAGACTATTGGGAACTGTACCAAAACAAGACTATTGGGAGACTGTCCAAAAACAAGACCATTGGGAGACTGTCCCAAAACAAGACCATTGGGACACTCTACCAAAAAACAAGACCATTGGGAGACTACCAGAAACAAGACCAATGGGAGTGTGTCCAAAAAGTAAGATTATTGGGAGACTGTACCAAAAACAAGACCATTGGGAGACTGTCCTAAAAACAAAACGAGAACATTGGGAGATTGTACAAAAACAAGACAACACTGCTAACCATAGTGAACTGGAATCCCACTAACGCCTAACATGTCATTTTGTTGTGACCCATTTGACCAGTTTGCCTTTCTGGTGGTGTGGATGCAATATGAGATAAAAATTCTTCCCATAGGAACCGGTGGGGCAGGAGAGGGTGGGGTGGGGGGCTTATTATGCCCCGTCTGTCACGTAGTGGTTTGGTTGGTTACACATGAATAGGAGCTTGTCGCTGAATCATAATTATTCACATTATCGGTCCCTATCTACTGTCCCTCCAGCTAATGGGTTGAAAACTCGTGGACTGGCGGAACGACGTCGGTCACGACATGGTTCAAGAACGAGAAGACGAAGTGATACTGCAACGCGTTAGTCGTGTGTTCAGTAAAGCGTAGCCAGATTCTGAAAGGCATTCAGTCGTGGAGCTGCTTTGTAGTTGTGCAGACCCTTGCGATGTCTGGCTGTTTGGTGTCTGCGTGTGCGCGTGTGCCTGCACACACACACACACACACACACACACACACACACACACACACACACACACACACACACACACTTGGTGACCCGCTAGGCAAGCCAACATACTTTCCCCCATGAAATCAAAGTGTGGTAGATGTTTCGATGTCCTCTCCACGTCTGTGGCCTTGGTTTGGTTCCGTCGGGGTCACCGGTATCGGCGAGTCCATTGGAGCCGTCGTTGGACAGACGTGGTGGCGCCCTCCGGAGGGAGAGCTCACTCACGCCGGCTCCGCGACTAAGCAATAATTGTCGTCAGTAGGGGGCTTAGTACGTGGTGTCCTGCGTATGTTAGATCAGAACAGGCGCCACTGAACACCACCGAAGTGACTCGGCAGCAGTGCAGTGTCTCCTCCGGTGGGTTGCCTCTTGACGACTTGACATTGACTGCTCCCTGTGGATTGCCGGTGCCAGGGTTGCGGTGGGGCCGACCGGGCTGTGGACAGGGTGTCGGAATGAGCGGTGTGGGTGCACTGCCTCTGAGGTGGCGCAGAGGTTGGGACAGCAAAAAAAAAAAAAAAAAAAAAAAAAAGTGTGGTAGATTACTTCTTGTGTTTGGAAGCTCCTGTGAGCACAGTAATTAACTGCCAAGTTAAAAACTGTACCGTCTTTTCGGAATACTGCCCATCTGAACCATACATCATGTTCTCAGTCCGGAAAGGAACTGTTCAAGAAAAGAGTTCTTTCACCACAAGCCCCACCAGGGAAAAACACATACGAATGTAACAGAGAAAAGAGTTCTTTCTCCAAAAGCCCCACCAGGGAAAAACACTGACCGACTGAAACCATTTACTGTCAGATTAACATAGTGTTGTACTGACATTTTAAAAAGAAAAACCTTAATAAATTAATAAGGGAAAAACACATACCAATGTAACAGAGAAAAGAGTTCTTTCTCCACAAGCCCCACCAGGGAAAAACACATACCAATGTAACAGAGAAAAGAGTTCTTTCTCCACAAGCCCCACCAGGGAAAAACACATACCAATGTAACAGAGAAAAGAGTTCTTTCTCCACAAGCCCCACCAGGGAAAAACACATACCAAGGTAACAGCTTCAAATACTGATTGCTTCGTCACATGAGAAGAGGATTCTGCCGAAAAAAAAGGATCCACATTTACAACGATAGCAATTTCAAATACAGTAAATTGTATTCACAGAGGACTGGAAAACTCGCATTTTCTAGATACTGGCATGCTTAGTAAGACAAAGTAGAAAATTTAGTGAAACGTTTGACGAAGACATTCACTACAGCAGAAAAATTATCTTCAACATACGAAAGTGGACGTAAAAGAAAGAAATCTAGATGAAAACAAAAGTGGTTTTCTCGTGAGAATTCGATGAAAACAAAAGTGGTTTTCTCGTGAGAATTCGATGAAAACAAAAGTGGTTTTCTCCTGAGAATTCGATGAAAACAAAAGTGGTTTTCTCCTGAGAATTCGATGAAAACAAAAGTGGTTTTCTCCTGAGAATTCGATGAAAACAAAAGTGGTTTTCTCCTGAGAATTCGATGAAAACAAAAGTGGTTTTCTCGTGAGAATTCGATGAAAACAAAAGTGGTTTTCCCCTGAGAATTCGATGAAAACAAAAGTGGTTTTCTTGTGAGAATTCGATGAAAACAAAAGTGGTTTTCTTGTGAGAATTCGATGAAAACAAAAGTGGTTTTCTCGTGAGAATTCGATCCAACGAAAAGAGGTAAGATCACTGTCAATTGCTCTAAACAATCATCCATTCAGCAGATACCTTCAAAATAAACACTTCCCCATTTTGAGAACATAACGAGGAAACAAAAAAAAACAACAACAAATATACGGGACGGAGAAGTACACTGTATAAACACAGCCATGGAAAACGACCCCCCAAGAAAGTGGGGAAGATTTTATCAGAGCTGAAGAGCACAGAGGAATCTTCGAGAAATATGTAAGCGCGACAAAAAATGAATAAATCACTTAGAAAACACTGTAAGCAAGGAAATCTCAGTTTATGAGGACAGGTGAAGTAATACAGTGTAAACCTAAGACGGGAAAGCTCACCATTTCAAAGTCAAATTTAGATATAGGCCTATCTATACTGGCAACCGAAATTATACAGGCTGTAAAGACTCTTAAAATCTACAAAATCCCCGGAATAGACCATGGCCTTCTCGAACATCTCGCAGGCCACGTACAGACGGTATAAAAAACGAAATATTCATCGCTAGCATGTGTATCATTATTGGTACTGTTTGCAAGCTATTCAATGCCATATTGCAATCAGGCATATATCCCAGCCAACGGAGAGATGGATAATTTACACATTTCTGAAAGTGGAGACCAAAACAATCTTAATAATTACCGCGGCATCATTCTCAATAGCACCTTAGATAAACTTTTCTGTCAAGTCATGGATAGAAGATTAGAAATATATCTAGAGAAAAATCATTCATCAAACAACAAGCTGGATTTAGAAGACATTCCAGAACAATAGACCACATATTCATCCTTACAAAAATAATTGATCATACAATGTATAAAACAAACGGTCGTCTTTATTGTTGATTGTTGATTTTACTAACGTGCTCGATAGTGTATGGCATAATACACTTGTATTAAAGTTGACTGAAGTTGGCATAGATGGAAACTGTTTCCCCAAATTGAAGATATGTATAAAGACTCGATAATTTGTAGCAGAACAAAGGATGGATTTACATATTCTATTCAGTAAAAAAGGGAGTACTTCAAGGGAATGTGTTCAGTCCCACTCTGATAAACATCTTCATAAAAGACATTCAAAGCACTAGACAGTTTTTACCTTCCCATCTATTAGACACATTTTATCTTACTACTTACAACGAGGCAAATAAAACTGAAATCCCTTGCCTGTTGTACGCTGATGATCTTGTTCTTTTATCTACAACAAAATCAGGGCTACAGAATAGACTAGATCAGTTATAAACTTATTGTCAGCTATGGACATTGACTATCAACAGAGAAACAACAAAGGTTGGCATATTCTTGAAAAAGTGGTCCTAAACTCTACTGCACTTGTCTTGTAGGAACGATAGCATTCAAAAAGTGGACAGATGTAAATACGTAGGGGTCATTTTCTAAAAAATAAAAAAATGGCTAACTTCCAATACGCTGAAGACCCAGCCAGCCGAACAAGATAATGAAGCAGCACATGTCCTCAGTTGCAGCGTTCGTCGGAAAGATTTAAATATGGATGTGCTGATGCGTTTGTTTGACATATTAGTCGCTACGATCATACGTTACAGAGCCAAGTGTGGGTTCCATTTAATATCATGACAATGAACAAACACAAGCCTTCATCATCTACACTGTTCAACCAGCTTAGTGCCTTTCTCTTTCCCAAACACCCATCTGAGAACGTCCACATCAAGTTTAGCACTAGTTTGCTGGTTTCGGTTTCAGTTTCATCAAGGAGGTATCATTGCATGCGGACTAGTCCATATATGCTACACCACATTTGCTAAGTTTAGAGACCACATTGCACATGGTGATGGATCAATGAATTCATGACAAAGAAGAGAGAATTGCAAATGTCTGACATGTGCATAAGCCTTAGGCGCCAGTGAGATCTTGAATACCTACCTAACAATGCGTGCTATTATTATCACTGTGTATTTGTGTGGTGAGCGTACACGAGTGGTGTGTGTGTGGGGTGTGTGTGTGTGTGTGTGTGTGTGTGTGTGTGTGTGTGTGATTATTTGTGGGGAACGAATGTTCAGATAATGACATAGTTATTATATATCAGTAACAGTAACAACAGCAGCAGCAGCAGCACGAACAACAACAACGACAAGAAGAAGAACAACAACACATACACAGACACAGACACAGACAGACAGACAGACCAGACAGACAACACACACACACACACACACACACACACACACACACACACACACACACACACACACATACACACACACTTCTGTAAAATCTCCACTTTGCACACTTGTAACGCTTCATTGATGCACACTTACCAGTGCACATACGTTTACAGTTAAAAAGACAAAACAAAAACAAAACATGGAGTCCTGAGAGGTTAAAAGTCTTATCTCAGTTGTGCGTGTTTGTTCCTTTGTGTCTGCCGTTGGAAAGGCCCAGTAGGAGTGTGCCCCAGTCTCCATTGGAAAGGCCCAGTAGGAGTGTGCCCCAGTCTCCATTGGAAAGGCCCGGTAGGAGTGTGCCCCAGTCTCCATTGGTAAGGCCCAGTAGGAGTGTGCCCCAGTCTCCATTGGAAAGGCCCAGTAGGAGTGTGCCCCAGTCTCCATTGGAAAGGCCGAGTAGGAGTGTGCCCCAGTCTCCATTGGAAAGGCCCAGTAGGAGTCTGCCCCAGTCCCCAGGAGAACTCGCAGTGATGGTTCTGAGATTATTCTAAGATTGTTTGGTTGGTGATGCTCCTTGCTCTTCCTTTAAGTTTAGGTGTGAGTCCACTACTTCAGCTTCTTCTTTGTACTTTGCATCAGTAACCATCTTGGCCGTCTGCCCCAACACGAAAACTTCATTGGCTGCGTCTGTTTGCTGTGATTTGATGTATCCAAGACTGCCCCTGTTTGCTGTGATTTGATGTATCCACGACTGCCCCTGTTTGCTGTGATTTGATGTATCCACGACTGCCCCTGTTTGCAGTGATTTGATGTATCCAAGAGTGCCCCTGTTTGCTGTGATTTGATGTATCCAAGAGTGCCCCTGTTGGCTGTGATTTGATGTATCCAAGAGTGCCCCTGTTTGCTGTGATTTGATGTATCCAAGAGTGCCCTGCTTGCTGTGATTTGATGTATCCAAGAGTGTCCCTGTTTGCTGTGATTTGATGTATCCAAAAGTGCCCCTGTTTGCTGTGATTTGATGTATCCAAGAGTGCCCTGCTTGCTGTGATTTGATGTATCCAAGAGTGCCCTGCTTGCTGTGATTTGATGTATCCAAGAGTGCCCCTGTTTGCTGTGATTTGATGTATCCAAGAGTGCCCCTGTTTGCTGTGATTTGATGTATCCAAGAGTGCCCTGTTTGCTGTGATTTGATGTATCCAAGAGTGCCCCTGTTTGCTGTGATTTGATGTATCCAAGAGTGCCCTGCTTGCTGTGATTTGATGTATCCAAGAGTGCCCCTGTTTGCTGTGATTTGATGTATCCAAGAGTGCCCTGCTTGCTGTGATTTGATGTATCCAAGAGTGCCCCTGTTTGCTGTAGTTTGATATATCTGGAAAGGCTAGGTCTTCTTGGGGTTTGCATTTCTTGTTATGTCCCTGCCTCGTTTTGGGGTACGTGCGCATTCCTGAAATTTCCCTTTTTAAGATAGTTTCCTCACTGTGCTTTTTGTTTGCGTTTGTAGGAGGTGGATGGTTACTGCAAGCACCAGTAATTTAGAAAACTGCATCAGGGACATAAATAAAGGTGTGCTGACGACAGGTTACAACCACCTCATGGGATAGTTCATACTGCCATAGCATGTATGAGAGAGAGAGAGAGAGAGAGAGAGAGAGAGAGAGAGAGAGAGAGAGAGAGAGAGAGAGAGGGGACATGTCTATTGAAGATGGGATTCGAACCCATCGCCCACCCCCTTCAGCCCATGGCCAATGATGCAGACCACTATCCCACTGCAGCTGATTGGATGGGGAAGCTCTGTGTGAGTGCGTGGCCCTCCCTCCAGCGCCACTGTCTTTTCCCAAACGAAGCTGTCAAAGTTTGCACTGTAGCGAGAAAAATGGCATTTGAACGTCAACGCTGTAGGCCTATTTACTGTGATGTCTGTGATCAGAGGACCGACAGTGAATACTTTTCATTATGCACACCAGTCTGATACCCTCTACACAGCTGTCCTGAACATACTGGGTACGCTGTGAAACCTGTGTGTACCCCCTACCTCGGTCTCTGGTCGTTGCCAAAACAAGCAGACCGTTCTTTTCAAACTTCATCAAGGCACCCAGCCCTCGGTCGATCAACTCTGTCTTTCTCGTTCAGCGAGCTCTATACAACACTCGCGAAAAAAAAAGTTGTACTGTTTAAGAGATGGATAGAGTGGGACTGGGTGTCAGTGGGGCAGAAGGTGAGGGGTGGGAGATGACCCTGTCGCTTAAGGACATGTCACACGGGAGCACATAAGGATATGTGGCACGGGAGCTGCAGGACAGTGTGATGGTGCCAAAATAAACCTGCAGTTGGGGGTTTTCTGTGTTTCTAACCTGTCTTACTTTTTATCAGAAATAGGTGTTGAAGCTATTCCAGGCGTGAACTCTTTTCAGGACATGCTCGTCTGATGAAATACATTGTTCGCACTTGGCATCATGGGCCAGTGACCGGCTCTGCTGATAGACACCCGACTATGCCTCGCTTGACAATTCGGCTGACGAGAACTAGACAGCCAAGCATTGGAATGTTTGACAGGACAAAAGTCTGTTTTGGATCCATTTACAAACAAACAAACAAAAAAACAGGTACGAACAACTTCACTGATAATTTTGTGCACCTGTTGAGCAATCGGCAGAGTGTGCAACGTCGGGAATGTGTGGCCTTTTGCTATGGGTGTTCTTCTTTCTTTCACGTTCCCGACCATGCTAATGATTGGCCATATTGGATGAGAAGCGTAGTGGCTACTCTTCTCCTGTGCTTGTGACTCTGCAGGAGGTCTGCCCACTGGCCTCAACCGACACATTCCGACTTCAGGGCAGCTCGTGGTTGTCTGGTTACCCTGTTAATACCGGGCTAACGTACACCAGACAGTGTGGGTTTGGACTCCAAGTTTTCCTTCGCTTAGGCTAGGTTGGTTTGCGACACCTTCTTCCGTATTCTCCAGTGCATCCCCCCCCCCCTCACCCATACCCCCAAGCACAAGGGTTGAGGGATCCCCAATCCATCAACCAGTGGACTCGCCTCTACGCTGTATAGCCCCGGCGCGAGGCTATGAGTATTTTGTTGTATGCCGTTTAATACGTGGAGAAAAGGATGCTTTGAAATGCTCACCGATCCTGTGTAGACGTCTTTGGAGCTGTCATGTCACTTTTAACAGTGTCGTGTGAGAAAGGCCTTAGTGAATGAAGCACGCTCACCTGTCAGTCGGTAAGCAGGCAGAAGGAAAGAGGGAATGGGAGGAGGGGGGGGGGGTTAGGGGAAGGGGATGGGAAAGGAAAAGAAGGGTTGGGGGTTCGGAGGGAGAAAAGAGGCAGGCGGAAAGGGGGGAAAGGGGAAAGGTGGGGAGTGCGGGATGGGTGGGGGGTGGGGGGGTGCATAAACAGCAAATATGTCTTTACCACCCACCCGAAGATGTATTGATAACAGGTTTTAATTATGTCGCAGTGTGTGTGTGTGTGGGGGGGGGGGGGGGGGGGGGGGAGGGGGGGGGGGGGGGGGGGGATGTGTGTGGGGGGGGGATGAGGTGTGTGAGTGTGGGTGTGGGTGTTGTTTGCTGAATGCGGCGTTAGGAAGTTTCCAAACAAGTTTTGATATTTTTCAGCGTGGGGCCAGGGAGGAGGAGACAAGAGTGGGGGAACCCTGGAACCTCTGCCCACCCCCCAGCCCCTGCCCCCACTCCCATCTCCTCCATCTACTGCTCCCATTCCCTCTCTCCTGCAAGTCCTCCACTCCCAGCTCATTCGGCAGACGCACATGGAAGTGTTATGTTAAGTTTCCCTCGACTGTAGACTTGCTTTCTTTTTTGTCCTAAACAAGGCTGGTAGGAATTCCTATTAACTTATTTATTCATCCAAAAAAGAAAAAAAAATCAAGAGTGTATCTATATATATATGAATATATATATATATATATATATATATATATATATGTGTGTGTGTGTGTGTGTGTGTGTGTGTGTGTGTGTGTGTGTGTGTAAAACAGAGAGTTTAAAAACCACAACAGACAGATAAAAAATTTCCAAAATTTTCCAATATATATTTATATACTAGCGCTTACGCGCTTCGACCCCGTCTCGCCCCGGTGAGTTTGTCTGTCGTGCGGTGTTCCGATGTCCAGTTTTGCGTCTGTGGACGCAATGCGTCACGCGATCGCCAACCCGACGTTGCTGTTTGTAGGACACCAAGGATACTTGATACCAAATTTGGTGGCGATCGGCCTAAAACTGTGGCCGAGTATAAGCGAACAGACAGACAGACACACTGAGCTTTATATAATTGATATACACTGGGTACTGTGTGTATTTATGTATGTATGTAGGCCTACTGATATTTTGTAACGGTTCAATCTTGCATCGGTCTAGTACGGTCTTAGGTTCACGAACTCAGAACTGAGCTGCGTATCTTTGATTTTATCTTTGATTTGCAATCCACATAAAGAGAAACAGCAATTGCTGCGAAACCACAAGCTAAAAACAGTTCAGCCTAGCAAATGCTCCCAAGACGTTGTAGGCCGAATCATCAGGAACAAGTGTATGTGAATAGCTCATACCCCCAGGTATAACAACTTTCTGAGAAAAATGACAGCGTCGAAGTTTACCATCACACACACACACACACACACACACACACACACACACACACACACACACACACACACACACACACACAACCGACTCTGTATGATTATATCGATTCACTTTTGTAAACATGTGATTGAGAAACTAGCATTGTTTTTCAGAGCACTGAAAGTGGTTTGCGGTGCCATGGTGTTTCATCCAAGTCCTCACACACTAACAGATTGACACTTTATCATTTACTCATCTCTTAAACTCTTGCGCCAAAACTCATAAGATTTTCTTTGGTCAGCTTTGACAACAGAGATTCGTAAAGGGCATGTTTTATCTTCTCCATGCCTGACTTGTGTGACCAACTAACCGTGACATTGTGTTACCTACCTGGTGATTTCAGTGCAGCTTGGTTCTGGAACAAGTCTATCGTTGTGACTGAGAGACACGACAGAAACGTCAGGCGTGGAGTCTGACTAATTCGGCATTTTCTTCCATTGATGACAACCAGGTGAGTAAATCATGGTTTTCCTTGCCTTATCATGTTCACAGAAAGTATGTGGCACAACTGTCAGTTTCTTCACGGTCTGTGTTGTCAGTGCTTCTGCCGTTTGCATTTTCAACGGTAAAAAGTATCTGATATTCTGATAATAATTCCTTTTGCTGGATAGTCGGCGGGCGTTTCCAGCGAGACTGTCTGCCAATTCTGTCACGCGTCTGATGTTGACCACTTTTTCTATTGGTGCTGACAGCCACTGTGTTGAACTCCTCTGTCAACATGTTGTTCTTCTTGACGATGATCTTCAGACATGGCAGCTCTGTCGGAGCAACTGCACTGACAGCTGGCTTAAAAATGGTTTGATCCCTTTTGACGTTATCGATTGCTTCAATTAGCTGTTCTGATATTTCTCTTCTTTCTTTTTCGTTGCTTGACAGTTGCAGCTTTTATAAATCTAAGCTGTAATAGATGACGTTCGGGAACCTGCAAGGGAGGTAATATGTATTAGAGCTCGCGTTCAGCGAGAGTGACCCCGCCGTTTTCATGGGACAGATGCCACTAGTGGGCACGCATAAAGTAATTTTGCTCCATCAGTCAGCTTAACAGCTCCATCAGAGAGATAAAATGCCAAAACATGATATAAACATTATGTGAAACGGCGCGCCTGTCATCCAGACAGTCAATAGCCCTATCATTATCCTGGCGTCCCCTTGAAATAACATGTTTGGCTTCCTAGGTCTATTTGGTCGACCCATGGACTAAGAAAGGTAAAGTGGAAAGACGGGCCTAATCTCCCCTGATTTTTTTGACAGGTCCAATGGATTAAAAAAAAACAAAAAAACTTCTCCGACACAAAGACACAGCAACAAGTCTGTGTTGAGAGGCTGATTCTTTGGAAAAAAAAATAGTATACTGTGCTTGTTCATGGAATGTACTAGCATACTTACGTGTTCTCTAAAAGCTGTGAATGTTGATGTGAAAATGGCACCGACAGACTCTTGCTCTCACAACGTCGACAGACAACCAGTCAGACAAAACTGAAAAGATCACCCCCACCCCCCAAGCCCCCTCCTTTAAAGCAATGACAGAATTTTTACAATAAGTACGTAAAATTCTGTCTACTATGGTTTCACATGATCGCACATCATATTTCAAGTTAAAACATTACCAAGTCCTCACGGACTGAAAACTACCTTTTCTTTTCAAAGTTTGACCTCAGACTGTGCTACATGAATATTATCTGTTTGTGGCAAACAAAATTCACTGCTCCTCACAGACCTACAACACAGTTGTCTTTCCTGATTTTGGCCTTAGCCAGCCACAGTCCATGCCACCTCATGTCGACTTACAAAAACAGAAATTGTGCCTAGAAGAAGAAGAAGAAGAAGAAGAAGAAGAAGAAGAAAAGGACATAAAAATAAAGAAAAGGGAAAAAGTAAACTGCTCGTCCCTAGTCTATCCGGGGAAAAGAATTCCTTGGGGTGTAATGAGCCCATCATAGGCCAGTCGAGGGCTTTACTTTATGTTGACTAATGACACGTCCTAGCTCATAGAAAAGAAAGACTATGAGGCATGCATCCCCGCCAGCGCCTCTCTGGACGACGTCGTCAACCGCTTTTTCTGACTGACTTGCCCTTTCCTACAGGTGTCAAAGCACTTACCTAGTCAAATCTTAAAGAAATGTTAGCGAACCGCCCAGAAAAACGTGGACAAACGAGTCACAAGACAAAACACGACGTGTTTCGACCTCTTAGGTCTTCTTCAGGCAAGACACAAACAAATAGGACAACGAAAATTCATCGCCTTCCTTGCGCTGAACTCTGAAGCGATCAAAGCTAAGCGAATTTTCGCCAAACAACAGGGACAAATTATAAGACAAAACACGACGCGTTTCGACCTCTTAACTCCCTTTGTCCCCTTCCCAACGGCCTCGTTTTCATTCAACGCCCATCTTGTTCCGAAATATGAGAAGATAAGTGACTTCTCGTTCCTCGTTTCCATTGGGAGGAAGACCTCAGAGGTCGAAACGCGTCGTGTTTTGTCTTGTAATTTGTTTACCAGTGGTGTTTGGCGGACTCACTAGCAAGTCTTTTTTTCAAATTTGTTTTAATTTCTGCCCGCATTCACCTCACTTTGGAAAAAGAAATAGTTCTCCAAAAGGCCATTCGTTTTACTGCTTTACAGTCTTTAGCTGTCTAACGTGGTCCGAGTCATCATTTACAGCTATTCACTGTTTTCAACAATCAGCTGAACAGCAGTTTATGTTTGCAATTGCTGTCTGGCTGATATGCGCATCCATTCTCTATCTGTCTGTCTGTCTGTCTCTCTCTCTTAGGCAGGCACACACACACACACACACACACACACCACACACACACACACACACACACACACACACACACACACTTGCATACAAACGCATACAGACACTTCTGTCTTTGCTCGCTTGCTTGACCGTGCACGCGCTTAAACTTGAACACTGGAATTTCCTGGACAATTCCTGTCTTGAGCAGAACCAGACTCGGCAAAAAGGCATCGATAAGACCTCTCCAGCCATCCCCTACAATAAGATGTCACTTCAGACGAAAGGTCATAAATCATCTAAGAACATTTTCAATCTGTATTTATTTTATTTCAATAAACAAATCTTAAATAAATACTAGCAAACCTAAAAAAAAAGAAAAAAGAAAAAACTGGACAAACGAATCACAAGACAAAACACGACGCGTTTTGACCTTTTAGGTCTTCTTCAGGCAAGATACAAAACAATTAGGACAACGAAAATGAACGAACAATCACTTAACTTCAATCATTTATCTTCATACTGACTTTCGTTATACAAAATGACCATTTGCCTCGACAGTCTTCAGTTACAGTACTATCTTTACAGACTTGTTTTTTTTAAAATTAAATTTATGACAAACATTAAGTCACATCTTATCAAGACCAGACGCAAGGTCTTCTGAAAGGAACTGCATATTACACACACACACACACACACACACACACACACACACACACACACACACACACACACACACACACATATATATATATATATATATCAATGAAGATATAGCAGTATAAATCTGGGTTTCGAAATATGGTGCTAGGACTGTTATTTTATATGTCAGATATCCCAAGCAAAAGCCCTGAAAGCCTTGTATTTTATTAGAAAAAAAGGTTGACAAGTTCAACGAAGACATGAAACTTTTGTCGTTGGATCAAACAAATTCAACTGTATGACTCAGCAATAAATTTTGGGAAACGGGACAAAACATCCCACCTGACAACAAGCCCAGGGTCAATGTCTGGGGATAACCAAGGCCTTAGTCATTGTAAAGGCCACACGGCCTTCTCCAGTATTTTCAGGGGCAACACCCACATGTTCCATCGCATCGACTTTAGACACTAATCCCAATCCGAATCGTAGTAGCCCTCACCCAAACCACACTCTTCAACACCAAATTGACGGGGGAGGGAGACGGGGGGAAGTGATGGTTGTGGTGGTGGTGGTTGAATGGCGGATGATGCCAAAGAATGCATGGTTGTTTACAGGGTCTGCTCCAAGACATCCAGCGAGCGGTACTGACAGCCACTGAAGGCTCCGAACACAGGAAAGGACTCGACCACGGTTCCAGACATGAAGATCCAGTATGTCCTCCTGGCGTGGATGTTGTCACAGCTGAGCTGTGGGCAACCCTTCGACGGTGACGATGTTATTGGTATGTGCTCATAAACATTTTGCGTGGCAATAGTTATATATATATATATATATTATATATATATATATATTTGTGTGTGTGTGTGTGTGTGTGTGTGTGTGTGTGTGTGTGTGTGAAAGACACGACCCACATGTTAAAGATGATTAATGAATGGAATACTAAAATGGGTCCTTTTAGTAACAAGGCCATGCTAGTGACTATAGACGTAGTCAGTCTTTATACGAATATCCCTCCTGAGGACATGGAAAAATACATAACCCATTTTCTGACAGTTTTTACCAATGAAAAAGCCGCTCCCCAAAAAACTGTTTTAGAAACTATGAGACATGTCCTCAAAAATAACTATTTTTCCTTTTTAGACACTATTTATCGTCAAAAGTCAGGCACGGCCATGGGCACAGCTATGGCCCCTACTGTGATCAATCTTTTTATGGGCTGGATGGAAAACAGTTTATTAGAACATAGCCCTATTAAAATAGAACCTAATTGTTGGAAGAGATTTATTGATGACATTCTGGTCCTCTGGATGGGCACACCATCTGAACTTGACCACTTCATCAGCTTCATCAATGGATGTCATCCGTCAATAAAATTCACAGTTCATCCAGACAAATTTCTTTTCTGGATATCCTTTTGAAAGTTGATAATGGATTCATCAGTACCAGTCTTTTTAAGAAGGAAACAGATACTAACTCTTATCTACATTTTAGGTCTTGCCATCCTCGTCACTGTGTAAAAAGTGCACCCTTTAGCCAGTTTTTGCGGCTGCGTAGACTTTGTTCTAACCACAAAGATTTCACCACCAATTGCGAACAAATGACAGAGCATTTTTTACGTCGAGGTTACCCCCTTCCTCTTCTTCTAGCCGCAAGGTCTAAAGCTGAAAGGACACCCAGATCTCTTACCTTGAACTACACACCCAAAAAGAATACTAGCAGGGTGTCCATAATTATAACTCACAATCCTTCCAACCCTCCTCTCCAGACTTGGCTCAGAGAACAGCTTCCAGTACTCCATAATAGCAAAATAATGCGGGGGCAGTTCCTACGGAGCCGATAGTGGGTGAAAGAAATTGTAAGTCTCTTAAAAACATTTTAATGCCTTCTGCCTTGCCCCCCTTGTCACTGGGGACTGCAGGCTGCTATAACTGCTGTAAAAAATGTGTCGTTTGCTCCTACCATCTTTTAGAAACTAAACAATTTGCAAGTCCCAGAACTAACGAAATTTTCACGATCAGAGAGAGATTTGATTGTGAGAGCAAAAATGTGATCTTTTATTTTTCAACAAATGCCAACACACACAGTATGTTGGCGAAACTAAGAACACTTTGAAAACCAGATTTTATCTCCGTAGGTCTAATATAAGAAAAAACACAGGAACGCTTGTAGCTAAACATTTTAACTCACCTGACCATTCCCTTTCCAATCTTAAATGTGTTATTATTGCAAGGGTGCATAGTGAAAATCTTAATTCCAGATTAAAAAGAGAAAACTTTTGGATAACCAAATTAAAAACTCTCTCACCTCTAGGTTTAAATGGTCAAGAGAGCTAGTACTGGCCATTCTGCACGGGTTGTTCTTTTCCCACAACCCCCCCCCACCTCCCCCCCCCCCCCCCCCCCCCCCCCCCCCCGCAGACATTTCCCTTAATGGTGTACTCGTTGGTTTTTATGCTTGTTTCTATTGTTGTATTCCACTTGGACTGTTTTTGTGTATCTTCTTCTCTTTTACTTTTACCCTGTATGGTTTGGTTTTATGTGTTTTTACACTGTTTCGCTCCATACAGATTACTTTTACGTCCTCTCCCCCCTCCCCCCCCCCCTGTTACGGATGGAAATGGTGTGTGTGGAAGTCTGACTCACTCAGAATTATGGATGCATGCACGACTTTTTCTAATTCACATACACACACCCACTCATCCGAACATGGACAGCCAGGCAACAAAATAACATTTCTTTTTTTTTATGCCGCCCGAGCCATCAAGCAAAACACATACAAAATAAACACAATTAAACGTAGGTTGGTACACCCACCATCAGGTGTACACACACACAAGTCAATACAATCATAGCCATCAAAACTGCCGGGTCCAACGATGATGACGACGGCGGCAGCGACGAGTCAAGTCTGACAACAGAGTCTCTTCAGAGCTGTGGCTCACAATGAAGAAAGAAAGAAAAGAAAACTAACACGTTCGTGGCGTCTCTGTCAGCAACATGGTGACAGTCTCACCTACGAGCTGTGGCTCAAATACCTAAGAACTGTGGCTCAACACCAACCAAGAGCTGTGGCACACACACCACCTGTGGCTCAACACCAACCAAGAGCCGTGGCACACACACCACACACACAGCGACGGCCTCGGACGCAGGTCGCTGGCACAAAAGTAGGAGCGACGTCCTGGCTCACCAGCAGCGACGTCTCCAACCCACTGGCCCAACAGTGGTCGGTCACAGGCGCAGTGGCAGGTAGGGCAATTGTCGGCGCTCAGGCCGGCCTCTCAACACCACAGCAAACAGGTGGAGAACGGGGCGTCAACACAGCTACGGCCCTGGCCCTAACCCGGTAGCAGCCAGTCCCCGTCAGTCCAGGGAACACTATCAACCTGGGGGCAACTGATTAACTACCTTGATTATCATGGCCACTATTCATTGCAATCACAACTACCTTCATATTCATTAGCCACATTATATTTCACTAGAACTTGAGCCACATATCAGCATATTCATTCATATTCATTACAATATTCTTTTTTTTTCCGGAATCATAACATTGCACAGGAAAGGATTTCCATATAAACCTTTCAGACTCTAGTTTTCCAAATTGGGGAAAGGATTTCCACATAAACCTTTCATAATCTAGTCTTCCAAATTAGGGAAAAGGATTTCCATCTGGTCCTCTTCAATAAACCATGAATACAATTCATTACACACAATTGATTAATTGATGATTATTTTTTCAAACTATAAATGTCTTTCGTTAATTCACACAATGTTCATTTGCTTTCTTGTAATCAAGAATGTTCAATTCATTTCATATAATCACCATGTCTTTTGTCAATTCAGGAAATGTTCATTTCTTTTGTTGTAACACAAGAACACTCACTTCACTTCAGTTCAACAGCTTCAATATATGCAAGGGAAAGATTTCCACCACACTTTTGTTTAACAACACATATATTGATACCATGTAAACACATCACACATCAGAATGAAAAACAAAAGTCTATGTCGCTCACTCTGGGAGCTTATTATCCATAGCATCAAAACTCTCCATCTTCTTGCAAACCATTATTAGAATAGACACTTTTTCTTTATCATGAAGTTCATAGCCAGTTAAGTCATAAAATAAACAAAATCTTTTTTCTTTTTTCTGAAGACCACTTCTTATAACACTCACTTCATCTATTCACATTTTCCGAAACAATTTCGTTTTGTTACCCTATCAAGTCATAGGATAACAGAACAACAATACTTTCTTTTTTTTAAAAAAAAAAAACCTTCACAAGAGCGCTGAGGAAGTTTCAGTCGCTCCCAAACGGGAATACAGTTTCAGTTTGTTAATGAATAAACATTCAATGATAGATACCTGACTGCCACCAGCGCACGGCTGAGTCCCTCTTCGGCCTTCTGTGACTTGAGTTGCCGGAATCACTGCAGAGACTGCCTAACCGGTGCAACTCACCCGGCTTATAGCAATGCGCCGGTGAGTAGCAGTCAGCTAAATTTTGCAACCGGCTTCCGGACAACTACCTTCCGGTAAGCACGGTCGCGTGTGAAAATTTGTAACCGGACGAAAAACGGTCCGTCACCCCCCCCCCCCCCCCTTTTTTTTCCCTCACAGTTTTGGCATATTACTTTTAAGTACTTATAACTGTTTTACTCTGTGTGAATTGGTTTTATACTTGTTTACCTTTTATTCCAGTTATCACAGGTTTTAACGATATTCGTTATTTAACGTGTAGGAGTTTGTGGCTGCGTAGGTGTATGAAGCTTTGGTTGCGTTCTGTGGTTGATGTGTTTGACCACCTTCCTTCCCCCTTCCGCTGAGCCCTCCCCCCCCATCCATTTCCCCCCTCCCCCCCCCCCCCCCTTCCCTCATACTCTCCTCTTTTCGCGATTGTATGGCGTTTGAGGGGGCATGCATCAAAATATTTTATTTCTGTTTGTATTTTTGCATGTGGGGAGATGTCTCTTCACGGGATGTTGGCGTTGGTCGGGTGGGTGGACGGGGGTCCACAGGGTGGGTTGGGGAGGGAGGAGGGAGGGAAAAAGAGAACAGTTCGCGGATGTGAAACATCTGTGAATTGTTTTCAGTAGTTGATGACTGGATGCCTGGCCTCATTCTTGTCACAAAGTCCCCTGAGGAAGATCTGAGGTCGAAATATTGGGAAGAATTTGATGAGTCTGTTGTTTTTATCTTCTTCATTGTGTTGTGTGTGTGTGTGTGTGTGTGTGTGTGTGTGTGTGTGTGGTGTGTGTGTGTGTGTTGCGCGGCGCGCGCGCGCGCGCGCGTGCGTGCGCGTTCTCGCGCTTGCGTGTTTATATGTGAGCGCGCGTGCATGTAAGCTGTACAGCATGTGCCCAGAAACATGCAAGTCCATGTTTTGTTCGTTTGCATGTTTGATTTTCAATATATCTGCTGTCTATTGTTTGCTTGGTTTCCAGTAACTGACATGACCCTATTCAACACCAGTTCATATAATACCATCGTCAGTCCGGCTGGGGGTTGGCCGTGCGGCTAAACAACGGTGTTTATTATGGGGCCTCTGTCACACCCTGGGACTCTACCACTGCCACCCTTTACTGCCGCGATCTGGATTATGAAACGTAATTAGTGCTTTCTGCCTTATGTGTTCATGAATCATGCCGTTTACTGCAACGTCCAGAGCGTATTATGTTTTGAGGTCCGTACGAGACCGACTGCACAGGACTGGACAACACTTTACACCCGAGCGCGCGCCCTCCTCTCGCCCACTTCGCTCTCCCTCCCCTCACACCCCCTCCCTCCCTCCCCTCCGACGCCTCCCCTCCCCCCTCCCCTCCCCCCAGTCCCGCCCCACCCGCTTACACACACAGACACAGAAACACACACACACACACACACACACACACACACACACACACACACACACACACACATATCACACACACACACCACACACACCAGTATATACAACAACGCACATACTCAACATAAACACAGAAACAAACGCACACACACACGCACACACATACATACACGCACCCACACACTTACACACATGCGAGCGCTGACCTCCCCTCTCCCCTCTCCAATCCTTCACCCCCGTCCCCCTCCCCTCCCCGCCGCTTAGACACACACACACACACACACACACACACACACACACACGCACGCACGCACGCACACACACACCACACACACACACACACACACACACACACACACACACACACACACCACACACACACACAACAACACACGAACATACTCGTACATAAACACACATACACTAACATACACGCACGCACCCACACACTCACACACGTACACGCGCACGTGCGCTTACACACACGCGCGCACGCACGCACGCACGCACACACGCAGGCACGCACACACACACACACACACACACACACACACACACACACACACACACACACACTTGTCTCGTAATTTGTCCATATTGTCTTGCGGAATCACTAACAATTCTTTTTACAAATTGGTTTCAATTTCTGCCTTCAGTCACTTCACTGTGAATCTAACCATGTTGAAACAATTGGCAGACACACCACACTCCATAGACGTGGCCAGCCACATGCAAGACACCTGTTGGGACATTAGCAAGTCACTGCGAGAAAAACGCAGAAAAAAAAAAAATTGGCAGAGGTCAGACATTAGCAGTAAGACAAGAAAGCTTTGATATCAACGTAGCTACTTGCCTATAAACTTGTGTATTCAGCTTAGCTGACGTATTATGTGTGCCGTTATCGATCGTCGCCGTACGGGAGAAGCCTACTCGTTTGTCGTTTCACACAGAATTACGCTTGACAAAACATGTCTTTTCATATTCAACCAATTCTAGATCGTTGCATACGCTTCTGCTTTGCGTGTGCAGTTAATTCTGACTGATCGAATTCATGACTGACTCGACGTCAGAGAACCAATCGCAATTTTGGTGAGAAGTCAGCCTCACACGGGCTATTTCCTTCTGATCCGGGAAAGTGATCATGATTGGACAGTTGCAAGCAATACTGGTAATGGAAGATAACCCAAACTACCCACACGCAGTATAGCAGACAGGTGCGGCCAGTGCTTGAAACCGTGATGCTCAGCCCGTCAAACCCCAAACCTTGCTACGTCAGAGGGCTTTATTAGGCTACATGGCGAA
Organism: Conus canariensis; assembly: GCA_033310375.1. Lineage (NCBI taxonomy): Eukaryota > Metazoa > Mollusca > Gastropoda > Neogastropoda > Conidae > Conus > Conus canariensis. The sequence continues at coordinate 8,254,684 of CM065741.1, forward strand.
AGCTTGACTGTGTCACCTTGCTACGTCAGAGGGCTTTTTTAGGCTACATGGCGAAAGCTTGACTGTCTCACTTGCTACGTCAGAGGGCTTTATT
>CM065741.1:8259777-8284777 GCA_033310375.1 Conus canariensis
TTCCTGTCAGTTAACACAGATACCCTAGAATCACCACATTCCTGTCAGTTAGCAGAGATACCCTAGAATCCACCACATTCCTGTCAGTTAACAGGATACCCTAGAATCACCACATTCCTGTCAGTTAACACAGATACCCTAGAATCACCACATTCCTGTCAGTTAGCAGAGATACCCTAGAATCACCACATTCCTGTCAGTTAGCAGAGATACCATAGAATCACCACATTCCTGTCAGTGAACAGAGATACCCTAGAATCACCACATTTCTGTCAGTTAACAGAGATACCCTAGAATCACCACATTCCTGTCAGTTAACAGAGATGCCCTAGAATCACCACTTTCCTGTCAGTGAACAGAGATACCCTAGAATCACCACATTCGTGTCAATTAACAGAGATGCCCTAGAATCACCACATTCCTGTCAGTTAACAAAGATGCCCTAGAAACAGAGATACCCTAGAATCACCACATTCCTGTCAGTTAACGGAGATACCCTAGAATCAGCACATTCCTGTCAGTTAACAAAGATGCCCTAGAAACAGAGATGCCCTAGAATCACCACATTCCTGTCAGTTAACAAAGATGCCCTAGAAACAGAGATACCCTAGAATCACCACATTCCTGTCAGTTAACGGAGATACCCTAGAATCAGCACATTCCTGTCAGTTAACAAAGATGCCCTAGAAACAGAGATGCCCTAGAATCACCACATTCCTGTCAGTGAACAGAGATGCCCTAGAATCACCACATTCCTGTCAGTTAGCAGAGATGCCCTAGAATCACCACATTCCTGTCAGTGAACAGAGATACCCTAGAATCACCACATTCCTGTCAGTGAACAGAGATGCCCTAGAATCACCACATTCCTGTCAGTGAACAGAGATACCCTAGAATCACCACATTCCTGTCAGTGAACAGAGATGCCCTAGAATCACCACATTCCTGTCAGTGAACAGAGATGCCCCAGAATCACCACATTCCTGTCAGTGAACAGAGATACCCTAGAATCACCACATTCCTGTCAGTGAACAGAGATGCCCTAGAATCACCACATTCCTGTCAGTGAACAGAGATACCCTAGAATCACCACATTCCTGTCAGTGAACAGAGATGCCCTAGAATCACCACATTCTTGTCAGTCCTATCATGGAAACGAGGCACTGGCTGCAGTTTTAAGAGTCCAAAACTCCAAACACGTCAAAATGGTATAACAGGAAATGTACACTTTTGGGGTGTCTCCTCAAATTGTTGCAAAACTATAGTATCGTGTAAATCATCAAACCTATAGGTAGTATTCAGTAAACATTAAGTCCATGCTTGAAGTAGCCTAAAATGGTGCAATAATAGATTTGAAAGTGTTGAAATTGTATCAGCACCACGTTTTCACTAAAAGTAGAAAATTGTGATCCGGTGCAATCATGTACTGAGATTTTGGAATCACCAGCCCGTTTATTACGATACATTGCCTATTTTAAATCACCAGCCCGTTTATTATGATACATTGCCTATTTTGAATCCATCAGCCGGGAAATACCAGACCTTTCGATCCAGTTGTAAATTAACATGTCAAGCACAACCTACGGTTTTTAGGCCTACTACACTACATGCACAAACACCAAGAGAACAAGTCCATTAAGACTACACTACATGCACAAACACCAAGACAACAAGTCCATTAAGACTACACTACATGCACAAACACCAAGACAACAAGTCCATAAAGACTACACTACATGCACAAACACCAAGAGAACAAGTCCATAAAGACTACACTACATGCACAAACACCAAGAGAACAAGTCCATAAAGACTACACTACATGCACAAACACCAAGAGAACAAGTCCATTAAGACTACACTACATGCACAAACACCAAGAGAACAAGTCCATTAAGACTACACTACATGCACAAACACCAAGACAACAAGTCCATTAAGACTACACTACATGCACAAACACCAAGAGAACAAGTCCATTAAGACTACACTACATGCACAAACACCAAGAGAACAAGTCCATAAAGACTACACTACATGCACAAACACCAAGAGAACAAGTCCATTAAGACAAACATGCACAAACACCGAGACAACAGAGTGCATAAGAAGAAACTCTAACCTGAGGCTAATTATTTAGAATGGCATGTGTAAAATGTGACCGAATCTATTTCACACCCGATTTTACTACGAATGTTTTAATCAATTTGAAATGCTCAGATGAAGCACAAAAAGTCTTGGAGAATTCATTATGAATTTCTCTTGAAATGCATAGAACTAGAATACTACAGAAACGGCAGCGGGTTTTTCAGTAGCTTCAAAGGGTTAAAAAAAAAACACTTAGCAGGATGACAGACATTTTTTTGTAGACCATTGCTTTTATGTTTTTGTTGCAACACAAAGGTCAATGTCAATACATGACATAATCGTTGAAAAAGTTTGGAAAACAGCGCTCGCGTCATGCATCTGTTCTATGTTGACAATGACAGTATAGCTGGCCATGGTTTGAGCATAGATCTGGCTTAAATTCACAGTCAGATGTCAAAGTCACATTGGTACTTATTAAAGAAAGCAACTTCTGATGAAAGAACATCTAAAATGAGGCAGGAAACAGTAAACAGAAAATACCAAACAAGGAGGTTTCCCGCTTCCACGATGAAGTAATTACAGGCCCATAACTGCAAACGAATACTGCTTACAACAGTAAAATTACCTAGCAGAAATGACAACACAGAGCGCACAGACCAAACAACAAGACCCCCCACCCCCACCCCCATCCCTCCCTCCAAAAAAAAAAAAGGATGTTCCAAGCTTGCCGCTTGCCCAAATGCACTGTACTTGACGCATCTACATAGCAACAGCAACTGGAGAAATAAGCAAATACACATTAACATTCAATCAAGACTGGTACAGGCTTTTCGATCTCGAATGTAATCAAATGGGGGCCGGAATAGTTTAGCTGGTAGAGCGCCGGACTCGTAATCTTGGGGTTGTGGGTTCGCATCTCCGCCGGGCCGTTTCGGTACAGGGGGATTTTACCCCCGGAGTTAATATTGGTTCTGACTCCATTCCCCATACAGTCCTTCGAATGAGACTATAAACCGAGGTTCCGTGTGTGAACGCAAGCACATCTTGCACACACGTCAAATCCCATCACCAACTTTCGGAAGAGAAGGCCAGTTTGGCCGTTGGTATGGATGACACGTTACACATAGTATGCACCTTTCCCGAAGTTGGAGTATGGCTGCCTTAATGGCGGGGAAAAAATGGTCATACACACAAAAGTGTCAGAATAATGAACGTAATTGTCACCGATCGGCGGGTACTAAACTAGTACGTCCACGTGTTTAAGAGTAGTGGTGGTCCAAGATAGAGAGCGTGTGCGAGTATGCGTGCGAGTGTGTGTGTGTATGTGTGTGTGTGTGTGTGTGTGTGTGTGTGTGTGTGTGTGTGCGTGCACGCGCGCTCGCGCGTATGTGAGGTTGGGGTTTAGTTAGCTAGAGTTAGGTTAAGTTCCTCAGGGTTAGGTAGAAAGATTAGGCTAGGTAGGAGGCTGGGGAAATAGGACATACAGTATTCTTTCATTCCAGTCTTCACTTATTGAAGGAATGGAATGGAAGCGGGAGGTTGGTTTCGTTCCCGATTGTTACCCTTTTGTTACTTTGGTTCTACACCAGAGAAGGCGGGGCAGGATATCGGCTGTTGTTGTGTTGTCAAGTCTGTGAGTAGTTGTGGTAAATTGTCGTGTTGTTGCACGAGCAATAACTAGTCCGTTGGTCAGGCGTGTCAGCTCTGCGGAGGGATACACTGCTCTGACCAATCGTTGTTTTGTGTGGTGAGTAGAGTTCGCTTGATTCCGACCAGGGCGGAATGTGTTGGGGTAGCTTCACTTCGGTCCCTGGTGTTCGTCGGAGTGGACGTACTCCTTGTAGGTGCGGCGGCAGCGCCGTTAGTTTTTGAAGAGTGACTTCGAGTCATAGTTAGTGCCAGGTCCTCGTCGGGTTTGGGTGCCCTTGGCCTGTGCTGAGTCGGTGTCGTCCTTGTTGGCAGCCACTGTCAGCCAGTTGCAGAACTGGTGTGGTTGATCGTCTGTATGTCCAGTTGTGTCAGCAGGTATCCTGCTCTGTCCTGAGGCTGGGGCCAGATCACCACAGTCTACTGCCGCGTGCCGGCAGGTGAGCGGCGCTTCCAGTGCCTGCTGTTTCCCCGGGAGAGGGAGACCACCCAGGCCGTCTGCCTTCTGTGGGCAGCTCTCCTCCAGCTGCCGGTGCTCTTCCGGGAGTTCTCCGGCACTGGTTCCTCGTCCCTGTTTAGGCGTCCTGTGAGAGGACGCTGCACCAGGCCTTTTCCACCCTTGGTGTCCGGCGGGGCCTTCAGAGGAGGAGGCGTCCTACGAGCCCCGGACCCGTCGAGAGGGCGTCTGGTGTGTGTGCGTTGGGTGTCGTGCCCATCGCGGGGAGGAGTCAGACTGCGGGAGGCCACGGTCAGCGCCGGGGTGCAGAGTCTTCGGGGAGGGTGTCGGCCTGCGGAGGAGCCACGGACAGTGCCGGGGTGCAGAGTCTTCCGGGGAGGTGTCAGCCTGTGAGGGGCCACGTACAGCGCCGAGGACTGGAGCTTTCCGGGCCGGGATGGGTTGTCCCATGTTGGTGATAGAAGGGGTGTAGCGTTAGGCAGTAGGGTTAGGGGTGTTAGCTACTGCCTCCTTTTAGGACGTAGTGGCCGGTTCAGTGTAGGGTACTTGTCGTTGCCTCCCTTAGGGACGCAGCGATCAGTTTGGTAGTGGTCCCGGGTTAAAAGAGAAGGGTGAGTCCTGGGGAGAGGTGTGGGTGGTAGCAGTAGTTAAGAGATTAGAGTCCCTTTGGTAAATCCTTGTCCCTAGTAGTTAGTCACCACGTGTGCGGGCTATCGCTGTGTCCCCAGGTCACAGTGATATACCGCAACTGGTGTTTCAGGTTAGGTTAGGGTCTTCCAGGTCATTATAGTAGAGTAGGGTGAGTCAGCGGGAATTGGGATACTTGTGTGCAGTTGTGGATGTGCGTGAGTGGTGGCGCCATGGAGTGTGTGTGAAATAAAGAAGCGTGCGTGATTGTAAAACTGTGTTAGTGTGCTGTGTTGTCTGACCTAGTGTGTGATAGGCGTGGGTAAGGGTGGTAGGGCCGTCCGGCTTAGCGACCGTGACACTTTGGTGGAGATGCGGGGTAGTTAGGTGGTTCTGGGTAGGTGATAGGTAGCTAGAAGGGAGGTAGGGGGGGGGTGGTGGTGTTGTGTCGGTGTGTACGTTGTGTGAAATGTAATGTGGGAGGTTGGGTAGCGTACAGTGCCCTGGGAGGTGGCAGTATGTCCTGTTCACTTCAGGAGTTCATTGGCACTGGGCAGGGCACTTGTGTTGGTGTGAATGGGTTGGCGCTACCGTGTGGGTGAGGTATGAATGGTCAATAAACATTGAGTGGTTGTTGGAAGTGTGAGTGATTACACCGTACAGTGTAGGTGAGGTGCCGGAGGGTACCAGGTGTCTTTTGTGTCCCTTACATGTTGTATACCCCTGTGAGTAGGTAGAGTGGTACCCAGCCCGTGACTGTGCACGCTGTGTGCTCGGATATCCTGTGGGGATTAAGGGCAGAGTAAGCCCAGGTGACTGTGTGTGGGAAGCACGAGGGTGCGCAGGGTTGTGACACTAAGGTGTGCTGGGAGTGCATATGGACTTGAGGGGTGCAAGTGCACTGTGATCGTGTAGGTGCGGCCTACGAGAGACAGTGAAGCCTGTGACTGTGGGTAACTGGTGCGCGTGCACAGTGGACAGTGGACACACGGTGTCACGTGATTCAGTCAGTGACCAGACAGTGCATTGGTAGTATTGTATGGGTTGGAGCCCATGTGGGTATATGTATGAGGTACACAAGTGTGGGTGGAGTTATGCTTGGTGCGTGACTCATTGAGAGTATTGTGTACTTGTGCAGAGTTGTTTCCGGGGCTAGTGCGTAGTCAGGAACCTCCAGTTGCGCTCAGATCGCATACTGTCCATTGCTAGCTCTGTGGTGGTAGGGGTACCCTATGTCTAAACACACCCGAGCCCATCCACAGTACGACCCCGATAGTGTCATGGATCCACAGGCCCCGACGGCGGATACCAAACCTAAGGTTAGTGACCAGGGAGCGGGGGTGGATCGAGAACAGGGGACGGGGGCTTATGCAAAGTTTGCCAAGTTGGGAGCGGCGATGGGTTTAGCTGGGGGAGACCTCGCCAAGTTCGTCACAGACTCGGTACGTAATGAGGATGAGAGGAAAGGCTAGAGAAGCAGTGATGCGGTTAAGCGCGGATGAGTTAGGCGACTATGATCAGATAAAGGGCGCCCTGTTAAGCCACTTCAGGCTAGATGCTGAGGCCTACCGGGAAAAGTTCAGGAGCATCAAGAAGGACGCTGCTGAGACTTTTGGCCAGATGCTGGGAAGGATGAAGCGGTGGTTTTCCCTCTGGTGTGCGGCAGCGGGCAAGGATGAGAGTGTGGCAGAGGATGTAAAGGATCTGCTTTTCCAAGAACAGTTTTACCAGCTGCTGTCCCCAGAGTTCACGATCGAGGTACGGAAGACATGCCCGAAAACTGTTGAACAACTTGCAACGGAAGCTACTGTTTTAGCAGAGGCCAAAAGATTGGGGAGGAAGGCGAGGCAAGACCGAACAGTTAACCAGCCCAACCTGGGTAATAGGCGCGAAACAGTAGGGAGCCAGCCCACACAGAGATCCCAACAGAGTGATGGTGCACCACAGCAGCTGAACAGGAGATCAGAAGGACCTAGATCGACCATAGTTTGTTTCAACTGCAAGAAGCCAGGCCACATCGCTAGGAAATGCCCTGAGCCCCATTCTGTTGGAGCTGTTCATTGTTGTGACCAGCCCCAGGCTCGAGTAGTCCCTACGTTGTGTCGCCCATGCGCTGAGCAGCGGTACGAGCCTGCGTGCATGGTAGAAGTTAACGGGTCTCCGGCCAATGGATTACGGGACACTGGTGCCGGACACACCGTAGTGGCCAAATGGTTAGTACCGGCAGATGCGTACACAGGAGAGACAGTCCCAGTAGTGTTGGCTGAATCCAGATGTAGGTCTGTGTTACCTGTGGCGGTAGTAGAGTTGAAGTCACCATTCATCGCAGGGAAGTTGGAGGTTTTGGTCATGAATAGCCCTGTGCAGGAAGTCCTGATCGGAAACTTCGCAAAGAGAGTAGGAGATCCCGGTTGGACACGTGTGCCTGTATACGCAGACCCGGCGTTGGTAGGGGCAGTGCAGACATGCGCGCAGAGAGCCAGGGAGCAGCAAGAACCTGTACCACTGCCCGTCGAGGAATGCATTCTGAACACCTCTACCCAGCAGTTAATTCAGATGCAGGACCAGGATGAAACCTTGAGGAAGGCTCGGAGTGCGTGTGAAGCAGGGACGCACTTCCACACCAAGTTTGGACGAGTTGAGTACGCGCGGAAGTCTGGTGTACTGGTCCGGCGGTTTGAGGGTCCCAAGGACGTAGCGAATCAGATCTGCGTCCCAGCTGAACTACGGACCACGGTGATGAAGCTAGCCCACGACGTACCCATGTCTGGTCACTTAGGTACCACCCGAACCAAGGAGCGAGTTGGTCGCCATTTTTATTGGCCAGGCATGCATGCTGACATTCGTCGGTACTGCCAGTCATGCTTCCAGTGTCAGCGTACTGTGGACAAGGGAAGAGTCTCAAGAGTTCCCCTCGTGAAGATGCCACTGATGCGTGAGCCGTTCGAGCGGGTTGGGATGGACATCATTGGTCCCATCGTTCCAGCATCCCAGAATGGGTACAGATACGTGTTGGTGACGGTCGACTTTGCGACAAGATATCCGGAAGCAGTCCCTCTTCGCCAGATCACGAGTGAGTCGGTGGCAGAGGCAGCGTTCAACATGTGGACACGAACGGGAGTCCCTGGGTCGGTACTGACTGACAGAGGAACCCAGTTTACTGGTCAGATCATGCAGGAGGTCTACCGACTATTAGCCATTCGAGGTCTGACTACCACACCATACCATGCGCAGTGCAATGGATTGGTGGAACGCTTCAACGGTACTCTGAAGCGGATGCTGCGCAGACTATGTCAGGAGAAACCAGGTGATTGGGATCGGTGGATACCAGCACTGCTGTTTGCGTACCGAGAGGTCCCACAAGAGAGTACCGGTTTTTCGCCTTTTGAGCTGCTATATGGACGCCAGGTGCGCGGGCCGATGCAGATATTGAGAGATCTGTGGTTACAACCGGAAAGGCAAGAGCTCCGTACAGCGGCAGAATACGTCGTCAACTTGAGGAACAAGATAGCTGAGTCATGCGAGCTGGCAAGGGAGAACTTGGCAAGGGCAGCGTATAGGTACAAGCGACATTTTGACTTGAGGGCGAAACCCAGGAAGATAGCTGTGGGGTCCAGAGTACTAGTACTTCGGCCGACCAAGCAGAACAAATTGGAACTGGCATGGAGAGGTCCCTATACAGTACTAGGAAGAGTGGGTGAAACAGATTACCGCATAGCAGTAGGGGGAAAGACGAAGATTTTCCATGCAAACCTACTAAAGTCGTTCATCGAGCGCGCTGCAGATCCAACAGCCTCGGTAGCTGCGGTTGTTGTGCCGGAGGAGCCTGAAGAAGAAACAGTAACTCCCTTGATGAGCAAGGACATTCCTACCATTCCCTTGGAGGCCACAGAAGGGCCCAAAGAGGTGGTAGTACTTGCTGAAGACCAGCACTTTACCAGGAAGTTGCACGAGTTAGTGGCCGAGTTCAAGGAGGTACTGACTGATGTGCCCTCATGCACAAACCTAGAAACGTGCAGCATCAAGTTGACGTCAGACATCCCTATCAGGTCGAAGCCATACCCAGTGCCTTTTGCGCAACGAGAGACAGTTAGGGAGGAGGTCAAAGCCATGATCAGGATGGGTGCGATTGAGCCATCGACGTCGCCATACTGCTCACCCATCGTACTAGTTAAGAAGAAGGATGGGAAGATCAGGTTTTGTGTGGATTTCAGGAGGTTGAATCGCATCGTACAGTTCGATGCTGAACCCATGCCGGATATCGAATACCTGTTCGCCAAGCTTGGAGAGAAGAAGGTGTTCAGCAAGATCGACCTCGCTAAGGGGTATTGGCAGATCCCGATGAGTAGAGAGGACCGCGCGAAGACTGCTTTTGCTACACCGGAAGGACAATTCCAGTGGAAGGTTATGCCATTTGGACTGTGTACCTCAGGGGCAGTGTTCACGCGCATGATGAGAAAGCTATTGCAGCCACTTGAGAGCCCGGATGTCGATAATTTTATTGATGATATCCTGGTGGCCACAGTTGATCAGGACAGCCATATAGAGGTTCTCAGGCGTGTGTTCCAGAGACTCAAGGAATGTTCTTTGTCAGCCCGGCCTTCAAAGTGTGAGCTGGGAGGAAGGGAAATCACCTACTTAGGGCACAGGATAGGTGCAGGGAAAATATGGCCTGAACAGGATAAAATGACCCGCATTATGGATGCGCCTAGGCCTGAGACCAAACGGCAGGTGCGGGGATTCCTGGGATTAGTGGGGTACTACAGGAAATTTGTGCCCCGGTTTGCTGACATTGCCAAGCCCCTTACTGATCTCACTAAGGGAACAGCCAGGCGGGTGGAATGGGACGACGAGTGCGAACGTGCGTTCCAAGCTCTGAAGCAGCATTTCTGCCAACCTCCCGTCTGTAACCTGCCGGTGCCCGGGTTGACATTTGTGCTCCAGACTGATGCGTCAGAAGTGGGAGTGGGAGCTATGCTCTGTCAGCAGTACCCTGAAGAGATGCGCCCTGTAGCATGTGCCAGTAGAAAATTAAGCCCTGCAGAGCAGAATTACCCTATAGTAGAGAAGGAGTGTCTGGCAGTGGTGTGGGGAATACAAAAGTTCCAGGTGTATTTGTATGGGACCCCCTTTATTGTCCAGACAGATCATTCCCCACTCCAATACTTAGAAAAGATGAAGTCTGTTAGTGGGAGAATCACAAGGTGGGCACTGCAGCTGCAGCCGTTTCAGTTTACGGTGCAGGCAGTGTCTGGAAAGGACAATGTGGCGGCAGACTTCTTGAGTCGCTTGCCGTAGAGAAAGAGAGAGAGAGAGAGAGAGAGAGAGAGAGAGAGAGAGAGAGAGAAAACCTGAGGGTTCCATTAACCTGTGTCGTGAGAGGTTGACATTGTCGAAGCTATGCATGTGTTGTTATCTTTGGTAGAGAATGGCATAGCAAAGTGTTACTGAGGGTGTGGTGTTTGTAGCACGTGTTACACAGCAGTTGTGCGTAATCAGAGCCCCCTCAGTTATGGAATTTATATGTAGTGCGTAGTGTAACGGCTGCCCATAAGTGCCTGCGTTAAGGTCGTGTGAGGCAGAGTTAGTCCAGGTTGATTAATGTAACCTGTGGTTGTTGATGTATTTAAAGGTTGATGTTGTTGGGATGGAAGTTTTGGAGTGCATCAAAAGTAACAGTAGGACAGAATGAGTGATAGAGAATTGGATTGTTATAGGTAGGGTGTGGCCAAAACGCCGATCGAGTGAAAAGTTGTTGTTGGTTTTAACCTGTAGTTAAAACTTAGGCAGGGGGGTGTGTCACCGATCGGCGGGTACTAAACTAGTACGTCCACGTGTTTAAGAGTAGTGGTGGTCCAAGATAGAGAGCGTGTGCGAGTATGCGTGCGAGTGTGTGTGTGTATGTGTGTGTGTGTGTGTGTGTGTGTGTGTGTGTGTGTGCGTGCACGCGCGCTCGCGCGTATGTGAGGTTGGGATTTAGTTAGCTAGAGTTAGGTTAAGTTCCTCAGGGTTAGGTAGAAAGATTAGGCTAGGTAGGAGGCTGGGGAAATAGGACATACAGTATTCTTTCATTCCAGTCTTCACTTATTGAAGGAATGGAATGGAAGCGGGAGGTTGCTTTCGTTCCCGATTGTTACCCTTTTGTTACTTTGGTTCTACACCAGAGAAGGCGGGGCAGGATATCGGCTGTTGTTGTGTTGTCAAGTCTGTGAGTAGTTGTGGTAAATTGTCGTGTTGTTGCACGAGCAATAACTAGTCCGTTGGTCAGGCGTGTCAGCTCTGCGGAGGGATACACTGCTCTGACCAATCGTTGTTTTGTGTGGTGAGTAGAGTTCGCTTGATTCCGACCAGGGCGGAATGTGTTGGGGTAGCTTCACTTCGGTCCCTGGTGTTCGTCGGAGTGGACGTACTCCTTGTAGGTGCGGCGGCAGCGCCGTTAGTTTTTGAAGAGTGACTTCGAGTCATAGTTAGTGCCAGGTCCTCGTCGGGTTTGGGTGCCCTTGGCCTGTGCTGAGTCGGTGTCGTCCTTGTTGGCAGCCACTGTCAGCCAGTTGCAGAACTGGTGTGGTTGATCGTCTGTATGTCCAGTTGTGTCAGCAGGTATCCTGCTCTGTCCTGAGGCTGGGGCCAGATCACCACAGTCTGCTGCCGCGTGCCGGCAGGTGAGCGGCGCTTCCAGTGCCTGCTGTTTCCCCGGGAGAGGGAGACCACCCAGGCCGTCTGCCTTCTGTGGGCAGCTCTCCTCCAGCTGCCGGTGCTCTTCCGGGAGTTCTCCGGCACTGGTTCCTCGTCCCTGTTTAGGCGTCCTGTGAGAGGACGCTGCACCAGGCCTTTTCCACCCTTGGTGTCCGGCGGGGCCTTCAGAGGAGGAGGCGTCCTACGAGCCCCGGACCCGTCGAGAGGGCGTCTGGTGTGTGTGCGTTGGGTGTCGTGCCCATCGCGGGGAGGAGTCAGACTGCGGGAGGCCACGGTCAGCGCCGGGGTGCAGAGTCTTCGGGGAGGGTGTCGGCCTGCGGAGGAGCCACGGACAGTGCCGGGGTGCAGAGTCTTCCGGGGAGGTGTCAGCCTGTGAGGGGCCACGTACAGCGCCGAGGACTGGAGCTTTCCGGGCCGGGATGGGTTGTCCCATGTTGGTGATAGAAGGGGTGTAGCGTTAGGCAGTAGGGTTAGGGGTGTTAGCTACTGCCTCCTTTTAGGACGTAGTGGCCGGTTCAGTGTAGGGTACTTGTCGTTGCCTCCCTTAGGGACGCAGCGATCAATTTGGTAGTGGTCCCGGGTTAAAAGAGAAGGGTGAGTCCTGGGGAGAGGTGTGGGTGGTAGCAGTAGTTAAGAGATTAGAGTCCCTTTGGTAAATCCTTGTCCCTAGTAGTTAGTCACCACGTGTGCGGGCTATCGCTGTGTCCCCAGGTCACAGTGATATACCGCAACTGGTGTTTCAGGTTAGGTTAGGGTCTTCCAGGTCATTATAGTAGAGTAGGGTGAGTCAGCGGGAATTGGGATACTTGTGTGCAGTTGTGGATGTGCGTGAGTGGTGGCGCCATGGAGTGTGTGTGAAATAAAGAAGCGTGCGTGATTGTAAAACTGTGTTAGTGTGCTGTGTTGTCTGACCTAGTGTGTGATAGGCGTGGGTAAGGGTGGTAGGGCCGTCCGGCTTAGCGACCGTGACAGTAATGATTGTGGACATTGAAAGAAAGAAGAAGAAGAAACAAACACACACACACGATCATTAATAAATACAGGCAGTCTCAATTTCATTGGTACGAAAGGAAATCTTAAGTGAGATGGAAACAGTGCACAGCAAATAACAAACAAGTAGGGTACCTCTTGCCCCCATGATGATAATGACGATGATAATAATTTTGGATATTCATGGCGCGTAATCTCTATACAGTCGTAAGTGCTTACAAAGTTCTTCACACACACACACACACACACACACACACACACACACACACACACACACACACACACACACACAAACACACTATCATCATCATCATCATCATCATTATCATCATCATCATCAACAACAACAACATCATCATCATCATCATTTTTTGTTGTTGATTTCTTATTGTCATTGTGGTTGTTACTGTTTTTGTTTCGCTGTTGCTTTAGAATGATGAAGACTGTAAATTGCTAAAAATCATATGTCACAATCACATGATGGCACTGTTTTTAGAAAGAAAATCCAGAATCTGAAAGTAGAAAGAAACTCGTGGAGAGCGTGGCAGCAGAGAGTCCTCAGAAGAGAAGCCCCCTTCAAGCAAGTGTTTCGGCCCTTATCTCCTGACACTCTAGGGGGGTTGGGCCACACCCGGTTCATGACTCCGGATGTCCCTCTGCTGCCCCCTTTTTTTTCCCCATCTTGGGACGAGCCATGGCTGGGATTCGAACCCATGACCCTCTGGACATGCTCATTTTCCACTTAATGACTCGCGCTTTAACCACTGAGCCACAGGGACACCTGATATTTGTAGGGAAATTAAGCCTTATGAAGTTCACTTTTGTTCCTCCTTGACCAGATCCAGCTTGAACACCCCTCTGCCGCTTCTGCCATTGCTTTCAGGGCTCTGGTTTTTTCCTTCCCTGCAACTGAGAGCTGTTTCATGAGGCTGTATGCAGACGTTCCTACAAACCCCCTAGCTCCAATTTCTGCAGTGACGACTTTGACCTGATAGCCTTGTCTCCTCAGGCTGTTTGCCAGAAATAAACTGCCGAAGCATTTTCACCGAGTTAACATTTCAGTTGAGACAAAATTTCTAAAACTGTTAAAAACGACGAAACAAAGTGGATAGTGTGTGTCATTGCCAAACAAATACAAAGAAACAAAGAAAGAAAGGACGAAAGCTGAGACACAGTTTCAGTCATACAGTTAATGTGTCAGCAGTAAGACTTATTTTTGTTACCAAGATATGCCAAGTTTAAAGTATATCTGTGTATGGAGAGGGACGAGGAAAGGATATGGGGGTGGGGTGGGGAAGGGATATAAAATGTGAGTGCTATTCTTCTTTTTCATAATATTATATTCTGCTTAAATATAAAAAGTATCTGGGCCTTTTATCTTTCAGAGTTTAAATCTCCCCTTTTATATCTACAAGGGAGGTAATCCGTGTTAGAGGTCGTGTCCGGTGAGAGTGACCCCTCCTTTTTCATGGGACAGACGCCACTGGTGGGCCCGGCTAAAGCAATTTTGCCCCGTCCGTCAGTTGAACAGTGGAAACAGAGAGAGAAAATGCCTTTAAAAAAAAAAAGAAAAGAAAAACAACAAAACAAACAAACAAACAAAACATGGTTGTAAAATGGTGCGCCTGTAATGCAGACAGTCGATTTCGTTATCCTGGCCCGCACGTCGAATCAAACTGACTCTATAGATCTATTTGCTTGACCCATAAACTGAGAAAAGGCAACTCTGTTTGCAATGGAAAGACAGGCTTATCATCCCTGATTGTCCACCATCACCACTCCTCGAAATCTATTCGCCTTTATGCATTAAATTTCGCAAGAAACAAAATAGTTCCCATGATAAAAAAAATGACGGAAGAGGTATTATAGCATCGAATATTCATTACGCATTCAAAATAAATGATGAAAAGACGAATGACGTCGGTAAAATGTGATGTTTAAAGTAGCATGTTCAATCGCCACGTTACTATCGTATTTGACATCGCGATATATGTTAGGTCATTATTCATTCACATTCATCTATTGTCATTGTTACTACTGAATGGGACTTTATGATAATGTCAGTAAAATTTAATGTCTAAACGAACATTTTCAGTTATAATGTTAACATTGTATAGGACATTATAATGTAAACCACATCATTATCATCAATCCAGAATTATCGATTGTCTTTGTTACTACTGTATGGGCCTTCATAATAGGGCGTAATTACAGATTCAGGTTTTATCATTTGTTTATGTAGCATCTCCATGGGTACATCACTGTTACCACCAAAAATGGATGTGTGTGTTAAAAACCTTTGATCAGTGTTTTTTTTTGTTTGTTTGTTTTTACAAGATGATATTTCCATTGATGTCTTCTGTAATAGGTGAGTGGCAGTGCTGTGTCTGTTGTAAACTGACATCGGATTCATTTATTCTTTTAGCGGCCTTTTCAAACAATGACATCCCACCTTAAAAGAAAAAAAATAATCCTGTCATCAGCATCTTTGTTTAGGTCATTTTGTACAAACTCATATTCAGTCAGTTATTCAGATTTCTTTTTGTTTTTACACATATCTATTTCAATAATTATGTGGACCTCACGCTGTTTAACTTACTCATCCGTTTTCATTGATGCACAGGTTTCAGTGACAGTTATGTAAAAACGTGTTATTGTGCGTTTTACTTGTGTTTTTTTTCCCCCCGAGTTGAAACCGGCGGTATTGAAACTGGCGGTACAAGAAGTCTGTTTTATTGAAACTTTCACTCCCATTAACTGAATCTATGGTTTGTTTCCCTGTGCATCCGGTTGTATCGAAAGCCGGTTATATCAAACTGACGTCGACACGCTCCTAACATTGAACACGCGCGCCGTGGACTGTACAGCATTTGATTAGGTTCAGGACTGGATCACAGAGTTTTTAAGGTGGGGTGCTGGTAAATGTTTTAGGCCAGGGTCCAGGGGCCGCCTAGGCCCCGGTGGGGTTTAGGGGCAGAGCCTCGGTGGGGGGGCCAGGGGGGCAAAGCCCCCCCCCCCCCCCCCCCGCCGAAAATTGGTTTTTGACATTTTAAAAGCTTTTTCGTGGCATCTCCTGTGAGCTGGGGAGACATTATTAACAGCGTTTTATCAATTTTGCACTGTGTTTAATATACAGTCAAAATACACAAAAGACAATAAAATATTGTTACCTTATTGCAAGAGCATCTCCTTTGTCCTGAGGTGTATTCTGGTTGAAAGTTGAACACCCCCTTGAAAATTTGTCTTAGTCTTATAATTTATACACTTTGAAAGTGTATAGATTATAAGACTAAGACGAATTTTCAAGGGGGTCACCGGTGTTCAACTTTACTTTTTCTATTGCCAGAGACCAGTAAGTTTTTTTTTTTTTTTTTTTCTGAGCCGAGGGATTTTTTTTTTTTAGGGGGGGGGGGGTGCTGTAGTACCAAAGCACCCCCCCCCCCCCCCACCTGGATCCGGCCCTGAGGTTGAAAGGCATTCATTCACTTCACATGTTGTTTTTCAGTGAGGACTTCCCTGACTACCTCATCGCCATCATCACCATCGCCGTCATCATCTTCATCGCCTTACTGGTGCTGGTGGTTGTATTCGTGATCCGCTACAAGAAGCAGATGACCCCATCGAAGACGACCCCTGTCGACACTCCGCCTGTAAACACGGCCCCAGCCAGCACGACCCCTGTAAACACGGCCCCAGCCAGCACGACCCCTGTAAACACGGCACAGCCAGCACGCCCCCTGTAAACACGGCACAGCCAGCACGCCCCCTGTAAACACGGCACCAGCCAGCACGACCCCTGTAAACACGGCACAGCCAGCACGCCCCCTGTAAACACGGCACAGCCAGCACGCCCCCTGTAAACACGGCCCAGCCAGCACGCCCCCTGTAAACACGGCACAGCCAGCACGCCCCCTGTAAACACGGCACAGCCAGCAGCCCCCTGTAAACACGGCACAGCCAGCACGCCCTCTGTAAACACGCAGCCAGCACGCCCCCTGTAAACACGGCACAGCCAGCACGCCCCCTGTAAACACGGCACAGCCAGCACGCCCCTGTAAACACGGCCAGCCAGCACGCCCCTGTAAACACGGCCCCAGCCAGCACGCCCCTGTAAACACGGCCAGCCAGCACGCCCCCTGTAAACACGGCCCCAGCCAGCACGCCCCCTGTAAACACGGCACAGCCAGCACGCCCCCTGTAAACACGCACAGCCACACGCCCCTGTAAAACGCCAGCCAGCACGCCCCCTGTAAACACGGCCCAGCCAGCACGCCCCCTGTAAACTCGGCACCAGCCAACACGCCCCCTGTAAAAACGGCACAGCCAGCACGCCCCCTGTAAACACAGCACAGCCAGCACGCCCCCTGTAAATACGGCCCCAGCCAGCACGCCACTGTAAACACGGCACAGCCAGCACGACCCCTGTAAACACGGCACAGCCAGCACGCCCCCTGTAAACAATGTACAGCCAGCACGCTCCCTGTAAACACGGCCCCAGACAGCACGACCCCTGTAAACACGGCCCAGCCAGCACGCCCCCTGTAAACACGGCACAGCCAGCACGCCACCTTAAACACGGCCCCAGCCAGCACGCCCCCTGTAAACACAGCACAGCCAGCACGCCCACTGTAAACACGGCACAGCCAGCACGCCCCCTGTAAGCATGGCACAGCCAGCACGCCCCCTGTAAACACGGCACATCCAGCACGCCCTCCGTAAACTCGGCACAACCAGCACGCCCCCTGTAAACACGGCACAGCCAGCACGCCCTCTGTAAACACGGCACCAGCCAGCACGCTCCCTGTAAACACGGCCCCAGCCAGCACGCCCTCTGTAAACACGGCACAGCCAGCACGCCCCCTGTAAACACGGCCCCAGCCAGCACGCCCCCTGTAAACACGGCCCCAGCCAGCACGTCCTCTGTAAACACGGCACAGCCAGCACGCCCCCTGTAAACACGGCACAGCCAGCACGCCCCCTGTAAACACGGCACAACAAGCACGCCCCCTGTAAACACGGCACCAGCCAGCACGCCCCTGTTTAGATATAAACTACCCCTGTAAAAACGATTGGTGTGGAACCAACCCCAGTGAAGACGACCCCTGTAGTGAATATCTCTGCAAAGACGACACCTGTATAGAGAACCCCCGGAAAAGATGACCCCAGTGAAGACGACCCCTGTAGAGAACATCTCTGCAAAGACGACCCCTGTATACAGCACCCCCGGAAAAGATGACCCCGGTGAAGACAATTCCTGTCCGGTGAAGACGACTCCTGTAGACAAAATCTCTGCAAAGACGACCCCTGTATACAGCACCCCCGGAAAAGATGACCCCGGTGAAGACAATTCCTGTCCGGTGAAGACGACTCCTGTAGAGAAAATCTCTGCAAAGACGACCCCTGTATAGAGGACCCCGGAAAAGATGACCCCAGGGATGACACCCTCAGAAAAAAATGAACCAGGTGATGCCTTTTACTTTGTGACCCACTCCCAGCGGCAGATCTCACCGTGTTCATAATGAAGGCAACGAACCTTTGTTGAACATCTTCCTTGCTCGTTTAGAGGCAGTCACAGCAATTGTTCAGACATTTGCATGTATATAGGCATACACATGTATGTATGTGTACGTGTGTATCTAGCTAGCTAGCTAGCTATCTACACTTATCGTTTGGCTCCATTGGCTCCAGCCAATGGAGCCAAACGATAAGTGTGTTGAATTTACATCAGATTATCAAAACACCCACCAGAGTCACACCAACTTCAAAGACAATCATTGACCATATCTATGTATCAAATGAAAATAACATACTAGAAGCTTGTGTACCAGTCTTCTCTTCTAGTGATCATTACCCAGTGTGTGTTACATGGTCTAAACATGGAGTGAAAATCCCAAAACCAGGCCACAAAACCATAACCTATCGTTGCTTCTCAAAATTTAACGAACAAAACTTTTTGCTTGATTTAATGAACTCAGAACTTAATACAGTATACAATATTGCTGATCCAGATTCAGCGATTGACTTTTGGATCGAAATTTTTACAGAAGTCTATAACAGACATGCTCCGTTAAAAACAGTCAGAGTAAAGCATATTCCCAAACCACCGTGGTACACGAAAGAATTACAGGAGGCATGCTACCTTAGAGACCTTTTGAAAGAACATGGCTATGAAGAAGAATCAAGATCACTAAGAAATGCAATAAACTCTCAGAAGCGCAGGGAAAAAACAAAATACTATCGCGAGTTATTAACTTCCAAACAAAATCCAAAACTGGTTTGACAAACAATAAACCAGCTTAGCAATAACAGTTCTTCTTCAAAATCAACTGTTATCAAAGGTATTTCTGCTGAACAACTTAACACTCACTTCTCTACCATTCCAGATACAGTTGTTACTACTGATCATTCAAGCTCTAATGAACTTAAAGAACTCCATCAATTTTGTCACGACAAAAAAATCACGTCTGAACTACACATTCCACTCATAACTGTGCACGAGGTGTATCAGTACCTACTTCATCTCAAACAGTCAGGAACACGTGGACTAGATGGCATAGATGGCAAAATTCTGAAACTCTCGGCTCCAGTTATAACTGACACGTTAACGTATATCTTTAATCTGTGCATAGATAAAAGCTATTTTCCTAATGCGTTCAAAAAAGCAAAAGTTATACCCATTCATAAATCTGGTGATAATACTGATCCTTCAAACTACAGACCAATATCAATCTTATCTATCCTTTCGAAACCTCTAGAAAAGCATTTAAATAAACAATCCTTCATCACTTCAACAAGTACGATTTGCTCCATCCCGGACAGTCTGGTTTCAGACAGAAACATTCCTGCCATTCTGCATTAATCAATCTTGTAGATGTGTGGCTTAATAATATTAATAACAACAGATATTGTGGATGTCTTATTCGTTGATTTTAAAAAAGCATTCGATGTCATTGACCACAATCTCCTTATTCGAAAACTGGAGATATACGGTCTTTCAAAATCCGCCCTTATCCTTCTAAAATCATACATCACAAAACGACAACAATGCGTCTTATCGGGGACGACTGTCTCTTCTATAACAACTCTTAAGTATGGCGTTCCACAAGGCTCCATTTTAGGCCCGCTACTCTTCTCAATCTACATTAATGACCTACCCCTACATGTGAGATCTGCATGCGACCTCTTTGCAGATGACACCACAATTCACACCAGCCATAATGATCCTTCCAGTCTTTCAAAACATTTGCAAGAGAGTACCAATGACCTTGTAAAATGGACCGAACTAAATCACATGTCACTTCACCCTCAAAAAACAAAACTGATGTACATTACAACTAGGCAAAAAAGACAAAAGCTCACCAATGATTTCCCTCCTATACACCTCAATAATGTACTTGTGGAACAAGTCACTCATCATAAAGTATTAGGACTAATAATTGACAATAGTCTCAGCTGGAATCCCCACATAACGTTACTATGCAAAAAGCTCTCCCAGAAAGTCTATCAGCTCACCAAAATCAAACACTTTCTTGATCTTCATTCACGAAAACTTTTTTTCTATGCTCATATTCAGTCTTATGTTGATTATGCATCGACTATATGGGATTCTGCAAGTGCACACACACTAAAACCATTGTTCAGCCTACATAAACGAGCGCTCAAATTAATCCTTCTGAAGAAAACTAGCCTCGAAAGCTCTGATTATAAACATCTTCACATTCTTCCATTCAGCCAGAGACTCAAATACAACAAAGGGCTAATGATGCACAAGATTCTGACCGGGAATGCTCCAACAACTTTAATGAGACGATTCTCAAAAGTCTCGTCGAGAAACTCCCACAAACTCCATATCCCAATCCCCAGAATTGACCTATTTAAATCAAGTCTAACGTACTCGGGAACCTCTTTGTGGAACTCCCTTCCAGAATCCATCAAACAAATCCATTGTACCACAACTTTCAAAAACACTTACCTTACCCATCTTCTGCGGTAAAACAAACAAACAAAAAAAAAACCCATAAGTAATACCAACAAGTGATCTCAAAAGCATAAATCATCCCCTTTTCATGTACTTAACCAATATGTCTTTTCTATTTTTTCTTCTTTTTATCATGTATCAAGTATTTATATATATATGTATACGTGTATGTATGTGTATGTATATATATGTATATATGTATACATACATATATATATATCACCAATGTGTGTGTGTGTATGTATGTAGTATGTTTGTATGTATGTATGTATGTATGTATGTGTGTATGTGTGTATATGTATGTGTACGTGTGCGCATGTATATGTATGTGCGTGTGTATGTGTGTGTGTATGTATGTATATGTATATATATGTATATATATATATATGTATGTTATTATGCATGTATGTGTATGTGTGTGTGGGTATATATATGTGTGCATATGGATATAATCTTATGAAAAATGATTATATGTTGTGCCCTTTTTTCACTCTCTCTCTCTCTCTCTCTCTCTCTCTCTCTCTCTCTCTGTCTCTGTCTCTCTCCTCTCTCTTTTCTCTCTCTGTCTGTGCGTGCGTGCGTGTGTATGTTCCGAATTCCGTACATACTTTGTCATATTCTTTTTTACTGTCTGATTTTATACATGCTAATTGTTGTACGTTTTGGTACATTTCCATTCCAAATCGTTACATTTCATGCTGTTCCCCCTCTCCCTTCCATCCTCTCTCTCTCCTCTCTCTTTTTTTTTCTCCTCCCCCCCCCCCCCCCCCCCCCCCCCCCCCCCCCCCCCCCAGTTTCATCTCACTTTGCTTAATACCTTCTACGTATTTTCATGCCTTGCGAAAAATGATTACATGTTGTGCCTTGCTCTGCCTCTCTCTCTCTCTCTCTCTCCTCTCTCTCTCTCTCTCTCTCTCTCTCTCTCTCTCTCCCTCTCTCTCTTCTCTCTCTCTCTCTCTCTCTCTCTCTGTGCGTGCGAGCGTGCGTGTATGTGTGTGTTCAAAAATATGTACGCACTTTGTCATATTCACTTCACTGTCTGTTTTCATACATGCCAATCTTGTACGTTGTAGTACATAATTTACATATGTTCCCCCAGCCCACCTCACTCCCTACCCCCACTCTCTCCTTCCTCTTCATTATTGTTATTCTCATTTTTATTTTTATTTTATTCTTTTATTATTATTATTTTGTTTGTTTTGTTTATTATTATTCTTATTTTTTGTTTTGTTTTCATTTCTCTTCTATTTTCATTTGATGTTCCTCTATGATTACATGACCGCTTTGCTTGCTTCTTTGCTTTCTTACATTAATTGATTTCACTGCATGTTGTAGTCCGTACTCAGGGCGAGGACTGGATGTAAAAAAGCACGTCAGTGCTTATCTATTATCCTCGTAAATAAAGAATTTTGTCTTGTCTTGTCTTTGTCTGTCTATCTATCTATCTATCTATCTATCTATCTATCTATCTATATGGAGAGAGAGAGAGAGAGAGAGAGAGAGAGAGAGAGAGAGAGAGACGGACAGACACACAGACAGAGAGAGAGACAAGACAAGACAAGACAAAATTCTTTATTTACGAGGATAATAGATAAGCACTGATGTGCTTTTTTACATCCAGTCCTCGCCCTGAGTAGGGTCAACAATATAAAATAAAAGGTAACAAAGGAAGCATGCAAAAGTGACTAGAACTACAATACAATACGGGATTAAAAAAAAAAAAAAAGAGAGAGAGAGAGAGAGAGAGAGAGAGAGAGAGAGAGAGACGCAGGAGCGAAGGGAGTGCAGGGTAAGTCTGCAGAGAGAGAGGGTGGGGGAGAAAGAGGCGAGAGTGGGTGCGATAAGAGAGCATGTTTAGAACAATCTGACAATCAAAAAATTCCAAAGAGATACAAGACAATCGATTTTGAAGCACCGGGGGAGGGGGGGGGGGGGGCGCGATAGAAATAAAGCACAAATGGAGGTGGGAAATGCATAATGATAGCCCAGTCGCTACGGGTAGGAGGGGATGTCATATGAATAATAAATCAAGTCATTCCAGCAGAACCGTGTGAGAGAGAGAGAGAGAGAGAGAGAGAGAGAGAGAGAGAGAGAGAGAGAGAGAGAGAGAGAGAGAGAGAGAGAGAGAGAGAGAGAGAGATCAATAGAATACAAGCATATCGACAGAATGACAAGAGGGCAGGAGGTAATAGGAAATCACACACACACACACACACACACACACACACACACACACACACACACACACACACACACACACACACACATACATGTACTCATATAAGACATACTTACTAAACAAAATAACATACATGTGCATTTCAAGTACAAAACACTTTCTAAATAGTCAGGTATATATATAAGGCAAAGAGGGTGGTGGTGATTGGTGGTGGATTTATGGCGGGGTATGTAAGTACTGGCACATAAGATGGTTGAAATAATGGTGTTTGAAGGTTGATATGCATTGGCGTTGTTTGGTTGATTCAGGGAGCGAGTTCCATTGACAGGAACCTGAATATGTTAAACTGGATTTGAATAAGTCAATTCTAGGAACAGGGACATGAAGTTTGGGTAGAGTCCTTGAGGAATTTATTGAGAATCTGTGAACTAATGTTGAGGGTGCCTTCCCAGACACAATCTTGTGCATTATGATCCCTTTGTTGTATTGTAATCTCAGACTTAATGGGAGAACTTGAATCTTTTTATAGTCCGAGTCCAGAAGACTACTGCTTTTTAGGAGGACTAATTTGAGTGCTCGCTTGTGTAGGCTTAACAATGGTTTGAGAGTGTTAGCGCTAGCACAGTCCCATAGTGTAGATCCATAGTCTATGTATGATTGAATATGAGACTGGAAAAAGAGCTTGCGTGAATGCAGGTCGAGGAAGCGTTTGATTTTGGAGAGTTGATAAACTTTCTGTGAAACTTTTTTGCATAGTGAGGTTATGTGAGCTTGCCAACTCATATTGTTATCAATTGTTATTCCTAGCACTTTGAGGCATGTAACCTGTTCAACGGGTTCATTTTTAAGATGTACAGGAGGAAACTTAAGAGTGAGATTTTGTCTTTTTTGCCTAGTTGTGATAAGCATGGATTTAGTTTTTTGAGGGTGAAGCGACATGTGATTTAGTTCAGTCCATTTGACGAGGTCATTCGCACTTTCTTGTAAAGTGTGTGCAAGAACAGTAACATCAGAATGATTTGTATGTATTGTTGTATCATCAGCAAAGAGTTCACAGGTGGATGTGATATGGAGAGGTAAATCATTGATGTAAATTGTGAACAGTAAGGGACCCAGGATAGAGCCTTGTGGGACGCCATAGGAAAGTGTTTGAAATGAAGAGAAAGTTGTATTAATTTTCACACATTGTTGCCTATTTGTGAGATATGAGTGAAAAAGCGTAAGTGTTTTTGTGGATAAGCCATACAATTTTAGTTTTCTAAGTAGAAGGTTATGGTCTATCACATCGAATGCTTTTTTTAAATCAATAAATAGGACACCACAATATCTGTTGTTGTTAATGCTATTTAGCCAGTCATCAACCAGGTTGATTAGGGCTGAGTGGCATGAATGGTTGTGTCGAAACCCGGACTGTCTTGGATGAAGCAAGTGGTATGTGTTAAGGTGGTGTATTGTGTGCTTGTTTATGTGTTTTTCCAAAGGTTTGGAAATAGTGGAAATGATTGAGATTGGTCTGTAGTTTGCAGGGTCTGAGCTGTCACTTGCTTTGTAGATAGGTATGACTTTCGCTTTTTTGAAACTATCGGGAAAATGATTTTTGTCGATGCATAAATTGAAGACGTATGTTAACGTGTCTGTAATTGCTGGAGCTGACAGTTTGAGGATTTTGCCGTCTAGGCCATCCATCCCGCAGGTACCTGACTGTTTTAGGTGCGTTAGGTAGTGATAAACTTCGAAAACTGTTATTGGTGGAATGTCAAGTTCAGACTTGATGTTTTTATCTTGGCAATATTGTTTCAGTTTTTGTAGGTCGTTTGATCTGGATGAATCTGTCGTGACAATTTTATTGGCAATAGTGCAAAAGTGGGTGTTCAGCTGTTCGACAGAGATGTCTTTAATTATAGTTGATTTTGAAGAAGATTGATTGTTTGTAAGCTCGTTAATAGCTCTCCATACCAATTTTGGGTTCTGGTTTGAGGATATTAGTTCTCGATAGTATTTCGTTTTTTCTCTGCACTTCTGTGAATTTATTGCATTTCTCAGTTTTCTAGATTCCTCTTCATAGCCATGTTGTTTAAGCATATCTCTAAGCTAACCGGCCTCCTGTAGCTCTTTAGTGTACCATGCTGGTTTAGGATCATGTCGTACTCTAATCGTTTTTAGAGGGGCGTGTTTATCATAAATTTCAGTAAATGTTTTGATCCAAAATTCTACTGCAAGATCTGGATTAGTTATGTTGAAAACTGAAGAGAGATTTGAGTTAAGCAAGTCATGCAGAAAGTCTTGGTTGTTAAAGTTTGTAAAGCAACGGTAGGTCATTGTTTTGTGTCCCGTTTTG
>CM065741.1:8292277-8309777 GCA_033310375.1 Conus canariensis
CTACCCTTTACACATGCACGCACACACATCATAACACACGCACTCACGCACACACACACACACACACACACACACACACCAAACACAGGTATCACAAGGGGAGAGAGATCTAGATCAGGATGGGGCCGGTGCTCACCCCGTCGGAGGCGACCACGCATTTGAGGTAAAAATAGGACAAGGCACCGCGAGTCTGCGAATACGTGTGGATTCGAACTCCATCCGTTTGGAATCCTAGGTTCGTTCCCTGTCTGCTTTCTTTCGTCCGAAGGACGGCCAAGTACTTGTCTTTTGTCAGTTCGTTTTGTCTATGGCTCAGGCCTTTGCTACTGGCTTTGTTTTTGTCGAGGCCGAAACAAAAGTAGGTTTTGGAGCACAACGCCACAATCCCGTCCCCCTTGTACTCTTCTTTGAACAGCCCGGGCTCCCGTTTGTCGTGGATTCTCCTAGCCATGCAACAAGCCCTCCCCTCCCCGTCTTTTTTTCCCAAAGAGGCCACGAATTGATCTCTGTGCTCCTCACACACCCTGCTGGGAAACCATTGATCGTACGCCCGATAGAATTTTTTCTTTTTTTCGGTTTGACCACCGATTCCAAGTCCGGGCTGCTCAATGCCATGTATAACGAGTCCGTGTCCATCTCGCACAACTGATAGTCGGATCTGGACACGAACCGATCGATCAGGTCATAATGAAATTCTAGCATGCACAGGTTGGCGTACTGGTAGACGAAAAAACTGATCTGCAAAGGCAGGTTCCAATGCAGAGAGGTCTTTTTCGTCTCCACTTCTTGCAGATCGTCAGCCAACGGGGTCAGTTTTTGAAACAGCGGTTTGTTGACCAATCGCGCCGCCTCGTCGAGACACACGAAATGAACGTCCCTGTGAGTGGTCAGATTGGTCACCATCTTTCCGTAGGCACTGTTACCCATCAGCTTAAACGACTCAGCCAGAATTCGACGGTCCGGATGGGCGTCCCCTTGCCTCCTGGCATCAGACACGACCTCTCCGAACCACCTGAAACAGCTCGACGGTCGGTACTCGACCACTTGCTGGATGTCGGTGACGTGCAGCCCGCGCGACAAGTACCACCGCAATAGAGGGGTGATGAGCATGATGGACTCGCAAAAAAAACTGCCGACCAGTATGCGCCTCGGTTGAGTCAGGAGGTGGTGCTCCTCGGCGTACGTGCGCATGAACGGTCCGATGTCATCTCTGGACACATTCGCATTCTTAAACACGGGTTGGAGTTCAGAAAAATGCTCTCAGTCTATCGGGTACATGGATGTCGCATTGGACGATACCGAACAGTGACCCGTCCTTTACAGCCTTGATCACCCGAGAGACGGTCACTTCATCGCCCTCGTCCGAAAAGGGGCTTTTCACTTTGGGACACTTTTGTTTCACAAACTGACGCAAGGTGCGGTCGGCTTTTTTTTCTAGCGTCCAATCGCATTCCCACATTTCCACTACAGTCACTCCCATCTCTTCTTTTAGGTATCGAGTCATCTCTGTGGTTCACTCGCACAACTCGTCCAATAATTTCCTGCTGAGAGGGTGTGTCTGATAGCCGTCAGTCAAACTACAGCCATGACCGTGATGTAAGCAACCATGGTATTGAAAGCAAATGTTGCCGTTTTGGTCCCACCCGTCCACCCGAACTTTACGCTCTCCCAGACTCTTTTCTTTTCCGTTGAAGTTGTGCCTGATCGTTCTAGCTTCCGTATGAGCCACCCATTCTAACCATTCCCTGGCTTGATACCCGAATTTGTCGTTTCTTTTGGCCCGAAACCCCTTTGACTTGCGACGCCTGATGAACCGATCCGACGGGTGTTCCCTCATCAACGCCCACAGGTACAGGGCATTGCAATCAAAGCCCAGTAAACAAGAAGTTAGTTTACCGCCTCACACCCGAGTCACTCCCTTTTCGTGATCTCTCTCTCTCTGTCTCTCTCCCTTGACAAATGAAAAGTAGGTCAAGAACTTAGTTCAGTAGGTCATCATGCAAATCAGCATGTAGTCGCGTGACACACTGCAGCACACACACAGTCCGTCTCGCGAGCTTGCGCGTTCCTTTGTTCTCTTTCGCTCTCAGCTTAGAGGGGGGGGGGGGGGGGGGGGGGGGAGTGGAGCGTAAGGCGGACGGGGCGACTGGGGCAGCTGGGATGGGACGGAGGCTGGATCATCTGCTAAGAAATGGCTGCCCATAGATCATATTATAAGAATATGGTTTTGAACTTTTTGATTAATGATAGCTATTATATGCATTTTGATTATTTTCCGATGGTTGCTTTGAATCATTAAAGTTTGAATTTTAGGGATTCGACCATTAAGAGACTCCTCTGGCCAACAGGCAATTGAGACACATGTGTACGAGTCAAGTGTCAACAAGTGTGATACGACAGGGTCACAGGCTGAAGAAATAGGGAAAACTACAATTAAAGTGAAAATAATTGAAGGAAAGTACTAACCTGATACAGGGAAAGCGGCAAGGCTTTAGTAATTTATCCATGGGGCTGCTAAATCCAATGAATATAAACAGCACAAGTCCAGCATCACACGAACAGGACCACACAAGAACACACACTGAGTGTCAAAGGTTAGCATGGCAGCTATTGTTATACAGATCCAAGATTCGTGGTTTTCCTTTCCTTTGCACGGTAGAGGGCGATAATTTGGCGCATGCGTAAACGTAGTAAATAAAAGATGCTTAAAATAGTACGGCTTTCCAGAGAATTATACGACGCAGGTGTAGTAAGGTTTCCACTGTATACATACGAAAATACGACGAGGGAAATGAAATAGATAACATGTGTTTTACATGCTAGTATCAACAGCATTCATATCATGAGTTTTAAAATAATAATAATATATTATGTTCATAAGGAAGAACGTACTAAGAAGTATTTATGTATAATTAAGATAGAAATTCTGCATGCACATACTGTCATGGAAGAATGTTTTGTTGCAGTTATGGAAAATTTTGTTCTAACTATATAAAATTGATTTTTTTTTCTTGTTGCGTACTCATGTGAATAGGCTGATGGCCTCACATTAAAGTCACGAGCCACAAGTCACGAGTCTCCCTCCCTTGACAGGATGGTCATGGGGGAGACATGATGGATGTCTTGCGGGCCAGAGAGCGCCAGCCAGGTCTGTCTTCTGCCGCTCTGATCAGGGAGGGGCTGTCCATTCGGGTCCACTCTTTGATGTTATCCATCCAGTTCTTTGCTGGTCGTCCGCATCTGCGGCCACCTTCCATTGTTCCTTGCAGCACTGTCTTGGGTAGGCTGTTGTGGTGAGTGACGTGACCAAACCATATCAACTTCCTCCTTTTCTCAAGTGCTAGGAGGGGTTCCTGCGGGCCTGCCCGTGATGTTATTTGGACACGAACGAAGTCGTTGGTCTTGTGGTCTTTCCAGGAGATCCCTAGCATGCGTCTGTAGCACTTGGTCTCAAACGTTTGGACTCTTCTGGTCGTCTCAGCTGTCATGGTCCAGCTCTTGCAGCCATAGAGAAGGATGGACAGAACCAGGGCTTTGTATAGTGTGATCTTTGTTGGGAAGCTGATGTCTTTGCTGCTCCAGATCTTATCAAGTTTTGCCATGGTGGCATCGTGATACCGGTGGAAAATCAGAGACGGTCCGCCCACCAACTGTACCCTCATCTCTTCGTGCAAATTGGCATGTCCAGGCCCCACCAAGGTAAAGTGCACATCACCGGGCAGCGTCTGAAACAAGTATTTTAGAGTGATACCCAGGATGCCCACTGCGTCTTTCAATATGTCGATGTTTAGACTCTGGTAAAACTCGACTTGCTTGTTCAGAGCTTCCAAGAAGGGCACGACATCCAGCGTGTTGTACCAGACAAGAAAGTCACAAAACGTGGTCATCTCCTTTTCTCGCCACACGGCGAGACAGTAGTCATAATCCTCCTCCGACATGTGGGTACCCTTTAAAGCACTGTCAAACGCCTCCCTCGGGGGTAGGCTCGATCGATCAAGGTCAGCCAAGTTCTTGACGTAGGCATAAGGAAAGAAGCCTTTGCTCTGACTGACCTTGAACGCCTTAAGGTATTTATCATAGGAAAATCCGGGAGCAATGTAGTTCTTGATGTCCAGGAACTTTAGTTTGGGCGTCGATACGCACTTAAATTGATTGCCCTGCTTGATGACATAGTGCAACCCCCCTTCCTCCTCTTCCTGATCCAACACCAAGTTTCTGAACAAATAGGGTTTAATCAGGTTCAAGTTGTAAGACGAGCTGTTGAACCCGATCACGGGCAGTTCACGCAAGTAGCCATCTAACAGACCGATCATGCACTCGGGGGTCAAATCCGTGGGTCGGGTGATGGCGTGAATCTGATCGTACACCTCGCTAAACTCCCCTTCTTTCAACAGGTCATACGCCTGATCCGATGCAGCTCACAGATGATCCATCATGCGATCGATCAGATCCTGAGGATCCCCCTTGGACACGAAGCACTCGGGCTCTTCGAACCCGGGCACGTTCGTGCACACGCTGACCGACAAGGGCACATGTTGGTTCAGATATTTGGTTTTATCTGTTTCGGTCTTTTCCCCCTCTTCCAGAGGTGCCTGGTACGCTTCAAAGTCGTAAGTGGCTCTGTATGGATACACGTAGTTGGATGGGGTTCGAATCCATTGTCGGCCAGAATCTCCTGAGAAGTCAGAGTCCACTGGTAGACCCCACCTGCGTACACTTGCCTCACCCGACCCCCCGCAATGCTCTTTGTGCCGAGTTAAGTGCCATAACTGTTTCCACTGTTTGCCACAAGACGAACATCCAAATGAGCGAGTAGCTTTGTTTAGATCGGAAATATAACAAAAATGATCCTTGAATAAGAGTACCCGCAATCGGTCAGAATCTGCCGTACCACTTCGGTGATGGGGGACAAAGCAGTCCCCGTCCTCCTCCAACTCGAACACGTCGACAGCGACGTGAAACTGCTCCTCCAGCTGAGGCAGGTCGGCTAGCATCACACCCCTAAAGTTGGTCAGGTCCGGGCTCCAACTCCGTGCCAATGCTTTGGTTGGTCGTTGCAAGCTCCGTAACGATGCCCCGCGATGCAGGGCTAAACAGCGAAAAAAACAAAGATTATCTTGGTAAGTCACCTTGTTATGGTTATCCTCTGTCAGGGGGCACATGCCCGGATTGCCTAAAATACAAGGGGGAAGAGGGTGGTCGCAGCACCCGATAGAAAAGTCTCTCAGTGGATTAAAATAAAAGCTGGCGGATGTCACGCAGCGAACCGTCCAATGAGAATCGGGCCACTGCTGTTTTGTGTATTCCAGGAGATCTTGCTCTCGGATTTCGGAAATAAAGTCCCGGAAATCCTGTTCGTTTTGAATGAGACGAGGGACCTCTAAAGCCCTAGCATTGTTTTGACTGGCGTGAAAAAACCGAAACGCCCCCGTCTCTCTGTTTTGGAGCACGAACGAATGGGAAAAGTTTACTTTGAATTTTTTTGTCTGTACTTCGAATGCCGGGTGCAACGCCTCGCTCCAATCGGGAGGCGTGGTCCCATCCCTCTCCCATTGAACGTTGTACATGGATTGGTTACAGCCCCGGTAGGAATGGGACCAAATCGCCCCCCAATTGTCCTTATAGACTGCTGCCAAGTCCGGGTCGTCAATCGCGGCCAACCAATCATTTTCTTCTTCTTCTTCTTCAGCCCACCACGCTCGTTTATCCGGGTTGACCGGATTGGTCGCATGAGGGGGTTTTCTTTTTCGACAGCCTCTCATTTGGTGTTGGGTTAAATTTTTTTTCTTTAGAAATCGTTTACCGCAAGAGGCGCACGCCGGATCCGTGGCATGATTGTCTTGGAGGTGAGCCTCTAACCCATCCCATTCTTGAAACTCTGCAAAGCAATGAGGACACACGTACCGGGAAGGTCCCGCCGTCGGCTGAGACATGATGAAAACGCACAGTCAGGCACACACAGCCACACGATCAGGCACTCCAATCAATTTAAGCATGCACGCTCACACAAGCGACATGATCATGCACTTTGTATTAAAACAAAAACAAAACATAAAGTAATCAAATAGCAGACACAAGAACAAAACACTACACTAAAAAAATAAATCACAAGCAACCTCACACACACACACACACACACACACACACACACACACATGCACACACAGAGGGTTTTTTGGGGTTTTTTTTTTGCACGCACACTGGCATGTGCACAAGGAAGGCAACTGTCACAGAGAGGGTAAAGACGATCACCAAGGGTGGTTAAATACTTGTCAAGGTGTTGAAATTGATATTCTGTGTATCTTTTTTCTGTATTCGGCATGCACCCTTAATGGATAGGGCAGCGTCGCCAAATCTAAATCAAACTGTACAATTTTTTTGCAAACAGTCTTCTTGCTGAGTCTGAGGTTTTACACATACACACAGGTCGAAAAAAAAAGAACCACCTACCACTCCGTCCGCCTTTTTTTTTTTTTTAACCTTCCTTTAAAAACACACACAAAATGAAAAAAAAAAAAAACATACAAGAGGTTAGTCACTAAAAAAAAACTCGGCTCACTGATCAACAGTCCCTCTGAATCGGTGTCCACCCGGACGAGCACAAGCAATTGACCCCACGACTTGAATCTGGTGTTGTACGCCTCCCACACCCGACCCCACAAAAAAGTTTCCAAGGGAGAATATAACAGCTGATGATAGTTCAATCTGTCACCGCCGACGTCGTCGAAGCTGTCAAAGCCCCCTCTGGCACGACGTCGCTCATCAGCGGCCCTGTGTTTCCCTGATCGCGCCAGTCGTTGGAACATAAGTATACTATGGTGCGAACCATACACAGCTCCACGCACTCGCCAATGTCAGTCAGCAGAGAGTACACAGACTCGTCAAAGTTTTTTAGAATGGATTTCACCTCGTCGCTACACTCCATGGCCTGCCCACGTCCATATCCCTAAATGTGTCAGTTTGGTCATCTTTGATCGCTGATTTCACAGCGGGAAAAGGGCGTTTCCACAACGCCTCGTACAGGCAATGAGACAGGGGCGTTCTGTCGATTAATATGCGGGTCTATTCACCACCACTAGTCAACAGCGCTTTAGTTATCGCCAATAGCCGGTGCTAATGCCCGATTGGGCGCAGTCTAACGGCGACTCAGGCACACTGTTAAAAAAAAATAGTAGGGTTTGGTCATGCTACCCGGGTCAGTGTTCACAAACGCACAATCCCGCCGACCTAATCTTTTTTGTTTTTGAATAAACGACGTCTTGCTGCAAGTGGCTTGTCCTTCCATTGCCTCGATACTCAATGTAGAACCCATTTTTTTTGTTCACATACCCCCTCCCATCCGTGACAGTCGCTTATTCCTTCTTTCCCTTTTTCTTTTTTTTTCTTTGGTAGCTGATCGCCGCCGTTGCTGTTGCTGCCACCGAAGGAATCGGTCACCAAGTCTTTTAACTCGATCAGAGCCTCCCATTCTTCTTTATCCAGAGTGGTGCCTTTTTTCGTGGGAATGTACCTGGCTTGCTCTTCATCAGAGTCCGAGGAGGAAGAAGAAGAAATGGAGTCGGCTTTTCTGTAGCGTCTATGTGCACCAGTTGAACACCTTTCCATTCGCTCATGGACACAAAAGTATCTCTGGATCCCACTCTATGAAGCGGCTGACCGCGATAATCTTTTTCCTTTTGACTCATTGTCCAAAGGGGAAATAAAATAAAATAAAATAAGACAACTGACCTCTTGCAAAAAAAAGTGGTGAAAGGTGGATGGCAGTGGCAAATAAAGGCGGTGGTCCTTAGCTCCTCGCTCTGCCGGCCCTAGTTTTATACATGTCGACCGGGGCACATTATCTCGATGAAAAACTGACACTACGTGTCAACGATCAAAGCCTCCCAGTGCTTTGTCAATGACATCTAGGATAATGGTGCAATTAGATTCCTGTAATCAGACCAATTTTGCCGGACGATCGAGCAACAAGTACTAATTATGTGTCTGAGCGTAAAAGGGGGGTGGTAGCGGGAAGGAGAAAGGGGGGTCCTGGTCCCTATGCACGCTCCCGTCCTTAACGAGTTGTCGCCTCCTCTTTTCTTCTTGCTCTCTGTTGATGCAGTGTTGCACCATGTCCAAGTCGTCTAACATGCGATCGGACTGCTGTATCAGTTTCTGCAATTGGTCCCGATCCAGGGTAGGGATTTTCTTACTTGGTTTCAGTCGCCCTCCTTTTACGTTAGCCGGTCTGGCATACAATCTGATATTGGCCGTCGCTTTGCCTCGGCACTTTCGGACTATCACAAACGCATTTTGGCCTAAAGGGTACATAGTTAAAAAAAAAATCTTTTAAGAGCACGATCGTTGCACTAGGCGATACACCAGATGGTCGTTTCTTCATGGATGGAGAGGGTCAAAGGGGGCCGTGAGTCGTTTCAAAGACAGTCCTGTGCTCTTGCACAGCACGAAATAGACGACGTACAAACTGCAGGCGGAACTGGCAAGATGTTGAAGTAGTCTGGTATTATGCACGCATTTCTGACTGTTTCTCTTTATAAAGGCTTTGATTTCTTTATCAAGGGGAGGCAATCCGAAACTGTCAAAATATTCTCCCTTACCTCGCCCGTCAAAGTAAATGACCACCCAATGCTCGCCCTTTCCACGACTGGAATCAGTGTTGATGACGTAGGCACACGGGATCAGTGGGGGAATATGAGCGGGGGAATATGAGCGGGTAGCAAGTCCTTGGGATAGACCCCCCGAAATAGTCATCGTCCGGGGAGTCGGTGGGTCAGTGATTTGACAGTTGTTCATACTGCGAAGTCGGTGATCACCTGTTGGCTCTTGTCCACCTCGATCAGCCCGTCCAGCTCCCCATAAACAAGGACTACCACGGGAGTAGCCAAGGCCTGGCCAGACTTCAGCTCCAGTCTCATGGGCGCCGATTTCACGAGCTTGACCTGATTCCCGTCCAACAGACTGGGGCTGAGGTCGAAGCAAAAGATGGCGTAGCCCCTGGAAAAATGATCCAAGGAAAACCCTGCGGCCTTGTCCGTGTGGAGAAGTCCGGCTCCCTCCAGGGTGGTCAAATAGGCTCTGGTCACGCTACGAGTGTCCTCACCAAAGTTGGGCGTCAAAGGTTTGGCTGGGACATGCTTGCCATCCAAAGTGACGCTTAAATATTCGAGGTTGTGATGGTGAAAGTTAAAGGGGTTTCTGTCGTAGCGCCCATTCAAGGCCTTGCTTTCCACCATGGCGATGATGATTCTGTTGGGCGTCTGGCTGAGAAACAGGTTGTCT
Source organism: Conus canariensis (assembly GCA_033310375.1). Lineage (NCBI taxonomy): Eukaryota > Metazoa > Mollusca > Gastropoda > Neogastropoda > Conidae > Conus > Conus canariensis. The sequence goes on from CM065741.1 coordinate 8,301,557, forward strand.
TGGATGGCGCTGACATTGCCTGTAGGCATGGTGAAGCTCTTGATGACCGCTCTCTTGATGGGATATTTAGCCGTCGCCTTTTCCAGAGCTCTGGCGTGGCCCAGAGCAATGGCCGGGTTTACTTTGGCCTTTCTCACAAACAGGCTGCAGCGGACGATATCCACGCGACTGGACAGGTTAGCTCCATCCTCCATGAGGCAAAAGCTGTTCTTGGAAGGGATCAATCTGATTTTGACCTCCACTCCATTCAGCAGGAGCCGTTCCTGGCGGGTCATATCCGTGTGTAGCCTGCCCATCATGTCCACGATTCGGCGTCCGGCCACCAGAGCGCGTCGGTCTCTCAGCCCACGGTTGTTGTCCCGCGGGTGACTTCCATGTGCCCCGGGGTGTCGGCGCGAAAAAGGGTGCATTCCAGGAGCCCGTGCTTTTGGGCGTCTGGCATGTAGGTCAGCAGGGTCTCCAGCACGGCGCGATAAGGGTAGGTGTTTTCCGAGTTGGTGACCAACACGCCGTTCATGGCCATATCCACCTGAGAAAAAAGGCTGTGCAAAAAGTTGTTCACAGGGGCAACTTCTTGGCCGGCGTCCAGATCGGTTCCGTTGGCCTTGGTGACTTTGGCTTGAACGTGCAGTAGGGTGTTGGCGAGGTCGGTCATCTCCGCTGTCCCTCCCGTGATGACAAATTCGATGGGAGCGGCTGGCGAGTGGCTAGCTAAAGGAAAAATTTCCATGTACTGTCCTTCTTCCACTGAAGTCTGGGTAAGGGGCAAGGAAAACAGATCCAGCGACGTCTGGACGCTTTCCGAGGATAGGTGATGTAAAAGAGCCATTTTTTTTCTAGTCAAAGATGTCTTTGACTCTTTTCTTCTTGGCCGGCTGTCTCTTCCGTCTTTTAGCTGCTGCTGCTGGCTGCTTGCGTTTCTTGGGCCCAGATGCGAGTCTGCCCACAGCCTGCTGAAGCAGTCACTGTCCCGATTCGGTCGCCCGCCTTTTAAGAGCACTCTTGAGGCTGTCGCCAGTCAGCAAGTCCCGAGCGACGTTGGTCCCGGATTGGACGCCTTCTTTCAGTAGGGCTTTTCCTCCCGACTTAATCAGAGGCATGACCATTCGACCTATACCGGCCAAAATGTTTCCTATACCCCTCCCCCTGTAGTTGGGCACCCCGGAGAAAATGGGCACGCCATGCCCAGCTTGATGACAATAATATTGTTCGTAAAAGCGACAGTCCAGCTTATGGGGAGTCAGGCGGCGAGACATTTGTGTGGCGTGTGGTGGGGGAGTGGACTACAAAATGGATCTGGGATGAAGATGAAGCGTAACCATGGTGTGTCCGCTGGAAAATGACAGGTTCTTGCCCGTGTCGGTGCTTAAGACCACCTCTACCGTGGTAAAATGAGACCAACTCAAAGGGACATAGTGAGGCTTGTCGTAGATTTGATGGTACACCTCCGTGTCGTGGGGTAAGAGGATAGGGTTCTCAAAAGGGGAGCCATGACGTCGCCCACGGGTCTGGGGCTGACCAGATCGCAGTAGACGAATATACTCTTGAAACTCTGGTTCAAATCGACCATAAACTTCGGTTTGATGATTTTTCTTCCCTTAAACACCTTATTAGACAGCACACCCAAGATCCGTCTTAAAGAAAAGCTCATGTCTAGTTGAGCCCCCTTTCTTTTAGGACCAGCGTGGGTTTTTTTGGTGTTTTTGTTGTAGGTGGTGGTTAGAGGTGTTTTTGTTGTAGGTGATGGTTAGAGGTGTTTTTGTTGTAGGTGATGGTTAGAGGTGTTTTTGTTGTAGGTGATGGCTAGAGGTGTTTTTGTTGTAGGTAATGGTTAGAGGTGTTTTTGTTGTAGGTGATGGTTAGAGGTGTTTTTGTTATAGGTGATGGTTATAGGTGTTTTTGTTGTAGGTGATGGTTAGAGGTGTTTTTGTTGTAGGTGATGGTTAGAGGTGTTTTTGTTGTAGGTGATGGTTAGAGGTGTTTTTGTTATAGGTGATGGTTAGAGGTGTTTTTGTTGTAGGTGATGGTTAGAGGTGTTTTTGTTGTAGGTGATGGTTAGAGGTGTTTTTGTTGTAGGTGATGGTTAGAGGTGTTTTTGTTGTAGGTGATGGTTAGAGGTGTTTTTGTTATAGGTGATGGTTAGAGGTGTTTTTGTTGTAGGTGATGGTTAGAGGCGGACTTTTCTTATTCTGGAAATAATACACAGATCCAATGGACTGAGTCAATTGAGCGATAAAGTCGTCGTTGGAGGCATACAACCCCTCGCACATCTTGACGGTGTGCGTGATAGGAGTGACGTAGAGGTCTCTGTCCGAGTGAGCCTCTCGGGGGTTTATCGCGGGCAGGCTGGCTCGTTTGGCTTTCCGGGAAGGGGTGGTGTACTTTATCCAGATATCATCTTCCACGTTAATGTACTTGTTGGTAAACTGAATCTCGGACAATCCGACTTCCCACGATCCGTCCAGGTCGATTTCTCGAGGGAGATGCGTGGTAAAGCTGGCAGCGTGGTTATCCGGAAAAAAAAACTTGGACGAACTGTTGCTGGGAAGCGTGAGGTAAAAAGCCATATTTTTTTGTGTTGTTGTTGTTATTTCGTGTTAAGTGACGGATTGGGTAAGACGTAGCCGAGGCAAGAGCCTAACAGAGCCGTCCACAGTTGACTGTCTCCCTGTCCTCGCGACAGATTAAAGAGAGAGACGGCCACCACCATGTATATAAGAACAATTTGGCAAAAAAAGACGATCTCACTCCTGGGCAACGGTTTCCCAAACACGTTCCAGAGACGGGAGCGTCGATACGCTCCTCCCCCTTCCTCCCCTTCTTCCTTCCTTTCTCTCCTGAGTGGCGGTTCTTGATTCATGATGATAGCAAGTCGGTCTCCTTTACCCAAGAGTTAAACGAAGGGGGGTAACCCCACCACTTGACAAAATATTGGCGTCGCCCTCGCCTGTCTTTCTTGGTTTTCAGCACCGTTTCTATCCTGTAGGCTTCGGGTTCGCTGACTTTCTGAAGCTCCCTTTCGTAAAAGGTCCCTTTTAGGATGTCATTGGCCAGGTCTCTGATGACGTAGGTCACCGGATTGGTGAAGTTCACTCGATGCACGACAAACAGCTCTTCCGTCCAAGAAGGGAGGTAGCCCTTTTTAAACGTTCTTCTGGCTTTGCTAATTCTGACTTTGTCTCCTACTTTCAGTTTAGGCAGGCTTGTCCCTCCTTCCTGCTGACCGTACAAAGCCTGCCACACGCGTTCCTGGTTGCGCCTGTCCACTAAGGTCGGAGCCGTCTTGATGCTGCGAGGATAGGAATCATTGTAGGCCTTCACCAAATCCTCTAGCACGTCCGTGTAGGTGAGAGTGTTGGTGTAAGTAAAATAGCGCCACATCTTTTCTTTCAGCGTGCGATTAAAGCGTTCTACTATGGCTGCCTTAATATCCTCGTTTTCCGTGACAAAAAACTCGATTCTCTTTTTTTCAGGTAGTTTTGAAAAGTTTTATTGGTAAATTCCGACCTTTTGTCCGTTTGCAGGCATTGGGGTTGTCTCCCGCTTCTCAGTATGGTTTTCAGGGCCGCAACCAAAGTCGACCCCGTCTTGTCTTTGAGGGGCACGACCCAGGCGAACTTGCTAAACACGTCGATGCAGGTGAGCAAGTCGTTGTATCCCCGATCATATTTCTTGATATTTTTGACATCAATCAAATCGCACTGCCACTGAGCGTCGATCCCACTCACGATGGTTTTTCTTCTGGAAAAACGTCTTACCACTTTTTTTGTGCAGGATATAGGCATCTTGAAAACTCAACCAGTCTTTTAGGTCGCGTTGACTTATCTCCTTAAAATGTCTTTTTAGTTTTTGCGCGCCACCAAATGCGGAGGAAAGGGTCGGAGTGTAATAGAGTCATTTTAATCGTCCATCTCTTCCCATGTCGACTTGATTTTTTTCTTTTTTTTTTTTTTTGGCTGATGGGGAGGGGGTGCGGCTTCTTTTTCCCTCCGTCGTCATAAACCGATGTCGGTCGGGGTTTCCTATCCAATTGGTCGGTGTGTTCATACCCCCGAGGGTGGTGGCAAAGGTTTTCCACCTGAGGGGACTAGCAACCCTTTTCCTCTTCCTTAGCACGTCGTTAACCAGGTCAGTTAGGTTAGAGTTAGGCACTAACCGACCTTGATAAATCACCCGGCCTCGGTCGTCCCAGGTAAGGTTCTTGTTGCGTTTGATCCAATCAAGCAAAAGCCTAGCCGTTTTCTTCATAGATGAAGGCACACTGCGCACCACTTCCTTGATGATACTGTCGTCGTCGTCGTCGTCGGCGGAGGGAGGAGGAGGAGGAGGAGGAGGGGCTGATGATGGTGGTGGTGGAGCGGGCTGCTTGACTTGGTTGTATCTGTTCAAAAACCTAAACAATAACTGCTGTAGTTCGGTGGCACTGACGCTAGGATGTTGTTGTTGTTGTTGTTCTTGGTTATGGGCAGCCTCCTTTTTCTGTCTGACTAGCTGTCTCAAGCTCTCTACGTTCGCGTCTGGAACGGGATCAGTCAGACTGGACAGGTTTTCTAACAGTTTGGCATCGACCAACACCATTTTCTTCGCCATGTCTTTTTTTTTTTTAAAGGCTGGACAACGCACCGAGAATGGGTGGCAGCACGAGTGGAAGAAAACCCCCTTTCCGTAACAGCTGCCTCTTCCTTTTGGCCAGGGTGGTTTTCTTGGTCAGGGCTCTCAAGGACTGTTTGTATTTGCAGAGGTTTTCTTCTGCCTGGGAGTCAGGGCGACATTGCCTTTTAAGACATTTAGGCAGCACTCGCAGAGGACTCGAATCACTTTGGGGGGAGCGTCTTTCATCACAGCCTTGGCGACGGCGGGTTTGGCCACAGACAGCATTTTCAACGTAGGCAAAAACTTTTTCACTCTGGCAGACTTGTTTACTTAGGGACGTAAACGACCCGCAATTGATAAGGAAAAAGGTCGGTTCTTAGGCGATAAAGCTCGGGAGTGTCTTGCTTCAGATCCACCAGCAAATAGCCGTGAGGACGGGCGGTGGCGTCTTTATATGCCTCCAGCATATACTTGGTTTTACCCGGCATCATTTGTCTGGCTAAATAGGTGATCTGGGTAGCGTCTCTAGGATTTTTAAACATCACGATGTAATGGCTGTTTAAGTGAATGGTCCTGGTTTCTTTGTTTTTGGAAAAGAGATTTTATGTAATATAGACCACGCTCATGTCTTTATGATGGCTGCCTTTGGTAAACAATTTCGTAACGCGTTCGTCCGTTTCCGTCATGAGATCGTCAATGATCACCAGACGTCAGTCTGTGTACTCTTTGCTGACTGACATTGGCGAGTGCGTGGAGCTGTGTATGGATAATAACTACGACTGAGTCCGCACTCGTGCTCGCTTATGCAGACAGACTGACAAAAAAGTTAAAGAGAGCAAAAAAAGCACCGATATATGTGTCTATATCATCGCGCGCGTGTTCGCTGAAAAAAACCCAACAAACTTTAGCTTCATCAATCTTTTTTTTTACAACTCGTAATACACAAAAATAATAAACACGTTTAGACACGCACGAGCATTCTCTCTCTCTCTCTCTCTCTCTCTCTCTCTCTCTCTCTCTCTCTCGTGCTTTGTTATCATTTAACCCACACGCGCATACGAACTGACACGAGCAATGCTTAATACTGCATAATTTTTTCTCTCTCTCTCTTTGACAACTGATGCAGGCAATACAAGCACGTACGCCGACAAACGCACAAATCTCTCTCTCTCTCTCTCTCTCTCTCTCTCTCTCTCTCTCTCTCTTAAGGCACGCACGCGGACAAACTTACAAACTTTCTCTCTCTCATTCTCTCTTTCTCTTTCTCTCTCTCTTTTCTCTCTCTCTCTCTCTCTCTCTCTCTCTCTGATGGGGCCTTAATAGACCGGTCATTGACCGAGCATCGTCCACCCGGGGAGGTAATAGCCCGTCATTAGCCGCTTCCGCGGGTGAGACGAGGCTTTTGGTGGCTGCCATCTGGACATCACGTGATCTACATACGGGGCATAAACGCAAACATGGCGGTCTCCCTTAAAGCCGCCATCTTAGATGACGTGGCCACAACATACGGGCATCGATTAATATGGCGCCGCCCTTACGGCGGCCATCCTGGCGACACGTGATCGACCTACGCCAATGGCTGAGCGCCATCTTAGATGACGTGGCCATTACATACGGGCATCGACCAATATGGCGCCGTTCATAAGGCGGCCATCTTGCGTCACGTGATCAAGATGGCGGCGATATCATGTAGGTGAAAGTGTCAAAAAAACGTGCCGGAAGTTGACACCGGAAGTCCATGGGCGCCGCCATGTTGGCCACGTGGGTGCATGGGCGCCGCCATCTTGGTCACGTGACGCAAGATGGACGCCTCCGACCAATATGGCGACGCCCATGAGGCGGCCATATTGCGTCACGTGACCAAGATGGCGGCGCCCATGCACCACGTGGCCAACATGGCGGCGCCCATGGACTTCCGGTGTCAACTTCCGGCACGTTTTTTAGACACTTTCACCTACATGATATACTACTCCCAAGAAGCCTTTAATTTCAAAACAGAGATTGGAGTGAACATCAAAATAGGCCCGACTTTAAAACAGTACATCACACACACACACACACACACACACACACACACACACACACAAACCCCAGACCGGCGTTCAGCATCAGAAGTACTCCTTTGTCTGTGAGTGCTCTGTTACTGTTGTTCCTCCAGAGAGCTGATCAGCAGAACTGGCAAGGGACAGCTGTTTCGGTCTGTGAAGAACACATCAAGTTATCCACAGGATCCTGGCTGTCTGCTGGTAGTGGTAGAGGTGAGAGTAACGCCCAGTGGCCTGACTCCCCTGAAGGACACGGTGTCCCAGACCCAAGTTTGTAGTTTAGATGGCGGGGGGGGGGGGGGGGGGGGGGGGGGGGGGGGGGGGGGGGAGGGGAGCACTGGGAGGTTGGGGGGGGGGGGGGCGGGAGCGTTCGTTTTGTTTTCGCTTGCCATCTTCCCGGCAGTGATCACCTGCTGTTACATTGACCACGGTAAAACAGATTCTTCCTAATAGAAATTGCTTTCAAGCCTAATTCATCAGAATGAATACTTTGGCACAAGTTCATGCTGTCTCGCCATTGTTTTTTTTTCTTTCGATGTTTCAGGATATCGAAGAAACAGACACCGCTTGAAGACAATTTCACGCGCACACTTTAGCAACAAGTCAAAGCCTACATGGTTAAAGTCCGCAATTTAAATTAATGCTCAAAGGCTTCGTCGCCAAAATTTCTCTCTCTCTCTCTCTCTCTCTCTCTCTCTCTGCATATTTGTCGTATTTTCGCCGAACACGTGTACAAAATACTGCGAAATCGTATGACTAAACAGGTCTTTAGCAAGAAAGAGAGAGCATGCAAGCATTCAATCTTCATTCATTTGAGCATGATGACTGTGTACAGGCTTCACTTTACTGGAAAAGAAAAAGTTTACGCTCCATACCTGCCCACTTTGTCTAAACGCCAGGAAACCTGGGCCGCAGCGGAAACTCCATGTTGTCCAGTTTGACAAATTGCGTCAACCTGGACTGGAACAACGCGTCACTGAATGGCCCAAATTTGTTCGTCGGAGAGAAAGTGAAGGTGAAGACACCTTTAACGAGAGATCAACTTCCTTGTGACCCTCAGGCTGGACACCAAAAATTAATGCGCCAAGGCCTTGCTTAAGTAATCGAGTATTTACAGACTGGCGCAATTGGATTGTTTTGGGACTAAAAAAATTTTTTTATTGTGTCTGAAAGTTGATTCTCCTCATTTTCTTTCAGTGCCATCAAGATACAAGCCAGGTGGTTCCAAGCAGACAGATTAAAATCAAATGAGTGGTATTGTTTTGGGCTCTTGGGGCTGGCGCAAAGCTAGGATCACGGATGAGTGCAAAGGCCTGAAATGTGTGTCAACAAACGGGAAGGTCATGTATTTGAAGATTGTTTGCGATTTCATAAGTAAAGATCCCCAAAACAAGGGAAATAATTGGTGGGGAATTGTTCTTTTGATCGATTATCAGTTTAACATTAAATGCCGGCTCAATTTTATTGTAGGCCTCAAAACGCTTACATGGATTATATAGTGTTATAGTGCAAAGTCCTGTCAACAGAGATGTCTTTATGTTTGAAATCATGAAGAACATCGCACCTTCTTGTCCTAGTGCCTA
>CM065741.1:8317277-8369777 GCA_033310375.1 Conus canariensis
TTGTGGCAGTATCAAGATTCTTTCATAACATGCACAATGAAATACTGATCAAACGCACTCTTGGAATTAATGAACAAAGGTCGTGGTAAGTCTCATAAGTGAAATTGATTCAATGCGTTTAGTACATGTATACTAGATCAATGTACACGATGAACTTCATGGGTGACTGGTAAAAGTGGCTGAATAGTGAACATGACTTAACGGTTAACCAGCATGGAAAATTGGGGGATCTTAAACTGGAGTTCTGCCATAATTGGTAGTTAAAACAGTCAGGCAGTCAGGCCAACTATCCCAGAAGTGCGATATTTGTTTTGCTGAAAAATGTGTAAACTGATGACCGTTGGGGATGTTAAAATTTCTGTTGATTGCCAATTACAAACAGTTGAAACACACACACACACGCACGCGCACACACACACACACACACACACCACAACACACACACACACACCACACACACACACACGCGCGCACACATGCACACATGCTCTCTCTCTCTCTCTCTCTCTCTCTCCACTCTCTCTCACACACCACACACACACACACACACACACACACACGCACGCGCACACATGCACACATGCTCTCTCTCTCTCTCTCTCTCTCTCTCTCTCTCTCACACACACACACACACACACACACACACACACACAACACACACACAAGCACTTTTTTTTTTAGTTGGACAGTGCTGGTGGGAAGATGAGAAGCAATGTGCATGTGCACTGTAGCCCATTACAGGCCTTGGTGCAGACTTGAAATGAAATGAGCTTATGTTAAGGGAGTTTGCTGAAAAAGATAGCTAGTCGCAGCAAGCAGATGGGAATGTTTGAGTCTGATGAAGAATATTGACTGCGAATCTCACCACTGAAAGCCAGCAGACGCAACAAATAATAACCAGAACAAACAGAAATAAATCAAAACAAAAAAGAGTGTAACAAAAACAAACAAACAAAGAAGAAGATGCCACCAGACCTTTAGGATACAAGTAGTGCCATTACCATCCCTGCCTCCATAAGAATTACTGTCTCGGCTTCTCTTCATTTTATTCTGGACCTCAGTCTAACCCAAGCATTCACATGCACTGCGTACATAGGCACACATAGACGCAGTCTGACCATACATACATCTCTGGCATTCACAGTCTTTATGTTATTGTTAGGATGTGAGTGGCCAGGAGAGGAAAAATTGAGGAAGTGAATATTTCTTTGAATTTTGATGCTTGAAGTATAACACTTGCCTCCCTACTTTGTTTGCTTCCCTCGTTGTTTCTCCCAGATGTGGACTTTGCTCCTTTTTAGCTTTCATTATTTGACTCTGTTTTTCTTTTTTTTGTTTTTTTCCCCCTTTCGTTCTCTCCCAAACACACGGGCACATTTACATGTGCGCGCACGCGCGCGCGCACACACACACACACACACACACACACACACACCACACACACACACACACACACACACACACTCCATTCCAAGAACTAACCACAAAAGAAGATCAGTTCATATACGGAAATGTGTGGTGGACGGAATCCTGCAAACGTGCTGTTGATGAAAAGAAACTAAAATACAAAGAATATGTTAAAGACAAGCCGAAAAACAACGTCACTATGAAACGGGCCAAGAATATGAGCAGCAGAGTCATTGAAAAAGGTCAATGGGATCACTGGTCGTCCTTTTGCCTCACCGAAGTCTCTGATCATCACGACGTTAAAAAAGTTTGGACAAAGGTCCATGAAATGAAACAGGGAGTGAATCTTCCAATTTATCCAGTTACTTTAGAAAATGAGCAATTTCCAACTGCTGCTCAAAAAGCCGAGGCGTTCGCAGATCTGTTTGCAAAGAATAGTTCCACAAATAGCCTTTCTGATAAATGCAAAACTATGAGGGAAAACTCAAAGAATAACGATATGTACTGTGATCCAGAAGAAAAAAATGACCATTATCTAAACGCAGATATCACTCTACAGGAATTAAAAAATGCAATAATATTATTACCAACAAAAAAAACATCAGTTGGTCTGGATGCACTTTCGAATGAGATGTTAAAACACCTGCCAGATAATTTTGTATCGTTACTTCATAACATCATAACAAAATGCTGGCAAGATGGAAGTATCCCTTCTGTTTGGAAAGAATCTGTAGTCATACCGATCTTAAAGCAGGGCAAACCTAGATCCAACATAAATAGTTACCGTCCGATTGCCCTCACCTCTCACACGTGTAAGTTAATGGAAAGAATTGTTTTAAGTAGGCTTGTATATCACTGTGAGAAACGTGGTATAATTCCGGCTATACAAGCAGGCTTTAGAAAAGGCAGATCAACAACAGCCCATCTGGTAAAATTGACGACTCATGTAAAACAACAATTTGCATGAAGAAAAAATGTCCTTGCCACTTTCTTTGATGTCAGAAAAGCGTATGATCATGTTTGGCATGAGAGACTTCTATATAAACTGAAAACCATTGGCCTTTCTGGTCATGTGTATAACTATATCAAAGCATTTCTGACCAATAGAAGTATAGAAACAAAGATACAAAATGTTTATTCCGGCAAGAGATATTTACAAATGGGCATTCCTCAGGGATCGGTAATCGCTCCGCTACTTTTTAATATTCTGATATGCGATCTCCCAAAGCATTTATCTAAAAACTGCTCCTTGGTGCAATACGCTGACGATATTTGCATGTGGATGAACGTAACTTTAAAGAAGAAAACTTCAGTCAGATCTGTCATTTTCATTAAAAAAACATATCAGCGTGACCTAGATAATATAGCAATATTCATGTTTGAAAACGGCCTTAGTTTATCGGCAGAAAAAACCCACATGATATTTGATGCTGGTGAAGTATTTGCAATATTCCTACTTTTAAGGTAGATAACAATGTATTGAATTATGTCACCGAGATAAAATTTTTAGGAGTAAATATTACCTCTAAGTTAACTTGGAACAACCATATTGAACATATTATCAACGAAGCCAGCAAATCTCTTAATCTTCTTAAAGTGATCAGTAAACAAAATTGGGGAGCAGATACACAAACTTTAGTACACCTTTCGACATCTCTCGTAAGATCAAAATTATCATACGCACAAGAAGTGTTCTTCAGCGCACCAAACTACTTACTTAAAAAGTTGCAAAGCATAGACTGCAAGGCATTCAGACTCGCACTAGGTGTTCCATTTCATGCCAGTGCATCAGGAACGTATTACGAAGCCGGAGTTCTGCCCCTTGACGACTATAGAAACTTGGCCTGTGCTAAATTCATCTTACGTAGCTCAGTTGTTCAGAACTCAAGCAAAGATGAATTAGCTTTACGATCAGATTTCCACTTCCCGAAGCGAGCTACATCTATTAAATCTAATACAACTATAATGACATATTCCTCAAAATTACTGAAAGACGCTGAGATTGATCCCAAGAATATTGCTGATCGTTTTCCAGTATCCCCGATTCCAAATTGGGAATTGCACACTGCACGTTTTGATTATAAATATACTGATCTACAAAAAAATGTTAACAATAATATATTGTCCTCTCTTGCCAAATCTCATATCGATAGTAATTATTCACACCACCTTAAAGTTTTCACCGATGGATCACTGCTAAATGAAAAAGCTGGAAGTGGTTTTGTTATTCCTACCCTTAAAGTTGAAAAATCTTTTCATCTCGGGAAGGGGTATTCTATCTTCACGGCTGAGCTGGTGGCAATTCTAATGGCGCTTAACTTTCTTGTTGATACTCCACGTACTATCTACAAAGCACTTTTCTGTGTGGATTCTAAATCTGTCCTACAAGGCCTTGAATCTATTGCTGTAAAAAATCGAGGAGAGGTGATTTTAGAAATAAAACATCTTGTCAGTATTCTTATATCAAGAGGTACAACAGTTGATTTTTGCTGGATCCCGTCTCACTGTGGGATTTCTGGTAATGAGTGGGCTGACCGGGCTGCCAGAAAAGGAGCACGAAAGTCTGATGAATCCATAGAAATCAACATTCCTCTCTGTTTATATGAAGGATATGGTCTCTTAAAAAAGACGTGTATTGAAAAGGTTTATGAAGCCTACAAAAACTTGGTTCTTATTAAAATACATCTACCTCACTCCAAACTGCTCTGCTGTGACAAATCCCAGTCAGCTACTTTTTCTTCTAGCAACACGGCTAAAAGTGGAAAGATTACCTATCAATTGGCCAACATAAATGTACTTGAAAAAAATAACCGAAAACTTGAATCCCTGTTTTACAGGCTTAAGCTAAACGCTTTCCGTACAAAATTCCGCAAAAATTTAAATTGCATCTGCGGAGCAGTTGAAAGTTTTACAACTCAGCATCTTCTTTTCCACTGCGCATATTTCAAAAATGAAAATCCTGACTGCCTGCGACCTGATGGCACGTGTATTTTCCAGAATTTACAAGGTCTTGTTTCTTTTGTTAATTCCTTGATGATTAGTCCAATGGGCTCTTTTTTGTAACAAGTGTTCCTATAGATATGAGCGCTTAACATTTTGGTTATACCAGATATCCTGTACTCCTTTTGTGTTTTAATACTTGCTTTGTGCTAATGTTTAGCCTAGTTGTAAAGAATGTTAGTATGAATCACTATATATAGCTAACTGCTCGTAACAAATCTCTTATCGGTCCATCAACACACACACACACACACGCACACACACACGCGCGCACACACGCACGCACACGCACACACAGACACACACACACACACACACAGACAGACACACACACACACACACACACACACACACACACACACACACACACACACACACACCACACACACGCACGCATGCATACACACGCTATTTCCCTAACTGTCTAAAATCACTTTATGTGAATAGACGTTAAATTGAAGAACGAACGAACACACACACACACACATGCACTCACATATGTGACATTTCAAAAATTTACTTCGGTGGAAAGAAGATTTGGGTATTTTCAGGTGTTTTGTTTGAAGGTACCTGGTTGGTTCATTTAGTTTAGAGTACTGAGTTTGTTGCTAGATGTTGCAAGTTTGATCACAGATGCGGATCTCAACATGTTGTCAGTATGGGGATGCAGTACCACGTGAGATAAGCCATCTCCATCCCACCTCCACCCCTCTCATCTCGGATGGTTATCCTTATCTGCTGTATCAATGGAGCTAGATTTTGACAGTAAATCTGGATGTCACCAACAGATACAAACAGGTATTTGTTATGCACAATTATTGATTGTTAAGTAATGCATGATTGTCTGTTGCAGAGAAGAAGAAAAAGTCCAAGGAAAGGAGATCTACTGATATGAGTTTAGGGGTAAGTAGTCCATCAGTGAAATGATCAGATTTTGATACGGACTTCTAGTCTTAGAAAGTCGCAGGGGAAGCTACCCATCTGTAATCCTACTTACTTGACTCTTAGTTTATGGACTAGTGACACATAAATTTTTCCAGATGAAAGTAAGATGCACTTAGTCTGAATGCAGACAAGTTAAAGATGGTCGGAGCAGAAAAGACAACAAGTTGATGGAAGTGTACCAGATTGTTTTCAGCCTAGCGTGAGAACTGTGACCTGATTTGTGTCACATACAAAAAAAGCATTTGATCAGCAGTGAAAAGAAAGCCTTGATTTTTTCAAGTTGCTTATTAATAACAAGGAATTGAAAAAAAGATGACCTTTTTTTTTTTTTTCACTTTAATAGTTTTATTGAAAAGTTATTAAATGTTGATTTTGTATGACAGGACATTCAAGCTACACAAACCTTTGTGCTGAAACCATCATCCGCAAAGAATGTAGCCATTGCAGCTGCAGACTGGCCGCTGTTACTGAAGGTTGGTGTGTGTTCTTCATAGGACCAAAATGAAATTACTCAATTTTGAAAAGAAGTATGATCAAACTGTTTTGTGAAGGCAAATTCCTGAACCATTGCATCTAGAATTGTACTGATGAAAGGAAGGAGACTTGCAATGCATGCTTATTACATTTGAGCCAAGATGGAAGGAGTGTGTGGATTTTTTTTTCTCTTAGAAAAAAAATATGTTGAAAGTTATCAATCTGCCTGTGTTGGATGAAAATTCGTATAAGCTTTTGTGGTTGTGAATGTCTCAGTGTGCTTGAAAGTGCTTGAAAAATGAAGATTTTGATAGAGTAGTTTATATTTTGCTGGGAAAATCTCAAAACTATACTCAGAACTAAACTTGAGATTTATAATCTGTATTCTCCTGCTGTCTGCTACAGAACAGTTTCTGCTGAAGTGATGTTATAAAATAAGTGAAGAATGCCTAAAGGTTTACATTTCTACTTTATGATTATAGAATTTGATATGAAAAGTCTTCATTTGTTTTCTTGTCTGGAGCTGTGTGTGAATCTTGAGCTTTGGGACAGTTTACAAATTTTGGAAGTGCTGAATGATTTTATTATGTTGTCTCCCCACTTATAACCTCCAGTCATCAGTTTTTGTTCAATTATTATTATAATTATTAATGTTGTTGTAATTTTTTTTTTTTTTAACTTTGTTGCTATGCGAGTGATGTTTTACATAATGTGTGTGTGTGTGTGTGTGTGTGTGTGTGTGTGTGTGTGTGTGTGTGTGTGTGTGTGTGTCCAATGCAGGGATTTGACAAGTTGAACATCAAAACCAGTCATTACACGCCTCTCTCCAGAGGCTACTCTCCTCTGACTCGACCCATACAGGAGTACATGAAGTAAGTTTATGTTTAACGTGGTGAAACCTTTCGATGATGATGTTTTGGTATGCATGATGAAAAAAATGTGTTTTTTGGGGGGATGGGTAGGGAGGGAGGTATGGGTGCTGGTGGATTTGATTAGATGATGTTCTGAAGCATTTTTGACGCAGACAAACTGCTTTTAAGGGCTACACAAACAGTTGAGGTGAACTCAGGTCATGTTTTGTTTGACTTTTTTTACTACCAGCCACACACATACATATGCATGTATAGGCACAAGCATTTTTTTCTTTAATGTTAAATTTTAGAAACAGCCAATTTGTTTGTCTGATCCCAACTCGTTCATTAGGAAGTTGAACTAATAGCCCTATAGACCAGGTCGCAAGTGTTCCAAAATCGGGTTTTGAAAGAGCGATAACGTTGTTATTGAGGTAAGTATGGCATTGACAAATGTTCGAGATTAGCAAATCTTTAAGGACAGGTAAGTATTATTTGGAAGGTGTACATTTCGAAAGTCGGCACTTTCTGGAACATTCTCATCAGTTACGGTTTAGGGTATGTTTAAATCCGGATTTTGAGGTTGTGCACAAACAGTGGCAAGTATGAGTAATATTACTGAGAAAGTAAATCGTGTGTGTGTAAATGTGTATATACTGTATGTTTTTGCATTGTGTAATTCTTTATGTAAGATTTTTTTTGACTCAGTGTTGTGTGTGTGTATATATATATGTATGTATATTTATTTATTTAAAGATTTATTTATTTATTTATTTATTTATATAAAGACATCCTGAAGATAGCAAGGCATGAAACAAGCTTGTAGATTTTAATACTTCATTTTAAAAAATATTTTTTAACAAATATATATATATATATATATATATATATATATATATATATATATATATATATACATGTACTTATGGTAATAACTAATATGTGACTTTTTTTTTAATGATGTTTGACAGTTTAACTGTCGTTACAGGGTTTGGTTTTTTTCTCTCTTTTTTCTGAGGAGTTTCTTTGGCATAATCATTGCTATGTATTTCATGTTAAAAACTGAATGAAAAAAAAAAAGAAAGAAAGAAATGAAAATGGGGGGGAGTGAATCTTCTCAAAAGTTACATTTGAGGGTAACAAGAAATTTGAACTCGGAGGATTTGAACTCGGAGGTAAAGAATTTTCTCAAAGTTAAATTCAAGTGTACTATATCCGAATGTGAGGAAAGTGAATATTCTCAATTTCATGCATGTTTGAGGGAAAGAGCAAATCCGAATGTTGGGGAAGTGAATGGTGTCAAAGCTAGATGTGAAATATGAAACTAATGTTGAAACATGAGATGGTTTTAAAGGTACATTAAATAACAAAAATGAGCTGAGACGTTGGAACAGTGAATATCATGAAAATTATGACTGCAAACAAGAGTAAATCTGGATGCTTGGATAGTAGAAATTCTCATACTTAAAAGTTAAGGACACAAATTTAACCCAGCACTGGTACTTAACAGCACAGGCTTCATCAACCTCGACAAACCGTCCAATCCTTCGTCACACGAGGTGGTGGCATGGATCAAACGCATTCTGCGCGTGGAGAAGACAGGGCACAGTGGCACCCTGGATCCAAAAGTGACTGGCTGCCTGATCGTCTGCATCGAACGCGCAACACGTCTGGTGAAGTCCCAGCAGGGGGCTGGCAAAGAGTACGTCTGCACTTTTCGGCTTCACAGTTCAGTGGAGGATGAGAGCAAGGTGGCACAGGTGAGAGAAACTACTGATTTTGTATTTCAGAAGGTGCGTGGGCCATTGTTTATTTGTAAGCCACCTTTGTATTCAGAAAGGTGCTGGCCATTGTTTATTTGTAAGCCATCCTTTGTATTCAGAAGGTGCGTGGGCCATTTGTTTATTTGTAAGCCATCCTTTTTGTATTTCAGAAAGGTGTGTGGCATTTGTTTATTTGTAAGCCATCCTTTTTGTATTTCAGAAAGTGCGTGGGCCATTTGTTTATCTGTAAGCCATCCTTTTTGTATTTCAGAAAGGTGTGTGGCATTTGTTTATTTGTAAGCCATCCTTTTTGTATTTCAGAAAGGTGTGGGCATTTGTTTATTTGTAAGCCATCCTTTTTGTATTTCAGAAAGGTGTGGGCCATTTGTTTATTTGTAGCTGTCTTTTGATCAGTTGAAGGAATCAGCAAAGCTGAAACATGCAAAATATTCAGA
Organism: Conus canariensis; assembly: GCA_033310375.1. Lineage (NCBI taxonomy): Eukaryota > Metazoa > Mollusca > Gastropoda > Neogastropoda > Conidae > Conus > Conus canariensis. The sequence continues at coordinate 8,326,173 of CM065741.1, forward strand.
TTTTAGTTTCCATTATGAAAAAAACGCCAAATCCTTAATTTTCAAATTAAGAAGAAAAAAACGATGTGGGTGGAGTAACAAGATGTAGGTGAATATGATCAAATTGTCGATCTACAGATGTCAGCAGCAGCAGCTGATGAAAGGTAACTCCTCATTTTGAGTGCAGCACAGCTCAGCATTAAGAATCTCGGGTTTAAGAATATTTTTGGTTGAAAGATGCACTTAACTTCCATCATCGCCTGGTCCCAGAGAGTGGGCAGATATGTATCGGGCAAAGAATTAACAGCTGAAAAGTGGAACGTAGAGGTGGGCATGTTTCTGCGCCGATGAAAGAAAGGAAGACTGATGCAGAGCTAACGGAACTTGATGCAAGACTCAGAGGGAAGTCATTTTGTGAGTATTGGTGAATACTGAGGCAGGAAGAAGGTTGGATAGTGTTGATTTTTTTCTCTCTTGTTGGTGGTCCTAATGATCCTGTTTAAAGGCGCAGCAGAGCAGAATGATGGTATGTGTTTGGACGGGTAAGTATGAGAAATACGATTTCAGTTTAGAACTTTTTTCCTCCCCCCAGGGATACACTGGCATTCAGCTTGTGGCTGCACAGGTTTGGCACCATTTTATGACCAGTCTTTTTTTTTTTTTTTTTTGCTTTTTAAATAACTTTGTAAAAACATTTGCTTTTTGGTTGTCTGGTTTCATTTTACAAGTATGTATTTGTTATCAATATCATTGTTTCATTTTATATACCTGAACATTTTAATATTGAATTAGCTGTTTCTGATGTCAGGTTTATTTTTAATTCCCTGTCTGATTTTCTTTGTTTACTCATGTACATCACCTTGACCTCTGTGTAAAGCTGATGTTGACCTCTGTGTAAAGCTGATGGTTTTGGTTTTTCAGAATCTCCAGCGACTTACAGGAGCGCTGTTTCAGCGCCCGCCCCTGATTTCAGCTGTAAAGCGACAGCTTCGCGTTCGCACTGTGTATGCAGTCAACATGTTGGAATATGACAAAGAAAAAGCCATGGGTGAGTCATAGAAAGGTACATTGTAGTTAAATCCAGCATTACTACCTTTCTTTACACATAAAAAGTCTGTTCATTGTTTTTATTTTTAGAATTATCCTTGTGATGAAACTATCATTCATGGAGGTTCAAGGAATGCCAAGACTTTCACACTACACCATCTTGTGTCGTCAGATGTTCTAAATATAGGTGATAAGGTGAACAACTTGCATCTGATTTTAAAAGCGGCACATTAAGTGGTGTCCCTCCCTTTGTCACGCAGGAATCTTCCACGTGAAGTGCGAGGCAGGCACCTACATTCGTACCATGTGTGTGCACCTGGGTCTCTTCTTAGGTGTTGGGGGGCAGATGCAGGAACTGCGACGCACGCGGTCTGGCATTCAGTCAGAGGAGGTTTGTGGCCGGTTTTTTTTAATACTTATTTTTGAACTCGCTGATATGGGTACTATGCCGCAGTAATTTCTAGAATGCCAGGTAAAGATGTAGAAATTTGAAAATTGCATACTTTGTCTAGCATGGGCTACATATGATTTGGACTGTGTAACTGTGTGACTACTTGTGGATGAGAGGCAGCGATCATGATTTTTTTTGGTGTGATTTGATAGCATGAAGATGGAACATGATACCAGGATGATATGCTTTTGTCCAAGTATGGCCAGGACCTTTATATAAGGAGGGGTTGTGATATCGGTTATAAAGTCATGACAGCATGTATGATCCAATTTCGAATTGCATATGTGCGGCTGTTCACATGTAAGTAGACTAGGGAGTTGCTGCTTCTGCAGTGAGAAGTGATTTTTCATGCTGGCAGTTTAACCCTCTTCAGTATGCACTTACCTGAGCTTAGTTACGCCGAAAACCATCGGCAAGATAAGTAACTCCGTAATTTGAACATGGTTACCCATTTAAAAATTAATTTTATAAGAGAGGAAAGGAAATAATGAAATGAAAATAATTTTAAAAATTCCTGCAAATATATATGTTGCTATATCATAAGTTTGAAGAATGTCACATGAGCCATTTACTCGGGGGAAAAAAAAAATCTTCTTCAGAACTTTCTTCCGAATCGTTGTTTATCATATCTGGAACCTCATCCCAGTCGAAATCTAGGTCACTGTAAGCTTCATCACCCAGCACTTTCACTAAGTCTTATGCCGTAAATCCTACAAATCACAGTATCTTCATTACTAAATCTCATTATAGAACGGCAGAAATCAAGGTTAGCCATGGTGAAAAACAGCATTTTGACCACAAAACTTTAAAAATTCGTAACTCGAGAACTACGGCACGTATTGACTCGCGTTTTTTTGCAAACGGAAGTGAATGGCTACAGGAAGAAGGAAGTCACGTTCTCGCGAGACTTCCTTTTCTACGAGAAACATAGCGGCGCCCATTGTTGCCACATGTTTTACCGGGCGCTGGCAGGTGCTCAGCCTTTCGGCTGCATGATTTCTGGTTGGGCGCTAGCGGTCGCGCGCTTATCAAGAGGGTTAAGTGAAGACTTCAAGCAATATGGATGATCACTTGAAATTGTAGACATTTTTTCCTTGAATTATTTGAGCAGTTGAGTGCTGCATAACATCAGTTCATAGCCATGGTTGAACTGAAGATGTCACTTCGCCGTACGAGGCTCGTTTCACTTTGTACAGGCTGAGAAAATGTTGCATCATGATGTAGTTCCACACAAACACACTGCTTGATCGCAGCAAGGTCAGCTAACTGGCAGCTTCTGTATTGTGAGGTTAATGTTGTGATGTAATAACAATGATGATGATGACTGATGTTATGATGTGATAATGATGATGATGACACATGTTACGATGTGATGATGGTGATGACTGATGTTACGATGTGATAACGATGATGACGACTAATGTTTCGATGTGATAACGATGATGATGACTGTTGTTTTGATGTGATAACGATGATGATGATGACTGATCTTATGATATGATAACAATGAAGATGACTGACGTTACGATAGTGATGACGATGATGATGATGACTGATGTTACGATGTGATAACGATGAAGATGACATGTTACGATAATGATGATGATGACTGATGTTACGATGTGATAACATGATGATGACCAGACCTGCCAACCATTACGCATTTCGCGTAATTTATTACCCCCAAAGGTGATAATTCTTACGCCCTTACGCATTTAGCCAAAAAATTACACATTGAAAGTTTTCAACAACCAAAGAAACAAAGAAAAAAAAAACGGATGAAAACATCGGCTTATGTACAGATACGCACGACGCCGTGCATATAACCAGTAATCTTCAAGAAGTGTTTCCGGTCATGCACAGTTCGTTTCACCATCTTCACCATTCAGCGAAGTTGCCGTTCCTTTTGAAGTTTTAGCTATGAAAATGTCGAAACGTGGAGCAGAAAAGTCCTGGACAAGATGCAAAAAAGAAAAAACTTGGTCAAAAGTTCCAAAAAGAATACTCGGAAAAGTTCCCCTGCATACAACCTTCGGCTAAAGGTGTGAATTGTGCACGGTGTACCACTTGCCAGTCGGACTTCACAATTTCCCATGGTGGATGTGAAGCGTCACCTTGAGTCACGCAAGCACATCGATTCCTCTAACGTGCCGAATTCTTCCAGCAACACACACACACACACACACACACACACACACACACACACTAACACACTCACACTAACACTAACACACACACACACACATATACTGAGGAAGAGTGAGAGGGGGTGAGTAATCAGGAAGGGAGAAAAACGTAGTCACACACCAGAGAGAGAGAGAGAGGGAGGGAGAATACTCAAGCAAATGCATACATACTCAGCAGTATGTGTGTTTCCAGTGTATTCTACATTTTCATAATTTGTAAAGATTCCTTGTGACACTTAAAAGAAAAGCTTGTTTTTGAAGAAAAGTAAAGTTCACAAAAATTGTGCGAACAATTTCATCGCATTGTGTTTGTTTGAAAAGAGGTAAGTGTCGCGTTTGATTACTCTTAGCTCTCTGAAATTACACATTTCTGCCTCACTGAGCTTCAATTCTTACTCATTGGTCTCTTAGGGGGTTGGCAGGTCTGGATGACTGATGTTACGATGTGATAACGATGATGATGACTGATGTTACGATGTGATAAGTGATGATGATGACTGATGTTACTATATGATAACGATGATGATGGACTGTGCTGATGCGCTGATGATGACTGCAGCGATGACGGCAGGATGGTCTGGTGACGATGCACGACGTGAAGGATGCCATGTACGAGTATGACCACAACAAGAGTGAGGACTACCTGCGCCGTGTCATCAAACCGCTGGAGGCGCTGCTCACGAGTCACAAGAGAGTGTTCATGAAAGACTCAGCAGTGAGTATCTGTGGTTATGCACTCTGCATCGTTGCTCATGAGTTGATAGCCAATCTGGGTTAAACACTCTGGGGGTGAGTACCTGAAAATATTCATCGTCGCTCATGAGTTGATAGCCAATCTGGGTTAAACACTCTGGGGGTGAGTACCCAGAAATATTCATTGTCGCTCTTGAGTTGATAGCCAATCTGGGTTAAACACTCTGGGGGTGAGTACCCAGAAATATTCATCGTTGCTCATGAGTTGATAGCCAAGTCTGGGTTAAACACTATGGGGGTGAGTATCCAGAAATATTCATCATTGCTCATGAGTTGATAGCCCACAGCTTTATTTTTCCGTTCCAAGCGAGACACTTAGTGAAAGGGCGAAGAAACAAGGCTTAACACATTTATGATCCAACATTTTTGTCGCTGTAGTCCGAGCAGATGCATGTATCAAACTTGTGTACTAGTTAACTAAGGAAAATTAAATTCCCAGAAAGTGATGAGGTAATTTTTGCACAATTTTGTGAGTGTTGTCGTTTTTCTTATATTGCCTGACCACTTGCATACAAGCTTTCATGCCGTATCTAAGGTGTCTACAGGAAAATAAACCTAGTCGAGTTTGGTATTAAAAGAATTGTCTGGGGGTGAGTACCCAGAAATATTCATTGTTGCTCATGAGTTGATAGCCAATCTGGGTTAACCTTTCTATCCCCGTTCCGCCCTTTTCCGCCCGATCCGTCAGGCTCCTGATCCGCCCTGTACCGCCCATTCCTCTGTTGGCTGATTGTCTCGGTGTGCCTCCCGTATTTGGGTTGACCACAGTAATAAGACAAACCGGTCGTTATCCGGGTCTTTCCTACCATTCTCGGTGCCATGTAAAAGCTCTACGATTCAAAATAGATGTCGCACTCTGACAGTGACAGTGACATGAGCTTGACTGGGACCAAATGTTCAATATGAATGTGTTGCCGACCGAAAATGATGACTGGAATCAATCGGACATTGATCTTGACGCTGTAGACAGCGACAGTGACTATGAAGTTGCAGAAGGAGTGAATGTGAGTAGTGACAGTGACTCGGACATAGGCGACGCAGGTGACCAGGTGCTACTGATGTCGGTGGATGTGCACAGTCATCGCAGTGGTCAAACGATAACTCTCGGACTGAAGTTCGTGTGTTTGATGCATACAGGGGCCCCCCACGCCACAAGTGAATCTTCGAACATCTTTTGATTATTTATCACTTGTTTTTCCTTCGGACGCATATTGAATATTGAAAGTGCCACATACAAAAGTACTGGAGTTTGTGCATGTAAGAAAAGTGCACAACGGAAAGAAAATTTCATGTCAGTGATCTGTGTGTGACAAAAGTGATCAAAAGCAAGAACATTTCCAGTGACTGTGTTGTTTGTGTGTGATCATATTTGGATTATATAATTCATTACATCTGGAACCATATGGTGAGTACAACAAAAATATTTGAGTGTTGTTTTGTGTTGTGATGCCTGCCTCTCTTCCTTCCTACTAACACCTGCATATAAGAAATATTATCATAGGAATTCTTTTTCTCACAAACACAAACTAACTCATGCAGATAAAAAAGCATGCACTCCAAAAGATTTTCAGTAAATATGGCATGATTTTGACCTGTTATTTTTTTTTTATTTTTTTTTTCCTGGTATGTAACTGCTATGTGACTTAAAAGCGTCACAAAAATTTCACGTATATTCCTAGCTACCCGTGTAACTACTAACACCTTACAACACCCATCAGTTCTTTTCAGATGGTGAACCTGACCACTTGCCACCAAAAAGGTAGGTGTTATAAAGTTGATGGGTGTTGTATTGCCTGTCTATCACCTATTTCACTGACGTAGGTGTGTTTTCCAGGTAAAATCAGGTGTGTGAGTGTTGAGCCATAAAAATATTTTCACATCCCCCTAAAATAACAAGTGCAAACCAAAGTTCAGCTTTCCATAGATTTTTGCTGAAAATTTGAAGTCTTTTTATCCATTAGTTTATTTTTTTACAATTTTTTAACGTCGGTACCCCAATTCGGGCAGCAAATTCCAATATAAACTTAGTAGTCGAGGCGACTTCTATCATACGAAATACAGGACAATGAAGGTTAAACACTCTGGGGGTGAGTACCCAGAAATATTCATCGTCGCTCATGAGTTGATAGCCAATCTGGGTTAAACATTCTGGGGGTGAGTACCCAGAAATATTCATTGTCGCTCATGAGTGGTGCTGTAATTTTCATGAAGGGCTGAGTTGAGTAATACCTGTGTCTGCAAAGTACCAGCTACCAAGGCGAAGTGTTTAGTGTCTCAGACCTATGGCTGGGAGGTGGCAGGTTTGATCCCCCATCACAGCCGTCCTTATGTGGGATTTTTCTGCCCAAACTGACTCCTACCCAGTGTTGCTGTGGATTTGGTTAGCAAGACTCGGATTGCACTGTTGAGTTTCACCTACTTGATGGATGCGTCAGTGAGAGTTTAGCTGATATTTCCTGACCAGCACTGCAGGTGTTCGTATCTTTCAGGCCTGGTTGACGCTAGGGTATAGTTTGAATTATGTATAGAACACAGCTCTGTCATGCAGTCCTAAGGTCAGAATGAAAAGCTTTAGTATGAACTTCATCATCCTCATCTTCATGGATCAGCTTTTGCAACAGCTTAGGTGGAACCAAAGTGACGTAGAACTTTAGACTGTAAAGACATGTTTAGCTCTCAACAGTTTTTGAGATTTTTTGCATTTTCCATGAATTTTTCGTAACATTCTGCGCATTATTTCTAAAATAATAATATTTTTGTGATGAATGTGTCTATTTCGGGTTTTTTAGGTGATACATTGCTTCAGATAACAAAAATGTTGTTTTAAATTCCATAATTCCGGGAAGAAAACCGTCAGTCACCGGTGATCGAAATTCAAGGGAAAGAACTGAAAAGAGTTGAAAAGAAAAGAAAAAAGACCCAAGTTCAGTGGGCAGACAAAGAAAAATTGTAAGGAAAATCAGTAAAGGTGATCATGACTTGGTCACCTATCGATTGGTTTCATTTCAGCAGTTTTGGGAGGGGGGGGGGGGGGGTTAGTTCAAGTCAAAACCACACAATAGTTTGCTGCAAGCTTTTTGCCTTTTTTAGTCCACCATCATAGTGTGTGTGAAGTGAATTGCTACTTCGATGCAGTAAGTCTGAATAGTCAGACATTGAGGACACTACAGAGACAGTTTCAAAGAAGAAAAAAGAAGTGGAAAAAGAAATTGCTACAGCTTTGGTGTTATCCTGTATGTGTTCTGTGCTTAAGTCAAAATGCTGAATTCTGTGCTTTCATGGCTTTGGCAGTTCTTCTTGCAGGCAGTTGTCCAACCTGGCTGAGCAGCGAATGAAATTAAGCAAGCACACAAAATTATCTGAGAGGGCAACCCCACTGGTTGGAACAATTCTCACACAGTATATGATGATGGTGATGCAAGAAAGTGGTTGGTTTCTTGCGTGAGCAAACAATTCTGCGAACAGGTAGAGGGAATGTGAGGCAGTTTCCTATCATCTTTCCTCTTGATGTGTGTGAACTATTCATTGTTGCTCATTCGTCACAGAGATATCTTCATTCAGTGAGCACTTGTGTTTATTCATTGTGATTGTAGCTCTTGAGTCATGACAGAATTGGAAACATGACAATGGTGGGTGCTCATGTTTACGCCATAGTTACTGTTCTAAGAAGTTCTGAGTGCACAGGCCCCTTGTGACATTACAGTTACATTGTGTGTGTGTAGGTGAACGCAGTGTGTTATGGGCCAAGATCATGTTGCCTGGAGTCCTGCGATACGAAGATGGAATCGAACTCAACCAGGAAATCGTCATTGTCACCACCAAAGGAGAGGCCATTGCTCTGGGTATATGTCAAGATTTTGTTTCTCCACCTGATATGTATTTCATTTTAAATTGATATAGCCTTAACCTTGACAAGCGTGCGCCCACTAGCGCCCAACCGAAAATCACACAACCAAAAGGCCGAGCACCTGCCAGCGCCCGGTAAAACACGTGGCAACAATGGGCGCCGCCATGTTTCTCATAGAAAAGGAAGTCTCGCGAGAACGTGACTTCCTTCTTCCTGTAGCCATATACTTGGTTTGCAAAAAAACGCGAGTCAATACGTGCTGTAGTTCTCGAGTTACAAATTTTTAAAGTTTTGTGATTGAAATGCTGTTTTTCACCATGGCTAACCTTGATTTCTGCCATTCTATAATGAGATTTAGTGATGAAGATACTGTGATTTGTAGGATTTACGGCATAAGACTTAGTAAAAGTGCTGGGTAATGGAGCTTAGAGTGACTTAGATTTCGACTGGGATGAGGTTCCAGATATGTTAAACAACGATTCGGAAGAAAGTTCTGAAGAAGAAGATTTTTTTTTTTCCCGAGTAAATGGCTCATGTGACATTCTTCAAACTTATGATATAGCAACATATATATTCGTAGGAATTTTTAAAATTATTTTCATTTCGTTATTTCCTTTCCTCTCTTTGAAATTAATTTTTAAATTGGGTAACCATGTTCAAATTACGGAGTTGCTTGTCTTGCCGATGGTTTTCGGTGTAACTAAGCTCAGTTAAGTGCATACTGAAGAGGGTTAAAATCTCTGAATAAACTGTGCAAACCTGAGTAAATGCTCCCTTCTTTTAACGATTTGAAAAATTCTTAAATGAGTCTTAATTTGCTTGCCAAACTTGTGGGCTCAGTGTATTTGTGCGTATATTTACATTTAGTATCTGCTAATGACATGTATGTTTTGTGTGTGTGTTGTCATTTAAAGAGATGTGTGAAAGGTGTTTTTTTTTTTTTTTAAATGACTTGTGAGTTGATTTTAACGTGGTGACAGCCCTGATGTGGCCCCTTGCGGTCGGCTGGGCTATAAGCAACATTATCTTATCTTATCTTATCTTGTGTGTGTGTATGATTATATTTATACACATTTTAGAACATTTCATAGTTTGTGTAAGAATATCTCCCACATCAGCTGAGATATTATATTTATATCAGTGAAGTATACATGAGGTTTTAATTGCATTTTATTGTCAAGTTCTTCCTCTTTAGCCAGTCAACATAAAGCTGTTGCAACGATGAATCAGATACAGGCAGAAAAAGTACAATCATGGTAGCAGTTTTTCCTTAAACAGTTCTTATCTTTGTTTTATTCTGAATTGACCTCCCAGTACAGATCCACCCCCTGGAAAGACTTGTTTTCAGAAACAAGCCTGTCTTTGCATGTATTGAATTTGTCTTGCAATAAAAACTCTATGTAGATACTGTTGAAAGGGTTGGTTGCATTTGTTTGGGGGCGAGGGGACAGGAGAGGGGAGGTGGGGGGGGGGGGGAGGGGGGGCAAGGGTATGTATGGGAGAGCTTAGGAGTAAAAAGATGTAGATGGGGTGAAGTACTTAAATATACGGTGACATCACAAAAGCTTGTTCTTCTCTTCTGTCCTATTTACAGACATAGCCATATTGCGAAGCTGGCTGATCTGGAGGGGTTTGGGGAATCAAAAAGACAGTGGGTAGAAATAGCGAGAGACAGGTTGTTTGAGAATATGTACTGTACATGTTATCACTGGGGGGAAAAAGTTCCTTCATTCACAGCATAGTGACCTTTCTCCTCTCAGGAATCGCCTTGATGACCACGGCGACGATGGCGGCATGCGACCACGGCACCGTGGCCAAGATCAAGCGAGTCATCATGCAGAGAGATCTCTACCCCAGGAAATGGGGCCTGGGGCCCATGGTGAGTTGCCGTGATTGGCTGTGTCAGACATCTTGTGTAGGGAGATGGACCAGCTGTGATGAGTGCGTTGTGTCGGAAGTAGAGAGGAGGGCAAGAGTTGTGGTGATGTCTCTTTGAACATGCTAGTCTTCGCTGCTCACTACCCCCCTCCCCTTCTCTCTTTTAATGTTTATGTATGTGTTTGTGTTTAAGATCTGTTCATGTTGTATTGTGTGAGATCTCTGATGGTTATTTCATTTAGTTGTGTTCAGTTTGTATGTGTGTGAGGTCTCTGATGGTTATTTCATTTAGTTGTGTTCATGTTTGTATGTGTGTGAGGTCTCTGAGGGTTATTTCATTTAGTTGTGTTCATGTTTGTATGTGTGTGAGGTCTCTGATGGTTATTTCATTTAGTTGTGTTCATGTTTGTATGTGTGTGAGGTCTCTGATGGTTATTTCATTTAGTTGTGTTCATGTTTGTATGTGTGTGAGGTCTCTGACGGTTATTTCATTTAGTTGTGTTCATGTTTGTATGTGTGTGAGGTCTCTGATGGTTATTTCATTTAGTTGTGTTCGTGGTCAGGGGTATTTTGTTTGCTAGTGGATCTCGTTCCATGCTCACTCGCCCTTGTGAGCCGGCTGTGAGTCACATTATTTGCCATTTATATTTAGGATATGCAAAATGTATGTAGCATAAGTCATTAACTTTTTTTTTTTAATTTGATATATTTGGGGGGAGGGGGAAGAAAGAGCGTGCACCCATGAAAGATAACTCTTTCCAACTCTCCTTACCTCAAGGGTAAGTTACTCATGTGCAGAAGACCTGTGGCTGTGTTGAACACGTTGGTGCATGTTGAGGTACAGAGACGAGGGTGGCAGTGGTGTGCGCCTGTGAGAGTGTTCATAGAAAACTGAAATCCGTTATCCACTGAAAAGGCAGGCCCTCTCCCAGTATCTGACTTGATTTTTTTTTGTTTTTTGCTTTGCGCAGAAAGGCAATTAGGATCCATTATGCAAAAAAACCCAAAACAAACAAAAAAAACCGTGGAGCAGCTGCTCTGAAGTTCTGCAGAACATGTGTGCTGTGTCAGTCTCTTTTTTTTTTCAGGGGGGAGAGGGTGGGGATACACATCCGACTAATCGGATAGTCAATTAGTATTAAAAACATAAGCTATCTGATTTATACTGGATTAGTAATTTTGTTGTTGTTGCAATACTGCACTGTCTGGAAGTGGTGTTGATCATGTAAATGATTCCAGGTGTAAGCAAATAACAGAGAATTGCTGGCTGGTGTGGTGTGAATTGTCTGGAACTGATTTGAAATTGGGCGTACCAAACTTAGGTATTGATTACCGATCCAAAGAAAGAGACGCCAAAGTACAGAAAAAAACCTGAACAAAGAACAGCGCATGGAGGACAGTAACAAATGAATACCGAGGCTTTATTTTTGGCTGTAAACTGACTTGCAAAGAAGATGCAGACATCGTAAGAAATCTAAGAAAGCCTACAGCCAGTTACTCTGTTGGTTCCCGTTTGTTTGTTTTTGTTTTTGAAATGTAAGCATTGAGATAATAGTTGCGAGTGCAGTAAAGAAAATGTGATTTTTGATTAATTACATGTAATTGTCATTGTCTCTCTCTCTGTCTCTCTCGCTCTCTCTCTTGCCCTCTCTCTCTCAACTCTGTCGCTGTCTTTCTCTCGCTCTCTCCCACTGCCCTCCCTCTCTCTTTCTCTCTCTCTCTCTCTCTCTCTCTGTCTGTCCATACCCCCATCTCTCTTTTCCCTGAGGGGAGGTGGGATCATGTGTACTGGGGGAGATGCCTGGGTGGTGGGGGCTGTATTGTGTCACTGTGAGGCATCGTCAGGTTTCATGTCAGTGTTAGAACAGTAATGGCTGGCTACTCCCTAAGCCTATATTGGCACAGACCTATTTACGCATACAGTTTTACCATATTTTGTGCATATGTTTAGTGAAAATATGATGAATACGACAAACTGGAAAAAAAAAACCCAAAGAAGACATTAAAGACGGAGGTCCTGAGCAATGATTTCACTTGCAGTATGTAACCGTTATGTTGTATGCTGTGACCAAAGAGTTACAACTCTTGCAAACTCTTGTGCATGAAATCACATCTGGTTGTGCCTGTGTCTTCCACAGTAAGGCGATATTCCGGAACAGTAGCAGGGACTGCTGGCTCTGAAGTAACCAAAAAAAAAAAAAAAAGGGCGAGAGAGCCTGAATTTGTGCTAGAGTGTGCTGATGAATCGCATTTGAAAGTCATTTGTATTGGGAGAAACTGATTTTATGGTAGGTGCTGGAAGATAGGTATCCCTGTAATGGTAGGTAAAAACGAAATCTCCCCTCTCTCCTTTCTCGCTCCCTTTGCTTTTACATAAGTTCGGAAAATGTGTACACACACTTTGTAGAAAACACGCCCATTTTTAGGTGACAATTACACCAATAGCAGTTCTAGGGTTAAAAAAAAAAAAATTCCTGTTTCGTGATATGTGAACAGCTCCATCTTCTTTCTAAGGGAGCCATTTGCACCCCTGCAGATGATGATAGCACTTGATGCACACAGGGCAGGGAGATTACAGCGGTGGTTGTAAATGTCTTTTGGGTATGCGAGTGATTTATTCACATTGCTGTGTAAGATGCAGATGATGCTTGCATGTCGGAACAGGAGTGGGAGAGCGGGGCCAGTTTGCAGAGGCATGCATCATGACATGTGATGTGCACGCCTGTTTACCCATATGATTTCGCTGAAGTTTTGTACGTGTGTTTGTTGAAAAGACGACAAACTAAGAAATCCGTCAGAAAAAATTCTGGAGACGAAGTTCTTGAATGGTGGTTGAACTTAGGAAAGGTAACTGCAGTGGAGGCTTTGCCCAAAGAGTGACAACTCTTGATAACTTCTGTGCGTGAAATTGCCTTTTGCAGCGTTCGTTTCTTGACAACATGCCCTGAAACGTCGAAAAAACCAGGGAGAGAGCATGACCATGGGTTAGAGTATGCTGATGAATCAGGTTTCAAAGTAATTTGTATGAGAAAGAACATGGTTTGCCGTAGTTAATGCAAGATCAGGCAGTTATATATGGCAGGAAGCGTCAACAGTGTGATGGCAGCTGAAAACAAAATGAAGGACTTTTCCCTCTCTCTCCCGCTCTACAGAAATTTGGAATTTTGTATACTGTCTTTGTAGAAAATGCGCTTATTTTCATTAAAAAGTACACCAAAAGTAGGTTTTAGGGTAAACAGGTCTGTGTTAGTGTAAACAGATGAAACTGATACTTTTAACATAGTTACTAGTAATGTAGTATTCCACTGCTGTGATACAAACAATGCATGTTTGCTGCAGCATGGTTTTAACCCTCTTGCAATTGCATTTTCCAGCTCAAAACTGCTCCTAGTATTTGTATTTTTTGAGAAATCGGTGGAATGCGGTTGGTTCACAACCCTAGTCTTTTGAACTAATCGTTTCCCACACCCCATACTACTGCTAAGATTTCATTGGACACCTGTCAGGGATGCCCATTTATTTTGGCCAGCCTTGACTTAAAACGAGGCCGCAGTGTGTGAGGGAAAGTAACGTGGCACTTGCGGCCGTAGCGAATACCAGGGGAGACAAACAGAGCAGCCAGATAAGGGCGAAATAAATGCAAGAGGGTTAAACTTTCTCGTTGGAGTACTCCTGTTTTGGAAAAAAAAAGCGTTTGTTTTGGATATGGAATGGTCTGAGTCAAGTTTTGGGGTAAACAGGTCTGGATGTGATGTGTGTGTCTGCAGGCGGCCCAGAAGAAGGCCATGATCGAAAAGGGGGAGCTGGGCAGGTTTGGCCGACCCAACGAGAAAACGCCAAAGGAATACCTGGACAGAATGAAACTGGCAAAGTATGTGTGTGTGCGTGTGTGTGTGCGTGCGTGCGTGCGTGTGCGTGTGTGTGTGTGTGCGCACATGTTTGTGCGTGTGTGTGTGTGTGCGCACATGTTTGTGCGTGTGTGTGTGTGTGTGCGCACATGTTTGTGCGTGCGTGTGTGTGTGCGTGTGTGTGTGTGTGTGTGGTGTGTGTGTGCGTGCGCACATGTTTGTGCGTGTGTGTGTGTGTGGCGCACATGTTTGTGCGTGTGTGTGTGTGTGCGCGCACATGTTTGTGCGTGTGTGTGTGTGTGTGGCGCACATGTTTGTGCGTGCGTGTGTGTGTGTGTGTGCGCGCGCATGTTTTGTGCGTGTGTGTGTGTGTGCGCGCGCATGTTTGTGCGTGTGTGTGTGTACGCGCGCATGTTTGTGCGTGTGTGTGTGTGCGCGCATGTTTGTGCGTGTGTGTGTACGCGCGCATGTGTTTGTGTGTGTGCGCGCATGTTTGTGCGTGTGTGTGTGTGTGCGCACGTTTGTGCATGTGTGTGTGTACGCGCGCATGTGTGTGTGTGCGCGCGCATGTTTGTGCGTGTGTGTGTGTGTGTGCGCGCGCGCGCGCATGCGAGTGCCTGTAAAAATTTTCTGTTCATCAACTTAACTTCCATGACTGTGATGCACTCTGTATGGTGATAAAGAAAACACGAGCGTTGTGGTTCGTCGTAATGTTCATTATTTGCTGCTGAATGAAAATTTTCTCAATACATTTACACTGATTTTAAGTTCATAGTCTAAAACTGTATGTTTGGTATGAAAATATACGTTCTGACCTCAAAGTATTATATCTATGGCGATTAGAGAGAGAGAGAAAGGTTTGTTGAAAATGCAGGTGCTATCAGAAAGAACAAAGTACAACTTTTTATTACCATGCAGACCATTAAAGATCAACTAGGAAATACAGGCCTGGGAGAGCTGTGTCAAAATACATGAACAGAGTCTTTCATTAAAAGAAACAGAACAGCAAAACCAAAACAGAAAATAAGCAAAAAATGTCCCAACCTGCCACTTTGCATTTACAGTGACCACATGAGGATGTGAAGAGATAGCGTTTCATGCATAGTGCATTCCCTTGGTTCATCTTTGTTTTGGTTAGCCAACTTTGATCAGTCCAGACTGCCCTTTCAGTTTCCACAGAATTCATCTTGCTTGGGTTTACTGAATTTCGCTGTTCAGCTTTAACCCCCCCCCCCCCCCCCCCCCCCCAGTTCTGTCGATGCAAAAAGAAAGAAAAATGTTTCATGATCACTCAGTTTGTACAGCAGCACAGCTGCTGTGTGTATAACCAGTTCTCATTTTTTTTAGCTGAAGTTCCAGTAAACAATTTCTGTTTACTTCATTGCCTTGTCATCATGTGGTAGAGTGGTTTCCCCTGAGCCAAGGAAAATTGAAGGATTTAACAGAAATTTCACTCAGACTACACAGAAATGTCCCTGCATTTTTCGATAAAAAGAAAAGTATGTTTGATAGAAAGAAAAAGATGTTGATCTTGAAACTGAGGGAATAACTACAGAATTCCATGCAGTGTGAGTCTCTGCTTACCAGGAAAAGACTGAAACTTTGGGCCTGGACAGTCTGTTGATAGACAGGAAAATTTTGTTCATGTTTATGTTCAGCATGACAGTAACATTGTCAGCATCTGGAAGTATAATCAGTTATTTTAGGACATGCTTTGAGTTTATGTCCGAATAGTCTTGAGAATTAGTTTGTGAATTTGGACTGAGAAGTCTGCCCGAGCCCAGAGAGGTGACTTGGTCCAAAAAGTTGATGTCAGGTGGAGTGTGTCGTGCTTGTGACATACAAATGGAGGAAGTCACAGTGTATTGAACCATGAAAAAACAAGAATCACCACAAAGAAAAAAAAAAGGTAAAAGAAAAAAAAAAGGGACAGCGCAATAACAGATTAACACCAGCCGCAAAGGTTGTGTACTGTGACATCATAATAAAAAAAATGCCAGTAAATAATTTTTTGTAGGTCAGATATCTGCTAAGTTGTAGCCTCGACTGGGAGGTGCCGGTTCAGTTCCCATCAGAGTTATGTGGGATTTTTTTTGCCCCAACCGCCTCCTACCCAGAGTTGAGTTTGCTACGAGCTCGGTTGGGAAGACTGGGACCACACAGTCGAGTTTCATCCACTTCAAGGATGCGTCTCTGAGAGTGTTGCTCAAATTTCCTGACCAACACTGCAGGTGTCTGTATCTCTCAGGCCTGGTTGATGTTGGGATATATTATGAAAGGAAGCGTGGAGTACAGCCCTGTCACGCAGTCTCAGACTGAAATGGAAATCCGTAGCATCATCTTTATCATCCTCATTCTCATCGATCAGCATAAAGAAAAAATCTCAAAAGCTGTGGCCCTTCATGCCCTGCTCTCATGGTGACCTCATTTTCGATATCCTCTCCACGTCTGTGGCCTTGGTTTGGTTCTGTCAGGGTCACCAGTACTGATGAGCCCATGGGGGCTGTCGTTGGATGGACATGGTGGCGCCCTCTGGAGGGAGAGCTCACTCGCGCTGGCTCCGTGACTAAGCAATTATTGTTGTCAGTAGGGGGTTTAGTAGGTTGTGTCCTGCGTATGTTGGATCAGAACAGGCATCACTGAACACCACCGAAGTGACTCGGCAGTAGTGCAGCATCTTAGTCACTAATTCATTTTATCCATCAGCTTTAGATCATGCTCAGTGTGATCTCAAAACTTAGCAGATGTGGTGTAGCATATAAGGTTTAGTCTGCACGCAGTGACACCACATTGATGAAACAAACTGAAACGGATCAGTGTGCATGTGTCCTCACCACGTGTGATGATATGCTTCCAGAGAAGAACAGGAGCAGAAGGCAGAGAAAGCTGCCTCGTCTACAGTTGCTTCCACCTCCATTGTTTCGTCGTCGTCCTCATCCTCAGGAAAGGTACAGTCCTGCATCGAAAAGCTTTGTGATTTTATTAGGATACCTGATTTCTGTGCTGTGGTCACCACCTTGGTGAGGAAATTTGACATGAAAAATTTCAAGGTTGAAAAAGGTTAGGGGAATTTGACCTGAAAGATTTCAAGGTTGAAATTGGTCAAGTCCCATTGCCTAATGGGTGGTAGGGGCAGCGACGTGAAAGATTTCAAGGTTGAGATTGGTCAAGTCCCTTTGCCTAATGGGTGGTAGGGGCAGCGACCTGAAAGATTTCAAGGTTGAAATTGGGCAAGTCCCATTTCCTAATGGGTGGTAGGGGCAGCGACGTGAAAGATGTCAAGGTTGAAATTGGTCAAGTCCCTTTGCCTAATTGGTGGTAGGGGCAGCGACCTGAAAGATTTCAAGGTTGAAATTGGTCAAGTCCCATTGCCTAATGGGTGGTAGGGGCAGCGACCTGTCGGAGGTTCAGCATGTCTAGGGCATGGCATGATGGGAGATGAATGAAGCCCCTCCCTCCCCTTCTCCTTCCTTAATCTTTCTTGAACTGTGGCCAGTTCCATACAGGGCTGGGTGGGCAAAGAGGGTTGACGTGTTATAAAATCTACCCTTGAGACGCACTCAGGCACGCACACACACACACGCACACACATGTACACAGAGCGCAGAAATAAACGCTATTATAATCACTGTAAGAAGAGGGCCCCTTTGAACCTCGTTTTCTGAAAAGAAATTGTTGTTATTGGCTGTTTTTCTGTTTTAGAACAACAACAAAAAATTGATGCTAATCATTAACTAGGGCATCTTTACTGTTCAGTTTTGAAAGACAAGAAATAAGTTTTGTGAGTGTTCCCAGTTTTGAAATTGTCGGACCGCAAAATTAGAAAGGTTTCCATGGCAACAGATGCTGATCATGACTGGCTGGCAACATTATTATTACAGCCTTCTGAACCGTTTCCGTTAAATTCAGTAAAAGTTTGAAAAATCTTGTTAAAAATGAAGTACGGTAGTCATGGCTACACACTGTAGCCTTAGATTCAGACACCTGTTCAATGACCCAGCATGAAAATAGTGTTGGGGTTTGTTTTTGTAGGAGGCTGGACTGTGTTTTGTTTTATACTTTTTACGTCGCCTACCCCCATCTTATCTTGGGGATTAAAAAAAAAAAAAAGAAGGGTTATGGCTTGTTTGTACGTGTGCGCCGCTCATTGCGTGTGCATCCTTTATTATTCAGCTGTCTCCACCATCCTTCCCGCCCTGAAGAATGTTGATATTGTTTTTGAAAGCTCTTATTGTCTTCACATTTATTTTATTGATTTTTATCCCAAAATCTTTTTTTGTATTGTTATAGTTCATAAAAGATTGTAGTGTTCTGATTTTTTTGTTTTGTTTTGTTCATTTATTTATTTGTTATTTATGCCTTTGCTTTTTCCCCACTTGTAAGTTTGTGGATATGATTTTTGAGAGCTCCCACCATATTCCATTTTACGTTTGTTCAGTTGTATTTTCTCTTTTTTTTTTTTTTTTTCTCCCCTCAAGTATGACAAAGCTACACATGTATGCTGTTGACTGTGCAGCGAAAGCGGCAGAGCAGCGGCGAGTCCAGTGATGATGCAGCCGACACGAGCGCAGCAGACACAAGTGCTGCTGCCACGCCGAGAGCATCTGGGGATGCCGACACAGAAAAGAAGAAAAAGAAGAAGAAGAAAAAAGACAAACACAGTGACCAGGACTTGGATGTGAGTTTTGGGGGGAGGGGGCCTCCTGATTTACTTTGTAGTTTTCGGCTTTGAGATAAAATTGTAGGTCTCGGAGTTGCTACTATTGTTTTCTTTTTAATTAAAACAAAAAAACAAAAAGATGGAAACGATTTTAATTCTGTTATTGTGCTGATGGTTGCCACCTCAGACGAGCCTGCAGACATACAGGAGAGCAGTCTGTCTCACATGTGCAAGCACACATACATGCACACACGCGCATACACACGCACACACACATACACACACTCACACACACTCTCTTTCTCTCACACACACGCACGCACGCACGCACGCGCACGCATACGCACACACACACATAAGATGCACCAGTTACACATAAGCAGTACTGTGAAATTCACTTTGTGGATATGTAGTATGCTGTATCCACAGACAGGTAGCCAGCCAGATTCCCTTTGTTTTGTTTTTTGTTTTGTTAGTGTGTGTGTATGTTTGCTGTTTCGCAGTGAATGACATCAGTCGTCAGCTGGTTGCTTTGAGGCACTAGTTGTGATAATGTTGACATGAAAATCATCAGCAGATTGCAAGTCTTCAGCTTTGAATGTAGGAACTTTTTAGTGAAGAATCTTTCGAGAGCAAAAAAATTAGAAGAATAGTCCGTTCAGGAAAACACTATTCTTAGGAGAGAAATGCTCCCACGGCAAAAACCAGGTATATAGATCTGGCACACACATGAACACACACGCACCCACACACACACACACACACACATACACACGCACGCACATGAAAATGGCAGAACAGTTTCAAAGTAGTTTCACCAAGCTGGATGACAGTTTGCAAGGTGGTAGCGTAAATTGTGTCATTTTATCACGAACTTAACCGGGATGGTGACACGACTTGTATTGTTCGGTTAGGGACTATCACTAACTGTATGGTTACTTGTAGCATCATGTTTGTGGTATCTTTGTAATAGGATCTTTTGCTAGGTAGTAATGCAGTGTGTTTACTTACACCAGGAGCTTTAACTAGATGTTAACATGTCTGGAGTTTCACCAGTAGCTGTAAGTTGTTGGTACCATGACTTGTATACACTACAACATTTAAGTGGATTGTACCACGACTTGTGTACATCAGGACTTTTAAGTATATTGTACCATGACTTGTATCATTATACCAGGAGAGTTAGATTCAGTGTTTATTGATTGATTTTTTTGTTCCATGGTTTCAGGAGTCGTCCAATGGAACAGAGAAAAAGAAAAGAAGAAGAAGAAGAGATCAAAGACGGAGGACAGCGACTGAGTGCTTCGTACCAATCTGCTGCTTTCCTGTCTTTCAGAGTACCACCAGTGAACGTGATCATGGACTCCTTCCTTTTTTAAATGACACATCCATTGTCATTGAGACTGAAAAATAATCATTACCGTACAACAAGCCTTGTTCGTAGATGGGTTAAGAATGTGTGTGTGTGCCCAAGCCTGAGCTGCATTTGTGGATTCTACAGGTATTTGCTTGTCTGTTGCCTGCCTGTTCATTTGTGTTTGATTTTTGCCATCTCATCTTTCATGTGCCCTGTAGGGCATGAATCCCATTTCGTTCCTTCCAGCATTTCACAACCATTTCCACATTTATGCGGTTGGAGCCTCTGTATTCCAATCCACGGGCAGCTATCAGTGTCAGATTATTATGAGGCAACCCACCAGAGTAGATTCTGCTTGCTGCGTACCTGTGTTCTGCGATACCTGTTCTGATCCTACACAATCAAGACGCCACCTGCTAGGTCCCCTATTGATGACGATAATTGCTTACTTTCAGGGTCTCTGTGAGCGAGTGTCTCCCTCTGGAGGGCACCACCACATCTGTCCAACAGGAGTCCCCATGAACTTGTTGCTGGCAACAATTTTGACACCAGCTTGACATGGATGTGGACAGGAGTCTGAAATTTGGGTCACCACGAGAGCTGGACATGCAGGAAGGGATTCAGTATATTACTGTTTTTTGCAAGGATCATTAACAGGGTCTTCCCTCACCTTTTAAGTATGCCATCTTACCGCAGAAATGTTCAGTTATATATCAGTGGCAGTCGCTCTCTAGGTGTCCTCTCTCATTACTTGCATTCACGCACAAGAACCCCACAGTATTGTGAAATTACCTGTGTATACACACACACACACACACATTGACAAAACTCCAGATTAAAAAAAAAAAAAATTCCTGTCGTCCATGCTGCAGTCATCACCACCACTTCACTGGGCTCAAGCTGAACTATGTACCTAGCCACACTTCGAGCAGTCCATCACAGACATGACAGCAGCAGTCCTTGGTCTACGACCAGACACTGCAGCACTGAAGCGAGTCCCTTTGATGGCTCTGGTGAGTGCAGGTAAGATCACCCAGGCCTTATGTAATTGCCCTCACAGGTAGCCAGGTTGTTCACAGGTCCTCCAGATTTGGTGGCTGTCTTTCTGTGCTTTCATGGACAGTTTCTATGAATTGGACAACACTGAAGACCGACACAATTTTATCAAGTCTCTGTGTGAGCTTCAAGTATCTCACTTTGAACCGTTGTATACACGAGCTACTGGGATACATGTGAAGCCTTGTATACATTTTGTTCACAAGGACACATGAGATGATGCTGGTACACATTGTTGCACTCGTGTTTGATGTGTTGAAAGCTGTCTTTACTAGCAACCACTGATTCTTTTACGACAGACTTTGCGTAGCAACTATACTCTGTTGCGTTGTATTCCATACGTGCTAACAACCGTTACTGACACATGATTTGGGTACTTTTTTGTTTTATTTTACTATCTTGTTATTAGTGGCAACCTACTGCTACCTATCAATGGAAAGGTTAAAACACAAACTTTGCTCTCCGTATGGTTTTAAACACCATTTAGCCACTGCTCTGATGCTAACGAGACAGAAATAACATGAGCAATATGAAAGAAGTCTTGTTTACTTTTTTTTTTTTTTTGTCTTAAGAATAACAGGCAAAAAAAGGGGGCTGGGGTGGGTGGTTCAATCGTATCTTGAACATACACAAAGAAAAAGCGTAGAGTATGTAATCTACCTGACATTTAAGGGGAGAGGTGGCACGAAAATTTGACCATTTTCTTTCAAAAATCATGTTTTTTCAAGTTTTAAAAGGACAGTGGTTTAATTTTTGTGCTGCCTCTTGCCTTAACAATCACACAGGTATCTTCTTCACCCGCCAGACTTTGCGACAAGCCAGGAAATTTCAGATGTGCATGTTTGTTTGCAGTTGCAGACAGGTTTGCCCTTTTGGTGCTCACTAAGATCAAAAAGATAACCTTTTAACAAAAAAAAAAGAAAAGCCAACTCTTTCCATTAACTAGGCCCCTACACTAAGAATTTAATGCGATTATTTCCCATTGTCATATCGTAGATGGTAAACCAAATTTTTTTTGCTTCCGTTGACCAGTTACAGACAGGTTTGCCTCTTTTGTGCTCATTAAGATAAAAAACGTTAATCTCTTAACAAACCAAGAAACAAAGAGAGGAAAAAAAGCAACTCTTTCCATTAGCTAGGCCCCTACACTAAGAATTGAGTGTGGTCACTTCTAATAGTCGGACCATAGACGGAAAACAATTTTTACTGT
This sequence comes from Conus canariensis, assembly GCA_033310375.1. Lineage (NCBI taxonomy): Eukaryota > Metazoa > Mollusca > Gastropoda > Neogastropoda > Conidae > Conus > Conus canariensis. The sequence continues at coordinate 8,348,445 of CM065741.1, forward strand.
AGATGGACCAGACAGGTGCAGTGGGTGTATCGGCAGACAGCCACAAGCTGACTGGTTTCTGGTGGAATTCTGTCATGGAACAAACAGGTTACCTGCCGCCATAAACTGTTCATCGGCAAAATGTTGAGGATCAACCACCTCGCATCTGAATTTTCATGGATGATACATCACCTTTATTTTTGAGATATGCGGAACTCTCTCTCTCTCTCTCTCTCTCTCTCTCTCTCTCTCTCTCTCTCTCTTCACACACACACACAACGCACATACTCGGGCTTCATTGATAACTACCCCACCTTCACAACTAGTACAGGTAAACCCAAACTGGCTCTGTACGCCAGTCGTATTCATCCCAGTGAAGCAGGCGCTGCTAGACTTGCACTGAATCTCAGGAAAACCTTTTCCCACTCTCAAGCCTTTGAGTCTAGATCAAAGCCAAAAGAACATGTCGCCCCGAGATTTCGTGGTAATACATACCCAAACAACTTTAAAAACAGCAATCGGTATCCACAGAATAGTCTAAGGAATACAGACTCAGAATTCAGTCAGCATAGCAATATCCCACCCCGTGACTGTCCTCCTATGGAATCAATGAATCATTATCCCCCTCTTTTTCACAGAGAAAACCGCTTACCACAACAAATGTCAAGTACCTCTGCTAGAACGTTCCAGGGCCCAACCTCCCCACCCTTCCCTTCCACGCATAACGAAGTTCCAACAAGTCAGTCCAGTGAATCCCAGTCATATTATCCCCACTACTCTGGAACAAATACAGTTCCCTCAGTTCAAGGTGGAAGGATGCATGAACCGATCTTTAGACCCGACATTCCCGTTAACATGACACAAACAGTCCTTGCCATTCCATACGACCATTTTTTGAGATTGATGGCATACTACATGAATTCTCGCCATATTTACCAGCGCCCATTTCCGTGTTGAGAACACAATGTGTGTGAGTATGCGTGCGCGCGCGTGTGTGTGTATGTGTGTGTGTGTGTGTGTGTTCGTGCGTGCGTGCTCGTGTATATGTGCACGTGCGTGTGTGTATGAATATTGCAGTTACTGGACTTGAATGGAGCCCATCATTCTTTTGCAGACTCCTCTTCCGATTTGTTGCTGGATTTGTACTGACGTGTTTTTTTTTTTTTTTTTTTTTTTTTTTTAATTGCGTAGCGTGTCATAAGTGACGTGTGCGTGCATATACTTTTTCTTCTAATTACAAGTGTTCTTTTGTATTTTAAGGTATTCTAAATTACTGTTGGTTGAAAAAAGGCCCGTTTTCTAAAGTTTTTTTTTTCTTCTCAATATATACAAGATTTTTTTTTCTCCGTTCAGGGAGCAGAAAAAAACATTTTTTGGCGGACAACCTATCCATATCTGACAAGGGTTTCACGCTTTCTGTTGTGTCCATGGTTCGATCATAATTTTATATTGTTGCCGCTATAGTTTTCTTTCTTTTTTTTTCTTGTGAATATCTTTTTCACCGGCAATTTCTGGACTTACAACTACATGATCTGATGTATTAACCGCCTTTAATTTGCGATCGTAAGAACTGCGTGTAATGCGCCTTTTTTGTTAGTATACGCAGTGCACTTAAATAGTCATCATGTCATCTACTTTACATACATGGCCTTCAAAAGAGGGACTTCGCATCGGTTATTTAAATATAAACAGTGCCAGAAATAAGACAGATGAAATCGCTGCAATACTTCACAACAATGGTAATAGCTTTCATGTGTTTTGTATAGCAGAGTCTTGGCTAACCGATATGATTCCAGATTCTGATATGTGCATGCCAAATTTTGATGCAATCCGATTAGACCCAAAAGCACCTGGAACAACAGGTTTACTTCTTTACCTTGCTAAATCATTAACCTTCAAAAGAAAAGAGTATCTTGAAAAATACAACGTAGAATCCGTCTGGATAGAATTAAATCTTAAACACTGTAAGCCAGTAATGGTAGGATTCCTATACAGAAACCCAGCAGAAACCACTGATTGGTTCGATAGGTTTAATTTAATGATGGATGCCGCAATACTGGAATCAAAGGAAATTATTCTTTTTGGAGACTTTAACATAGACTTAACTGTGCCTGGGACTAAATGGAGTCATACTTATGCAATGTATGGGTTGGAACAAATAATCGATCGTCCTACTCGAATCACTGAACAAACGGAAACTCTTATTGATCACATTTACGTCGACACTAAGATAACATAGTGGAAATGCGTTCTGTACAGACAGGCTGTAGTGACCATTGTTCAGTTTGTCTAACATGGTCAAAGAAAGGTGTCAAAATTCCTAAGTCTGGACATAAGGAAATTGTTTTTATAGATGCTTCACGCATTTTGATAAAAATGCCTTCCTTAATGATTTGCTTCACTCTGAATTAGATTACATTTATCAGATTAGGAACCCTGACGATGCTGTGAACTTTTGGATAAGTACATTCAATTCAGTATATGATAAACACGCGCCGTTTGTAAGAAAAAGAGTGAAACATGTCATGAAACCCCCATGGTTAACAAAGGAGATAGACAATAAGATATACAAAAGAGAGCATATCCTCACGTCAAAGGATAAAGTGTCGTTCAGAAAACAAAGGAATAAAGTAAATTCGATGAAGAGAAAAGCAAAGAAACAATATTTTCAAAATTTAGTTTCGTCTTCTCAAAATTCAAACTTAATTTGGAAAGCTATCAATCTCTTGACTAACAATAATTCAAGAACGCAAAATCCAATAAAAGAAATATCACCAGAAGACTTCAACTTTCATTTTGCAAATATAACTAAGGATGTTATTGTAAATGATAAAACAAAGTACAATGATCTATGTATGTTAGAAAAATACTGTCGATGTAAAAACATTTCTTCGTGTTTTGACATACCACCATTGTCATTACATGAAATATTCGATTATTTAACACACTTAAAACAGTCAGGGACAAGGGACTTAGATGGAATTGATGCAAGATACTAAAAATCGCTTCATTGACCATTGCTGAGACACTCACGTTTATAATTTGTGTATTGATAAAAGCCACTTTCCCTTAAGATTTAAACAAGCAAAAGTTATACCTTTATATAAAAAAGGTGATCCCACCAATCTCTCAAACTATAGACCTATCTCAATATTACCCCTGTTGTCTAAACCACTCGAAAAACATGTTCAAAAACACCTATATTCTAATCTTAAATATTACGATCTGATTCATGAAAATCAATCAGGTTTTCGAGAAAATCACTCATGTCACACTGCTCTTGTACAACTTATCGATAGATGTCTTACGAATATTAACAATAATGTCCTTACTGGAATTCTTTTTGTAGATTTTGCAAAAGCGTTTGACGTTATAAACCACTCCCTTCTAATAAAAAAGCTTATGTGTTACAAAGTATCGAATACAGCCTTAAAATTCTTTACCTCGTTTCTCACTGATCGTCAACAGCTTGTTGAAATCAACTCCAAAAGGTCAAAGTGACTCCCTTTACAATTTGGTGTCCCTCAGGGGTCAGTATTGGGACCCCTACTCTTTTCTATTTATATAAATGACTTACCATTGTTTATAGAATGTTGTTGTGAAATGTTTGCTGATGATACCTCATTACAATCTCACAGTAGTAACCCTACTGAACTGGTAAATAACCTGCAGAAAAATATCAACAAGCTAATTACATGGAGAGAAATGAATCATATGTTCCTCAATGCTAGTAAAACCAAATGCATGTATGTCACTACACGCCAGAAACGACAGAAAATGACATCCTCATTTGCGCCATTACATGCCCAAGGACAAAAGATTGAAGAGGTTGCATCGCATAAAGTTTTAGGTGTTATCATTGACAACGATTTATCTTGGTCTTACCACATTGCGGATCTTGGAAAACGTATTTCTAAGAGAATATATCAACTTTCAAAGATAAAAAATTTTCTAAATCTTCACTCCAGAAAGATATTCTTTCATGCGCACATTCTTTCTCTTATCAATTATGCATCCACGTTATGGGATAATGCCAGTGAAACTAATCTGAAACTAGTAAGTCGTCTGCATAAAAGGGCCATTAAATTAATTCAGTTGAAATCCAATACCTTGACAAAGAGTGATTACAAAACTTTAAATATTCTTCCATTTAAAGACAGACTCTACTTCAACAAATGCTTGAGCATGTACAATGTAATGAATGGATCAGCCCCGAAGATAATCTTTGAAAGCTTTGTCTTCAATAGTTACAGACATACACATAAACTGTCTCTTCCCAGACCTCCATGTAATCTTTATAAATCAAGTTTTCTGTACCCTGGAGGGACCGCATGGAATAATTTGCCTTCCTCCATAAAATCATGTCGCTCAAAATATACATTTAAAAAAGCACTAAAAATGCATTTGATAGAAACTCTGCGCATCAATTGAAGTCATTTCCATTAATACAATCCCCTTATCCCCATCTCTCTCTCTCTCTCTCTCTCTCTCTCTCTCTCTCTCTCTCTGCTTGAACTTGAAGTTCCAACAATAGTTACATTATTGTTTCAGATTTCATATGAGAGTTATGTACTTGCATGAAAGAAATTGTGTGTTTTAAAAATGTTTTTTTTTGAGCTTATAGTTATATGTTCAATTAGTTTCTTTCTTGTTTATGAGGGCAGGATGTAAAAAAGCTGGAAAGCTTATTCTTTAACCCTCAATAAAGATAATTTTGACTTGACTTGACTTGACTTGACTTGACACAACACACACACACACACACACACACACACACACACACACACACACACACACACACACATTTGGTCTTATATCACTTAAAGTAAAATTAATTTAAACAACGAACACACACAAACGCGCGGACAATGAACGGAGAGGTAGATGATTAACAACGATGTTACGGTCATATACAATGTCTGTCTCTGCTTGTCTGTCCGTTTGGTGTTCTGTCTGTCTGTTTGTCTGTCTTAGTCTCTCTCTCTCTCTCTCTCTCTCTCTGTCTCTCTGTCTCTCTCTCTCTCTCTCTCTTCTCTCTGATTCTCTCTCTCTCTCTCTCTCTCTCTCTCTCTCTCTCTCTCTCTCTCTCTCTCAAGGACAGATTGTAAGACTAGGCTTTGGCCTAAAATCTTCATCCTTGCGTATTAAAAATCAATCAATCAATCAATCAATCTCTCTCTCTCTCTCTCTCTCTCTCTCTCTCTCTAAGTCTCTAAAATCAGCTGATTTGCTCATTCTCTCTCATTCTCTCTCTCTCTCTCTCTCTCTCTCTCTCTCTCTCTCTCTCTCTCTCTCTCTCTCTCTCTCTCTCTCTCTCTCTAAGCCTCTAAAATCATCTGATTTGTTCATTGGATTTATGTCCCACAATCTCCTCCCCATTCCCATTTTGTATTGTGACCAAAGGCCAAGGCCCAAAATATGGTTAATTTAACAGCCCCCCCCCCCCCCCCCAACCCCCCCTTTTTTTTTTTCGTCTTTTTTTTTTCTTCAATCTTTCATGAAGACTTATGCTTTTATTATCTGATACTTTATAATACACAGTGTTCACTTAGAGTCTGGGCCCTTACCGCTAGACAAGCGCATTTGGTTTCTATTTACAAATTTACAACAACAATTTTGTTCCTTGCAAAGAAGGTTCTGTTTTCACCTCAAACACATTTCACATTATCAATACCATGACACATTCAGTGAATGTACATGCAGCGATTCAGGAAGAGGCGTCAAAAGCATATGAAAATGTTCTTATATAAACAATATGTGACGAGCTGAACTAATTAGCAGAGGTATCAATCATTTTCGAACATTATATAGAGAACCAGTCTTATGAGATTGCAAGAGTGTGTTATTTTTATGAATCGGAAACATTAACCATGCGCTGAGAAAACGATCTAAACAACGTGGGAGAGGAGAAGGGGGAAAGTACACAAAAAGACAAGACAGTGCAAGTCGCTAATTATTGTTGATTAATGTACACAAAAAGACGAGACAGTGCAAGTCGCTAATTGTTGTTGACTAATGTACACAAAAAGAAAAGACAGTACAAGTCGCTAATTGTTGTTGATTAATGTACACAAAAAGACGAGACAGTGCAAGTCGCTAATTGTTGTTAATTAATGTACACAAAAGGAAAAGACAGCGCAAGTCGCTAATTGTTGTTGATTAATGTACACAAAAAGACAAGACAGTGCAAGTCGCTGATTGTTGTTGATTAATGTACACAAAAGGAAAAGACAGTACAAGTCGCTAATTGTTGTTGATTAATGTACACAAAAAGAAAAGACAGTACAAATCGCTAATTCTTGAATAATCTTTTCAGTAGCTTGTGTAATCATTGCTTTTTCTTTTTCTTCCGAACCTGACGTATTTCATTAAACGCAGAAGTATTGAGATGTTTCAGTGGAAGATATGTGTAATTGACGTAATTAGTGTAACAGGGCATCATGTCAAAGAATGAGAAATCGGTTACAGTGTACCATTTGAATGAATGCACTATGTTATTTACATTGTGTATTGTTCACTATGTGCAATTGACGTAATTAGTGTAACAGGCATCATGTCAAAGAATGAGAAATCGGTTACAGTGTACCATTTGAATGAATGCACTATGTTATTTACATTGTGTATTTTTCACTATAGGTAGCCATTTGTTTTTAAATAATAAAATCAAGTTTCTATCAAACAGCATGCTTTTCTTTTCTCTCACCTATATTTCAATGCCATCTGAATCCTAAACTTGAAGGTTTAACACGATTATGTCTGTAAGTGTAAACAAACAAAAAAAATCCTCTGTTTATAACAATTGTAATGGTAATGTTGCTTGTAGCCCCGCCGATCGCAAAGGGCCATATGAGGGCTGTTATCACGTTGAAAATAACTCTCATGTCATTGGAAAAAAAAAGCATCATTCACACAACTCTTTAAAAAATATCTTCAAAAAAACAAAAAACAAAAAAACAAAAAAAACACACACACACACACAGAGGAAATTTTGTTAAAGATCTTTCCTTCGTAAAATCTTAGATCTTTTGAAAAATGTTAATCTCTCTCAGATATTCAAAGATCACATCAGGTGGGACATCTCTGAACAAGGTTTTCATGGAGTCTGCTATGAAGTGTTTATATCTCACATCGTGCAAGTCCAAACACTCTAAAAGGATATGTTTCACAGTGAGTGGTACATGACTTGGAATGCACCACGGACTTCTTCAACTTTTAAAAGACAAGAATGGGTGCAAAACCAGTGGCTTGTATGCAAACGGCATAAAACTGTTTCTTCTTTACAGCCGTCTCAGGAACATGGTAAAAACGATTTTAGGTTTGGACGGATTTCAAATAGTTTGTTATCCATCTGCGAGTCCCATTCCTCTTGCCAGAGGTCTTTGACGTAAGTCTGGTCTTTGGGTCAGTGTGAGGGATAGACAATCTGCTCAACCCTTTCTTTGTGGCAATCTTGGCAAGTTGATCAACCATTTCGTTGCCTTAAATGCCTTCATGGCTGGGAAGCCAAGCAAACACTATGTTGTATCCATCTGAATTCAGTGAGGTGTACAGTTCGAATAACTTTAGCAGGTGAGGGTGCTTGAGGTTACGTAACATAAATTCAAAGTGTGATTACGTAAATAGTGACGTAGATTTTTCTCTGTGTGAGAGTGTTTTCCCCTCAAACACGTGCATGCACGCGCACGCGCTTTCGCGCATGAATTTGACTTTCTCTGTGTGTGTATGCGCATGCGTAGCTGCATTTGTTTGTGACGGTCTGTTCGTCGGAGCCTACAACCCGAGTTCTTTTGTAATTATTTCCCTTGGAAGTGATGGGCGAGGATTTAGTTCATAACGGAGCAAGAGTTATCGTACGTGTTTTGTAATTATTTGTCTACCGTTTTCTGCCTTATGTCGGGTTGTCTTTCAGGTTAGAAACCAAAATTAAGCAGAAGCTAGGATACTATATTTGAGGCAAAGAAATCATTGAACTACGACGAATAAAGCTAAAAAAAAAAAAAAAAAAATGAAAAAGAAATATTCAACAGGACTGAAATAATTATGATCTATGGTTTCTATTTAATTCAAGTTCGCCCATTGTTGTATAGTGTAATAATGTACGGACTTTTGACTCCGATTTTAGAGCGCACTAATTCAATCCCGTTTGTCTGTGCGTGTGTGAGCGTGCGCCTGTGGAATAAAGTACAGGGGTAGAGATATCTAATCCAGTACCTGGCTGTAAGCCCCGTGTACAATATGGTGTTAGGAGAATTTGTCATTTGATTTGAGTCAAGGGGCACCTAGACGTGAAAATTCACGGAGGTGATCAAGCACCAACCTGGTACATTTTGCGTGATGGCCGATTCAAATATGGCCCCCACCGGCGCAGTGCAGATCCTAACTATTGTCTTTTTGGCAATGTATAAACTTGTAATCTCTAATCCAACTGATTTTGGTGTGCTGAGTTCATTTCTGGTATTATTTTGTCCATTTGGGGTCATATTGGCATTCAAATGCGATGGTCAAGGTAATTTTCTTATACCAATAACCTTATCCGTAACCTGTGATGATTTTTTAGCAATAATCACAGATGTGTAGTACATCTAAATTTAATTAATTCTAATATGTGGGAGTCAGGTTTAAATAGTTTTGGCTGCTGAAAATAAAACTGGCCTTTATATTGCCAAAAATTGAGACTGGCCATAAAATTCTAAGAAACCGTGATATGAGACAGCTGATCAACTCCCATTTCGGAGAGTCTGTCACATTCTCTCCAAACAGTAGGGTAAATGAATCTGACATTTTCTTTTAGTCTGACATCAATGCTGCTGAGTTAGCTGTCAAGCTCAAGAACCAGGACATAATGACAGAGGCTGGCACCAAGTTGAGAGAAGCGCTCGTGGACGTTGATTTTGGTCTTCAGGACAGCTTCTGTGACAGCACTGACTTAAAGGCGTCATGGGAGAAAACAATGATGCCAGAGCCTCTCCTCGGCTTCTTTGCTGCTCTGTTCAAGGTCCCAAAGCACAAGCTGTTCCGGAGCAGTGCGACAGAGCTAGACGAGCTCATCCAGCCCCTTGAGAGCGAGGAAGACGAGCCAGTAGAACAGCTTCCACAGCAACAACAGCCCACACAGGGACAACAGAACTGGGTGAGAGATCACAGAAGTACACAGCTGCACTGTTTGTTCCAAATTCTCTTGTACAACCTTCACAGTGGGATGAAGCGTACTCCACTGCATATGATGCTTGGCCATGCCCTCTACGCTAGAGATCGCAGCAAAAGCCTTCTCACATCCTTCAACAGGATTGGCGCCAGTGCTAGCTACCAGACCATCTCATCTGCCCGCAGTCTCCTGGCTAGTTATACTGTGAAATGCTCAGAAGACGGAGAGACACCTATACCCAGTACATTCACCAGGGAGGATTACGCTATGGAAGGCATGGACAACTCGGACTATGCAGACAAGTCATCACTCTCCGGAACTGAGAGTTCACACTATGCAGCTTTGGTGCTGTTCCAAGATGCCACAGTGAGCAAGCCCCTCCAGAAGCCTTCAGTATCAAGTACAGGACTGAACCGTGCTGAGCCAGTTCTGCGAACAAAGCTGCCATGTCAAGAGGTGCCTCCCCATGCCAAACCAGCACTTCGACCTGCCCTGTCGCTACACATGCTATTGCATCCTGAAAACAATGAAATGACGCTACTCGACATGCAGACTGCCCGAAATGTAGCAAACAAGAGGGAATTCTTGATCAGTTTGATCCGCCTGGGTGACTCGGAAGTAGGCCCTCCTCAAATCTGGGCCGCCGTGCACACACTTGTCTCCTCTGCAGTAGTGCCAGTGATGCGTGTTGGCTTCCTTCCCGTCGTACCAAGACCCATTACTGAGCGTGCTGCAGTCAGACACTCTCACAAACTTTCAAAGTTGTCGCAGACAGCTGAACCAAGCATCAATGGCAGTTTGGTGCGATGAAGGCATGTTTGCTGTGGCCGCAGATGTTAACCTGCATGAGACAGAACAGTTCAAGGATCTGCTCCTCTGCTTGGAACCCTTCCACTGGACTCGCATTCTGCTCAGGTGCCAGGGCAAACTGCTTCGAGGTTCTGGCCTAGACGACGCACTGGCTAAATGTGGCGTGTTTGGACGTGGCGTGATCGAGTCGGCCTTGAATGTCAGCCATTATGTCCGAGCTCTCACTGGAATGCTGATTGTGGAGGACCTGATCCGGTCGCTCCAGTGGCAGATGTTCTGGCAACACAAAGACAAAACTGCATATCCAGAGCTAGAGCAGGTGCAGGCTCTGCAAACTTCACTTGCTGCAAACACGCGTTGTCCAGAGGAGTTCCAGACCCTGAGTGGACAAGTTGAGAATTTGCATCGGGACTTTGTGGAGTTTGAGAAGGAGTGCGAGGCCAAGTCTGAGCTCTGCCAATTCTTTAGTGTTTGGCTGCGGATGGTCGCCGTCATCAAAGACGCTGATGTCTCCGACAGAGAGGGAAACTGGGATCTATATATAGCTACTGTCGAGGACTCTATGCCGATCTTTGCAGAATTGGACTGCATCAATTACCTGCGTTATGGCTCGTGGTATCTTGAGCAAATCAAGATGCTGGAGTTCACACATCCTGAGCTCTATCGGCGTTTCTCTATGGGCCAGTGGGTTGTTCGGGATCGTCCAGACAGGTTCTGTGCTGTCGGAGGCGACATTGAGGTTGAGCAGACCATCCAGCGAGTGTCCAAGGGTCCTGGAGGTCACTATGTAGTGGGAGCTACACGAAATGCCGGTTCTGTGGCAGAATTTGAACTCTTGTTCCACGAGACTGGGTGTATAAACAATCTCCTCAACCAGCTCACCACCAACCACCCCATGAACCACACAGAATGTCATATCTTCGGCATCACTGAGCTCTACCGCCGTGTCACATTCAATCAAAATGTTGAGAAGCTGCTGGACTTTGTGACGGAGCGACAGAATCCTTACTCGGTGGTGGTTCAAGAACCCGTGCCACTGCATCACCTGCTGACCAAGCTGGCTGTTGACCGACAAGTGGCTGAGCGTCTGCTCAAGTGTCTCGAGAATGGCGAGCGTGTCTACCAGTCATACAGGCAGGAGGTGCTGGTCGAGAAGACCAAGAAAATGAGTGCAACCGTATCAAAGAGGAAGCTGCCCCAGTTCAACGAACAGCCACAGAAAACACCAGCGACCATTCTCAAAGAAAAGAAGGATCTGTCATCCAAGGACGTTGCGGAGGCACAGAGAACCATGGACATTGCAAAGGAGTGTGGCATGGACATCAAGCAGATACTTGCTCACGATCTGCTGCCAGTGACTCCACTGTTTGATGGTGATCTTCCCGCTCACGTCAACAAGTCAACACTTGGTGAAATTGAATCTGAACTCGACCTCACACAATGGAATCAGACGTCTCTACTCCCCACTCATGTTGTGGTAGACTTCATGTCAAAGATGCGACAGATGCCGCTAGCAGAATTTTCTACCCTCGGTGCTGTAGTCACTGCAGTCATCACATCAGCCACAAGCCTCTGCCATGAGTCGGACTACATTCACCTGGTGTTAGATTCATACGTTGAACTTTCCCTGAAAGAAGGAGAGCGCATGAGGCGAGCTGATGTGACGCCTGTTAACATTATTGGCATGAACGCAGACACACCCATCCCTCGACAGCTTGACAAGTTCTGGGCATCTGAGAAGAACAAACAGAATCTTCAGCTGCTGGTTCGAGATATGGTGAACAATCGAGCTGAAGGAAATCCTGTCATCATCGCCAGCTCTGTCGTCTCTGATGATGAGGTGCTTCCAGCCAAAGCAGCTGGCGGTGAAGAAATCCCGGACCTGCACAGCTGGATTGAAGAGGCAGACGCCAGACTGGTGGTAGATGTGGAGTGGGCCGTTCGTGTCAAACAGTGCAAGAGAGTTATAGTAGTTTCCAACGACACGGACACTTTCGCACTACTGCTTCACTACACCCATCAGTTCCAAGCACTGGGGTTGAAGGAAATCTGGCAGCAGTTTGGCACAGGTGAGAAGCGGCGGATGCTTCCACTGCACCAAGCAGTTTCTAGGCTTGGAGCACTGCTGGCCAAGTCAGTGATCAAAGCACACATACTGACTGGAAATGACTGTATGAGTAAGGTAGGGACGAAGCACGCTGCTATGGCCGCTGACCCTGTACAGCATCTGACGAACTTTGGAGAGACAGACAGCTTGTCAGAGCAAGATGAAGCTCTGGCGGAAATGTACCTTGTACATGTCTGGGCACAAGTCATTCAGAGATCTGCAATTCCCTGTCTGTTGAAATATGGTCATGGTGTGTAGACAATGATATATGGCTCAGTGCTGTTTACATTCCAGGTAAGCTGAATGTTATTGCAGATTATGAATCCAGACACATTAACATGGATGCAGAATGGAAACTTGACAGCAGTCGCCTCAGGGCAGCATTCCAAGAATTAATCATTTTGCCCACCATTGGCATGTTTGCTTCCAGGCTGAGCAAACAGATAGACAAATATGTGTCATATAGACCTGGCCCAGCTGCTTTTGCTGTTGATGCATTCAGTATCTCGTGGAAAAACATGACTGTGTATCTGTTTCCACCTTCCAGTGTGGTGACACGAGTCCTTCAGAAGGTTCAGCAGGATAAGGCCATGGGGGTGCTAGTGGTGCTGGACTGGCCAACACAGGTATGGTACCCAGCACTCCAGCAACTGTTGGTGGCCCCACCCGTGAGGCTCCCGTGCAGGACCAGGCTTCTACATCTCCCCAGCCAGTCAGAGGCCATTCATCCCCTGATACAGCAAAGGCGTCTGAATCTGCTAGTCTGCAAGATCTGCTGCAAACCTACCAGCAAGCCAGAATGACAGGGGATGGACACATGGCGCCCGTCAACTGCCAGAGCATATGACAGTTACATTAGAAAGTGGCAGGAATATGCAGCTAGAATTCAGATCACAGTTCCATCACACACAGATGTAGCAAACTTTCTTGCAGAACTGTACAAGAAAGGAGCAAGCCACAGCACCATAAATTTAGCATGAAGTGCGATTTCTGCCTATCTCAGCACCCAGGGAAAGGATTCTATGGGTAGTCATCCAGTTATATGTCGCATAGTTAAGGGAGCAGTTGAAAATAGGCCATCTTTTCCAAAATATCAGGAAGTATGGGATATTGATTCACTGATTCAATACCTTGCAGGCTGGGACACGGTAGAGAACCTAGATCAGACTGGCAAAGATTCTAGCACTAGTGTCAGGTCAGAGAGGCCAAACTCTCCGTGCACTGAATGTTGAAGATGTACAAATTAGTAAAAGAAAGTGTAGGATAACATACAGGTCAGTGCTTAAGCAGTCCAAACCAAGGGAGCATGTAAAACCTTTAGAAGTAATTTGTTTCCAAATCAAAAGCTGTGTGTTGTTGTACATATACAATAATACTTGAAGAGAACCATTAGCCTTAGACAAGGGAAAGAACTCTTTATTTCTTATGTAAAACCCCATGGACATGTTTCAAGAGACACTTTCTCCAGATGGATAAAGACAGTGTTGGAGTCATCTGGAGTGGACATTTCTAAGTTTTCAGCGCATAGCACTAGAGCAGCTAGTACATCAGCAGCTTTCAGCAGGGATGTTCCCATTGACTCTATATTGGCAGCTGCTGGCTGGTCAAGAGAAGGCACTTTTAGCCGTTTTTACTGCAAACCAGTGGTGCCACACAAAAGCTTCAGTCAGTCCATTCTGGACAAGTTTGTAAATAAATTATAAAATCTGTTGTTTCAGATTTCATGTTGAACTGTGCAAGTAAAATGTTTGAGATGTTATGAACAAAATGTAAGAAGCGACCTCAGCAGTTGATTCAGTTACTGCGTTTGACCATCTCCTCTACATTCTCATGTGAAAGTGGATGAACCAATCGCTATGCGAGAAATAATTAATGAATTAATCAAGACTTACCTGTAAGTTGTAGTTTAATTTCGATCATTTAGAGCATAGTGTTGGGAAGGAGCGTTCACATGCCCTCCCTTCACAGTTCTAATGAAATTTTAAAACCCACCAAGTATAGTTTGTGTTAGAGGAGGTCAATCGCGTCTAAAACTTGAGTATGTCCCCGCGCACAGCATCTCATGTGAATGCTCCTTCCCAACACTATGCTCTGAATAATCCAAATTAAACTGCAACTTACAGGTAAGTCTTGTTTAATTCATTAATTAACGTGTGATTTTTTTTCTTTCAGTAACATTTTCAATGCAGAAAGAATGAAAACATCATGGAATTAAAGATCGTTGTATGTGCATGAAATAGTGTAGTACCTATTTCAACAGATATCCACAAATAGACCCCTGATACCCCTACTACCTATTTTGGCTGCTGGCTGCAAATTCTGTGAAGAGACCAGGTGACTCATTTCATGATGCGTCATATTATGCCTTCGTGCTTTTTGCCGTGTTCCATCTCTCCATCCAGTTTTACCAGGTGTTGGCGTAATACAGTTGTGTGTGTGTGTGTGTGTGTGTGTGTGTGTGTGTGTGTGTGTGTGTGTGTGTGTGTGTTGTTGTTGCTGGTGTTGCTGTTGTTGTTGTTGTTATTGTTGCTGTTGTTGTTGCTTTTCTTGTTTCTGTTGTTGTTGTTGTTCTTGCCGTTGTTGTTGCTGTTGTTGTTGCTGTTGTTGTTGCTGTTGTTGTTGTTCTTGCTGTTGTTGTCGTTGTTGTTTAACGAAGGAGTCTACAGCCTCTCCTTAAGTAGGATCCACGTCTTGGATCAGCCCCAAAATTTGTCCCCTCAGCTTGGTGTCTTATGTACCTGGCGCACTGAAACGGAGTTGTTGTTGTTGTTGTTGTTGTTGGTGGTGGTGGTGGTGGTGGTGGTGGTGATGGTGGTAATGTGGTTCTTCTTCTTCTTGCTGCAACTGCTACTGCTATCTGTGCGTTATTTTATTGTATTTTACTAATTTATCTATTTATCTATTTAATATCTATTTGTTTATTTCTTAATTCTTTTGTTTGTTTGTGTACTTATTACTTATCAATTTCCATTTGATTCTAGTCTATTTTGCTCTGTTTTTTTTTTTTTTTTTTTTATAGTTCTCTTTTGTTTTCATTTTGGTCTTTTCTTTTTCAGTGAAAACTGTGCGGCTTCCATCCAAACCTTTCAAGACTGCAGTAAAGCTGAGAAGCGGGCGGCTGTTAAAGATTGTGTGTCGGAGGGTCCTGATACCATGACCTCTTGCATCCAGGCCGTTTGTCAGTCATGAACGGAATTCTACAATGCATTAACAGCTCTTAATTTTGTTTGCCTTGGATGCCACGGCAAACAAAAGCATGTAAAGGATGCAACGTGAACATTCGAACTGCGATTAGAACGCCGTAGGCTTGTAGAGTGTAGTATGTGCAATTCTTGTTTTACATTGAGGACTTCCTGCTCAATGAATTATCTTTAAGGATAGCTAGGTATGGCTGTATATGTGCAAATTAAAAGAAATGAAACATGCATAGAATACTGGTTGAAAAACATTCATATAATACTGAATAGTAAAACCTAGAAATATTCAATAAGCATACTGCAAACGGTTTATTTATAACATCTTTATCAAGCCTAAAAAACCATGGGTCCACTAAATGACTAAATTTATAGAATACTGATTGCAAAGTGGCCTATAAACTTAAAAGCTATTTTTATGGCAAGCGATGAATTTGTTGTGGTAAGGAATCCTGTTCACTCAGTATATTTTGTTCTCCCAGACGGACATTTATGGATGGTCTACATTTAGAGTAAAAGAAAAAACACGGATGAAAATAAATAAATAGATCAATGAATTAACGAATTCTGTCTTAATCACGTTCGCGTAAGCGCACAAAAATGGAAAAACTTCAATCTATTGAAAAATAAAAGATAAAAAAAAACCCAACATTTTTATACATCAGAAGAAAAGCAATCTGTGTGGCAACAGGAGCATGCATTGTATAATTCTACACTTAAGCTGTGCACAATTTCGGCTTCTTTCTTTCTTTGGTTGTATTGTCGTTAAGGCTAATATGCATTGTGTAATTCTACACTTAAGCTGTGCACAATTTCGGCTTCTTTCTTTCTTTGGTTGTATTGTCGTTAAGGCTAATATGCATTGTATAATTCTACACTTAAGCTGTGCACAATTTCGGCTTCTCTCTTTCTTTGGTTGTATTGTCGTTAAGGCTAATATGCATTGTATAATTCTACACTTAAGCTGTGCACAATTTCGGCTTCTTTCTTTCTTTGGTTGTATTGTCGTTAAGGCTAATTTTAGAAGTTTTTAGTTAGAGATGATGCGTTTGGAATGTATTAACTCCACTTAGATTTTTTCTTTTTAATTTTATAGCTCATTCCATGATTGTTAGAGTAGCATTGTTGATAATGCAGTTATCTTCCGACCTGTAGACTTTTCTCTGATCACCTGGATTGTTTTAGGTATTTATTTGGTAATGGAAATTCACTTATCCATTTGATAGGCTAACCGCCGTGGGATATTCGAAAGCGGGTTTTCTTTTAAAAATATGTATTCGATAGGCTGATTTACTTGTAGTTATAATGTGGTTACTATCAACATCTACTGACACAGTTGCACACAACATTTATTTGAAAATCGTCTGCATTCTAATCGTCTACCATCAGCATGATTACCTAATCAAGTCATGTGCATCCTGAACTGGTCTATAGGTATTTTATTTTTGATTATCATATGAATACTTTCGAAGTCCCATATATCAAACGTTCGCTGTCTCACTTGCATTACCAAGATCACTGGGTGCAGGTCTGACCTGCATGGATTATTGGAGGCAAATCGACCCCTGCGTGGGTGGATTGATTGGGCTGACTCATATCACGTTGGCTAGTCTATACGGGCAAGTCATTCCTGTATGTCGAAAAATATCAGAAGAAAATCCATCCTGTGTAATGCAGATCGTTTTGAACAAATCCATCCGGAACTGACCAGGGTATGTGAGGGATAATCCGATCTCCATGGGTAGATTGTTAGGGCAAACTCAGCTTTGCTTGAATACATGTTGGAGAGATGGAGAGCAAATCCAGTTCGCATGGATTAAATGATCAGGGACGAATCCAAACTGCATGGTGTAGTTTTCATGGGCAAATCCAACCTGTATGGGGCAGGCTACTGGAGCAAACCGATCATGCATCAGGTAGATTACTGAAGTAAATCAAATCTAGATGGGGTAGATTTCGCGCGCAAATCCACCCTGCGTAAGTTATAAATATTGGGTTCAAATCCAGCTGCATGAAGCAGATTACTGGGGCAAACATTACTTCTCAGGGGAGCTTGGGGAGCTTATTAAGGGAAAATCCATCCTTGTGGCGATCTGCAGTAGGGTAGATCATCTGGACAAATTCAGCGAGTATGGAACTGGTCATTGTTGCAAATTTAGCCAGCATGGGCTATTATGGCTGCAAACCCATCACGAGATGTAATACTTGGAGCAAGTCCAACTTGCATGAGGCAGATCACCATGGCAAACCCATCACGAGATGTAATACTTGGAGCAAGTCCAACTTGCATAATAATAATAATAATGAATACTTATATAGCGCCTATTCTCGGCTAGAGACCAAGCTCTAAGCGCTTTACAATCAACACTCGTTTACACAACGGGCTGCCTACCTGGGTAGTGCTGACTGAAGAGCTGCCAGCTGGCGCTTCATTCAGTCGTTTCCCGTGTCATCCAGTCAGTATCGTTCAATATCGATCACTCATTTTCCTTACTTCCTTCATTCTTTCCATTTCTCACGCAGGGTGCATGCTATGTGTAACGTGTCATCCATACCAACGGCCAAACTGGCCTACTCTTCCGAAAGTTGGTGATGGGATTTTACGTGTGTGCAAGATGTTATGCATGAGGCAGATCACCATGGCAAACCCATCACGAGATGTACTACTTGGGGCAAGTCCAACATGCATGAGGCAGATCACCATGGTAAACCCATCACGAGATGTACTACTTGGGGCAAGTCCAACTTGCATGGGGAAGATCACCAGGGCAAACCCATCACGAGATGTACTACCTGGGGCAAGTCCAACTTGCATGAGGCAGATCACCATGGCAAACCCACCACGAGATGTACTACTTTGGGCAAGTCCAACTTGCATGAGGCAGGTCACCATGGCAAACCCATCACGAGATGTACTACTTGGGGCAAGTCCAACTTGCATGAGGCAGATCACCATGGCAAACCCATCACGAGATGTACTACTTGGGGCAAGTCCAACTTGCATGAGGCAGATCACCATGGCAAACCCATCACGAGATGTAATACTTGGGGCAAGTCCAACTTGCATGAGGCAGATCACCATGGCAAACCCATCACGAGATGTACTACTTGGGGCAAGTCCAACTTGCATGAGGCAGATCACCATGGCAAACCCATCACGAGATGTAATACTTGGGGCAAGTCCAACTTGCATTTAGGCAGGTCACCATGGCAAACCCATCACGAGATGTAATACTTGGGGCAAGTCCAACTTGCATGAGGCAGATCACCATGGCAAACCCATCACGAGATGTAATACTTGGGGCAAGTCCAACTTGCATGAGGCAGGTCACCATGGCAAACCCATCACGAGATGTAATACTTGGGGCAAGTCCAACTTGCATGAGGCAGTCACCATGGCAAACCCATCACGAGATGTAATACTTGGGGCAAGTCCAACTTGCATGAGGCAGATCACCATGGCAAACCCATCACGAGATGTAATACTTGGGGCAAGTCCAACTTGCATGAGGCAGATCACCATGGCAAACCATCACGGATGTACTACTTGGGGCAAGTCCAACTTGCATGAGGCAGATCACCAGGGCAAACCCATCATGTTCTTTGGTACAAATCCAGTCTGTACGGATTAACATTATTACTGCCAATCCGCCCGGCATGGGGAAGATTCCACGTTCAACTTGCAGGGGTAGATTATGTGGGGCGGTCCAGCTGGGCTCGGGAAAATTATGTCGGGCAAATCCAACCTGCAGTGACATTCATCATGCGGGGCATATGCAACCTGCATGGTAATATGTTCGTGGAAAATCCGACCTGAAAGAGTACATCATTAAGGGTAAGTCCAGTTTGTACGGGTAGATGAGAAAAGGGGAAATGACGCCTGGGTAGAGTACATTGTTATGGGCACATTCCGCCTGCATAGGGTCGATTTTATAAAACAAAGTCTAGCTAGGATATCAAAGTGGTCAAACTTGCAACCATAGTATATTTGACAACGCTGCACAAGGCATCTTTTGACGGGTCGCTAATGTTTGCATATGTGTTTTCTTTTTCGCGATCGCATTTGTAAGTTGTCTGTGTGTGACCATTGTTGGTATCTACGGGTTTGAGTTGTATGTTTCTTTTCTTTTTTAAAGATTATCTACAACATCTATGACTGGTCTTGGTATCTAATACTAAGTCCAGTGATTTTATTGCCTAATGCTTGAGCTATGTTTTTTATGGTATGCTATCCTATATTTGTACACACAAATTTTCAGAGATTGTCCTATGCTTATTAAAGACGAAAATGGAATAAACCTGTAGTGTGGCCTGTCATTCATGTACTGGTTTTACTTTTACTTATCGACCCCACCCCATCACCTTTACCATTCCACTCTCTTCTCTCTTCTCTCTCTCTCTCTCTCTCTCTCTCTCTCTCTCAAATATTCTTTTCAGTAAAATGCAGGTAAATGAAAACAACAAATGCATTTATTGTCCTGACACGGTTGATTACATTGAACATTTTCTTCTGTGAATGCCCAGCAGTATAAAATTTTTGGTGTTTTATTGAGGAATTTATTTATCTAAAAACAGACAGAAAAATAAAGCTGTCTGTGTCCGATATTTTGTTTGGAGTAAGTAAATCCAGTCAAAATCGAGTAAACTATAAATATATTAAATAATAATAATAATAATGAATACTTATATAGCGCCTATTCTCGGCTAGAGACCAAGCTCTAAGCGCTTTACAGTCAACTCGTTTACACAACGGGCTGCCTACCTGGGTAGTGCCGACTGGAGAGCTGCCAGCTGGCGCTTCATTCAGTCGTTTCCCGTGTCATCCAGTCAGTATCGTTCGATATCGATCACTCATTTTCCTTACTTCCTTCATTCTTTCCATGTCTCACGCAGGGTGCATGCTATGTGTAACGTGTCATCCATACCAACGGCCAAACTGGCCTACTCTTCCGAAAGTTGGTGATGGGATTTTACGTGTGTGCAAGATGTTATGCGTGCGTTCACGCACGGAACCTCGTTTATAGTCTCATTCAAAGGACTGTATGGGAAATGGAGTCAGAACCAATGTTAACTCCGAGGGAAAAATCCCCCTGTACCGAAACGCCCTGGCGGAGGTTCGAACCCGCAACCCCAGGATCACCAAGATTACAAGTCCGGCGCTCTACCAACTGAGCTATTCCGGCTCCCCGTCATTAACGTCATTATTCTGTTTTACGACATATTTCTGAAAAAGAGTTGAACATGAGATCTCTAACTTACTACTAACTCCTCCACTCCCCCCCCCCCCCCCCCCCCCCCCCCCCCCCCCCCCCCCCCCCCCCCCCCCCCCGAACCTCCAAAAGTAGCTGACTGTATAAAGAAACAGTCACATATGTTGAAATAATGATGAACCCCACCTCCTTCCCCCCCCCCTCTCTCTCTCTCTCTCTCGCTCTCGTTCTGTCGGTCGGTCAGTTGGTCCTTATGTCTGTCTGTCTTTCTATTTGTTTCTGATCTTTTCTTTTTTTTGTGGAGTTGTGAAGCGCTCACGCGCTTGGGTAGAGTGATGGACCGGGAGACGTTCAATTAGGACCAACGATTTCCTTTCAGCTGTGTGCACACACGGAATTGGTTGGTTATACCTAAATTTTGCTTTGGAGAGAGGGGGGAGGAGGGGGGGGGGATAGAGAGAGAGAGAGTGAGTGAGTGAGTGAGTGAGTGTGTGTGTGGGTGGGTGTGTGTGTGTGTGTGTGTGTGTGTGTGTGTGTGTGTGTGTGTGTGTGTGTGTGAGCGCGTGATTAACACAAAATGAAGCTAGTAGACAGCAGGCGCTCCCTCTCTCTTTGGGAAAAACTGAAATGAAAGAAAATAATGGAGTTTTGTGTTTGATCTATGTTGTTTTCTTTGTTAAAGCAACACATTATCAGAGTGAGTGTGTCAGTACACCACACAGTAGAACATTAAAAACAACAACAACAACAACACACAGACATCATGTATCATAGGCGAAAACACTAAAATCAGCAAAAATATGTCCATTTGTAAGGGAACATACAGACTATGCATAGTGTGTAAGAGACTGGTTGGAGAAAAAAAAAACTAGTAGTGGACATTGTTTT
>CM065741.1:8377277-8399777 GCA_033310375.1 Conus canariensis
TCTTCCCAGCGGAATCTCCAGGTTGGTTGTTCACACCTCTCTTCATCGTCGGCGTCATCATCGTCTTCATCGTCCAGCTGACTCATCAAGGCTAGGCCCAAGGGTTTATCCAAATCCAGCGCGTAGACATAGCGCATTATTTCTGATTTCAAATGGTTGGAAACGAGACCCTGTCTTTGCCTGGCCAAAAGCCAGTCAGTGATCAAACCACACAGCCGTCTGCGACTGGCTATAGTGTCAGAGAAAAAGCCTTCTTCTTCCACCCCTCTTCCAAAACAGCCCCTAGATCTTGACGCATTTTGCGCACTAATTGGCGCAGTTTCGCCTGGTTGCAGGTGTTATGAATGGCCTGCACAACATTCAGGCTCAGGTTCAACAGAGGTATTTTGGCCATCTTCGTAATACCCTGCTCAAAATCGGCGAGAGCGTTGGAGTCCTGCCCTCGCGTATTGCAATGAGCGTTATAGTCTTTGGATCGTTGTTTTTTTTTTTTTCAAAATCCACCTGGACAGACTGCGTTCTAGTGTCGCGTCATCTCGCAAGTACTTCGCAATCCCGACAAATCTATCATCTTTAAAGTCATCCTCGTCATCGTCGTCATCATAGTACAGTTCAACATCCAAAGCTTTCAGCAGCTTCTCCTGATCTGCAACATTTCTGTTTCGCATCAATTGGATCATGAACCTGGGCACTGGGGCAGGTACTTGTTGTGGCATACATCCACCACTTTGTTTTTCAACGGACTCGACATTGCCCCGATCTTGATCAGTTTTGCCACGAACTGGTTGTAACAGTGAGTATCTTCTGCTCGGTCCATGATACTTTTTGTGATAAATAACTCCCGCCTAGGTTCTTCGATCAGAAACAGCAAAACGTCGGCTCGAACGGGCCCAACAAAACATGTCGTTCCAGCGAGAGTACCTATCCCCCTGCAAGATCTCAGTCAGAATGCGTTTTGATATTGGATGACAGGACGCTAACCAAACACGTATTTGTTTCTGTTGAAATTGGCACTGGTGACAATCCGTGGTGAAGGTTTCAATGATGGGCGCTTGACTGCGACCGAGTCGGTAGTCTGATCATCAGCGGCCAGGTCTTCTTTCACCTCCCTGTTGTCCTCGGCAGTCAAGAGTGTAGCACCACCGGAGGAGTGCATTGCGGTTCTAGATGTGGCGGCGGCGGCGACTATAATGGTGTCAGTTGCGAATATATATATATATATATATTGAATTATAAACAAAGCTTGCTCTTATGTCTTAGACTGAAGAAATAGGGGGAGATAAGCATTCATATCTGCAGTGGTAGATAATTCTGCCTAACTATCTATATATATATGGTAGATGATTCTGCCTAATACAGTGGTAGATGATTCTGCCTAACTACCTATATATATATATATATATATATAATATATATATATAGACCTTGTTGATGGGGAGGAAGGGAGGTCAGGCGGTCCTTCGAGTTCCTTTCTTCAAAATCTACATCCATTCTTTCTCGTCTTCTTCCTTCCTCGGTCTTTCGTATTTTTCCTTTGCAGTCAGGATTTTCCTCGCCGCAGCAAATAAAAGAGAGAGAAACAACCGGGGGAAGAACGACAGTATGATTTTCTTTTCAGAATTTAATCGTTATGTAGCCTTTGCTGATGCAGTAGAAGAACGGTTTTGCTGGTACAGTAAGAGGTACTTTCACATTGGTTTTGCTGGTACAGTGAGAGGTATTTTCACATTGGTTTTGCTGGTACAGTGAGAGGTACTTTCACATTGGTTTTGCTGGTACAGTAAGAGGTACTTTCTCATTGGTTTTGCTGGTACAGTAAGAGGTACTTTCACATTGGTTTTGCTGGTACAGTGAGAGGTGCTTTCACATTGGTTTTGCTGGTACAGTAAGAGGTGCTTTCTCATTGGTTTTGCTGGTACAGTAAGAGGTACTTTCACATTGGTTTTGCTGGTACAGTAAGAGGTGCTTTCACATTTGGAGCACACTCGTTTCTGGAAAAAAAAGAAAAGATCATTTCAGAACTTTAATGCCAGGAAGCGCATTAGCCCTCAACACATATAGCACCCCTCCTAAGACCCCCTCCCATTTGTGTATTTTCTTTCTTGGGTTTTTATCCCTCGACCATCTTTTTTAGCCAGCAGGCACAAAATACAGTAGTTTTATTTCATATCGAAACGCAATCATTTCAGAAAACAAAAATAAATAATTTCAGAACTTAGATTTTTTTTTTCTGGGAAGAACAACGTTGTGACGGTTTAGTAGTTTGACTTTGGTGCGGGAAAAAGCAAATACTGTCCCGTGTCAAGTCATGATTGTCTTTTTGCCTTTTATTTTTCCCCTCCACCTTTCAAGTCGCATCTTCTTCTTTCTGTTTGTGTGAAGAAGTCTTTCGAATATGATGCGAAGTCTAAAACCATACAACAAGAACAACAGGAACCAAATATAAAGTAGATTACCTTATGTTCATCCAGTTTTTAAGTCGGAAGGGTAAAACCTTTCCCCTCTGCCTTTCAAGTTGCATCTTTTCTTTCTTTTTGTGTGAAGAAGTCTTTCAAATGTGATGTGAAGTCTAAAAAAAAACCCAACAACAACAGGAACTGGATATAAAGTAGATTACCTTATGTTCACCCAGTTTTCAAGTCGAAAGGGTAAAACCATTTGCTTTAAAGTTCGTCCCCGCCAGTCCGGGTCCACGAGGCTATTATTACGTTCGTAATCGATCCTCTTTTTTTCTTCAAACTTTTTAGCGCCTCAGTTTTAATGGCGATCTGATCTGACCACTACCACTACTACCGAGTCTACCTCACCCACTCCCGAGGGTACCGGCAATATATACTACTACTAGTCAATAACCCTGAGAACAATAATAAGTCCGAGAATGTGTAACCAAGCTAAAAAAAAACACACCAAAAAACCCAAACTGTATTGGGTAAGAAAGCTATCACCATCCGAAGAAAATTGAAGGACCACTACTACTCATCACCATCAGTAGTATTTTCGAGTTAAGAGGAGGTCATCGTCATCATTATTATAGAACTGGCCAGTATGAGCTAAGGCATTACCACAAAGTGGAACTGTCAGTGGTAATTGGAGGCAGCAGAGCGTTGTTGAATCTTCAGCACACAGAACATCTTGAATTCTCATTGGTCCATAATACGTTGATCCCAACGAGGCTTATAGCAGATGCCTAATTCTACATGCCTCAGCCTAAAACGAAAGTATCTAATAGCACATGGTGTCTGTCGATTATTTTCTTTTTCTTTTTTTAGAGTCGGTTGAACAGAAATTTAAACAGATAAAAAGTCCGGTTGAACTACAAACTAAGATATTCTACAGTCATCATCGTTCGTTTCGTTTTCTTGTCCTATAAGTTCAGTTTCTGCGGACACTTTACATGTCGTCCACTTTTTGTGATGATGCTTGTTTCTGTGTTCCTGTCAGTGAACAATCCGGGATGTTGTGAGTTTTTTTCTTCGACAGTAGATTGTTCTTCGTGTGATCAAAACGCTGTGCTGGGAGTGTTGATACAGCCGTTTGCTTATTCCCTCCGAATGCTGATCTGACGAAGGTCATGCCGATTTCTCCTCCAAATTCCTCTTTTTTACTTTTCACTATGTAGGACCTGGTAGCATTTTGCAATGATGGTGACGGACACACTACAATAGCTTCTGCTGGTGTTTTTCTTTTTTATCCACACCCATTGTCCATTTCTCAGTTCTGGTCTCGCTTGGTGACACTTATCAAAGTCTTCTTTTTGTAGTTGTTTTATCTCAGCATCTTGAAATTTCTTCAGATTTCTTTCATCCAGCACATTTTGACAGAGTTGGAATTCTGTTCCTCAGCTTTCTGCCCATCAGCAGGGCTTGATCCATGTTGAAAAGATGTTGATCCATAATTCAACAGTGCAGTGTATGGATCATTCACTTTTTTCAATACCATCTTGATGGTGCGAACAGCCCTCTCCACTTCTCCATTCCCTCGTGGGTGGGTACAAAGGACTACTACTCTTCAAATGAGCGAAGCAGTAAGATTCTGCAAAAACTCGACAAAATCCCAAGAACTGAAGTGTTGTCCATTGTCTGATACAATGATTTAGGGATGCCTTGATGGAGCGAAAATCGCTTTGATGTGTTCAATGACAACAAGAGAAGTTGTCTGTTTCAGATGAGCAATCTCAGTCCATCTGGAAAAGTAGTCTACAATCAGTAGATAAGAGTGACCTTTCCATTCCAAGAGATCCATTCCAACTCTTTGTCAAGGGTAGTCAGGTGTCGGTTGTTGTGGCTCAGGATAAAGAACTCTTTCTTTTTCACAGATGGGACAGTGTGAAATTTTGTTTTCAATCTGCTTTGATAAACCTGGCCACCAAACACAGCTCCTGGCTAATGCTCCACATTTTACAATCCCTTGGTGTCCTTCATGAAGGCGCTGCAAAATATCTTCTTACACTTCAGAAGGAATGACTATGCGTTTCTGAAACAGCAGCAATCCATCTTCAACAATCAAGTCATAACGTACTGTCCAGTACGGTTTCAAAGATGCATCTTTCTTGGCTCTTTCTGGCTACTTGCAAAATTGTTTGACCTGACTGCAGATAAAATCTTTGTCCCTTTTTTCCCCTAATATCTTCCCTCACTCGCAGGAAATGTCTCCAAGACGACAAAAAAATGAGCCTCAAGCTCCATAAGGCGATCTTGCTCAGCAAGAACACTGACAATGTGTCACAAGGTTCTTTCCAGCGACATGGACAATACTATAGGAGAAACACATCATTCTCACGCGAAAACGTTGGATGCGTGGAGTCAGCTCATCCGAGTGTTTGGTTTTCAGTAGAGCGAGCAGAGGCTTATGATCAGTTTCGATGGTACAAATCCAACCAGGAAATCTGAACATTTCTCGCAACACCAGGTTACTACATCTCTTTCAACCTGAGCATACCTTCGCTCTGTGTTGGTGAGTTATTTGGATGAATAAAATCCTGGTTTCCAGTCTTCTTCTTTACTTTGGTAATGCCTTAGATAATACTGGCCAATTCTGTATGGTGTCAGAAAACGTTGAACCCAGCTAAAAGATGCAAAGAAGCGAGTTGTGTATCTAACTGTAAGTGGAGTTTGTTTTCAATTTTTGTAGATTTTACGACCGTCGTTTACATTGGATACACTCAGTCGCGTATCGTTCGGTTAGTTTCGATTTAATCGCAAAAGAAATATAATGGTAAACCCGCGACAGTATACGGTAAACGTACCGTCAAAACTGAATGTAGATGATTGTGGACTTGCAGCAAATAACTGGAAGAACTTCAAACGTCAGTTAGAGAACTATGCTATTGCAACAAGATTGAACAGAGAAGACGGGGAGTTCCAGTGCGCTGAGTTTCTCTCCCCACTGTCGGTGAGGATGCGATGGACATATTTGATGAGTTTCATTTTGAAAACGAAAGGGACAAAAAGAACCGAGATAAAGTTATAAAAACCTTTGATGATTTTTGTGTCGGAGAGGCATTCGAGTCTTGCACATTTCACATGTGCCGCCAAGAGCCGGGTGAAAGTATCGAGGCTTTTGTTGCATCGGTTAGCGAAATCTTGGAATTTTGGAGAACTGGAAGATCGCTTGATAACAGATCAAAAGTAGTTGGAGTCAGAGAAGAAGCAGTCAGGGAGAAATTTCTTGAAGACAAAAAAGCCACCTCTAGCTAGATGCTCGGAGATAGGCGGAGCTCACGAAACTTCGAGACAGCGATCTCAATCAATCAGTACAGGCCAAGAAGGATCCAGTGACAGTGCACAAATCTGCAGAACAGGAAGTTCAAAGCAAAGAAAGATGAATAAGGGGTTCAAGGAGCAGAAGAACAATGTCATTGTGCAGCTATGTGCAGGACAAAGAAAACAGTCAGACCACTGGAAACGATCAAGAAAATGATTTTATTCTGGGCTCCATGAGGAGGAGAAGTCCAACTCCATTGGCACCATTCCAGAAGATTTATGGCATGCGAAAATCATGACGAATGGAAAGCAAGTCACATATCATAGGGTGGACACAGGTGCGGCGGACGTGACAGTCGTGCCTAAAAAAAAATCTCCCCTCATAAAGACAAGAAATTGTATGGTCCAGGAGAAAATCAACTCAAGGTTTAAGTGTTGTGCACTGTCTACTGACAATATCTCAGCTGAACAAGATCTCTCTCTAACTCGAAAGAGCCACTGCCGGAGGGCGGGCTAGCCATAGAAGACTTACACTTATTATTGGAGAGCCACTGCCGGAGGGCGGGCTAGCCATAGAAGACTTACACTTATTATTGGAGAGCCACTGCCGGAGGGCGGGCTAGCCATGGAAGACCTACACTTATTACTGGAGAGGGTGAATGAGCAGGAAAATAAAGTCCAGAAAGAAACTGAATTTCAAAAGGAATTTCCAGACAGATTTGGGCAAAATGAAAACAAAGTCAATTTGAAGGAAGATGCAAAACCTTCAACGTTTCCCGTCAGAGGTAAAAAGCGGAAGCGGAGTTGAAGAAAGATGACATCATCCGACCTGTGACACAACCAACAGACTGGTGTGGCGCACCTATAGTCACAGTACCAAAGTCAAATGGCAAAATCAGGATGTGTGTTGACTCAATGAAAGTGTAAGAAGAGAAACATTTCCTCTACCGATCATCTTCTGGCTCAGCTATCAGGGGCCACTATCTTCTTCAGCAAGCTAGATTGCAATAGTGGATTTTTCCAGATACTTCTTGATGAAGAGTCTCAGCTGAGTTTCATTACACCATTCGGAAAATACTGCTTCAAGCGACTTGGAATAAGTTCAGGCCCTGAAGTTTTCCAAAGGGAAATGTCACACGCAGGGATTCCTGGAGTGGTGTGTGATACAGATGATGTTCTGATCCGTACCTCGGACTAGTAGTAACTGGTCTAAATAGAATATGTTTTCTCAGACTTTTAGATCAAGAAACATCATCTTCAATGAAAGGCAGGGAGATGGTCATTGGTTTTTTGTCTTCTTTTTGTCCCCCCAAAAAGCATGGGCCAACAAAAATAACAAAAAGCATGGGCCAACAAAAATAACAAAAAGCATGGGCCAACAAAAATAACAAAAAACATGGGCCAACAAAAATAACAAAAAACATGGGCCAACAAAAATAACAAAAAGCATGGGCCAACAAAAATAACAAAAAACATGGGCCAACAAAAATAACAAAAAACATGGGCCAACAAAAATAACAAAAAGCAGGGATCCCACTTTGTTGGGTTTTATTTGTGTAACATCATGCACATCGCATATTCAAACCTTAACACAAGGTACTTTTAATTTAACAGCAAAAGATTATAGTCCAAGATTAAGCAATATAATTCCAAATACGCAATATGTAATCATAATAATTAAGATGATAACACAGTAGGTCTGCAATAATATGCAAAATTGATTCTGAAAATCGTGAAGATATAGCCAATGAGTTTCAGAACCTGTAAAGATAACTGTGTCAGCTGTGAGACAAACCTTAAGACTGTGATTTATGCACACTGAGACTTTTCATCTGCAGTCCCTGTTCCATGCACACGTGCTTTTTTCAACTTTGTCATGTTCTACTTACATGGACCACCTACTTCTACGCATATGGACCTCTAGTCCATATTGGTGGACATTGGTCCATATTTGTGGACTCCCCTTTTAAGCTGTCGTTTTCACTGTTCAACCGTCTACAGACTTTCTATGATCTGGCTGTGGAGAAGTAGCTGCAGATGTATCCTGGGAGGTCTGTTTCATCTTACCAAGTAAGCCATCTTTTCGGTGAAGCCTACTTGAAGGCAGCTACAACGTCAAATGCTGTAAATGGATTTGCTTCCTGTGGAATCTGGCCATGTCACAGAGATATGTTTGAAGATGAAGAATTTGCTCCATCTTTTTCCCCCGGTGACAACAGATCTCCTTCTAGTCAAAGCAGAGTTTCACCAGTCTCGTCGACCCAAGCTTCATCAGTACCTTCTGTCAACAGTCCAGCAGTTTCGCAAAACCAGATTCCACCCAACCCTCCAGACCACTGTCCGGCTCTTTCAGCCCAGTTTCCATCCAGTGCGCCCATCAGCTGTCCAACTTCTTCCTTCCAGAACCCACCCAACCCTCCTGTCAACTGTCCATCTGTTTCAACTCAGAACCCACCCAACCCTCCTGTCAACTGTCCATCTGTTTCAACTCAGAACCCACCCAACCCTCCTGTCAACTGTCCATCTGTTTCAACTCAGAACCCACCCAACCCTCCTGTCAACTGTCCATCTGTTTCAACTCAGAACCCACCCAACCCTCCTGTCAACTGTTCCATCTGTTTCAACTCAGAACCCACCCAACCCTCCTGTCAACTGTCCTGCTTCAACAGAGAACCCACCCAACCCTCCTGTCAATTATCCTTCTGCATCAACAGAGAATCCACCCAACCCTCTTGCCAGCTGTCCTTCTGCTTCAACTTGGAATCCACCCAGTCCTCCATTTAGCCCTGTGATTAACTCCCAGTCTATTGTCGCTGCTAACGAAGCATCAGTTGTTAAGACTTCTTCAGATGGACGATGTTTCTTTAGAGCTGTTGTCACAATCGTGGATAAATCTCTACAGAGTGCTGTGAGGATTGATGGCAAAATTACAAATCCATTGTCGAATGTCCATAAAACAGCTCTGGCTGATCAAATGAAAAACCAAATGATTGTGCACACTCTATCTAATTTGGAGAAGTTTACACCCAGTATAATAGGAGAAGCTTTAAATGTTGACATGCCAGAACATACTCGTTTCCATACTGTTTTGGAGAGAGTAATGCACATGGCAATGCCAACATCTCAAGTTCGAGAGCTTGAAATCCGGAGAACAGCTGAAGTCATTGAAAGAGAAATAGTTGTCTTATGTGAAAACATCGTTATACTATTTCATGGTGAGGATTCCGTGAACTTCATGCACTTGATGTACACTGCATTCGGAGACATCACGGGACACTATGGCTGCAAGATTGAAAGAGTGCCAGCACCAGCAGCCAAACGTGGACACATACTTTCTCCATCAGTTCAACGCAAAATACCTGTTCTTCCCAGCACACACACACACACACACACACACACACACACACACACACACACACACACACACACACACACACACACACACATTAAAAAAGAGGGAGAGCACTGAAGTCCTCACCTCTACTCCTTATAAAAAGACACTGGAAGAAAAAGCAGCAAGCAGTGGAAAACAGAAAAAAAGGAAAGAAATGGTTATGAGAAAGAACAACATGAAGAGCAGAACAGGTCAAAAGAAAGCTACCAAACCTGCAGCACGTGCCATGCAAAGAAAACAAGCTGATGTCAATGACTGGTATTGCTTTATGTGTGCTGAGAGCAGGATTGAAGATAGAATTCAGTGCACAGAATGTCATGCGTGGGCACATGAAGACTGTGCAGGGACAACTGATGCAGATTTTGTCTTTATTTTTCTGACTGTAAGAGTTTATCATAGGGTTACGATCACACAACCCACAATCCTGTTTAAATGTAGAAGTATCAGAAAAAAAACAAATGATTATCTGATCCACCTGGGCACAGGCGCTAATGTTCAGGCTATTCAACTTGCTTCAAGTGGTCAGAAAGGTCTAGTATCCCGCGGGCAGTTTCCCCGCCTGCCGGTGGTACCCACCATTGAAAAAGCCGAGTTATCTTCAGAATAGTAAGTCCGACAATCGTCAACTGAACGATTTCATCAAAGAAAAAAATCCAAGGGCGGGGATCCTTTGAAGAAGACGTACCGCGACGACTCATCCTTAAGGCTGACAGACACTCCCCTTCCCCGAGTCATTCCTTTTTTCACACACCGCAGCAGTCCTGATAGTGAAAAAAGCGTAAGCTCATATATTTACTCTCTTCATAGCTTCTCATCCTCTGGCGTATGAAGGGACCAAAGAACTACAAAGCGGAATACGTATTCTCAGACTCGAAGAAATATAACGTTTTCTTAGATCGCATCAAAAAATCATACTTTCAAAAAAAAACTCCTCCCAACTACCTGAAAATGTATGCTGCTGCTGTTGTAAAAGTGGATTTTTGTTTCAGAAAGGTCTAAATTATAAAGAACTCCTCCTTTTTTCTCAGTAGAGAGCAAACGGGAGGTTTGGAGTCGGGGTTTTCCTTTCTCTAGATGAGCTGCCTTCTCAGGCTGATGGGCCTCAGTCTACCCGGATGTGGCAGGTAGTGCTAGGTTACATTTTACCAGCAGCAGGGAGAACAGATTTTCCCGACCTGACTCAAGGTGGTGAGGCTCGTGGTGTGGGTTTTGAACTTTCGCACAAACTGAATAATGCCATGTTTTCTCACCATCGAAACACACTGCACCAACAACTAATGTCTGTTACAAATCCATTCTTAACAAGAACATGGCAGTTTCTTAATGACCCTACACACGACAAAAAAGAATCGTTTCCCGGTTGAGGCAAACATCTGTCCAGTCATTTTCCGTCCCAGATTATAACCATTACGCTGGTGCACTCCTCCTCCTCACTCGGTTTTGACCCAAGACGCCAGATGAACAAGATTTTATTATTAAGACTCTGTGGGGGGTGGGGGGGGGGGGGGGGGGGGGAGGGGGGTCAAAATAAATCGCAACAAATACGCATGAACGATGTAATGCAAATGATGTACAAAATCAAACGTTTAAAATGTGTTTAGGTAATGGGGGGGGGGGGGGGGGGGGGGGGGGGGGGGGGGGGGGGAGGGGGGGGGACTTAACGACCAATGAACAAAGGATATAAAAAAAACACAGTCCATTCCACGAAATCCAAAGAGCGTGTCTACCAAAAGCCATTCAACTAAAGTACAAAGCAAACAGCGTAATAAGAAAGAAAGGAAAACACGTGTATTTATCCCCCTCCCCCCCCCCCCCCCCCCCCCCCCCCCCCCCCCCCCCCCCCCCCCCCCCCCCCCCCCCCCCCCCACATGCTGTCTCCTTATGGATAGTCTTCTACGACCCGACAGAACATTTCAGCCGCGAGTCGCTCCACGCATTTTGTGTTGGGATACAGAACATCTCGGTACATCGTTCTCAGGGGTCTTTTGTCTGTGAATCTTCTGGTGATTTTTGTGAGATTGATCAATCAGATAACGACATCCTTATCCTTCTCTCGTTGGCACATTTCGTTAACGACCTTCTTCAGATTCCTGTTGGAAACCGTCACCCAGTTTTTCAGAACACCTCTGTAAAAGGGATACAGTACTGTGCCAAAGAAAATCTTAGTGCCGTTAGGAAAGGCGGACTTCAGTTTGTTGATGAGCTGTCGCCAGCGATTCGTGAAAATACTTCCGCAAAAACAGGCATTCGCGCTGAAAGAAACGAGAACACCTTCTACGTCTTCTTGTTTCTCCATCTTCGACAGTGATTTGGAAAGGCTGTTTATTGTTGGTTCTTGCATGAGGCGTATTAGCAGGTTCGAGTTTTGACCAAACTGATCCTACATTATGGCTCTTTCTTCCGGGTCCAAGATGCCCCAGTCACCGACAGCTACCGCCACTCTGGCCTCCCCGCTGCAGTTCAGGGTGGCGGCGACTCCTCCCATCGTTTCTTAGTGGGAAACCTTTTGGCCCGGTCGAAGCGGCGTTGGACTGAAGTGCCTCGCTGACTGATGATGACACGGCCCCATTTATATATGAAACTCGACTACTGATCCAATTGTAACTAACGCGCGCGCGCGCGCGCGCGCGCGCGCGCGCGTGTGTGGTGTGTGTGTGTGTGTGTGTGTGTGTGTGTGTGTGTGTGTGTGTGTGTGTGTGTGTGTGTTTCTATTTGTATGATGTTTAGTCAAAGGATACATAATACTTGCTTTTTTTTTTTGCTTTGATAATCTTTTATTTTTTCCTAAGTTGTTAAGTTCCGTTTTATGGCTTATACATGTGTGCATATTGCATACACATTATAATTGTTGCATGTAATAACATCAACCAAATTAAATGACACCGGAAAATAAAACTACACTTTTACATGAAGTCCCAATGTTTTTTTTTTTTTAGACTAAGAAAGAAGTCAAATGGTTTGTTTACCCACAGTCGATCGTGGTGGACTAGAGAAAGATGAGTGTAAAACTTCAAATGGAAACACGAAGTCGACTTCTCACTAAAGTTTAATTAAGTTCATGACGTTCGTCATGTTCAACATTGGAGTTTTCACACGCGCTTTATGTCTGGCTCCAAGAACATCTCCACCACTGTCTTTTTTTCCACTTCAGTTCAGGATCCAATAGAAACACAAAGGAGAAATGGGTAGACGTTCCGCACGCACACCAACACACGTGCGCACGCGGGTGCACACACACACACACACACACCACACACACACACACACACACACACACAACACACACACACGCACGCACGCGCGCACGCGCGCACGCACGCACGCACCACACACACACACACACACACACACACACACACACACACACACACACACACACACACACACCTTGGCATATCCATCTGGAAAGCCACAGCAGCTGGTGAAGGGAAACAGATGCATTAAATGAAAATAATCAGCCCACGTGGCGCTTTGGGTAGCTTGGAAGACTTCCAGTTGAAAGGTTGTGGGCTCGATCCTATCAGAGTCATTTGTGTGTGTGTGTGTGTGTGTGTGTGTGTGTGTGTGTGTGTGTGTGTGTGTGTGTGTGTGTGTGTTAGTGGGTGGGGTGGGTGGGGGTATTTTGTTTTTAAGGTGGAAGCAGCAGTCGTTAAAATATCATGCACACACACACACACACACACACACACACACACACACACACACACACACACACACACACACACACACACACACAACTTAAGAAAAAAACAAACAAAAAAAACGAGCAATTGATCAAACAACGTCACTTGGTTCAGTTGATGAAATGCTGAAATGAAGAATATTGTGAGAACATCGTCTGATGGTGACAACTGACCAGTGCACCGTCGAGCAATGTGTGTTGTGACAGCTAATAACTATAACAATTCTCCGGAACAAACCCTACATCCCTTTAGTAACTGATTCCATTTCAGTGGTAGCTAGGTCAGTTAGTGCCACACCAGGCACCTTAATCAGCTCTAAATTAAATGCTAATTAACCCAACGTCACAGCTGTGCAGTTGTATATCAGTCACGGTGGTTTACTTATTTCCAACCATGCATTTCGATTTCCTGCCCATTCTCTACGAATCCCATTAGCGACGCAACCTGCGCGCAATATCTTTACGATGTTTCTGTTGTCCAAGCACCTTCTGACGCACTAAAACACTTCAATACGAAATAAGCGTACGTTATCGAAGGGGATTAAGGGAAAACATGGAGTTGACCGGGGGGGGGGGGGGGGGGGGGGGGGAAGGGGGGGGGCAGGGATGCTGAACAGCTGGTGTAGGACAGCTTTGAAGGGGGAAGGGAGGAGATGTTAGGAGGATGGGGGCAGGGCAAAGGAGGAAGGGAGGAGGACGCAAGAAGGGAGGGTTGGCGAGGGAACATAGATACGAGTATTTACAGTACTGGATATGTATTGCAAAGAAGGGGATGTGGACAGAGGAAGGGAGGAAACTAAGGGGGCGCAAATTAAAGGGAAGGAAGGGCGGATGGCAGATCTGGGAAGGGGAATGGGTGGAAATGAGAGAGAGAGAGAGAGAGAGAGAGAGAGAGAGGGGGGGGGAGTTGTTGAATTTCTGCTTACACAGGCATTTTATGTTACTCATTGTTAGACATTTCAGTTAGCCACGTCGACTGTGTATTGACCAGGCAACCTCCTTGTCGATTGTCACAGTACCTATAAAAAGCCGGTGCTGTCGTGAGCACGTTCAATCCACCCCCAGATCGCTTGCTGCGCTCTTCGCCTTGGTAAGGACTGAGATACCTTTCTGTTGTTGTTGTTGTTGGGTTGATTTTGTTTTCGTTGTGAGTGAATTTTTTTTTAACTTAGAGTCTGTTCACACTTGTTGATATTAGACTTACAACCAGGGGAAGGGGAGCGTTTACAAAAATCTATTGATTTGATACACGGAAAGCACCTTTGCTATTTGCACAGTTTCTGGTTTGTAGGTGATTGTTTTGATAGAATCATGTACAGTGACATCCACGCTGGACTCTTAATATATATAATGAAGTCATTCTTGAACAATGAAAAAGAATAATGGTCCACTGGTAGAAGGCTTGAACGACTGCATGCTGTATTTCGGGGGAAATTTGGTTTTCCATGAATTCAGCTGAAGCTTGTATATTAAAGGTGACAAATATCGTGGAAAAGATAAGATTTCATACTTCTCTGGAAGCTGGTCACTTTTCACGCCATCGCTTCGTGGTTACAACACTGCAGCTATCTAGGCATTCTGCCAGTGCTTTATTTTCCAGTTAGCCACCAGGAGGAATAATATCATGGTGACGATTCTTAAAATGTTTATAAACCATGAAATGCTTTGGTGGTGTTCTTTATTATGGCTACTGGCTTTTTAAAGTTAGAAGTAGAAGACCAGTAGAATGAACTTAAAAGTGCAAGTAACATTTACCAGATATGCTAGAAGCTTCTGATGAAGAAAACTCGCACATCCTCATAAAGTGTTTCATTGTGGCGACTCAGATTCTCTACGACAGAGACTTTTGTTTCAAATACCAAATTAGAAGACTTGTTGATAAAGCACTGCCTAAAATCGTAGACAAACGAATCACAAGACAAAACACGACGCATCTCGGCCTCTTAGGTTTTATTCAGGCAAGATACACAACACTCAGGCAGGCAGGCAGGCAGACTCCCTCACACACACACACACACACACACACACACACCACACACACACACACACCACACAACACACACACACACACACACACACACACACACACACACACACACACACAACACACCACACACACACAACACACACACACCACACACACGCACACACACACACACACACACACACACCACACACACACACACCACACACACACACACACACACCACACCACACACACACACACACACAAACACACACGCACACACACACACACACACACACACACACACACACACACACACACACGCACACACACACACACACACACACACACACACACACACACACACACGTCTTTACAAACGAAGACAAAAGGACAGGAACGTGTGCACACATGTTGGCATGCACACATGCAGAGGCATAATTATGTGCCTGTGCATGTGGTTCGCAAGCACACACACACACAAGCAGCCAGGCAGGCAGGCAGGCAGGCAGGCAGACTCACTCACACACACACACACACACACACACACACACACACACACACACACACACCGCTACACACACACACACACACACACACACACACACACACACACACACACACACACACACACACACACACACACACACATTTCGTAGTAGCACAATCCATGTAAGTCAATATTCGAACGCCTCGCCATCTCGTTAGATTAATTCTTGTTCCTGGATGTGACATGTCTTTCCAAATCTGTGCCTATTCATTTACTAAGTCGGGCTTTTATTTATTTTTTTTATTCATTTATTTATTTATTCATCATTCATTCATTCATTTATTCATTCATTTATTTATTTATTTATTCATCTATTTATTTATCTAACTGTAGTAGTATTAGGTGTAGATTTAAGATTAACAGGGAGTGTTTTCAATATCCGAGCTGTTGTTTAGCAAGTGATTTATTCTTCTAACTAGTATTACTGTGGCTTACTAGAATGTTTATCTCAGAAATTCTTCCTTTATCACAACTGGTTAATTTTAAAATCCCGTTTATATCAACGTTTAGACTTCAGAAAATCATATAAGTTTCAAACAGCTCTTAATTCTTTGCCGTTTAGTGAGTGTAGTTTAAAGTACCTAACTTTTTCAACACAATCCATTCCATTACATTCTCTAAACAGTGAGTACCTTTTCTTTGAAAACTTTCAAGGGCACCAGATCGTCTTTTCAGATAAGGATGCCATACAGCAAATGCGTATTCCACATGAGGTGTGCTTAGTGCTGTGTAAACTAAAAGCAAATGCAGGATCATCAAGATGGGATATTGTTCTTATTGAAAGTCCAAACACTTGATCATCTTTGTTGATAACACTTTGAGTGTATGTGTCAAATGATAATTCACTCCCCGATCCTTCTTTGTTTAAATTGCAGAAATTAGTTTTCTTTGCTATGTTGTCCACTGTCATGTGATATTCTTTGGCAGGATTCTTTTTGTAAGTATGAAATGATCGCACATTTTTAACACATTAAAATATCTATTCCATGTTCTGATCACTTCTGTGGTCCATATTAATCATTTTGAATTTAATGGCAATCCTGAGCATGTCCATACACCTTTGTATCATCTGCAAAAAGCATAAAGAGTCCAAGAACACTTCTTTGTGGAAGACCACCTCAGATTCGACATATGAGGACTGGATACTGCCTATTCTTACATCTTGAGATCTTCCTATCAGAAACACATCAACAAATGTTTCATAGGCGTGTATTTTCTGTTAAATTCCATGCACTTCGTTTCTAAATAATGCATACCTTTTCAACCTTATATACGTTATTAAGTTCTCTCAAAAAGTGTTTGAGAGTAGGCTTCACATTGTTTAATCCACATCCGTATATATATCATCTTTAGCTCATAAAAGTGTTTTTAAAATACTCTACATCCGTTTATGTCATGTTAAGCCCATAGAATAATGTGTTTAAAAACATCATCAGTTTTTGTGTCTTCATCGTTTCTAAACAGAATCAGTTCGATGTAAATTTCAATCTGGTACATTGTTCACATCTTCCTTTTCATTTTTTTCAGTTGCCCCAGAATTGTTTTGCAAACTGCCATTACCTCAGGTATTGATACACAGTGTCAGTTTTGAGGAAAAAAACATCACGGAGAAGAATTTCTATCTTCTTCAAAATACAGTTTGTAAACACATTTCTGTTTGGAACTATTTATTTAGTTTCTTTTATCTCTTTCACTTGTTTCAGTGCTTTATCCTAGTCTGTTACACAGTTTATTTTCCCATTTTGTGACGGTAATAATATCAAGCTACACAGTTTATTTTCCCATTGTGTAAAGGTAATGATATAAAATATGGTTATATTTTTTTACTATGAATGGGCCATAGAAGACTTTCAGTCCCCTTTTTATCATTGTCATATTTATAGTGCCTTTGTAGTTGGAGATCGCTGTTGTTTGTCATATGTTTTATGATATTTCTGTGTTAATGATGACATACATCCCATGTTTTCTGGATAACATTTTGAATCTCTGATCATGAATACATTCGTAGTCATTGACAACATATATGTATGTATGTACACACACACACACACACACACACACACACACACACACACACACACACACACACACACACTATATATATATATGTGTGTATATTATATATATATATATATATATAATATATTATATATGCATGCTTTGCTCCCCAGTTCTTCACAATATTACACGATATTACACAATATTACACGATATCACACAATATTACACGATATTACACGGTATTACACAATATTACACGATATTACACAATATCACGCAATATTACACAATATTGCACGATATTACACAATATTACACGATATTACACAATATTACACGATATTACACAATATTACACAATATTGCACGATATTACACGGTATTACACGATATTTTATTTGTCCTTATAGAATACAAGGAAAATTTGTTTGTGGAGCCATTATCAAATTTCACATATTACAACAAATTATAAAAAAAAGTATATCATTAAAAATATTCCACTCTTTGCACTGTGTTCAGTCATTCCTTGTCAATTCATTTATCCATCTTGTGTCAGTCTGTACATATACATAAATATTAACACATGCACCCACACATCCTACCAACCCTCCCCCACCTCCCACCACCCCAGACACACACACACACACCACACCAATACAGAATCACACGCACACACCCCGCCAAACCAGTGTCACTCACACACACACACACACACACACACACACACACACACACACACACATACACACACACACACACACACACACACACACACACACACACACACACACACAGAGGCGCACACATCACCACCACAAACCACCATCACATATGCAGTATTAACACAACACTTAAATAAACACCCCAACTGTAAAACAACGCTCCAAGTCAAGTATAAAAAAGAAAGAAAACAAAAACAATAGCACCATTCAAAAGATCAATAATGTTGAAAAATGTATAATTACTTAAACTGTAAAAGCAACCTACAGAGTTAAATACAAATCAGGAATAAAAGATTTACTGCTAAGTAAGATGTTTGAAGAGGTGAGGGGGTGAGAGAGAGAGAGAGAGAGAGAGAGAGAGAGAGAGAGAGAGAGAGAGAGAGAGCCAAAGGAGATAATTCATAGGGGTGTGAAAATTGGAAACGGACTTGTATGAACATTTTAACTATAAAACATAACATTCCCTATTAAACCAAGTACGAAATAAAAGAGCACAAAATTTCAATGCCAAGAAATGATATCACAAAAAGTATGATTGCTTAAGCAGTAAAACGAATACAATCAAGTAAAGATATTTGTGGTGAAAATGGCTTGGATGGTGGTGGTGGTGGTTGTGGGGGTGGGGGGGTGGTCCTTCACACACACACACACACACACACACACACACACACACACACACACACACACACACACACACACACACACACACACCACACACACACACACACACACACACACACACACACACACACACACACACACACACACACACATATATATATTATACACACACACACACAAACACACACACACACACACACACACACACACACACATATATATATATATATATATATATATATATATATATATATATATATATATGGTCCTTTTAATAACATAATAATAAACATTTAACTTGTTGTTAGAGAATCGTGGTTCTGCTAATCAAATGTAAATTGATATTACCTAATCTGCAAAATTAATATGTAATGTAAACACGTCTTTCCTAGATTCGTTACTTTTTAATGACATATTCTCTAGGTCCGTATACACCGAATGAGTTTCGTTCTGGGCACATAATTATCACCAACTTTTTTTTCTTTTCTTTTTCATTTTGGATTGGCCATTTATCATCCAGTTCATTTCAGTGCTTGTATGTATTTGCTTTTATGAGGCGCATCTGTATCTCCATCTTCGACAGTGTGTACCATGATGTATTTGCTTTATGAGGCGCATCTGTATCTCCATCTTCGACAGTGTGTACCATGATGTATTTGCTTTATGAGGCGCATCTGTATCTCCTTCTTCGACAGTGTGTACCATGATGTATTTGCTTTATGAGGCGCATCTGTATCTCCATCTTCGACAGTGTGTACCATGATGTATTTGCTTTATGAGGCGCATCTGTATCTCCATCTTCGACAGTGTGTACCATGATGGAGAGCATATGAACAAAAATAATCAAATCCAGCAAAACTACAGCATTTGAGAGAGAGAGAGAGAAGAGGAGAGAGAGGAGAGAGAGAGAGGGGGAGGGGGGAGGGAGAGAGAATGAGAGAGAGAGAGAGAGACACTTGACAGTTTGACACTTTGATATTTTATTGTCATTACCAAAGAGGTCTTTTGACAAGGGGGGTGGGGGTAACAGAACAATAACATTTCCCTCTTCCTTTCCTGCAAACAAATAGTACACATTCATTCCTAGTGTGTATCAAATCAAAGATTAACAAAAACAAATAATTTAGTAACATTCCTTATGTCCTCACGCACAGGAGAAATGCAGAAAGGTTAAAACAAAACAATCAAACAAAAATCTTAAGACTGACTCGACCATCCACTCAATAAAATGATGACATTGCATCTTACTGATCTCTTCCACATGCGATGAATGATAATATTCATTCAGATATCTCTTATAATGCATCATCTTGAATTTCACTATCCTTCATCTGTCTAATTTTCAATGCTTCCGCGATGAATCTCGCAACTGATTTAATTACAGCTTCATCATCTGATGATAACACGACAACGACATCTTGTCTTTTTGCTATATCTAACTGGAAAAATAAACAATTTGTCCACACTTCATTATAAGCAGTACAGTGGAACAGAAAGTGTTTTTCATCATCAATAATATGTCTACATGCAGAGCGAGGAGATTCTGTGGATGTTTCACATTCAAACCATCTTTTGTTCGCATTAAAACCTAAAGTTCTCAACCTAAATCTTGCGTAATTTATTCTGTGCCATTTATCTGTTATGGCATTGAGAGACTTTTCAGAATGAAACACATTTTTAAATGAGAAAAACCAGCGATATTTTTCTTTACTTTCCATATCTGAGTGCCAATTCTGTTTAAAAGAACAAATAAGCCTGTCTTTAAATTCTGCAATGAACTGTTGCTCATTTCCTACTTCCTGGGCCATCCACACTATTCCAAAACCCTGTTCTGAAAGGACTTTCTTTACTTTATGAGCCCAGTTTTGTCTACCTTTTTTTTCCATTTCTAAAAGCATCATATCATAGGCTTGCTTGCTCAGACGGGACTGGGGTAGCTTCAGATCTTCAACCAGTACTTAATACATTTCACAAATGTGCTGATATACAAAGGGTATCTGCCCATCTCTCCATATAAAACGGTGTTGGATGATTGAATAGGTACTTGAAGGAAACGCTTCGTAGCATATGTATGTACTTTTTCCATCTGCGAATTTTCATTTAAACCCCAAATATCAGCTACATATGTAAGAAGAGGTTTTACCTGTGTATCAAACATTTTCCAAAATATACCACAGTCTGTACAATTCAGTTTTCTCAGGGATTTCAGAATTTCAATAGTACCTTTTTCCCTTTTCTTAGAGATTCTTCCCATGCGTAACGGAAAGTTAATTTAGTTGAAAATATCATTCCAAGATATTTATATGAATTAACTACTTGAACATCTGCATTTCGATTATACCATTTTTTCATACACTGATAGATGGCCACCCATTCTAAAGACCACTATATTCGTCTTATCCAAGTTAACTGATAAACCTAAGCGGTCTGCTTCTTCTTTCAATACATTTAGTTGTTTTGCAAACCTACAACTGTTCCGGACAGAAGAACAACATCATCAGCATACAGTAATAAAATTAATCAAACTGCTCCAGGTATTATCTGGATACCAAGTCTTCCTTTGAGAGAGAGAGAGAGAGAGAGAGAGAGAGAGAGAGAGAGAGCAAAAAAAAAAAAGGAGGGGGGAGGGGAGGGTGTGGGATGAACAAGGCCTGAACTTGAAAGAACCTCCCACAATTATCCACGAGCCAACAGCGACCATACTTGCATTCTTCTATTCACGGGATTGACGCCAGCCTTCCCTTCGGACACACAAGAGAGAAAGAGAAGCAGAAC
Organism: Conus canariensis; assembly: GCA_033310375.1. NCBI lineage: Eukaryota > Metazoa > Mollusca > Gastropoda > Neogastropoda > Conidae > Conus > Conus canariensis. Next base: position 8,398,691 of record CM065741.1, read on the forward strand.
AGACAGACAGACAGACCAGGGACACAGACAGTACTGACGGGGCCATCCCTCCACAGCACCATGGCTGTCTCTCTGCTGCTGCCACTGCTGGCTGCTCTGACGGCATCACTGCCATCTGCTGTCCTCGGCGGTGAGTGTCGTGAAGTGGTGGACTGGGCTGGTTGATGGACTGGCTGGTGGATGGACTGATTAGTTGATGGACCCACTGGTTGATGGACTGATTGGTTGATGGACGGATTGGTTGATGGACAGGGTGGTCCAAGGACTGAACAGTTGATGGACTGGCTGATTGATGTACTGATTGGTTGATGGATTGGCTGGTTGATGGACTGATTCATTGATGGACTATCTGGTTGATGGGCTGGTCAGTTGATGGACTGAGCGGTTGATGGACTGGCTGATTGATGGCTTTAATGGTTGATGGACTGATCAGTTGATGGGCTGGCTAATTGATGAATTAAATGATCAAGGGACTGATCGGCTAAGACTGGCTGATTGATGGATTAAATGGTTGATGGAGTGGCTGATTGAAGGACTGACTGATTGATAGACTGACTTGCTGATGAACTGATCAGTTGATGGACTGGCTGATTAATGGGCTGGCTGATTGATGGGCTGATTGATTGATGGACTGATTGACTGATTGGCTAGTCAGTTGATAGACAGACTAATTGGTGGACTGACTATGGACTGACTATGAAGAGACTGACCCATTAATTAACAGGCCCAGTTATTTGCTGATTGGTTTTGTGAAGCGTTTAATTGACCCAACTGATCGACTGAATGAAAAGCAGGGCGAAATGGATGGAAAGGGCTGATCATTAATTGATTGTCCGAGTAATTGAAAGACTGGCTCAGTGTTGAAGAACATACTCTGACTGTATGCTTGTGAGTAAGTCCGTTGGTGAGTGCTCTGTCATTTAGAATTGCTGTAGATAATGACAGTACTTCGTTAAGTTATAAAACTTAGCACGTTGTCTTTATGTGGTAATGTCTCCCCTACAACCCCCCCCCCTCCAACCCCCCCTCTCTCTCTCTCTCTCTCTCTCTCTCTCTCTCTCTCTCTCTCTCAAATGACTGTGTAGTA
>CM065741.1:8404777-8407277 GCA_033310375.1 Conus canariensis
CTCTTCCAGACAACAGGTTGAAGCACTGGTTCATCTTCAGGGCTACAGGTAGGTCTTAAAGTCAACATTCCGTCAGCTGTTCCAAGCAATCGGAAAACAATTCTCCTGTTGGTGCCCACGAAAAACATAGTGTCCAGTTACAAACATTAGATGAGGCTTGCATAGAAAATAAAGCTGAATTGTGGCTGTTATGTGACTATTGATGGGAACAAGGGTCATATGAGATATGATCCACACGTGGACCCGCCATCGTTCAACCACGTGTTCTCTGTTTATCAGGGAGGGAGCTGCAGTTATTTCAAAACAAGGATAGGTGGTCATATGATTTCTTCTTACTATTGATAGTCTTCCAGGAAAGTCTCGCTTAATTTTAAAATTATTCCTCGACTGCTAGCTGGCCGCCTGCAGAAAGCATACGAGACTTCAATGTCAGGACACGCGTGCCGTGAAGTTCACATGGAACATCTCATCATTCATCGTTTACAAACACAATTAACAAGGAGATACAGAGCAAATATGGCTGCAAGCGCATCCGAACTACAACAGAAAGGATGCCTACTACCTCCTACCCAGACAGATCAAGGGAGCATGGGCAAGACTGAGGACAGGCCAGGCCAGACTCAAGCACCACATGTTCACAGAACTCCACGTTGGTGAGCCTGTAGGATGCCCCTGTGGCACTGCTCCAGCGCCTGTGGAGCACTTTCAGCAGGATGTCCCACACACCAATACCTCTGCCCGGAGACCAGGCCTGCACGACACACTACTGACAGAGAAGCTCTTCAGACATCGGGAGAGCCTCCACCACACAGCAACCTTTTTTTCTTTTTTTTTCTAAACTCGCATTTTAGTCAGGTAATATGAGAGCTCACATGTGCGCAGAAAGAAGACAAACGCGGAGATTTTTATACATATGTATAAGTCATATCCATGCATGACAAACGTAAATGATACATACATATTCTTGACACACTGCGAAAAGCAGAGGTATGTGTGTGTGTGTGTGTGTGTCGGGGGGGGGGGGGGGGGGGGGGTGAACAGCTGTAAAAGTTGTCGTGCACCCACACAGGGCAACCAACAGAGCATAAAGCACTACTGTAGGCTTTTGCGCGTGCGCGCTCGCGAGCGTGTGTGAGAGAGAAAGAGCGTGGACACTGCGCCCGCGAGCGCACGCGCCTAGGAAAATAAGAGTATTTCATTTTTGCAACATTAAATGTATCAATCATTGTGTAACTGCCTTGTATTTTTTTTAAAGAAAAAAGCCAGCCACACCAGATATGTGAACACAAAGCACTCATATTTGTTTCACAACATATCCTTTCCCCATTCAGTTCTTTTTATCGATGTACATGCAAAAACATTTTCCTTAGGTTCCATGAATGCAACTGAAGAAATAAAAAGAAGAATAGAATAGTAGATGCAAGTAACAGCGAACCAATAGATAAAGAACCTGAACAGCCTCAATTAGTAATTAAAAAATAAACGAAGGAACAAACCACAAACAGGAGAGGCACATGTGTACCTATAACTACATGCACACACGCATGTAAATACACAAAGACGTCTATGTAATATTTTTGCCTACTTGCTTTTTTGTCTGTCATCTCTAATAGAGGTAGTTTACGATAACATCACATATACGTATGAAGCCAGAAGCAGTTTCCATATCAGCTGTAAATATTATCAGGTATATAAGTGGTCATCAATCAGTTCTCTATAACAACTCCGTTTTAACACAAAATCACCGTACTGCATATATATTTTTGCACACATTCATCTGTTTCAAACCGCCCTTTTATATATTTTCTTAAGACTGGAAATAAAGGATGAGTCTTCTCAATTCTGCACTTGTACAAAAAGAATTCGGCACACACTATCAAGTAGTCAATGACATCACCCGTTTGTAAATTTGAATCAAATCCAAATAAAACAGTAAACAAATGGGGTAACTTTTGCTCCCATAAGAAAACCTAACACAGAGTAACTTTTATTCAAGACTGGCACAGCCTTTTAAACTTGAATGAAGTCAGACAAATACATAGATGAACAATCTAATATTGGGGGGGGGGGGGGGGGGGGGGGGGGGGGAACAAGCGCAGGCAACAACTGAACTGTCTTCACAGTAACGACTTGGCAAAGATTTGGACTTAAGGAGGAGGGGGGGGGGGGGGGGGGTTGAAGATGGAGAAACTGGGAACATGAAATTGAGAAAATATGTTGCAGATATGAAAACTCTTCACTAGCTGCATAAGGGAACCATCGCAATCCCTTTTGAAGGCAGATATATTTGTATTGCCTGCTCCGAGGTTTACTGTTCCCTGCCTCATTTCATTTCCAAATAAAACCAGTTTTCTACGCGCTGTGAAATGACCTGCGCTATGACAATTATCGTTTAAGAATTTTGTGAAGTCAATAAAAAAAAACTGTTGTTGTGTCGCATGAAAAAAACAAATGCTCAATTGTTTCCCTTTCAGATTTTCAAAAAGTGCATTTGTTACTG
>CM065741.1:8411696-8426696 GCA_033310375.1 Conus canariensis
TGTACATGCAAAAACATTTTCCTTAGGTTCCATGAATGCAACTGAAGAAATAAAAAGAAGAATAGAATAGTAGATGCAAGTAACAGCGAACCAATAGATAAAGAACCTGAACAGCCTCAATTAGTAATTAAAAAATAAACGAAGGAACAAACCACAAACAGGAGAGGCACATGTGTACCTATAACTACATGCACACACGCATGTAAATACACAAAGATGTCTATGTAATATTTTTGCCTACTTGCTTTTTTGTCTGTCATCTCTAATAGAGGTAGTTTACGATAACATCACATATACGTATGAAGCCAGAAGCAGTTTCCATATCAGCTGTAAATATTATCAGGTATATAAGTGGTCATCAATCAGTTCTCTATAACAACTCCGTTTTAACACAAAATCACCGTACTGCATATATATTTTTGCACACATTCATCTGTTTCAAACCGCCCTTTTATATATTTTCTTAAGACTGGAAATAAAGGATGAGTCTTCTCAATTCTGCACTTGTACAAAAAGAATTCGGCACACACTATCAAGTAGTCAATGACATCACCCGTTTGTAAATTTGAATCAAATCCAAATAAAACAGTAAACAAATGGGGTAACTTTTGCTCCCATAAGAAAACCTAACACAGAGTAACTTTTATTCAAGACTGGCACAGCCTTTTAAACTTGAATGAAGTCAGACAAATACATAGATGAACAATCTAATATTGGGATGGGGGGGGGGGGGGGGGGGGGGGGGGAACAAGCGCAGGCCAACAACTGAACTGTCTTCACAGTAACGACTTGGCAAAGATTTGGACTTAAGGAGGAGGGGGGGGGGGGGGGGGTTGAAGATGGAGAAAACTGGGAACATGAAATTGAGAAAATATGTTGCAGATATGAAAACTCTTCACTAGCTGCATAAGGGAACCATCGCAATCCCTTTTGAAGGCAGATATATTTGTATTGCCTGCTCCGAGGTTTACTGTTCCCTGCCTCATTTCATTTCCAAATAAAACCAGTTTTCTACGCGCTGTGAAATGACCTGCGCTATGACAATTATCGTTTAAGAATTTTGTGAAGTCATTAAAAAAAAAACTGTTGTTGTGTCGCATGAAAAAAACAAATGCTCAATTGTTTCCCTTTCATATTTTCAAAAAGTGCATTTGTTACTGTTCACAAGCATTTTTTCCAGGATAATATTTGTTGCAATTATTCCGTGAATAATTCTGAGCTGAAACCATTTCAATTTGATGTCCTTTTTTTTCTGCGCTTGGTAGAAAATATTTGTCCATTTAAATCGTCTAATGTTTCCAAGTTCCATTTCATACAACACTTAGGACTTCTGTTATCAGCAATTAGAATGTCATAGTAAGTCATTGTTAATTTCGTCACGCCCAAGATAATGTTTAGAGCTCTGGACATATTTTTGGATTTGTTGCTACCTATACAAATCTTTGTGTTGTTTTTTTTTAAATATGTTTTAATTGCACGTATACACCCGATGCACTCTATAAAGCTGGTTTTAACTTTATATTTATCAGTAAAATCTTCATAGGTCATGAATGCCCCAGTCGTGTTAACAAGGTCTGCTACACGATGTACTCTTTGTTGGAAGTAAACAGTTTTCTTATCAGTTTCAATGATTTCATTGTAGAAGATACTGTTCAGCAAGACAATCAGGCTGATGACTGATTTTTACTTTCTGAGCAAAGAAGTTGTATGCCTGAAAACCACCAGTCCAAAAAGCATCACAGTCTGTACGGGGAAAGTCCAGGCCAAGGAGATGTGTTGACATGATGCTCCGCCATCAGTCCAAAAAGCATCACAGTCTGTAAGGGGAAAGTCCAGGCCAAGGAGGTGTGTTGACATGATGCTCCGCCATCACGCTAACGGTGTCCACCTCCTGTATATCGCGCTCCTCATACACCAGACGCACAGGATGCACCACACGGCAAACAGTGGGTCTGAAGAAGACCACAGAGAGAGGGAAGAGTGTTGAAAAGAAGACTAGAAGGACAGAAGAAGATAGAACAGATCCATTAAGGACAGAAGACAGAACAGGGAAAATGCAGATAACACTGCATCAGGGACCTCACCCCTAACCTGTCTGACATAGGAGATATTACCAGGGGCATCGAATCCTACCACGCTGTGTTTAGGCAGATCAGCAACTTGGCTATACAGGGGCCTAGAAGCGTTTTCAAAAACTAGCCCCGACACCTATCCGCCCCCACTGATGCCACCGTCAGCATAACCCAAGTGGTCATTGTACCACATAAGCCCTCCGACCATGGCAAAGTCATAAACCCTGGAGAGAAAAGGAAACAGGAGGTAAGGGTGGTGGTTGGTGGGGTGGGGATACGAATCTGGGTGGTGGATGGTGGTAGGAAAACTGGTAAGGCAAAGCATCATTGACCGGAGCAGATTTTGTGGTCCTTGAATGCAGACGACTCTCAAAGCGCATTCTGTGCTTTCTTCGTGGTGCCCTCAAGAAAGTCAACCAGACTGCTGTTATTTCAGTGCTGGTTCTACAGGTTGACGTGTCTCTGCTTATATATCTTGAAAATCTCTCTCTCTCTCTCTCTCTCTCTCTCTCTCTCTCTCTCTCTCTCTCTCTTCTCTCTCTCTGTATGCATGTATGTAAGCACGCATGTATATATGTATGTATGACTGTGTGCATTACCTCGACAGTCCAACAAAGCAGTGTTGGTGCAGTCCACGGAGGAGGTATCAGTATACGCTGTAAACATGGATGCAACTTCCACTGACGCTTATGTCGTCCTGCCCGTGGACGTGGTGGGTCAGGAGTACTATGCCATGACCTACCGAGCTGACCCGGTGATTATGGTGATAGCTACAGAGGACGACACCCAGGTATCCATTAAATGGCCCCCATTTAGGCCAGACGGAATCGTCATCTTTGTTTTTGAAGGCCAGACATACCGGTGCGTCTCTCTCTCTCTCTCTCTCTCTCTCTCTCTCTCTCTCTCTCTTAGATGCACACACACACACACACACACACACACACACACACACACACACACACACACACACACACACCACACACACACACACACACACACACACACACAACCACCACACAACACACACACATCACATTACACCACACACACACCACACACACACAACACACACACACACTCATCACCTCTCACTCACCACACACACACACACACACACACCATCTCACTACCCACCCCACACACACACACACACAACACACAACACACACACAACCACACACGTTACCGCTCTCAGCTGAGTGGTTGTTACCCCTCTTAGCTGAGTGGTTGTTATCCCTCTTAGCTGAGTGGTTGTTACCCCTCTTAGCTGAGTGGTTGTTATCCCTCTTAGCTGAGTGGTTGTTACCCTCTTAGCTGAGTGGTTGTTATCCCTCTTAGCTGAGTGGTTGTTATCCCTCTTAGCTGAGTGGTTGTTACCCTCTTAGCTGAGTGGTTGTTATCCCTCTTAGCTGAATGGTTGTTATCCCTCTTAGCTGAGTGGTTGTTATCACTCTTAGCTGAGTGGTTGTTACCCTCTTAGCTGAGTGGTTGTTACCCCTCTTTGCTGAGTGGTTGTTACCCCTCTTAGCTGAGTGGTTGTTACCCCTCTTAGCTGAGTGGTTGTTACCCCTCTTAGCTGAGTGGTTGTTACCCCTCTTAGCTGAGTGGTTGTTACCCCTCTTTGCTGAGTGGTTTTATCACTCTCCGCCGAGTGGTTGTTACACAAGCCTTCCGACATGTGTTCCAAAGACAATCTTTATTAAGAACGCCAGATGTTTAAAAGGCATTGCGTACAGTTCAGAATGCGGTCAAGAATCATTCGTATATAATATGACTTGGAGCGTATTGCTGACTAGGTTCCAATGATTGATGATGACACACTGACAATAGCCTTGTCCATGACCAGACAGACAATGGATCACTCCTTCATGGGGGCAGCTTCCATATTAAAGAACAGGACTGCTAGCCTCCGTACAGTCTGTGTGGTGATATATCATAGCATAGTGATATATCATAGCATAGTGTTATATCATAGCATAGTGGTATATCATAGCGTAGTGATATATCGTAGCATAGTGTTGTATCATAGCCTAGTGATATATCATAGACGAGTGATATATCATAGCATAGTGTTATATCATAGTATGGTGTTATATCGTAGCATAGTGATATATCATAGCATAGTGTTACGTCGTAGCATAGAGATATATCGTAGCATAGTGTTCCGTCGTAGCATAGTGATATATCATAGCATAGTGATATATCATAGCATAGTGATGTATCATAGCATAGTGATATATTATACCATGGTGTTGTATCATAGCATAGTGTTATATCGTAGCATAGTGATATATCATAGCATAGTGATATATCACAGCATAGTGATATATCACAGCATAAGTGATATATCACAGCATAGTAATATATCATAGCATAGTGATATATCACAGCATAGTGATATATCACAACATAGTAATACATCACAGCATAGTGATATATCATAGCATAGTGTTATATCATAGCATAGTGATATATCATAGCATAGTGTTGTATCACAGCATAGTAATATATCATATCATAGTAATATATCATAGTATTTGTCATTATATGGACACAAAAGCTTTTCCATGGCCAATTGTAAATCAGATTCAGTCAACGTGTCTGTCTGCTCTTTCATCTTTCACTTGTAATCCTGTCGGCCTTGTTAAGCCCTGTCAGTGACCAGCGAGATTTTGAAAGGGTGGTGGTGGTGTGTGTGTGTGTGTGTGTGTGGGGGGGGGTCTAGGGGGTGTAACTCATCCTACCATACCTACCTATTTTTCTTTGGCACAGCCACAACTAGTGCTCTGAGGCTGCAGCATGCTTGCGTTTGCGCATACTTAGTGTAGTCCAAAAGAGTCAAACTTCAGCGTCCTGTGTATGAAGATAAAAGATACATATCTGAATGTCTCTGTATAGCAAGTACAATTACAAACGGACCTATACATGACTGTAAAATATGCAGACATACGTGTCTACAACTTGATTGTAAAATGAGTGGGTTTTTTTTTGTAACAACAAATTGTTATTAGCATCAATAAAAGTGTGGTTCGCGATGGTAGTCCGTAGAACTACCAATTTATGAACTTTTGTGTGTGTGTGTGTGTGTGTGTGTGTGTGTGTGTGTGTGTGTGTGTGTGTGTGTGTTGTGTGTGTGTGCGTGCGTGCGTGCGTGTGTGTGTGTGTGTGTGTGTGTGTGTGTGTGTGTGTGTGTGTGTGCGTGCGTTTGAGTGCGCGCGTGTGTGTGTGTGTGTGTGTGTGTGTGTGTGTGTGTGTGTGTGTGTGTACTTTGGTGTGTGTGTGTGTGTGTGTGTGTGTGTGTGTGTGTGTGTGTGTGTGTGTGTGTGTGTGTGTGTGTGACTTTTTGTTTAAGTCATCAACGACATTCTATGCTTTTCAATCTGCTGGAAATCTTTCATGGCTTGTAGATTATCATACCAGGACGCAATGTTGAAGTGTCATGATTTTGTATTGAATATTAATGAATAGGTATTTGAGAGGGACCTGTAGTCAAATGGCGGCAGAGCTGATGGACGGTTGTCAGTTCGAACCACGCTTGGGATTTTGTGTTCTCCTGCTTGAAACCCTTCAGTCCATCCAGCAGTACATGATACCTGATTCAGTTTGGGGACAGTAAAAGGCGGCTGAAGGAGGGAGAGGAAGGGTTCTACTTTCCGTCCATTCTATGCCCCAGACATGGCGAACCTCTGGCAGTTTAGTGCCCCTTCAGCCGATAGGTAAAGGGAACTTTTTTTTTTCTTTTTCTTCTTCTTTTTTTTTTTACTTGTGATTATGTTAATTTTTTTTTGAGAAATATTAGCGTTCAGATCAAAATTTACGGATACAATAATCGGACTTCTTTGCTTGCATGGGACGACAGAAATGGCGACACCTTGACAACGACCCTGGACAAGTTCCATACCTTACACATTAATCAAAGATATACTAGCAGTGATTTCATCGGAGCGTACATCACTTCTACCAAACCCATCGCTGCCATTAGCGGAAACCGGAGGGTACGTATCCCCCTCAATGCTTCATCGAGCGACCATTTGACCGAAATGCTGATGCCTGTGCCCACCTGGGGTAAAGACTTTGTTTCCACAAGCACTCCTGCCCGAGGCATTGGGGATGTCTACCGCATCGTGGCCTCAGAGAATGACACTGTGGTCCACATCAGTGGCATTGGCACCTTCCCTCTGCCAGTTGCCGGCGGTTTCCAGGTTGGAGTCTTTTAAACTTTTATTGTTGTTGTTTTTTCTGCCATCTAACATGCCATTTCAGATAGTTGCAACTTTAATTTTTCTATTTCTTTAAGTTGATGGGTCCATATGTCTTCATATAAGTCCTAACAGTCTCTGCAGTGCCTAAAACTATTCAGCTTACATTTTCGTTTGTTTGTCTGTCTGTTTCTTAGTTAGCTTTAGCTTTAACAGGCCTTTTCATATAAACGCATTTCGTAGCCGTGCGTGCATAAGTGCGTGCATGCGTGTGTGTGTGTGTGTGTGTGTGTGTGTGTGTGTGTGTGTGTGTGTGTGTGTGTGTGTGTGTGTGTGTGTGTGTGTGTTGTGTGTGTGTGGTGTTCGCAGTGTGGTGGTGGTGGTGGTGGTGGTGTGTGTGTGTGTGTGTGTGTGTGTGTGTGTGTGTGTGTGTGTGTGTGTGTGTGTGTGTGTGTGTGTGTGTGTTAAACGGTTCTGATCTTCTACAGCTTTCTACTTTCGCGATGCTTCTTATTGCACATTCCATCAGTAACAAGAAAGAAAAAAATGATATCAGAACTTTATTCTTTGTTCATTTTGTTTGTTTCTTTTTTTCTTCCCTGAATTTCATTGAATTCAAAATCACTTCATCCCTTTCTCCTCATATGAGACGAAAGGGGATAAACGGAAAATAATATGAAGCTGAGAGACCACGAAATAAGTTGAATGAATAGATTGTACAACAGACGTAACAGTTTACGATCTATTGGCTGTCTTCAGGCAGGACAAACAAGCCACACACAGACATTCACACGCAGCGCGCGCGCGCTCACACACACGCACACACACACACCACACACACACACACACACACACACACACACACACACACACACACACACACACACATTTACTCACTCGTTAACTTGCACACACACAAAACCATACATTTGTTAATCGTAGTCGTACTTTCATGATAGCACTTTGTTCTTTGTGTGCCTGGTATCCTCATCATGTGATTCCACCTAGACTTTTTTCCAGTGAATGTAGCATTCCTAGCGAGACTGAAAGGAATATTTGCTTTGTAATATGGGCTCTACATCTAATTCAGTTAGTTGTGTTTTTTTTAATTACGAACTACCCACTCCTTTCCAAATAGTCCCGACAAAATGTGATATGAGTATCAGGTATGAAAACAATGGATTGTATGACCGATCCGTATCACAAGTTCGCCACAAACCTTCGTAATAAAAGATTACACCATGTATGCCACAGATTTTGAGTGTATTCAAAACAGTACTTGGAACACACTGATGGGAATGCTTAATAATTGAAAGCCATAATGATAGCAAGAAACTCTGCTGTAAATATGGAATAGCCTTACCCAATGTGATAGTTTTCTTATATATATATATATATATATATATTATATATATATATATATATATAATATATATATATATATAAACAAGTAAAGAAGTCCACATGCCCGTGCCTGTTTCTGCCACTTTATTTCATTTTCAAATTTTCGGCTTTTCAGCCTTCATCAGGAATCTGCACATTCGAAAAACAATAAGCTATCACACCATTGGCGCTCCCATCCATTTCACACTTTTTACATTTTTACATTTCTATTGTTCCTTCCACACACACATACACAGTCAAGTATGCACCACCCAGCAAACCACACACACACACACACACACACACACACACACACACACACACACACACACACACACACACACACACACACATTCACATACATACACACATTCACACACACGTACACACACATACATAGACACACCCACACACGCACACACATATATACATATTTACGCACACACACAAAAACACACTCACACACACACACACACACACACACACACACACACACACACACACACACACACACACACACACACACACACTAAATAGCATACAAGGCAAATCTTACATGCACACACACTCACTACATCACTCATACCCCACTACATCCACCACAACCACACCCACACACACTCCACCCATCATACACACCTCACCGCCAGTATATCTACATGTAGTATGAACTCTGCAGTGTGCTTGTGGTTCAGACGTTTGCTTCCACAAGAAAGAGTCGGTGTTCTGTGGATGATTGCTGATGAGCGAGTGTGCCTGTGCATCACTGACGAATGGAATGACAGGTAGTCAAACGGGCGGTGGGTAAACGGATGGATGGGCTGATGATGTTCTACAGCTGGCATTCAGCTGTTGGATGAAAAGACTTGCCAGGCACGTGCTTGGATGGATTGGTAGGTCTACGGATGCAGTTTTTTTTTTTTTTCAGGAACTTGACAGAGGGAAAGCCGTACACGCAAAAATGACAGCCAGCAAGCCTGTGATGATAGCCATGTTCACCAAGAGTTGGCAAAATGATGGTCCATACAAAGGAGACCCCGCCATGACGCTTCTTCTCCCCGAGCCTCAGTATGCCTCGGACTACACCTGGGCCGCCGTGTCCGCTCCCAACGGAGAGTTCGTCAACATGGTGGTCGTCGTCATCGAAAACAGCGAGAAAGACGACCTGCAACTGGACGGGGATTACGTGACGTGGAACGAAGAGGTCGCAAGCGCGCGCGCGCGCGCGCACACACACACACACACACACACACACACACACACACACACACACACACACACACACACACACACACACACACTCACACACACACTCACGCACAAACACACACACGCACGAACACACACACACACACACACACACACACACACACACACACACACACACACACACACACACACATACCTATGCACGCACGCATACACGCACGCATACCGACTCATCACACACACACACAAACACACACACACACACGCACCCCTCTTTGTCTCTGTCTCTTTCTCTCTTTCTCTGCCTCTCTCTCTGTCTGTCTGTCTCCCAATCTCTGTCTCTCTCTCACTCTGTATACATATATATATATATATATATATATATATATATATATGAAAAACACCACACACACACACACACACACACACACACACACACACACACACATATATATATATATATATATATATAGTATATCTGTATATAGACAGATAGATAAATAGGTAGGTAGGTAGAGAGGTAGATAGAGATATATTGCAGGGGGAGGGGGGGGGGGGGGGGCTAACAATTCCTTTAGATGCAAAATAAGGCGACTGCAGGCGGAAATCTGAACAAGCCTGAAAAAGTTTTTGGGTACTACATCCGCCAAACATGAACAACCGAATCACAAGACAAAGGACGACGCGTTTGGACCTCTTAGGTCTTCTTCAGGCAAGATAAACAACACAGACCAACGAAAATGAAGAACGAGCACTGACTTATCGGCTCACATTCGGCGCAAGATGGGCGTTGAATGAAAAGATTATGAACAATTCCCGTTATTGTTGCAAAAAATATAAAGAAAGGGACCAGCTAAAATAAATGAAAGAAAGAAAGAAAGAAAGGAGAGAATATTAAACGCAAAACTTTAAGACGCTGTGGAAGTTATAAACGAAGGAAAGTGGGAATGAAGAAACGGGCATTAGAATATAAACATAAAATGCTCTCATGGCAACGACGGCGGACCATTACAGTCTGTCTTTAAAACAGAAACATTGCATTGCCCGGCCAGAAGCGCCTCTCGTCCACTGACTCGGACTCGTCAGTGGGATCCTTCTGATTTTGTGGATCCTCTCTTTGGATGAAAAGAAGAATACCATCTGTAATATATTGTATGGTGTTCCCAACACCGATGGTTCAGAAACAGAATTAAATGGCATCTCAACACTGCCAGTGAAGGAGAGAACGGCAAAGTGATAAGGAATCCTTTGTAAGGAAATAAAAGTAACAAACTAACAACAAAACAAAGGGTAAAAGCATTACGTACAGAATAGTGTGTGTGTGTGTGTGTGTGTGTGTGTGTGTGTGTGTGTGTGTGTGTGTGTGTGTGTGTGTGTGTGTGTGTGTGTGTTGTGCGCGCGCGCCCGCGCGCGCGCGCGTGAAAACAACTTGATAAAACCAAATCAAATCTAAATACTATCGCTGCATACGAATGTATGCATACATACATGTGGGGTGAGGGAGGAAATGTGGGAAGATGGGTATGGGCAGTGTATGGGACAGAGTGGTGCTTACGGTGTTGGGGATGGGAGAGTTGGTATTGGCCATGCATAAACCGTGATGAGCCCAGTGAAAAATGAGTACTTTCCATACATTATATTGAAAGAAAAGTTGGTGGAGGGGGAGGTTTACGTTTGATAGTAATACATTTGGCTTTATTTCGTACTCTTGCGGCACAACCTACATCAGAATATACTTATCACATTGTGTAAAGAGAATCTAACCTCAGGCAGTCATTCCCCTGACCGCTGGGGTCGTTGGGGGGACGTGATGAGGCAGCCGCCGTTTCTCTCCAGGCTCTTCTGTTGGTAGCTGTCGTGAGGAGATCTGGCATGGTCATTTTGGTCCAGTCCAGAAGCTAACGTGGGTTATTGTAAAAAAAAAAAAAAAAAGAAAGAAAAGAAAACAAAACAAAACAAAGTTCAGAAAAGGGATGGCTATAAACAAGTATTACATTTTGAGAGTATTTTGTTGCATATGCTTTGAAAAAAAAAGTATCTCAAACTAAACCGGAGGCTCAATCTTCATATAGCAGGTGATTGTTAAGTCAAATGAAATTCACATGTCTAGCTAAAGCTTCATTTCCGAAATTATTCTCATCGTACCCTTTCACGTGAGTTCGCTTTTTCCTTCGGTACCGTATGCATAACGAGACAAGATGCCATAACATCATTTCAGCTTCCCAAAGCAAAAATAATCCATCAATCATTTTTCATTGTCTCTTTTTTAAGACTGATTTTTTTTTAGCAGGAAGGCCATAAAACAAACTGTTTGAGCCCACGTGAAACAGAAAGTCAACAACAGCATCGCCATTGTCACAGACAAGGAATCAGCGCCATAACCAAAACAAAAACAAAAAATGCGTGAAGACGCAAAAATTTGTCTCCTGAAACAAGAGAGTATTCCCACCACATGTCCATTTATTTTCATTTTTCAAATTCTCCATAAATGTGTGGTGCGCATATATATATATATATATATATATATATATATATATATATATATATATATGATCAAAGTGAGTTGTAAAGCCACGTTTGGACATTCAGTGTCTGAATTCTAAAATATTCTGTATATTCGTAGACCAGCACAGATATACTGCAAACGAGATATTGGCTATTGACGGTTCATTGACAGAGATGATAGACCATGGTTTGTTTGTTTGTTTGTTTATTTGTTTGCTTTAAGAAAAGAGAAGGAAGCCAGTCGATGGTGCTACTGAAAACATGGTAAAATGCCAATAATTGCAGAGAACAGAGAGTCAGGTGATGCTTGCATCATACTAAACACATAACACACCAATCAAATTTCGGCCAAAATGTCTTCATTATATGTCAGGATTAACAACCATGAACACTGTACAAACAGTGTCAGGATTAACAACCATGAACACTGTACAAAACAATGTCAGGATTAACAACCATGAACACTGTACAAAACAATGCTCTCCTGATAGCTAGCAGCTGAAGAATTCTCATGCTTATCAACTGACAGCCAGAGAGAGAGAGAGAGAGAGAGAGAGAGAGAGAGGGGGAGAGAGTGTGTGTGTGTGTGTGTGTGTGTGTGTGTGTGTGTGTGTGGTGTGTGTGTGTGTGTGTCACTTAGACATTGAAACCTCGTATGTTCACTTGTCACACAGCAACCTGTCGATGGCTCCACCAAAGTTCAC
The DNA here is from genome assembly GCA_033310375.1 of Conus canariensis. Classification (NCBI taxonomy): domain Eukaryota; kingdom Metazoa; phylum Mollusca; class Gastropoda; order Neogastropoda; family Conidae; genus Conus; species Conus canariensis. The sequence continues at coordinate 8,423,769 of CM065741.1, forward strand.
CTCTGGACGATTGTAGCGCCTGGCTCTCACAACCTCTACCACCCTGACCCCTTGGTGACCTTCATGCTGCTCGCCACCGGTACTCGCAGTTATGATTCCTACGCCTTTCTTGGAGGCATGCGTCTGGCACCGATTAACGCCGTGAGTGTCTGCACGTGTCTTGGTCACTTAGTTGTGATAGCAACGGCCGGTTCTGTTCAGTTCAGCTCGATGGTTAATTTAACGTCTGTTGATCGTCGACAATATATGATGAGAACAAAAGGCAGCAGAGATCACTGGGAATGTCAGACCTACTGTCTCTGGTCATTTTCCCGCAACTCTCTCCTTCACATGTTAGAATCTAGACACTGCACTGAGAATACATCTGAAAACACTTTTTGAAAAATCACAATAGTGTGACCAACTCTGATGGGTAATAGCGTGTGCGATGTCCGTAAAACATATGCCATAGAAGATATGGTCAATGTTTTCAAAATGTCCAGTATCCATAGCTTTTAACTTGTGCAGCCCTGTTCACACTGGGCAGTCTTAAAGTATATGAGGGACAGACGGTTTTCTCTGACGTATACACCTAACATCAGGAGAGAATGTTGCGTCCCATTTGTTTAATTAACAGCGGGTGTAATGATGATGTGATCGTCGCCGTTTTCCATTTCATTTCATGTTGATTGCAGCCCCAGTCGATCACACTGACCACATAGTATGCATGTAGAAGTGGGATGGATTGCTTTTGTCATTTGTGTAGTTAGAAACATTTGAACACGCTTCAAGCACTAGCGTCTTGTTGTTCACATTTCCACATTTACTGTAAAAGCTGTATATGATCGGAAATTGGAAAGACATTTATTTAAAACAAGTGGAACGAATCTCACGTGGGCACCTGTATCTGCAGTCCTGGCAGGTCTACAAGGAAGACACACTGTCCACAATGAAGGTACACTGTCCACAATGAAGGTACACTGTCCACAATGAAGGTACACTGTCCACAAGAAGGTACACTGTCCACAATGAAGGTACACTGTCCACAATGAAGGTACACTATCCACAAGGAAGACACACTGTCCACAATGAAGGTACACTGTCCACAATGAAGGTACACTGTCCACAATGAAGGTACACTGTCCACAAGGAGACACACTGTCCACAATGAAGGTACACTGTCCACAATGAAGGTACACTGTCCACAATGAAGGTACACTGTCCACAAAGAAGGCACACTGTCCACAATGAAGGTACACTGTCCACAATGAAGGCACACTGTCCACAATGAAGGTACACTGTCCACAATGAAGGCACATGTCCACAATGAAGGTACACTGTCCACAATGAAGGTACACTGTCCACAATGAAGGTACACTGTCCACAAAGAAGGCACACTGTCCACAAGGAAGGCACACTGTCCACAAGGAAGGCGCACTGTCCACAAGGAAGCGCACTGTCCACAATGAAGGCACACTGTCCACAAGGAAGGCACACTGTCCACAAGGAAGGCGCACTGTCCACAAGGAAGGCACACTGTCCACAAGGAAGGCACACTGTCCACAATGAAGGCACACTGTCCACAAGGAAGGCACACTGTCCACAATGAAGGCACACTGTCCACAAGGAAGGCGCACTGTCCACAAGGAAGGCACACTGTCCACAAGGAAGGCGCACTGTCCACAAGGAAGGTACACTGTCCACAATGAAGGCACACTGTCCACAATGAAGGCACACTGTCCACAATGAAGGCACACTGTCCACAAGGAAGGCACACTGTCCACAATGAAGGCACACTGTCCACAATGAAGGTACACTGTCCACAATGAAGGTACACTGTCCACAATGAAGGCGCACTGTCCACAAGGAAGGCACACTGTCCACAAGGAAGGCACACTGTCCACAAGGAAGGCACACTGTCCACAAGAAGCACACTGTCCACAATGAAGGCGCACTGTCCACAATGAAGGTACACTGTCCACAATGAAGGCACACTGTCCACAAGGAAGGCACACTGTCCACAATGAAGGTACACTGTCCACAAGGAAGGCGCACTGTCCACAATGAAGGCACACTGTCCACAAGGAAGGCACACTGTCCACAATGAAGGTACACTGTCCACAAGGAAGGCACACTGTCCACAAGGAAGGCACACTGTCCACAAGGAAGGCACACTGTCCACAAGGAAGATACACTGTCCACAAGGAAGACACACTGTCCACAATGAAGGTACACTGTCCACAAGGAAGGCGCACTGTCCACAATGAAGGCCCACTGTCCACAAGGAAGGCACACTGTCCACAATGAAGGCACACTGTCCACAAGGAAGGCACACTGTCCACAAGAAGATACACTGTCCACAAGGAAGACACACTGTCCACAATGAAGGTACACTGTCCACAAGGAAGACACACTGTCCACATGAAGATACACTGTCCACAAGGAAGATACACTGTCCACAAGGAAGATACACTGTCCACAATGAAGGTACACTGTCCACAAGGAAGACACACTGTCCACAATGAAGGTACACTGTCCACAATGAAGGTACACTGTCCACAATGAAGGTACACTGTCCACAAGGAAGGCGCACTGTCCACAAGGAAGGCCCACTGTTACCTCTTAGTTTCTTCTGTTGTCGGTCATCCGCGTTATTTAAGCCAAACTGACCATGGTAATCATGTTGATGGTCATACTGATGGTTATGCTTGCGTTGACATCAAGTCAGTGATTATTAATATTATTTTCATATTATCATTTTTGTTTCTATGTTCCTTGTCTTGATACGGCGCTAGTGTTTTATTTGTTTATCATTATTTTTTATTACCATTATTCTGTTCGGGCAATGGTACAGTTACTAGAAGACAAAAAGCAGAACAATGATAGCTTCAAAGCGGGGGTGACTGTAGCCAGTAGCTGAAGCATTGGAGCAAAAGTAGGGTTACCGGA
>CM065741.1:8431696-8439447 GCA_033310375.1 Conus canariensis
TAGTTACGACTTGATAAAGATTTGGACTTGAGGACTTGACTTCCGCTCACCGAAGTAGTCGACGTGGTCTGACGAGAGCTCCGCAACACGACAGGCTTTGAAGTCTTATTTGTTACCTCCATGTTCTGCAGTCTGTGAACTAAGCTGTTTCTTATCTGGAATATGTGAATGGAACTATTGTGCGGGAACAACTGACTTTCTTTCTGTGGAGACTGCGACATGGTGTGTTAGCTTTCTGTGTGGCAAGATGGAGTGATGCAGATGTTAGCGGTGAGGTGAGCGTGGCGCTATAGTTTTTTTTCCCCCCTTCTATTTCTCAAGAGATGAACAATTAAGATTACCAAGACGCAACATTTATTAAACCTAAGATGTACAATGGCAGGAGAATACATGAAAAATGACCTCCACCATTTCTAGATATTTTACGGGAAGAGGAGGTGAAAAGCGGAAACCGTCTTCGTCGTCGAGTGAAGTGAGTACCCCCAGCCCGAGTCAAGAGAGCAGAACCATGAGCAAGAAGCAGAAGCAGGATTTAGACAGTAGCGTAGATGACATGACAATGCAAGACACTCTGTGCGAAATCAAAGCGGCTCTGACGAAGCTGTCCACGAAGGAGGATGTTCATCAGCTGAGAGAGGAGATGGAGAGACTTAGAACTTCACTGACAAACAGGATAGAAGTGCTAGAGAGCAATGTTATGGACCTACAAAATGAAAATGACAAACTTTCCTCTGAGGTTTCCAAAACTCGCGCAGAGAATGCAGAACTTAAAGCGCAACTGGCCGAGATTTCGAAAGAAACCAGCTCTCTTAGAAGTGTGCAAAACGACAACGAACAACACGGCCGGTCGTGGAACGTACGTGTGTACGGTATTAGAGAGGCGCAGGAGGAGACAGCAGAGGACTGTGTCAAGAAATGTGTTGAGGTGTTTTCTCAAAAACTTGGCGTCTCTGTGTCGGCAGCTGATGTCGAGGTGGCCCACCGGTCGGGGAGGATGTCCACGGGAGGCGCGAGGCCGCGCCCCATCATTCTTCGCTTTTTTTCACGGAGGAAGCGCGGAGAGGTGTTGACCGCCCGGAGAAAACTGAAACAGACCGGAGTGACTGTAGCAGAGGACTTGACCCAGGCCAACTACAAGCTGTTGAAGAAAGCCAGTGCCCACTCTGCAACAATGGCCACTTGGTCATCAAATGGGAAAATATTGGCAAAATTGAAAAATGGAAAGACACTGAAAATAGATTTAAAGATGGACATCGATTCCTATTTCAGGAGAGAAATGGCGTGAGTGTAGTTGAAATGATTATATATTCTTTTTTTGATGTAGCGAGCGTGTGTGTGTGTGTGTGTGTGTGTGTGTGTGTGTGTGTGGTGTGTGTGTGTGTGAGTGCGCGCGCGTGTGTGTGCGGGTGAGTGTGGTGGGTGTGTGTGTGTGTGTGTGTGTGTGTGTGTGTGTGTGTGTGTGTGTGTGTGTGTGTGTGCGGGTGGGGGGGGGGGGGGGGGTTGTGTGTGGGGAAGGGGCGGAGGAGGCATATACTTATCGTCAGTTTATTTTTCAGCACACGAAGTTAATAATCCTTTTTTCATCTCCTTTTTCTTTATTCATTTATTTTATCGCCCCCTCTCTCCCTCCTCTCCTCTCTCTCTCTCTCTCTCCTCTCTCTCTCTCACCACCACCGCGCGCACGCGCGCCACCACACACACACACACACACACACACCCTCTCTTTCTCTCTCTGCTCACCCCCATCACTCCGCCATCTCTCTCTCTCCCTCCTCTTCCTTTCCCTTGCCGCACAGACCCACACAAAGAACCCCATGAGTTCAGACGTATGCATAAAATACCCTCTAGGTAAAATGCTCTTGTGATGGTCTGTGTTTCTGTTTCATCACTGGGTTTAGTTTCACTTACAAGAAGAGAATGATTGTTCACTGCTGGTTGTGCGGTGAATTTACATACTCTTCTCTCCCCCCCCCCCCTCTCTCTCTCTCTCTCTCTCTCTCTCTCTTGTAACGTTGGTATATTCTCTGTCGCCATCAAAGAGATGTTAGGTAACAGACTTAATGTTGTTTCCCTAGAACATGTAACTAATGAAAAAATGCAATATAAGTAGAGATCGTGCGCGCGCGCGCACGCACGCGCGCACAGACAGAAGACACACATCTCTTCAGAGAAAGAGGGAGGGGGAGGGCAATTCCCGGTCTCCTCTTCAGCTTCGTTCTCTTCTACTCTTCCCGTCGCAGCGCTCCTGCTCCCACCCCGGCTTCCACCCACTCCCCCCTTCCTCTTCACAGTCTGTACGGTTCTTCTGTTGTGTCTACTTCAGCAGAACGCATCGGCAGAAGATATTGATCCCCTCCACCCAATCTCCCTCCTTATCTTTTTTTTATTTTTTTTAAAAAATTATTTCAGATCTAATATTGTTGAACAATGATGATCACTGAAGCTGTTGGAGGATGCCTGCAGACAAACAGTTACTGGGAGAGGTGGATTAAGGATACTGATAAGAAGCGATGATGACAGTGTTGCTGGATATCATTCCTCCCTTACTGCTCAATGATAATGTGGTGGTGTGTGGCTAGATGATGTTGATGGGTGAGGTTGAGGGGTGAGGCTGGCAGATGTAGTTTCAAAAGGGGTGCCTGGGTAGTATTGTTGGCAGATGTTCACAGATAATAACGACAGGAGGTAATGGTATATGAGGTTGATGAGATATGTCGGACAAAAGATGCGGATGGCAGAAAATGAGGTGTACTGTTGATGGATGACGTTGACAGATGAAACTGATCGATGATTTGATGGAGAAACTGATGGAAGATGTCGGATAGATCAGTGGAGTGGATAAATGACTCAGTGGGTAGTACGAATCAGATATATTGATTTATGATATTAATTAAGGAGGTAGACTGGCAAGATAATGTTGACCGAAAGTGAGAGAGGATGTGGATGAACTTTATCGATTCTTTAAAGGATTGATGGTGTTGATATGCAATAAGATTTGATCATATTGATTGTTGCATTGGATGATGTTTAAAGCCAAGGTTGATCGGTGACATTGATTGGCAATACTGGTGGAAGATGACGAACCATTTCTGTATGCAACAGTGAAGATTATACGAAAGAAAAAACATTTGTTAGAAGATAATGTAAATCTCTCTCTCTCCCTCTCTCTCTCTCTCTCTCGCTCGCTCGCTCGCGCGTTCCGCATTGCTCTCCATGCTCCTCCGCTCGTCGCTTTGCCTCTTCTCTCTCTCTCTCTCTCTCTCTTCTGCTCTTCTCCTCTCTGTTCTCTCTGCTCTCTCTTGTCTTCTCTCTTCTCTTCTGTTCTTCTCTCTCTCTTTCTGTCTCCTTCTCTCTTCTGTCTTCTCTCTCTCTTTGTCTCTTCTCTTTCTCTTCTCTCTCTCTCTCTCTCTCTCTCTCTCCTCTCCTCTCTCTCTCTCTCTCTCTCTCGTTCGCTCGCTGGCTTGTTCCGCTTTGCTCCTCTCCATGATAAACTTTAATAAAAGTATTGCAATGAGACTTTTGCTTTTGTCATCTGTCTCGTATATTTGTCAATAGGAATCTAATGCTGATGAACAAAAATCCCTGATGGGGATGGATGATGCTGATGGATAAATGTTGACAGGAGATGTGGAAGAATGATCTCGATGGATAGTATTAGAAATGATGTCATTGTGTTGGGTGTTGGTTATGTTTGCAACATATGATAATAGGTGAAGCAGATTATTGCTGTGCATGAATGATATCCATGGATAAGGTTATTAAACTATGTTTGTGATTAGATGTTTATAGAGAATGCTGATTGGGAAGGTAGCTCCATTTATATGAGCAGTCAATAGCTGACATTGACGGAAGGTAATCATGGATGATTTGGATGAGGTAAGCAGGATGGGTGGTGCTGATGTGGTGAGGTTGATGTGTAGTGAGGAAGGATGGAGTTGGAGGATGAAGCAGATTGATGACTTGGGGAACAATGATATATGGAGGGTGAGAAAGAATGTTCCGACAAGGTCATATTAATTAGTTATATTGATACAGGATGCTAACCGATCAGGTTGATTAGTAATATTGCTAGAGGTGGTCGGGTGAACTCCAGGCGGGATGTTGATAGTATCTTATTATGTTGTTATATGATATTGATGTCTGAGTTGACAGATCAGGTTATATAGAGATGTTGAAGCGCTACCTGATAAATGTTAGCGACGATCTGATCCTCTTTTTTGTATGTACCAGTAACGTTCTATGAAAAAGTTTGTCACAAACTAATATACGTTAGACAGGCGCGGGTTCGTGCGCGCGTGCGCACCGTCCCCCCTCCCCCCCCCCCTCCTTTTTTTTTTTTTATGATAGATCAGCATGGAAACAAGGAAGAGAAATTTTTCCTATGTTCTGCTCTTTTCTCGTACCGCGTAAAAGTTGTTCTGTAGAAGTCGCTACAATTTTTTTTTTGTTTTGTTTTGTCGTGCATTGATGGACAACTTCTCTTCTTTCTTGGTAAGACGTCATTACTGTCATGCGGTGGTGGTTACACTATTTGATGTTTTTTTCATTACGTCTACATCTACAATGTTTTTTCTAAGTCTACATCTACAATGTTAAAAGGCAAAGCTGATGGGTGCTGTACAGAGAAATGGGTGATATAGACGGGGAACACGAATTACTAATGCTTGATGGCTGAATTTGCTCGTTTTGTTTTTTCTTTGAAAAGTTGTTTTTGATAATCTGTGCTTCTTTAATTGTGTTGATTTTGAAATGAAGTATGGAGTTTTCATGGCCATGTTCATAAGCTATGCAAAGTGGTATTAAGAGGAGAAGAGGAGTGGACTGTGTGTATTGTTTAGACGTGATTTTTTCTTGGTAATGAAGGTGTTGTCATTGATGTTACTGTTGTTCTAACTCTTGAAAGGCTTTGACAAAATTATGCTTTTATACATGACCTTATTTAGTAGGAGATTTTCCCCTCTGACCCTGTTTTCTTTCTTCCTTGAAACATTTATCAAACCCGACTTTCTGCTATGGGAAATTACCAATGGTGCATAACCCCATTTACCCTCCCCCCTCGTCCCCCGTCCCCCCCCCCCCCCCCCCTTCCCAAACTATTGATCAAACCCGACCTGCTGTTATTGAAATACTCATGGTGCATAACCCCACTTACCCTCCCCCCCCTGCTCCCCCCTCCCCCCCCCCTGTCCTCCCCCCCATCCCCCCCCCCCCCCTCCCCCCGAAACATTATCAAACCGACTTACTGTTATTAAATACAATGGTGCATAATCCCACTTACCCTCCCCCCCCTTCCCCCTGCCCCCCTTCCCAGAAGCATTTATCAAACCCGACTTCTTATTAAAATACACATGGTGCATAATCCCACTTACCCTCCCCCCCTGCTCCCCTTTCCCCCCGCCCCCCCTTCCCAGAACATTTATCAAACCCGACTTTTATTAAAAAACACATGGTGCATAATCCCACTTACCCTCCCCCCCTGCTCCCCATCCCCCTCGCCCCCTTCCCAGGAACATTTATCAAACCCGACTGTTATTAAAAACACATGGTGCATAATCCCACTTACCCTCCCCCCCCCCCCTGCTCCCCGTCCCCGTCCCCCCCCCCCCCAACATTTATCAAACCCGACTTATTAAAATACACATGTGCATAATCCCACTTACCCTCCCCCCCCTGCTCCCCCCGTCCGCCCCCCCCCCCCCCCCTCTCAAACATTTATCAAACCCGACTACTGTATTATAAATACACAATGGTGTATAATCCCACTTACCCTCACCCTCCCCCTCCATGCTCCCCCCCCCCCCTTCCAGAAGCATTTATCAAACCCGACTTGTTATTAAAATACAATGGTGCATAATCCCACTTACCCTTCCCCCCCCCCCCTGCTTCCCTATCCCCCCCCCCCCCTTCCCAGAAACATTTATCAAACCCAACTTGTTATTAAAATACACATGGTGCATAAACCCACTTACCCTCCCCCACCCCTCTCCCCCTTCCCTGTCCCCCCCCCCCCCCCTCCAAAACATTTATCAAACCTGACTTACTGTTATTAAAATACACATGGTGCATAATCCCATTTACCATCCCCCCCACCTGCTCCCTCTCCCCTTCCCTGTCCCCCCCCCTCCTCCCAAACATTTATCAAAGCTGACTTACTGTTATTAAAATACACATGGTGCATAATCCCATTTACCATCCCCCCACCTCCTCCCTCTCCCCCTTCCCCGTCCCCCCCCCCTCCCTCCCAAACATTTATCAAAGCTGACTTACTGTTATTAATATACACATGGTGCATAATCCCACTTACACTCCCCCCGCTCCCCCATCCCCTGTCGCCTCCCCATCACGCTTTGCACGTGACAAAAATAAGTCGCCCCAATACACCTGTCCTTGAAGACAGTCAGCTGAATTGTGTTCACAAGTACATTGAACTTGAGGCACACACACGCGTGCGTGAGCGCGATTCCACACCCCATCGGCACCCGCGCACTCCTTTCCCTTTCCTTTCTTATTAGTGAGGGTACGTTGTGTGTGCGCGCGTGCGCGCGCGTGTGTGTGTGTTTGTGTGTCTCTGTGTATATGTGTGTGCGTGTGTGTGTTTGTGTGTGTGTGTGTGTGTGTGTGTGTGTGTGTGTGTGTGTGTGTTGTGTGTGTGCTCGATTATTTCACTTAGTTATTATGCAAGCAGAATGGAAAGCATACATTTCATTTTTTTTTTTTTCCAAAGTCAAGCTTGTCTTAGTTGGATTCTGCTTTATTTATGTGTTCCATTGCCTTTATAGGTATATTGCGTTCTTTTTCTTCTCCGTGTTCTTATTCTTCTTGGTCTTGTTCTTGTTCTTCTTCTACTTCTTGTTCTTGTTCTTCTTCTTCCTCTTCTTCTTCTTCTTTTTCTCCGCGCCAGCCGCTCGACTGCGTTGGTCAAGCAAATTGTTGACTTTTTTTTTTACTTTAAAGCGTACGTGTTTGTAGTTTGGTAGACTTTTTTTTTGTATGCATTTGTGTATGTTTGTGTATGTGCATATATGTTTTTTTTTTTCTTAGTTGTTCTAGTATCAAGGGTTGTATTTTGGCACACTATTATAGCTGGGGAGAAAAAACATAGAAAAGTAAGGATATTTAAAGAGGAATGGACTCTATAGCGATATCATCTTTGAATTGCCAAGGTCTCGGGGGATACTCCAAAAGAAAGGATGTGTTTCAATCTTTAAGACAAAAACAATACTCTATTTATTTTCTACAAGACACCCATTTCACAAGTAAATTAGAACGCCAGATAAGAAGTGAATGGGGTTATGAATGTGTATTTGCTTCCAACAACTCTCGATCAAGAGGTGTTGCAATACTCTTTAATAATAACTTTGAATTCAAAATAAAGAAAACTATTAAAGATGCTCATGGTAATTACATAATAGTAACTATTAATACAATGGGAAAAGATTTAGTGTTAGCGAATATCTATGGACCAAATAATGATGAACCATCTTTCTTTGAAAATATAAAATTAAAAATAGAAGATTTAAATGTCCCAAACATAATAATGGCAGGGACTGGAATCTGGTTCTTGATCCTAGTAAGGATTATCACCCAATTATAAACATATCAATAACGCTCACGCACAGGAAGAAGTTATGGAAATTATGTCTAGATTAGAGCTAGTTGATATATGGAGAGAGCTGAATCAAGACACGAGGCGATATACTTGGAGAAGACCAAAACCGTTTCAACAAAGCAGGCTAGATTTCTTTTTACTG
>CM065741.1:8439547-8447047 GCA_033310375.1 Conus canariensis
AGTTGGAGGATGAAGCAGATTGATGACTTGGGGAACAATGATATATGGAGGGTGAGAAAGAATGTTCCGACAAGGTCATATTAATTAGTTATATTGATACAGGATGCTAACCGATCAGGTTGATTAGTAATATTGCTAGAGGTGGTCGGGTGAACTCCAGGCGGGATGTTGATAGTATCTTATTATGTTGTTATATGATATTGATGTCTGAGTTGACAGATCAGGTTATATAGAGATGTTGAAGCGCTACCTGATAAATGTTAGCGACGATCTGATCCTCTTTTTTGTATGTACCAGTAACGTTCTATGAAAAAGTTTGTCACAAACTAATATACGTTAGACAGGCGCGGGTTCGTGCGCGCGTGCGCACCGTCCCCCCTCCCCCCACCCCCTCCTTTTCTTTTTTTTTATGATAGATCAGCATGGAAACAAGGAAGAGAAATTTTTCCTATGTTCTGCTCTTTTCTCGTACCGCGTAAAAGTTGTTCTGTAGAAGTCGCTACAATTTTTGTTTTGTTTTGTTTTGTCGTGCATTGATGGACAACTTCTCTTCTTTCTTGGTAAGACGTCATTACTGTCATGCGGTGGTGGTTACACTATTTGATGTTTTTTTCATTACGTCTACATCTACAATGTTTTTTCTAAGTCTACATCTACAATGTTAAAAGGCAAAGCTGATGGGTGCTGTACAGAGAAATGGATGATATAGACGGGGAACACGAATTACTAATGCTTGATGGCTGAATTTGCTCGTTTTGTTTTTTCTTTGAAAAGTTGTTTTTGATCATCTGTGCTTCTTTAATTGTGTTGATTTTGAAATGAAGTATGGAGTTTTCATGGCCATGTTCATAAGCTATGCAAAGTGGTATTAAGAGGAGAAGAGGAGTGGACTGTGTGTATTGTTTAGACGTGATTTTTTCTTGGTAATGAAGGTGTTGTCATTGATGTTACTGTTGTTCTAACTCTTGAAAGGCTTTGACAAAATTATGCTTTTATACATGACCTTATTTAGTAGGAGATTTTCCCCTCTGACCCTGTTTTCTTTCTTCCTTGAAACATTTATCAAACCCGACTTTCTGCTATGGGAAATTACCAATGGTGCATAACCCCATTTACCCTCCCCCCTCGTCCCCCGTCCCTCCCCCCCCCCCTTCCCAAACTATTGATCAAACCCGACCTGCTGTTATTGAAATACTCATGGTGCATAACCCCACTTACCCTCCCCCCCTGCTCCCCCCTCCCCCCCCCCCCCTGTCCCTCCCCCCCCCTCCCCCCGAAACATTTATCAAACCCGACTTACTGTTATTAAAATACACATGGTGCATAATCCCACTTACCCTCCCCCCCCTGCTCCCCTGTTCCCCCCGCCCCCCCTTCCCAGAAGCATTTATCAAACCCGACTTCTTATTAAAATACACATGGTGCATAATCCCACTTACCCTCCCCCCCTGCTCCCCTATCCCCCTCGCCCCTTCCCAGGAACATTTATCAAACCCGACTTGTTATTAAAAAAACACATGGTGCATAATCCCACTTACCTTCTCCCCCCCCCCCCCCTGCTCCCCCGTCCCCCGTCCGTTCCCCCCCCCAACATTTATCAAACCCGACTTATTAAAATACACATGATGCATAATCCCACTTACCCTCTCCCCCCCCTGCTCCCCCGTCGCCGCCCCCCCCCCCCCCCCCTCTCAAACATTTATCAAACCCGACTTACTGTTATTAAAATACACATAGTGTATAATCCCACTTACCCTCACCCTCCCCCCTCCATGCTCCCCCATCCCCCCCTTCCCAGAAGCATTTATCAAACCCGACTTGTTATTAGAATACAAATGGTGCATAATCCCACTTACCCTTCCCCCCCCCCCCCTGCTTCCCTATCTCCCCCCCCCCTTCCCAGAAACATTTATCAAACCCAACTTGTTATTAAAATACACATGGTGCATAAACCCACTTACCCTCCTCCCCCCCTGCTCCCCCGTCCCCTGTCTGTCCCCCCCCCCCCCCCCCAAACATTTATCAAACCTGACTTACTGTTGTTAAAATACACATGGTGCATAATCCCATTTACCATCCCCCCACCTGCTCCCTCTCCCCTTCCCTGTCCCCCCCCCTCCCTCCCAAACATTTATCAAAGCTGACTTACTGTTATTAAAATACACATGGTGCATAATCCCATTTACCATCCCCCCACCTGCTCCCTCTCCCCCTTCCCCGTCCCCCCCCCCTCCCTCCCAAACATTTATCAAAGCTGACTTACTGTTATTAATATACACATGGTGCATAATCCCACTTACACTCCCCCGCTCCCCCATCCCCTGTCGCCTCCCCATCACGCTTTGCACGTGACAAAAATAAGTCGCCCCAATACACCTGTCCTTGAAGACAGTCAGCTGAATTGTGTTCACAAGTACATTGAACTTGAGGCACACACACGCGTGCGTGAGCGCGATTCCACACCCCATCGGCACCCGCGCACTCCTTTCCCTTTCCTTTCTTATTAGTGAGGGTACGTGTGTGTGCGCGCGTGCGCGCGCGTGTGTGTGTGTTTGTGTGTCTCTGTGTATATGTGTGTGCGTGTGTTGTGTTGTGTGTGTGTGTGTGTGTGTGTGTGTGTGTGTGTGTGTGTGTGTGTGTGTGTGTGTGGCTCGATTATTTCACTTAGTTATTATGCAAGCAGAATGGAAAGCATACATTTCATTTTTTTTTTTCCAAAGTCAAGCTTGTCTTAGTTGGATTCTGCTTTATTTATGTGTTCCATTGCCTTTATAGGTATATTGCGTTCTTTTTCTTCTCCGTGTTCTTATTCTTCTTGGTCTTGTTCTTGTTCTTCTTCTACTTCTTGTTCTTGTTCTTCTTCTTCCTCTTCTTCTTCTTCTTTTTCTCCGCGCCAGCCGCTCGACTGCGTTGGTCAAGCAAATTGTGACTTTTTTTTTTTACTTTAAAGCGTACGTGTTTGTAGTTTGGTAGACTTTTTTTTTTGTATGCATTTGTGTATGTTTGTGTATGTGCATATATGTTTTTTTTTTCTTAGTTGTTCTAGTATCAAGGGTTGTATTTTGGCACACTATTATAGCTGGGGAGAAAAAACATAGAAAAGTAAGGATATTTAAAGAGGAATGGACTCTATAGCGATATCATCTTTGAATTGCCAAGGTCTCGGGGGATACTCCAAAAGAAAGGATGTGTTTCAATCTTTAAGACAAAAACAATACTCTATTTATTTTCTACAAGACACCCATTTCACAAGTAAATTAGAACGCCAGATAAGAAGTGAATGGGGTTATGAATGTGTATTTGCTTCCAACAACTCTCGATCAAGAGGTGTTGCAATACTCTTTAATAATAACTTTGAATTCAAAATAAAGAAAACTATTAAAGATGCTCATGGTAATTACATAATAGTAACTATTAATACAATGGGAAAAGATTTAGTGTTAGCGAATATCTATGGACCAAATAATGATGAACCATCTTTCTTTGAAAATATAAAATTAAAAATAGAAGATTTAAATGTCCCAAACATAATAATGGCAGGGGACTGGAATCTGGTTCTTGATCCTAGTAAGGATTATCACAATTATAAACATATCAATAACGCTCACGCACAGGAAGAAGTTATGGAAATTATGTCTAGATTAGAGCTAGTTGATATATGGAGAGAGCTGAATCAAGACACGAGGCGATATACTTGGAGAAGACCAAAACCGTTTCAACAAAGCAGGCTAGATTTCTTTTTACTGTCCGACACGCTTATCACTTACATAGAAGATGCCGATATTTTGTTTGGATACAGAACAGATCACTCTTTGATATACATAAATATTGCTTTTAAAAAAGAAGAGAGGCATAAAGGATTCTGGAAATTTAATTCTTCTCTTTTAAGAGACAAACAGTATGTAAATCTGGTCAATGAAACGATTGAAAAAATCAAGGAACAATATGCATTACTACCATACAATAAACGCTCTGTCAGTAAAATCCCAAATGATCAAATCCAGTTCTCAATTTCAGACCAATTATTTTTAGAAACTCTAATTATGGAAATAAGAGCAGAAACAATAACATTCAGTATTCGCAAAAATAGAAATAGAAATGAAAAAGAAAAACAAATTGAAAAAGCAATACAAGATTTGGAAAACAAAAATGGCTTGCTGGAAACAGACCTTGAGATCTTGAAAAAGAAAAAGGAAGAGCTGAGTGAGCTAAGGAAAACGAAAATTGACGGAATAATAATTCGATCCAGAGCCAAATGGGCATCCTACGGGGAGAAAATAAGCAAATATTTCTGTTCACTGGAGAAAAGGAATTTTGTAAGCAAAAGAATGCTTAAACTTGTCACGGACCAAGGAACAACTTTGACAGAAACGGATGACATGTTAAAAGAGACAAAGAACTA
The DNA here is from genome assembly GCA_033310375.1 of Conus canariensis. Taxonomy (NCBI): domain Eukaryota; kingdom Metazoa; phylum Mollusca; class Gastropoda; order Neogastropoda; family Conidae; genus Conus; species Conus canariensis. The sequence goes on from CM065741.1 coordinate 8,443,950, forward strand.
TTATGAAAACTTATACACAGAAAAGGAAGTAAGTGATATTGAGATTGGAAATTACGTAGATAACCTGCCAAAACTCAGTCAGCTAGAATCCGAACAATTGGAGGGATTAATCACTTTAGAAGAAGCCACCAAAGTCCTAAAAAATATGGAAAATGATAAGAGTCCTGGAACAGATGGTATGACAGTAAATTTCTTTAAATTCTTTTGGAGACAATTAGGAGATTTTGTTGTCCGTTCTCTAAATGAGGGGTACAGTAACGGAGGAATGTCCATAACACAAAAAGAAGGAATAATTATTGGTCTTCCTAAAGGAGAGAAACCGCGAGAATACTTGAAGAACTGGAGACCTATCTCACTTCTAAATGTAACCTACAAAATTGCTTCAGCCTGTATTGCAAACAGAATAAAAATGGTTTTACCAAAACTCATAAACGAGGACCAGACGGGATTCGTTCCAGGTAGATATATAGGTGATAGTTTACGAACAATATACGATTTAATTTCTTATTTAGAAGTGAATCGCTTACGAGGGTTATTAATTTCTGTCGATTTTGAGAAAGCTTTCGATTCAATTAACTGGTCATATATGAATAAAATTCTAGCTGCATTTGGATTCGGAAACGGAATACAACGATGGATATCATCTTTTTACGATAAGATAAAGTCTTACGTAATAGTGAACGGGAAAGTGTCATCATGTTTTTCAATTGGAAGAGGTTGCCGCCAAGGGGACCCTATATCTCCTTATCTATTTGTTTTGTGTGTTGAAGTACTGGCGAACAAAATAAGGCAAGACAACGATATCAAAGGCATAAAGATAGAAAACACAGAATTTAAGATAAATCAGTTTGCAGACGACACCACCTTTACGTTAGAAGGAGATAAGAAATCATATGAAAAGTTATTTACAAACCTTTATGAATTTGAGCAAATAACAGGACTGAAATTGAACTATGAAAAAACTTTTAATGTTTGGTTAGGTATAGATAAAAACTCTACGAGAACATATTTACCCCACTATAAAATGGAATGGAACCCCTCAAAATTCAAAATCCTAGGACTGTGGTTTACGAATAGGCTATTGGATATGACGGAAATTAATATGAAAGATAAATTCTCAGAAGTCCGAACCTTGTTCAAAATATGGACGAAAAGAATAATAACACCATTAGGTAGAGTAGCTGTGCTCAAATCATTAGTGCTATCAAAACTGGTGTACTTATGGATTCTTCTACCGAATCCTCCTGATTCCCAGATTGCTTTATTGCAGAATATGTGTTTCAAATTTGTTTGGAACAACAAAAATGATAAAATTAAAAGAAAATACTCAGTACATAATATACAGAAGGGAGGGATAGGTATACCCGACCTGAAAATGTACATCAGCTCCTTGAAAATCACCTGGATAAGGAAAGCGTACATGTACAATAATAAGTGGAAAATAATATTACATTCATTATGTCCCGAAGTAAGTAATATTGATGCATATGGTCCTAATAGATTTACTGAAAACAATGTTATTAACAAATTTTGGAAAGGAGTTTTTCAAGCGTATCAAAGGTTCTGCAAACAGGTAGAGTTATACGAAAGTACAGATTTAGCCACTGAACCTATTTTTTGTAACGAGAAATTTACAGTTGGAGAACAACCATTCTTTTACAAGAAATGGATGCAGAAAAATATATTTTTAGTTAAACATTTACTCAATGAGGATGGTGATTTTGTAAACCACAACGAATTGTCAGAAAAAATGGGATTTCAGGTCAATTTTCTAAATTATGTAAGCTGCGTGCGTTCGATCAAAGCTTATGCAAAGAAAAGAAGACTGATATTAAATAGTAACATTAGTAATGATAAAACTTTAGCACTTAAAAAAATTTGTAGTATTACTAAGGGAACACGTACTTATTACGATATTATGGTAGAAGCCAATGAAGTTCTTAACATAAGCGCCTTTGTCAAGTGGGAACAACGTCTTGATATACCTATTGACTGGATAGAGGTACTGAAAAGGATTAAGAAAATCAAAGAAACAAAACTGAAGTGGTTTCAAATTAGAATATGCCACAGAATTTTGGTAACAAATAGTGTGCTGAAAAGTATGCAGATTGTTGATAGCGACAAATGTAATTTCTGTAATAGAGAAAAAGACTCAATTAATCATTACCTGTGGGAATGTGAGTTTACACACGCTTTCTGGAAAGACTTGAAAGAGCTCTAAAAGTAAATTGTTCACACTGTGAAAGATTATCCCTTAATGTGGAGATTATATTGTTTGGTACGGATGAGAAAACAAAAACTGATGATATGCTAGACCTGATAATTTTAATGGGAAAATATTTCATCTATAAATGTAGAATTAACAAAACAAAACCCAATATAAACATGTTTTTGAAGGAGCTGAACTACAGATATAAAATGGAGAAATATATGTCCTTGATGGAGATGAATCATGCTACCTACCAAGAAAAATGGTCACCATATATTAAACTACTAGAGGACTAATGGTCATATTATGTACTATATATACATGTGTATGTATGTATGGTGATTGCATGAAGGTATGTTCAAAATAAGCGCTGTATATTTTTATTTTTTTTATTTTTTTTTTTTACTATTTAAAGTCATCCGTGACCTTGGAGCCTCGAGAAAATAATCGTAAATTAAAGTGTGTCTGTACAATTTAACTTCGATGGAGTCGATGATTTAAGTAATACGTTTTATAACCCTGCATTATGTTTGTGTACATTATTCGTTTTGTGTGCCCGTTTAAAAGATAAATATTCTAGATTTGGGGAAAAACCCTACGGTAGCAAGATTGTACTCTATAATTATTTGAATAGTTGGTATTAGAGTTCTAATTCAAATGACATGCAGATTTTTTTTTTTTTTAGGGGGGGGGGGGGGGCGGGGGCATGGAGGGGATATTTTTGTTGTATTTGTTCTATGTGATCATTGTAACTGTTTGAAATGAAATAAAAGAGCTCTTTTCAAAACAAAAACAAAAAAAAAAAAATTTGGACTTGCGGGGGGGGGGGGGGGGGGGGGGGGGGTTGAAAATGGGAACATGAAATTAAGAAAATACATTGTAGATATGA
>CM065741.1:8452047-8467047 GCA_033310375.1 Conus canariensis
TTTTCATTCCCTTTTAGGAGACACACACTGACAGTGGACATCTTTGTGGCCTACAAGGACACAGCCGGATTCTGTGTTTCTAATGTGACGGTCGTCATCCGAGAAATCTGTCTTCACCCGGCACCAACGGTCAGCACGTTCAGTGTGTCCGCCCACACAATCAGAGCTGTAAGTGAAGGGGAACATAAAGAGATGTAAGTGAAGGGGAACGTAAAGAGATGTAAGTGAAGGGGAACGTAAAGAGATGTAAGTGAAGGGGAACGTAAAGAGATGTAAGTGAAAGGGAACGTAAAGAGATGTAAGTGATGGGAACATAAAGAGATGTAAGTGAAGGAGAACATAAAGAGATGTAAGTGAAGAACATAAAGAGATGTAAGTGATGGGGAACATAAAGAGATGTAAGTGAAGAACATAAAGAGATGTAAGTGAAGGGGAACGTAAAGAGATGTAAGTGAAGGGGAACGTGAAGAGATGTAAGTGAAGGAGAACATAAAGAGATGTAAGTGAAGAACATAAAGAGATGTAAGTGATGGGGAACATAAAGAGATGTAAGTGAAGAACATAAAGAGATGTAAGTGAAGAACATAAAGAGATGTAAGTGAAGGGGAACGTAAAGAGATGTAAGTGAAGGGGAACGTAAAGAGATGTAAGTGAAGGGGAACGTGAAGAGATGTAAGTGAAGGGGGACGTAAAGAGATGTAAGTGATGGGGAACGTAAAGAGATGTAAGTGAAAGGGAACGTAAAGAGATGTAAGTGATGGGGAACATAAAGAGATGTAAGTGAAGAACATAAAGAGATGTAAGTGAAGGGGAACGTAAAGAGATGTCAGTGAAGGGAAACGTAAAGAGATGGAAGTGAAGGGGAACGTAAAGAGATGTAAGTGAAGGGGAACGTAAAGAGATGTAAGTGAAGGGGAACGTAAAGAGATGTCAGTGAAGGGAAACGTAAAGAGATGTAAGTGAAGGGGAACGTAAAGAGATGTAAGTGAAGGAGAATATAAAGAAATGTCAATGAAGGAGAACATAAAGAGATGTAAGTGAAGGGGAACGTAAAGAGATGTAAGTGAAGGGAAACGTAAAGAGATGGAAGTGAAGGGGAACGTAAAGAGATGGAAGTGAAGGGGAACGTAAAGAGATGTAAGTGAAGTGGAATGTAAAGAGATGTAAGTGAAGGGGAACGTAAAGAGATGTAAGTGAAGGGGAACGTAAAGAGATGTCAGTGAAAGGGAACGTAAAGAGATGGAAGTGAAGGGGAACATAAAGAGATGTAAGTGAAGAACATAAAGAGATGTAAGTGAAGAACATAAAGAGATGTAAGTGAAGGGGGACGTAAAGAGATGTAAGTGAAGGGGAACGTAAAGAGATGTAAGTGAAGGGGAACGTAAAGAGATGTAAGTGAAGGGGAACGTAAAGAGATGTCAGTGAAGGGGAACGTAAAGAGATGTAAGTGAAGGAGAACATAAAGAGATGTAAGTGAAGGAGAACATAAAGAGATGTAAGTGAAGAACATAAAGAGATGTAAGTGAAGGAGAACATAAAGAAATGTAAGTGAAGGAGAACATAAAGAGATGTAAGTGAAGGAGAACATAAAGAGATGTCAGTGAAGGAGAACATAAAGAGATGTCAGTGAAGGGGAACATAAAGAGATGTAAGTGAAGGAGAACATAAAGAGATGTAAGTGAAGGAGAACATAAAGAGATGTAAGTGAAGGAGAACATAAAGAGATTAAAGTGAAGGAGAACATAAAGAGATGTAAGTGAAGGAGAACATAAAGAGATGTAAGTGAAGGAGAACATAAAGAGATGTAAGTGAAGAACATAAAGAGATGTAAGTGAAGAACATAAAGAGATGTAAGTGAAGGAGAACATAAAGAGATGTAAGTGAAGGAGAACATAAAGAGATGTAAGTGAAGGGGAACGTAAAGAGATGTAAGTGAAGGGGAACGTAAAGAGATGTAAGTGAAGGGGAACATAAGGCAAGTTCCCCCCTTCACACAGTGAGGAAGCGTGCATTGTTCTGCCTTGTGTGCTTATTGTATAATCTGTGTTTAGATACAAGTTCGCTTAAAACGATCGATCTATCTATCTATCTATCTATCTATCTATCTATCTATCTATCTATCTATCTATCTATCTATCTATCTATCTATCTATCTATCTGTCTACAGAGAGTTAGAGCGAGAGCGAGAGCGAGAGCGAGAGAGAGAGAGAGAGAGAGAGAGAGAGAGAGAGAGAGAGAGATTGTTTTGTAGAAACCCTGCATGCATCCATATCAAAAAGTGCCAGTGATCATATAGTTTAACAATATATAATTGACCCGCTAATGTCTTTTTCCTTATTTGATGATCATGTAGTAAAGATGTATATGGTCCATTCATAATGATAATGATGATGATGATGATGATGATGATAATAATAATAATAATAATAATAATAATAATTATAGCCAACTGACTATGTTGTTTTGAACGTGATTTTGTTCAGTGTGTATATGTTTGTATGTATATATGTATGCATGCATGTAAGTATGTATGTATGTGTCTATCTATTTATCTATCTAAGACTGTTGTGTAGAAACCCCGGATTCATCCATATTTAAAAGTACCCATCATCCTGTGTGTTTTGATGTGTAATCGTCTGTACATAAACAATGTATTATTGGACCAGTTATATCTATCTCCTTCTATAACGATCATGTGGTAATGGCGTATATGGCCCATTCGCTATAAGAATGTATCTAGCCTATTGATGTCTGTTTTTGTATGAAAGTGTGCTTGAATCTCTCTCTCTCTCTCTCTCTCTCTCTCTCTTTCTCTCTTTCCCTCACACACACACACACACACACACACACACACACACACACACACACACACACACAACACACACACACACACACACACACACACACACACACACACACACACACACACACACACACAGAGTCTATAAGTGAACTGTTCGGTCCGTTGTTTTGTGGTTACCTTGGGACAGGATAGGCTTAGAGAGTAATACCTGAAAGGAAAACCCTGAGTGGAGTGTTACAGTGGTACTATTAAGCTGATCCATCTTTTAGAAAAGTCCTGTTAAGCAAACGTGAACATACAATGCTCTGTGTCAGCAATCTGGGGTCTTCTCAACCCCAAGAGGTGGAATACGACTTAATGTGCGTGCCAGATTATTTTTATGTATGCAATGACGTACGGGACCTTAGTTTAAAGTCCCATCCAAAGTACAGGTAGGGGACTGAAAAATGCACAGGATGAGGGGAAACATCAGCCAGCCTGAATGTCTTGAGTGGAACGGATCTCTGTACTTTGGAACAACAGTCTGACGTCTTAACCGCTAGGCCAATCTAGCTCCATCAGGTGTGTCGGATACTGAACTGTTGCCATCATGTGAGATGTCTTTTCATTTTGCAAGGCAGGGCAGACTCCGAAGAGAAGAGCACAGGAGAAGCAGGGAGTGACGACAACAGGATCCCAGACTGTCAGGGAACACTTTACTAGTCTTCAAAATCAGCTTCTGAAACTGCCACAGGAAAGAGACCCTATCCCCCCCCCCACCCCCTCCATGCAAGCTTGGGACTTCCATATAAGAAGCCTCTGAACTCGCTTGACGAAAATGGTAAAGAAAAAAGAAAACCTGTTGTGACGTAGAAGCTTGTGGCATTGATAGGTGGCTGAGCAACAAAGCACCCCATTAGAAAAGTTCAGAGGTCAGCAGAGTGAAAAGTTAGTGGAGAAAGTAAAAATGTTGCCGGGCGATAAAGATACACAGACATGTTTTATTTTAAAATGCCATGGTACCAGCTTACTAAGTTAGTGGAGAAAGTAAGATGTTGCCGGGCGATAATGGTACACTGATATACTTTGTCTCAAAATGCCATGGTATCAGTTTACTGGTCTGATGGTGATCTCTTCACCAAGACTGTTTATTCGTACGGTGGTGTTGCATTGGGCCGATATGTTAGCCAGCGGTTGAACAGGCCGATCACAACTGACCAGCAGGCAATGCGGAACACACAGCATCAGGTATTACTGGCGACAACTGGTCGAACATTGTTCATTGAACGGACTGACAGAACTATCAAACAGCACCAGTCAATGAAGGCACCAAACCAGGTACAGAGAGAGAGAGAGAGAGAGAGAGAGAGGAGAGAGAGAGAGAGAGAGAGAGAGGAGAGAGAGAGAGAGAGAGAGAGAGAGAGAGAGAGAGAGAGAGAGAGAGTTCAATATACTGTTTTTTTCTTTCTCGTGTTTCTTTCAGGTATTCTTTGGAAAGACCACAATCCTGGTGAGTAAAGAGGACACCAATATTTGTTGATTGTGGTGGTGGTGGTGGTGATGGTGGTGGTGGTGGTGGTGGTGGTGGTGTGGGCAGAGGTGGTTGAAGAAGAAGAGAGAAGAAGAAGAAGAAGAAGAAGAAGAAGAAGAAGAAGGTAGTCATCTATGTCTCTTATGTAGAAGAGAGTGGCATATCATTCATTTAATTTATGTGGCAGGAAACGTACGTCAATCATTCATGCGGCAGGGAAGAATGTCATTCACGTTGATTATGTAGAAGGGAATAGTTATATCATCCATTTTAATTATCAGCAGAAAAAGTCTGTTATTCATGTTGATTATATCACAGAGATGAGTATGTCATCCATGTTGACTGTGTGGCGGGGAAAAGCATGCAATCTGTGTTCTTCATGTGGAACCTTGTGGATCATATTGTACACGGAAAAACGTCACCCACGCTAATCAAAGGGCAGTGGACATTGAAGGCATCCCAGGGCATAGCATAACAGGACACATGAATGACTTCCAATGCAGGTACAACTCAACTGACAAAGAAACGGCGAGAACAGCAGGACATAACACGCAAAGAAACTATCACGAAATGTTGTGCACGATCGGGAAACAACCGACTGTTTTTCTTTTAAACTGGTTTCCGCTACAGTGACGGTTCTCTCCAACAGAGCGAATTTCGCTACAAACAATTATCCTCCCTCTACCGAACAACAACATGGTGTTCAAACCAAAGTTTTCTCTTGAACTTGTTTTTGTGCACATCTATGCAGCATGTGGCACAATAGTTAGGCTAGAGCGAGACAATTTTAATTTCCGGTCGCTGAGGAGCTGTTCTCAAAAATATTTTGGTTTGGCAGTTAGTTGCCTGTGTATTTCTGGGTTTGAAACGGGTCCTTGCGAACCCATCTGGATTTGTTGTCGTTGTTGTTGTTGTTTATCATAAATGCTTGTGGGAACAATGCGAGTGGCCTTGCACTCTAGCGATGTGCTCTGCCCTGGGGTGAACACACAGAAATCTGTTGTTGGGGTGATATTCAGCAGTACACTAGCATACGCTTTTGTATAGGAGATTGATGCTCAACTCAGCCACACTTATAAAACGTGTGTGTCCTGTGACAGAACCCAGAGGATCTGTGGACCATCGACGACAAGGGTGGATACATGAGATATCTGTGCTTTGGCTACGACGACGTCAACGGGCAAGTTTCCTTCTCCATTAGGACAAGGAAGGATAGATGTACCCAAGTCCTCACTTTCCGGCCGATCATTCCAGGCTTTTCTGGATACGCTGAACTCATCATCACGGTAAGCTGTAGACTGGGGTTCCTCACCCGTCCTCAGCACAAAAAGGCAGAGTTAGGCAGAGAAAGTCAGCGCCAAACTTCTCTGGTATATCGACGAACAATTTCGCTGCGTTTCATGTTATTTTTGACATGCAACTCACCCTTTCATTGAAAGTAAATGCTTGTATTTCTCAGGTAAAACAAACACGCACGCGCATGCCAACAGCAACCAGAGAGAGAGAGAGAGAGAGAGAGAGAGAGAGAGGGGGGGGGGGAGGAGAGAGGAGGAGAGAGGGAGAGAGAGAGAGAGAGAAAGAGATTAATGGAGATTTAAAGGGACAAAAATGATAGTTTTTTACCAGTATGTCCTCATAGGAAAAAAGAAGGAAAGAAAAATCATCTGATGAAATTTCAAATGAATAGAGAATGAGCAAAACACACACACACACACACACACACACACACACACACACACACACACACACACACACACACACACACACAAAACACACACACATTATATAAGGGATGATATTTTTATTTGCACATCAAACCATTCTATGGGAGGAAAACTAAACCGACAAAATGCAGACGAAGATAATGAAAACGAAAATATACAGAATGAAAAGAAATAAGAACATGAGGGAGTGAACCATGTGAGGAAGGAGGGAGATGGGGGACGGGGGGGGGGGGGGGGGGGTTAGAAGAGAGGAAATTTATCTTAAAAGAGAATTACTGATGCTCAATGTATGCAATTACTAATAAAATATCCATGTTGATGACATACCCCTCCATGCCATCAAGCTGTAACCTAGTCTCAATGAAAGTGTCACACATGTCATCAACCTGTAACCTAGTCTCAATGAAAGTGTCACACATGTGGGTATTCAAAGAGATACACAGACATGCATGCATGCATGATTTTGAAGGGCTAGTCATTATTTTGAAAGTGTTGAAAGGAAGATGTAAGTAATCTACCATTCAAGCTATAACTTCTCACATTGTTTTTAAACTGAATTTTTGGGACGGTATTTTTCAAAGTTGTTCGTTGTCCGGTTTATAAGTTTCCACAAGAAAACATTTAAACCGAATTGATAAAGATTGTTGCTTGGTCTGAGGAACGCTTTTTCTTCATGATGTCTTTGGTTGTAAGCTTCCAACGTTAAGCAACATTTCCCTATATTGCATGAAGCAAGACCACTGCCTGTCTATGAAGCCTAGACATAAACGTGTTGGAGATCATTCGGTCTAAATCTGACAGAATTCTCATTCTAAACCAAGACGATCGTGTGTGTCTGACTGGTGTAAATGACAGACTTTACAGACGTCCAAACAATGTTCGGACACTAAAAGGAATCAGTGATTTGTTTTGAAGGCTGACAACTTTTTCTTTGTCCTGTAATGTTACAGGATTTTTTTCTCGTATGTTTGATCAATGAATTGAGGTGTAAACATAGTTTTATGGTAACTTGAGGACTCCTTGGTACCTGCTTATCATTCAATATATTGATGGCTTTCTGTCTCTGATGTGAAAGATAACTAATATTGTTTAGCGTAAATTACATTTACATCGATGTTTACCCTAGCTCATGGGTTCCTGATTTTTGATTCTTTCCTTAATTCCTGTGTTGATCATCTGTAGTGATTTTGTTTCTTTCCGATTCTTTTTCTTTGTGACATAAGCATGCATGTTATAAACAAATTATTGGTCCAAAATTACAGCCACAGATCAACTACCTTGACAGGGGCTTTCTAATCAGTGATACGCCATGTTTAGTTGTGAATCACAGTCAATGTTGAATTACATAGAAGAATCGTGTTAAACGAGGATGGATTGTTTATTATACTGCTAAATGTTGAATGTCACTGAATGATGATTGGCACTGAACAGTTGACAGAATATTGATGAATCATGCAGCATAGTGATTCCTATTGAATGATAAATCACAGAATAGTGAACGTCACTGAATGGGCGTTCCTGCTGTACAAGCAGCCACTGAATGTTGAGTCACACTGAATGATGACTCCCATTGATTTGTTAGTCAATGAATAGTGACACCGAATTGTGACTCCTTCCAGTAAATTAATCTCAGAATGGCGCACGACGATGAGCACTTAATCACACAGAAAACAGAATCCCATTGAATGGTCAACTACGATTAAAAGAGATTCAACCTGATCTTGAATCGCAAAAGTCGATGTTTAGCCCATATTTGTTTATCATATACTGTTGATGTGCCCTCAACAATCTTAAGATGGCCTTTCATAGAAATCAACTTTAAACATCGTTTCTTCAAACACCCTCGTCCGTGGCTCATCTGGTGTCAAATTACTGACATACCTTAGGAGTCTGTGAATCAAAAATGCAAAGGGGAGAGAATTCGGTGTCTCACCTGACTTTTCCACTGTTTGTCTCTGTAGGAATTCCATTCCCTTGCACAGGTCGCAAACCGTTTCCAGGAGAGAGGACCGTTCAGTTGACTGAACCGCCCTCTCAGGTTACCATGTATGCCAGTGTATAGTTTTCAGCTGTTCACAGGGGTCGTCACTCAGCCTGCTCGTAACCTTTGCCTGTGTGCAAACCACTGCGAGTGTGCTTCCCACTTGACAACCTGATACTATTTGTATGGAGGTGTGGTAAAGAGACAGCCACCCCGTGAACAGGGGCGGTATGCAGATAGGCCCGATAAATCGTCTATCGAACCGATTGCGGTAGTCGGCTCGATAATGCGGAAAAATTCTCATGCAGGAAGCCACGATAGCGACCTGTCCCCCTATAAGTTTATAGGTGGTACCTCCCTCCGATATCTCGTCTTTCGGTCCGATATCTATGTTGACAAGATGGCAGCCGCGTTTGTCGCTCTGAGAATGCGGAGACGTCGAATGTTGCGAAGAGAACGTATTTTTCGAGACAGACTGCATCCACTGGACAGATACGATGATGTCGAACTGTACTCGAAATTTAGAATCAGGCGACAAGACATTCTGCAGCTGACAGATTCAATTGCAGAGACAATTGAACTGTCCAACCGGCAGGGCAGCTTGACCCAGTGTCCGTGAAATTCGGTTTCCGCGCCCTCTCCCCTCGGCCATTTTGCTGCTAAACTGATGAACGCATGCGCAGCGAGGACGGAAGTTGGGGAATCCCTGCCAAGTTATTCTTAGAGCAGCCACGGATACCCGATAGTTATTGGAGGCACTGTCGGATGTCCATGCATGCCGAGCTATCGGATGAACTGTCCCACCGATAGATCTCGGTGGGATAGATCCTATCGGACTGTTAAAGTATCGGAGGTATCTGCATACCGGCCCAGGACACTTGACAACCTGATACTATTTGTATGGAGGTGTGACAAAGAGACAGCCACCCCGTTGACAACCCGATACTATTTGTATGGAGGTGTGGTAAAGAGACAGCCACCCCGTTGACAACCCGATACTATTTGTATGGAGGTGTGGCAAAGAGACAGCCACCCCGTTGACAACCCGATACTATTTGTATGGAGGTGTGGTAAAGAGACAGCCACCCGATACTATTTGTATGGAGGTGTGGCAAGAGACAGCCACCCCATGAACAGGACACTTGACAACCTGATACTATTTGTATGGAGGTGTGGCAAAGAGACAGCCACCCCATTGACAACCCGACACTATTTGTATGGAGGTGTGGTAAAGAGACAGCCACCCGATACTATTTGTATGGAGGTGTGGTAGAGAGACAGCCACGCGTGAACAGAAGGCAGTCACAGAGCCAATCACATCAACAGGAAGTGGTGAACGCCTCTCATGTGCACATAGATACTCCAACAAAAAGCCGGAGAGAGTAATCCTGCCTCCCTTTCACAAAGCCAGTCGCCCATCTAGGTGGCAAAACAGCAGATTACCTGACGTGTCAAGTACCTAAGTGTGTCCACCACCCCCACTGCTATTACAGTGACAAAAGCAACACAGTAGTGTCTGTGAAGCCCATAACGTCACTGGCTTCACATTCACCCAGTGTTCTTTTTATCTCTTCTTAGAATGTCATCTTTCAAAACAGTTTACATGCACTTAACCTGAAATACAGTAACATCTATCACGTTACTTACACTAGAAACAACTCTGTCTGTCTGTCTGTCTGTCTGTCTATCTGTCTGTCTGTCTGTCTGTCTGTCTGTCTGTCTCTCTCTCTCTCTCTCTCTCTCTCTCTTTTGAATTGTGTACTTGTCTTACGTGGCCAGACTTCAAAGATGTTTTCTTGCGTGATCCTTTTTTACAGCCATCAATGGCACTGGATTCTGAAACGTTTGTTTTTTTTCTGCGTATTTTCCAGGCGAACGCACGTGTGTTGTCAAGCCACAGAAGCGTCCGGTTCCCCAACACTCTGTGCTCCGGCCAACATGACAGGGCGTTCAACCAATCCTTCATGGGCCTGGAGACTGTCCGGCAAAGAATCCTGTACGCCCTTCTGGATCAGAACGTGGAGCAACCCAAGTCTGAGTAAGTGTGATAAACAAGATAACTGTGGCGGACAGAATACAGAGTATGGATAATTCTATGACAGGTGATAAGCACTGTACTACGTATAGCTTCTCTTGTGACAGGCCACAATGTAGACCTATCCTTTGGCAAAGGACAGACCACAATGTAGACCTATCCTTTGGCAAAGGACAGACCACAATGTAGACCTATCCTTTGGCAAAGGACAGACCACAATGTAGACCCATCCTTGTGACTGACGAAGAACAGGTCCACAAAGTAAAGCTACCCTTGCAACAACTGGAGGACAGAACACAATGCGTAGGTACATTGTAACAGTTGTAGTACAGACCACAACATATTGCTCAAACAACCAATACCCCAGCACTTTCTGCTGGGGCGGACTTGACAGAGCAGTTAAGAAGCCTTTAACTGGCCAGCGAAAACACTATACGCCCTTCTTATCAAAATATCACACAAGCCGACTCTGAGCGAGTATGCTAAACTAGTTGCATATGGAGGACAGACTACAGCGTAAAGCTACCCATGTGGAAAATAAAATATAAAGGTATAATGTATTGCAACTTTGTGACCAATGAAGGACAGACCACAATTTATAGCCAACCTTGTGACAGATCAAAGACCACAGTGTACAGACTGAGATTACAGAGCACAACTAACGTTGCAATAGGTGATTAACAGTGTAGGCTACAAAGTATTGCAAACATTGTAACAGGCATTGGACGGAGAGTTGCACAGAACATAGCTAATATAATGACAGAGGTTGGGGAGACATGTGTTACAGAGTATAGTCAGCATTGCAGGGGGTGGAGGACAGGGAAGTGTCAGAGGTATCGCTAATTCACAGTAAGCAGAGAGGTTGAGAAAATAGGTGGTGGACAAAGAGATATACTGAGTATAGCTGATCTTATGAAAGGTGGTGTACAGAGACGTGTATAGAGTGTAGATAATATTGTGGCAGGTGCCGGACAGAGAGATATACTGAATGTAGCTGACCTCACGAAAGGTAGCGCATAGAGAGGTGTAGAAAGTGCAGCTAACATTGCGACATGTGGTGGACAGAGAGACATATAAAATAGATATCTAACGTTATGTAAGGTGACGCACAGACAGATGTTTAAAGCAAAGTAAACATTGTGACAGGTGGTGAACAGAGAGATGTAGAATCTTCATCTAGCACTGTGATGGGTGGTGAATAGAAAGCTGCAGAGAGTGTAGCTAACATTGTGACAGATGTTGAACAGAAAGCTGTAGAGAGTGTAGCTAACATTGTGACAGATGTTGAACAGAAAGCTGCAGAGAGTGTAGCTAACATTGTGACAGATGGTGGACAGAAAGCTGTAGAGAGTGTGGATAACATTGTGAGAGATGGTGGACAAAAGCTGTAGAGATTGTAGATAACATTGTGACAGATGGTGAACAGAAAGCTGTAGAGAGTGTAGATAACATTGTGACAGATGGTGAACAGAAAGCTGTAGAGAGTGTAGATAACATTGTGACAGATGGTGAACAGAAAGCTGTAGAGAGTGTAGATAATATTCTGACAGATGGTGGACAAAAGCTGCAGAGAGTGTAGCTAACATTGTGACAGATGGTGGACAGAAAGCTGTAGAGAGTTTAGATAACATTGTGACAGATGGTGAACAGAAAGGTGTAGAGAGTGTAGCCAGCATTGCGATAGATGGTGAACAGAAAGCTGTAGAGAGTGTAGATAATATTCTGACAGATGGTGAACAGAAAGGTGTAGAAAGTGTACCTAACATTGTGACAGATGGTGAACAGAAAGCTGCAGAGAGTGTAGTTAACATTGTGACAGATTGTGGACAGAGATCTGTAGAGAGTGTAGATGACATTGTGACAGATGGTGGACAATAGGCTGTAGAGAGTGTAGCTGACATTGTGACAGATTGTAGACAGAAATCTGTAGAGAGTGTAGCTAACATTGTGAGAGATGGTTGACAGAAATCTGTAGAGAGTGTAGCTAACATTGTGAGAGATGGTTGACAGAAGGCTGTAGAGAGTGTACAGAGAGGGACAGAGGCAGAGAGACAGAGCTGAAAAAGGACTTTAGGTACCTGTTGTATTGCTGGTCTAACCTGCGCAATGTTTGTTTATCAGCAGTGTTAAAAGAGCGTTGCTGGTGTTGTTGTCGTTGTTGCTGTGGCCGCTTTTCTGTCCTTCCTTCTGTCTCTGTTCCATCATGCTTTGCATGGTTTGTCCCTTCCATCAGCACACGCTGTGTCGCCGCCGTGCAGGCCTTCCACAACCTCAACAAAGAGGAGAAGAAGAAGGCTGCAGAGCGATGTGACATGACCCCTCTGAATCACCTCGCCGACTGCATCAGAAACAGATCCATGGCTTAACAGAAAGCAACGTTTGGATTGACGACGGAGAAAGCCATGGATTTGCTTCATGTTGATAGAACACCATTGAAAATCTGGAATGTAATCACGCATACATGCATACATACATACTAGCATGCCTGCATACATACATACACACACATACATCGTGCATACATACATACATACATACATACATACGTACATACATACAAACATGTTTTCATTGTTACATACATACATACACACATACATACACACACATACATACACACATACATCATACATACAACATCATACATACATACATCATACATACATACATACATACATACATACATACATACATACATACATACATACATCATACATACATACATACATGCATATATAGATACATGTATACATACATACAGACAGACAGACACCTTTTTTTTCTTTTCTTGGGTGAGATGAAGGGGGTGAGATGAAGGGGTGAGATGAAGGGGTGAGATGAAGGGGGTGAGATGAAGGGGGTGAGATGAAGGGGGGATGGGGGTGAATGAAGGGGGTGAGATGAAGGGGGTGAGGGTGAAGGGGTGAGATGAAGGGGGTGAGATGAAGGGGTGAGGTGAAGGGGGTGAGATGAAGGGGGTGAGATGAAGGGGGTGAGGTGAAGGGGGTGAGATGAAGAGGGGTGAGGTGAAGGGGGTGAGGGTGAAGGGGGTGAGATGAAGGGGGTGAGAGTGAAGGGGGTGAGGTGAAGGGGGTGAGGTGAAGGGGGTGAGGGTGAAGGGGGTGAGATGAAGGGGGTGAGGGTGAAGGGGGTGAGATAAAGGGGGTGAGGGTGAAGGCGCCATCCTTCTCATTTCTTCCTGTCTTCTTTATTCCCCGTCTCTTGTCATCATCGTCCATCTTTTCTCACTTTATTTGTTTCTTCTCAGTGCAGTATGAACACAACACAGTGGAACCAACTGCTTCTTCCAGAAAGAATAAATGGTGACAAATTGTTCGTGTATCTGGGTATGTTGTTGCACTTGTGTATGGAAGTATGTGTGTTCGTGTGTTCGTGTGTGTGTGTGTGTGTGTGTGTGTGTGTGTGTGTGTGTGTGTGTGTGTGTGTGTGTGTGTGTGTGTGTGTGTGTGTGTTGTCTGTATTTATATATGTATGTAAGCATGTATGTGTGTGTGTGTGTGTGTGTGTGTGTGTGTGTGTGTGTGTGTGTGTGAGAGAGAGAGAGAGAGAGAGAGAGAGAGTAAAATATCTTCTTGACTGCAGGTAAAATTCCAAACTGCAATTACTGAAGGCTGGTCATAACCAAACATAAGGTATGATTCCAATATGATACAGCTATTGATTACCAGGCCCTATTAAAATCGATGGCTGCATTTTTCATTCAACTTTTTGACACAGTTAACTAAACAACAAATAAGTAGGGTAACTCTTGCTCCCACAAGAAAACATAACTCCAAAGGAATGCTGCTTGCGACACCGAATCGCCTAACAGACATGACCGCACAGAACACACAGAACAAACAAGGACCCCCCCCCCCCCCAAAAAAAAAAAAAAAAAAAAAATTTCCAAGCTTGTCCATATACCCTGTACTGAACACATCTACTCAGCAACAAGAACTGCAGAAATGAACAAATATAAACTAACTTATATTCATGACTGGCACAGCCTTTTCAAGCTTGGATATAGTCAGACAAGTACAAAAATGAATAGAAATAAATACAAATAACCTCGATTTAATTGAAACGAAAGTAAATATGAAAGGAGACAGGGAACAGTAAACAATAAATAACAAATAAGAAGGGTAACTCTTGCTCCCACAAGGAAACAAAACTCCAAAGGAATACTGCTTACGACACCAAATCGCCTTGCAGACATGACAGCACAGAGCACACAGAACAAACAAGGAAACATTCCCACCAAAAGGATGTTCCAAGCTTAACATATACCCTGTACCGAACACATCTATCCAGCAACAAGAACTGGAGAAATGAACAAATGTGAATCAACTTATATTCACGACTGGCACAGCCTTTTCAAACTTGAATACATTCAGACAAGTACGAAGACGAATAGAAACAAAACCAAATAACCTTGATTTAACTGAAACGAAAGTAAATATGAAATGAGGCAGGGAACAGTAAACAATAAACAACAAATAAGTAGGGTAACTCTTGCTCCCACAAAAAACTCCCATAACTCGAAAGGAATACTGCTTACGACACCAATCGCCTAGCAGACATGACAGCACAGAGCACACAGAACAAACAAGGAAACATTCCCACCAAAAGGATGTTCCAAGCTTGCCCATATACCCTGTACCGAACACATCTACACAGCAACAAGAACTGGAGAAATGAGGAGAGAGAGAGAGAGAGAGAGGGGAAGAGAGGTGGGGGGGGGGGGGTCATGGTGTTGAACGCGTACATGAAAGGATTTAAAGCAGAGTTTAAAGGCAAGACAAATGTGTCCAGAACCAACCTCATTCACGGTTTTCTGAACTGTTGGGAATGAACACACAGACTCGACAACAGATCATTGTCAGCAGCACCTTTCTTAGTTCACTTCTTCTCAATGTAGTTCAAAAGGCAGTTAGTCTTTGGACACAC
>CM065741.1:8469547-8474547 GCA_033310375.1 Conus canariensis
GGGGGGGGGGGGGAGCAAGGAGAGGAGGGGAGGACAGGAAGAACAAAGAGAAGATGGAAGGTACAAATTATGGGAAAGATGGAATCTAATAGGTATTTTAATAATTATGATATGTGCATTAATAGTTTTGATAATAATTGTGATTGTAACCATATAGTAATGATAGTGATGCTATAGGAGGCTGGAAAAGTGGTAAGCTGGAATGTCAGACAAATTGTAAAGAATAATTGTTTATGTTAATGATAGTATTAATAGTAAGTATAACAATTGTAACAGTTATGAATGTGTTTTCTTTTTCTTTTTTTTTTTCTTAAATCTAATTTAATCTAGTTTTATTTGTTTATTTATTTATGTTATTTTTTTGAGAAGGTGATGATGATAGTGCTGATATTGATGATGTGATGACAGTGCTACTGAGAGCAATGATAATAAAAGTAATATTAGTCACAGTGGGGGGAATGGAATGGAGATGGTCAAGGAGTAAAACTGAATAGTGTTACTGGAGCAGGGAGAAGGTGGTGAGGATAAATATTGTAATGTTGATGATATCAACAGTAGGTGAAAAGGAATAGGAGCGATCAAAGAGTGAAAAGTTAACAGGAGTATTGGAGCAGAGGAGAGGGAGAGGATTGGGGGGGGGGGGGACAGAGAGAGAGAGAGAGAGAGAGAGAGAGAGAGAGAAAGGAAGGAAAAAGGGAGGAAGTGTGTGTGTGTGTGTGTGTGTGTGTGTGTGTGTGTGTGTGTGTGTGTGTGTGTGTGTGTGTGTGTGTGTGTGTGTTTCCGTCTAGCTACAAACACCTACACACATATACACAGGGGAGAGGGAAGAGAAGCTCTTGTAGAGGAAATAGTGTATGAAATTAAGAGAAAACCAGATGAAGAAAAGGCAGTGCACAAGTATCTGAATAAACAATAGATTGATTTGACAAACAGAGAGAGTGTAGTGAGAGGGGAAGGGAAGATAGCTGTAACATGTGTGTGAGATAAATAATGGGAGATGTGGTGGTATGTGTGTGTTGTGGAGGATATTGTGGGCTAATATTGCAGTGGTGGACAGGTGCATACTACTTTAGGGTGTTGATGCTATGAGGGTGGAGGGAAGAAGGGGATGGGTTTACATACTTACTTGGGGGGGGGGGGGGGAGAATATACTAACACCTATACACAATATTACTCTTTTTTTTTCAAAATAAGTCATTGTATCTAAGTAGTACTATCATTAATTCTACGGTTAATGCTGGCAATGGGATAAGTGATAATAGGACATAATGATGATAAGTATAGTGGTAAAAATGATAGTGACAGTGATGATAACAACAATGACATCAGTATCGTTGTAATGATGTAATGATGGTGATGATGAAGACGGTAATGTAGTCTCAGACCGAAATGGAAATCCGTAGCATCATCTTAAGGAACCAAGGTGGCAGAATGGTTAAGACGTTCGCCTGCCAATCCAACGTGTGAGAAGTGCGTGGGTTCGAGCCCTGCCTTTCTCGCCCTTTCTTTCCCAGTTTGAACGACAAATCGAACTGAACGTCGACCATCGGATGGGGACTATAAGCGAGTCGGACCCGTGTGCCTTCCTGGCCCCTGCACACGTTAAAGAACCCACGGCAGTTGAAAATCGAAAAGAGCAGGGGGGTTCCCCGCTGCCCTGGCAAAATTGATGTAGATTGAAGATAGCCGCCTGGTCTTTCTTACCAAGCCACAAAAATTGTCACTTACTGTTGTCGTGTGCCATCGTGTACCGGTGGAAATGGAGGACACGTATAAACATCGTATGCATCCTATGTGAGAAACTGGAGGAATAAATGAGATGAATGAAAACGAGTGACTGATATTTGAATGGTACGGGAAACGACTGAATGAGCGCCAGTAGGCTGCTCTTCGGCCGGCTCTACCTGGGTAGGCAGCCCGTTGAGTGAGTGAGGTAGTGTGTTTATTGTAAAGCGCTTAGAGCTTGGTCTGTGACCGAGGATAGGCGCTATATAAATACCTAATATAATAATAATAATAATAATGATAATAGTGATATGATGATGATAGTAATTATAGTAATAAAGGTATTAAGTAATACTGGTAATAGCAATGTTAGATGGAAAGGAGTTGAAATACATTATGAATAACAGCAGACAGTACTGTTGGATGAGGATAATAATGGTAGTAGTAATGATAAGTGCAGCAATGCTAGCAAAAATAGCAGGGGCTGGAAAGGGATGGGAATGATGGACGATAAAAGAGCTAGCATTTCTATTTATAAGAGAGAGAGAGAGAGAGGAGAGAGAGAGAGAGAGAGAGAGAGAGTGTGTGTGTGTGTGTGTGTGTGTGTATGTGTGTACCATTGTGATGTCAGCCTCCTACTCATTGATTACCACCACCCCCAGCCAACACCACCCCCACCAACACCACCCCCACCAACACCACTAAATCTATCATTACTGGGGAAGGTGGGGAGGGGGGGGGTGAGTAGATTATGTAGCAAGTGGAGAGACTTAGAGAGTGTAGGGAAAGGGAAAAGGAAGGCAGCTGTAACTTATGTCTGAGGTAAACAGTGGGAGGTATGTTAGTATGCATGTATAGGTGGAGGATATTGCAGGTTGGTGATGCAGAGGTGGAATGGTACATACTACTTTTGGATGTTGATGCCATGAGGATGGAGGGTGCCGAGTCGCCAATAAGGCGAGATTCCTGCAAAAGGCGCTCCTGGTTGTCACTCTGTGATTGCCAATGTGCCAGGACTTTGACATGGTTGATGTTGTGCTGGGCGTGGTTAAGTGTAGAGCGACTGGTTTGGGCCGCTGATGACGGATGTCAGCAAGGTGTTTAGAGATGCGTGTCTCAAGTGTTTGAGATGTCTCACCTACATAGATCTTACCACACAGCTGGCAGTGGATGGTGTGCATAATGCTGTGGCTCTGACAAGAGAAAGTGCGTTTAATAGTGAATGAGCCTTTGGGGGCCATGTAGGCTGGTGTCTGGTTTGGTGAGGGCAGATTATGCAGTTGGGTTTGGAGCAGGGGAAAGTACCTGGTAGCTTAGCTGTGGAGATTTTGTTCAGCTTAGAGCGCACCAGTAGGTCTTTGAGGTTTTTGTCACGTTTGAAAGTGATCATTAGTTTGGTCTCACAGGCAAGTTTATGATTTTCTGTTATGTGCCAGTTAGACTCCAGGATCCTGCAGATGGGCAGAGTGTGAGGGTGGAAGAGAAGGCAGGTGGTGAATCTGTCTGTTTCGGGGGGGGGGGGGGGGGGGCTTAGTTTCCAGAGCAGGTGTTCTGGATTTAGCTGTGGTGCAGCTGAGAGCATCATTAATGTCGGCACTGGGGTAGCCACGGTTGGTGAAAAACTCAGACATTTTGGCTGCTTGTATGGTGACATCTTTTTCGCTGGAGCAGAGTCTGCGTAGTCGAAGGAATTCACAATATGGAATGCTGTCTTTCGTAAATTGGTGGTGGGAAGATGTGTAGTCCAGGTATAAGTGCGCATCAGTGGATTTATAGAAGACTGAGGTTTTAAGCAGTCCAGCTTTGAGGGAGATAGTGATGTCCAGGAAGTTAACTGACTGTGAAATGGTGTAGGTCAATTTGATGGATGGATAGAAGGTCTGAGCAAAATTGAAGAAATTGCGGAGGTCATGTTCTGGCATGGATGTGGCTCCCAGTCCATCATCTAGGTATCTTTTGTAGAGCTCTGGTGTCGGGCCTGTGTAAGAGGTTAGTAGGCGGTGTTCTAAGTGTCCCGTGAAGAAGCAGGCGTAGGATGGTCCCATTTTGGTTCCCATAGCAACACCACTGATTTGTGAGAATGTATGGTTGTTCATTTCAAAGGTGTTGAGGGTGAGGACTAATTCTGCAAGTCTGACCAGTGTAGCTGTGGGAGGGTGTTGTTGGTTAGGGGGCCGTTTGTTAAGAAAGAATGCGAGGGCCTTCAGTCCATCAGCATGAGGGATGGAAGTGTAGAGAGAGACGACATCAAGTGTAAAGAGGAGGCTGGGTTGGAAAGTGGGATCTGTGTTGTATGAATTAATCATGTTAAGTGTGTGGGTTGTGTCTTTGAGGTATGTAGGGAGGCCTTGTACTATGGGTTGGAGGAGAGAGTCTAGGTACTGTGTGGGTATGCCGGGTGTATTGGTTTTCTGCATTTTAGTGAGCAGGTAGAAGGTAGGTTGTTTGGTGTCGGTCATTATGAGGAGTTTGGCTGTCTTCGGTAAGTTGTTATGTTTGATTTCTTGTTGAACTGTGGTTGAGATGAGTTTCTGGTGTTGAGGGAGGGGTGATGCTGTGAGTGGTGTGTGGAAATGTGTGTCTGACAGTTGTCTGTGTGCTTCTTTTATGTACAACTGTTTGTCCCAGACCACCACTGCACCACCCTTGTCTTCTGGTTTAATGACAATGTCTTGTCGTTGTCTCAGTGGTTCGAGGGCTTTTAGTTCATCCTGTGAGAGGTTGGAATGGTGGACAGGTTTGGATTTCACTTTAGCGATTTCGTTTCTGCACTTTTTGATGCAGAGTTCAAATTCAGTGGATTTGTCAAGAGGTGGTTGGTGGAGTGCTGGAGTTTGAAAAAGGTGGGTAAAACACTTCTATTGGATTTTAATGTCCCCTGAACTCTCCGTTGATGACTCTCTGTCTGTCTCTGTTTGTCTGTCTGTCTGTCTGTCTGTCTGTCTGTCTGTCTCTCTCTCTCTCTCTCTCTCTCTCTCTCTCTCTCTCTCTCTGTGGATGGGGGTGGGGGGTGTACACTGATTACTTTCTTATTCATTGTTTTTTTTGCATTTACTGTTCACAGGAATGGCGGGTTGGGGGTGGGTGGGCAGAGGAGGGAGAGCGGGGGCGGGGGGAGGGGGAATCCGTAAGTGAAAGAAGGGAAGGCAGAGAAGAGGGGGAGTACACAGTGAAGAGTTGATTTACACTGATGAATTTTGTTTGTTTGTTTACTTTTACAGTTCAGGAACAACATAGGGCTATGGAGTCTAGAGTGAGACATGATATTTTGTGAC
>CM065741.1:8484547-8609547 GCA_033310375.1 Conus canariensis
CAGCCTCACCTCCAGCGAAGGCCCCAAACTCCCGACGTAACTCCGCAGTCAGCAGAGCATGCATCGTGACCTCACAGATTTGCTTAATGCTTATAGGCTTAGTGGAGAGCTGAAAGGCACTGGTGTGCCACTGGCATGACCGTTGTTGCGATGCTTACTGCGAATAATTTCGGAATTGCCTGTTCATACGTTTTCTCTATTCCCTATCTGAAAGTGAAAGGCATCCAGGTTAAGTTTAAATCTCTCTCTCTCTCTCTCTCTCTCTCTTCTCTCTCTCTCTCTCTAACACACACACATACACACACACGCACGCACACACACACACACACACACACACACACACACACACACTGTGTGTGTGTGTGTGTGTGTGTGTGTGTGTGTGTGTGTGTGTGTGTGTGTGCAGGCACGTGCATGTGCTCTCTCTCTCTCTCTCTAACACACACACACACACACACACACACACACACACACACACATACACACACACGTCTACCTGTCTACTTTTCCCTCTCTCTCTCTCTCTGTCTGTCTATCTATATCTATCTGTCTGTCTTTACATCTAACTATTATCTATCTATCTATCAATCTATGTATCTATGTCTGGATCTATCTGTCTATGTCTGTCTATATACTTATCTATCTATCTATCTATCTATCTATCGAGAGATCGTCTATGAGTGCTGTAGACATCAGTCAACTACTGGTGAATGAGGTGGGACTATCCAACTGATGTCAGTTAACCGCTGTAACATGAAGCAAGATTCATTAAACCCTTGCAGAGCAAAGTGGTTTCCTTGGGGATACAGAGGGATGAAAAACACTTGAGTGGTCTACGAGGGCAGAGGCATCTAAGCTACACACAAAAAGTTAAGGATCACTTTCACAAACATTCATAACTGTCAAAATAAGAAAGTCAATGCGTTGAAGTTTGGCCAACATTTAATTCCATTCTTTAGTGATAACGATACACAATTGCCTTCAATCTCGAGCAATCGTTTGGTGTGTACATTTAATTAAAGTGGGTACGTATCCAAATTTGATTTCCCAAAGTCATTGAAATCACAAGACGGGGCATACTGATGCTCCCAAAAGCTCAGTAATGCGTGTAACCACCATGGCTGTTCTGGCACTCGACGCAGCGAGTCCTCATCGAGTTGACCAGGTTGGTGAAGATCCTATGTGGAAGCGCCTGCCACTCAGCCTGCAGCATCTGGTAGAGGTGTTGGGCATCCCTGGGAGGGGGTGGCTCCTCACTTTGCGATCCAGCTCATCCCAGAGGTTCTCAATCGGGTTGAGATCGGGACTGCATGCTGGCTACTCCATTCTGTTGACTCCAGACTGCTGCAGGAAGTCGTTGACCACCCTTGCCCTGTGGAGGCGAGCATTGTCATCCTGGTAGACAGCCCTCGGTCCCATCTGCTGCAGTGTAGGCACAGCCAGCAGTCGAAGGATCTCATCCCGGTATCGGATGCCAGTCAGGTTACCCTGTACATGATACAAGGGTGTTCTGTGGTGAAGGCTGAAGGCCCCCCAGACCATTACAGAACCTCCACCAAAGGCCACCTTTTCTTGGACAGTGGCGTCAGTAAAGCGTTGCCTTGGGCGCCTCCAGACCCTCAGTCGGCCATCGTTGTGGTGAAGGGTGAAGCGTGATTCATCAGTGAACAGGACCTGGGACCATTGCTGACGTGTCCACCTCATCGTGAGTGGCGCGCGTGCTGCTCCTATGGGCTGGAGTTAAGCGTGGCCGTACTGCTGGGCGACGAGAACGGAGATTAAACCCATGTAGGCGGTTCCGTATGGTCTGCTGGCTGATGTTGATGTTAGTAGCCACCCTGAACTGCCTTTGAATTATGCTGGAAGAGGCTGTTCTTGTCTGCAGGGCTTGTCGTTCAATGAGACGATCGTCACGTGGGGTTGTCTTCTTCGGTCGACCAGATCTGCGTCTTTCATGGACAATCCCAGTGGCTGTGAAGCGTTGAATCAGTCGGACAATGACCGAGATGGACACATGAAGTCGCCTGGCCACTTCTCGCTTGGGAACACCATCTTGGAACCATGCAACAGCTCGTCCCCTATCCAACTCGCTTAATTTTCGTCGTGGAGGCATTGTCAGATCAGGCCTACTACTGGTGGAATGTCTTCTTATATAGCCAAGCGAGCGACAGCATCTCACACATAAACAGCAGTGCTTGCACGTGCATAATGGTTTTTCCATCTGGTAAGTGCAATGTGTTCAGGCAGAACGGTCCAAAACAAGGTCATTTTTCGCAAGTTTCCGCTTTTCCGTTTGCGGCCCAGCTCAGTAGTAGAGAATCCCGTGCAATTTTCGCACTAACACAACATCGCCCACTTTCAGCTGAACAAGAATTCATGACAATTTGGCTGGACTAAGAAATAAATAACAGTAGCGAACTGAGTTTATTACGCACCTGTTTTCACATAGCGATCCTTAACTTTTTGTGCGTAGTAAATAAACTACCGGCCAATCAATAGCTGCCACATGAGGCAGAATACATTAACTGCCAGCAGAGCAACGGTGTTTTTCCTCCTTGAGGGAGCGGATGGTAAAACACTTGTTAGCCTACGAAAAACATTGAAGTAATCTACGAATCAATGCATTCACGAACTGTTGGCAGAGCGAAGTATTTTCCTTTGAAAATGTCTGCCTGAACAGGTCGGGCCACGTCTGGCTAACCTACTTAACTGTTCAGTACGTGCTGGAACATTTGCTATCAATGCGGTACAGATGGACTGGATTCTGCAAAAAGTTCTAGTCAGCAAATACGCAGTCTGACCCAGCCTCTTTGCAACAGCTCTGGACAATAAGAATTTTATGTGATCTGTAATCTGAATGAAATATTAAATGAAACTTGTAACGAAACATGATGATGACTCTTTTCCCAGCAGTACTGATTCCTTGTTGGCATCCATCTGCATGTTCATAAAGCAGATTATGTCAAGCAGACTTTGACCACCATATTCACAGAAAGGTCATCTCTTGTCCATTCCTTCGAAAGGCCCTGGAGCCCTTCAAAGATTCACAGACGTATAATGCATTGACGTGATAAAGGCAGATGTTCTTCCATCTGCCTCTGGAGTGTCCACAAGAAAAAAAAAAAAAAAAAAAAAAAAGAGAGAGAGAGAGAGAGAGAGAGAGAGAGGAGAGAGAGAGAGAGATTCAGATTCAATTTTTATTCTGTTTGGCTATAGCCCCTCAGAAGTGAGCTGCAATAATTGAGATAATATTCTAATATCAATGCGACAAGTAAAACAAACAAAAACAAGTCCACAACGATCCCATTGTTACAAGTTTTAAGCCTGCGATGCATCAATGATTATACTGCTTATTGTTGTATACTTAAACAAATACATGTAAACATGTTAAACGAAATTCAAGCATTTACTGATATAAAAGAACCTAGGCGGTAAGAAACTTTCGAATCATAAATGCTTTGCACAAAACAGGGCAAACTGCTTTACAAGTTTTTCATTTCTTTAAGTCATTAGCATAATCAGCTTGAAGATACATGGTTGTCTGTAGTATTTTTCAGGAAAAAGAAACTCTTGCCTAATGTAATGAAGTTCCTGGCACGAGAATACAAAATGAACTTCATTATCAAAAGCCTCGTGACATAATGGGCAAAGGAGATGATCATTACTAAGTTCTCAGTAACGATTGAAATGACTACTTATTTATGTGATACCAAATCTGAATTTTGTGAAGATGTATCTCAAATGTGTGTCTAAGTTTATAGACAAATACACTGGCAATCTGTGCTCTGCGTTTAACATACAATAGATATCATATCTGTCACTTTCCTGAACATGAGAATGCCAGCTTTGCCATCGACAATATGTTAATCTCTGACGAAATTAACGGATATGTCCCCAACACCCTGACCTTCCCATACAAAGCCAAATCCATATTCATACAATTTTAATCTTACCACCAAAGCTCAATTTGTCTTGCCTTTGGCATCGAACTCAACTAACACATTGTAAGCTCTATGGGGTAATCTATGTCATTGCATTCTTGTTAAATTTAACCAGTAACGAATGGAACTGACTATAGAAACTAAATATATAGGATACCTATTTGTCTCCCCATAGACTAAATCATTAGGCGTATATATAGATACTTCCAAAAACTTCTTCAGTACGTATAAATGTAGCTTCTCCACCTCATAAGCAGAGCTGCTAATACCCCACAGTTCAGCACCATATTGCACAATAATATTGGTTGCATTTGAGAATCAAACAATTTCAAAAATAGTGCTAAAGAATTCAGTTTCAGTTTCATCAAGGAGGCGTCACTGCTTGTGAACTAGTCCATATACGCTACACCACATCCGCTAAGTTTTGAGACCACGCTTTTGAAGCTGATGGATAAATGAATTAACAAAGATGAGACAATTGAAGAAGAGGGTCTCGTGGCTACGACTCAGCGGATGTCTGACCTACGCATTAGCCCAACGCGCTGGTCAGACCTTGAATACCAACCTACCATTTTTTTTGTAGTGGATGTACACGTGTGTGTATGATGTGTGGGTATGGGCCCATGTGTGTGCGTTGGGCGCATGTGTGTGTGTGTGTGTGTGTGTGTGTGTGTGTGTGTGTGTGTGTGTGTGTGTGTGTGTGTGCGCGCGCGCAGGCATGTGTGCGCGTTTGTGTGTATGTGTGTGTGTGTGTGTGTGGGGGTGTGTGTGCAGAAGTGCGTGCGCATCTGTGTGTGTGTGTGTGTGTGTGTGTGTGTGTGTGTGTGTGTGTGTGTGTGTAATTTGTGGGTTTGTGTGAGCACACGTATCTGCATAATAGCTATATGTGTACATATCTGTGTGTATGTGTGTGTCTTTGTATGTGGGCGTGTGCGCATGTGCATGTGCGTGTGCATTTGTGCGCTTATGTGTATGAGTGTGTGCGCTCGTGTGTCGGTGTGGACGCGCACATGCACACATGTGTATATGTGTGAGGGCAAGAGCAAGCGAACGTACGCACACACGTTCGTATGTGTGTGTGTGTGTGTGTGTGTGTGTGTGTGTGTGTGTGTGTGTGTGTGTGTGTGTGTGTGTGAGAGAGAGAGAGAGAGAGAGAGAGAGAGAGAGAGAGAGTGCGCGCACGCGTGTATGTGTGTGTGTGTGTGTGTGTGTGTGTGTGTGTGTGTGTGTGTGTGTGTGTGTGTGTGTGTGTTGTGACTTCGTGCGTGAATTTTCAGAAAATGACTTGGGAACAAGAACACGACCATCAATTGCAGCATATAAGTGCACGCGCACGCACACACACACACACACACACACACGCACACATACACACACACTCACACACACATACTCTCACACACACACCAGCGCTTCCACACACATGTCTGTGGACTCTCTAATTAACACGCTGGCATTACCCCACTGATGAACACACACACACACACACACACACACACACACACACACACTCTCTCTCTCTCTCTCTCACTGTCTCCCACACACACTCACACACCATCGCTTGCACACTCATGATGTCCATGGACACTCTAATTAAAATGCTGGCATCACCCCACTGATGAAGACACACCAGAGCACACACGTCTACAGTATACGCTGGGGACCCTGAGAGATTCAAAGTCTTATCTCAGTTGACATGTGTTTCATCTTTTGTGTCTGTTATTGGAAAGGCCCAGTATGAGTTTGCTCCAATCTCTAGGAGTCTTCGCAGTGTTGGCCTTGAGATTATCCCAGTGTTTGTTTGGTTGGTGATGTTTCTTGCTCTTCCCTTAAGTCTGGATGTGCGGCCACTTCCTCTCTTGATGTTCAGATCTGAAAGATGGTCTATTGTATAGTGGCTTTGCTCTTGTTTGCTTAAGTTATTCTTCAGATTTCTTATCACATCAGATCGGCCAAGCAGTAATCCAGTTCTTATTGTTGCCTTGACAGCCTGTGATGTGCCTACTCTCTCGTTTCCTTTAACTCCAGCATGTCCAGGGCAGTACATCCATATGAGTCTCTCCAATGGAAGGCTGCGCATTAGTTCATTCCAAGCAGGGCTTCCCATTCCACTTTTCACTTTCTGAAGTAGGTTCATGGAGTCAGTCAGTATCATGGCTTGTTGAGTTTGAAACTGGCTTACGGATGTAAGCCAGTGGAGTGCTTGTGTCACTGCTTCTACCTCCATTGTTAGACTTGAAGTTGTTAAACTGTGCGCACCATTGTCTTCTTGGATAGTTCGGCCATTTTGCTTCACTGTGTATCCCCAACCTGACTTGCCTTTGGTGACAGAACCGTCAGTGTATATTAAAATGTCATCTTTTGTGCCAAGGTCTTCTACCAGCATCTGAATTTCTGCATTGGTTTTGCCTTCTGGCCGTTCTCGACAATGTCTTCAAGTTCTGGAGCGACGGCAATTTGGTAGAGGTGCTTCAAGTGGTCTGGATATTTCTCCCATTCCTTGGTTTCTTTGACTTCTGCTAACTGGCACACAAGCTGTATACTGTCTTGTGCCTATCCCATCCATGATTTTCCACGTCCTAGCCACATGCCTTTTGTTTCCTTGACCGCCGCATGAAGTGGGTTTTGGGGATTTTCAAGGGCTCTGAAATATGCCTTCACCTGTTCCAGCTTGTGTCTTGTCTGCATTGAAGGAAGATCGAGCAGGTATCGCATAGTTTGAACTGGTTGGTCCTTTGTGGTTCCCAGGATCAATCTCATTGCTTCATTCTGAATTCTTTCTAATTTGAGAAGGTTGCTGTTGGACAGTGTTGTAAGCCCTAATCCATAAACTATCACACTGAGTACAAGTGCGTGATACCGTCGGTAGAGATGGCGCTGTTCAATGCCTTTAGCCGCCATTGCTTTCATGGCAGATAAGCCTTTTTTTTGCATTTAAGAACAATATTCTCAACATGCTTTCTAAAGGTTAGCATTCTGTCAAGGCCTACACCCAAATAGCGTAGGTTGTTAGTTGATTCAACTGGTATTCCATTGAAAGAAACTGGTGAGGGTACTTGTCCTGATGTCTTGTGGAGAGTGCAGACTAATGTCTGGGCTTTTGTAGGGTTGATGGACGATACAGTTTCTTGACACCACTGAGCAATGTTGTTCAATTGTTGCTGAACTGCTTTCGTTCTTTCTTCAGCATTCTTTGATGTTTTGTAGATCAGGCTGTCATCTGCAAATGTCATCACTCGAGCAATTCCGTTTCTGTTGAGGTCTGCTAGGCCTTTTGTGTAGACACTCTACAGAACAGGGGAAAGAGGAGAACCTTGAGGTAATCCCATAGAAAGTTTATGAGGTTCAGAAGTCCAATCTCCAGATCGTAGGATGACGGTTCGCTCCCGAAGTGCCGCTGCTATCCATCGTGTCTCTTACTGACTCCATAGTCAAGGAGTAGTTCCATGAGAAGCGAGAACTGGACTTTGTTGTATGCATCTTCCAGATCTATTGCAACAGCTAGTGTTTCTTCCTTTCTTTGGAATCCTTCGTACACTTCATAGGCAAAAGCGGCCGCATTTTCCCATGTACTTTTACCTGTTCTGTAGTCTCCTTGATTTGATGGGAGGATTTGTCGACTTTCAAGATCTCTTGCGAGGTTTCTTGCTATGATTCGTTCCATGAGCTTTCCTGCTATATTTTGCATAGTGAGTATGCGGTAGCCATTTAGTTGATAACTATCTTTTCCTGGCTTTGGTAAAGCTTTCAGGTAGCTGTGTGTCCAGTCTTCTGTGACATAGCCTTTATCAAAACTCTCCTGGTAGAGACTGAAAAGTTTGGCTCTCTCCTCTTCTGAGAGCTGTTTGATATCTGAATACCGTACTTTGTCTGGTCCTGGAGCACTATCCTTAGTGCATCTAGCTATTGCGTCATTCAGTTCAGATTCTGTGATTTCATCATCAATGCCAGTCTGTGCTAGGTGTTAGTTTAACTTTGTCAACTATTTCTTCCTTTCCTCCAGATTTCTTTGATCACTCTGTTCTATGAAACGTTTAAGTAGAGCCGACCCTTTTTCTAAATTTGTCTTCAGTTTTATGATCCGATCAGCGTCTAAGATATTTGGGGTTGCGTTTGTTTTGTTTTTTCCTTCCATGCGACTATAGAAGTGTCAGAACTGAGTCAGTGTTGTGTCATAATTAAGTGACAGACAAAACTGTTGCCACTTGGTTTCTTTTGCTTCTTCAGCTACTCTTTCGAATTGTTCGGTCTTCCGATTCATGTCTGTTTTAATAGCTAGATCAGGGCAAGGTTTTCTTCTTTCTCTCTGCCAGCTTCTTACAGACTTGCGTTTCTCTTTCCAGGCTGTTTCTGTGTCTGTATTTCACAAAAGGGGTTGGACGATTTGTTTGGTTGTAGCATTGTTTCTTTTGCATCTTCTACTCCTTAACGTTCATATGATATCCCCTTCATTGTTGTTGTATTGAAAAGGGTCCTTTTGTTTCGTTTGTGTAACTTTGGATGGTTTCTGTAGACTGAACACAACAGGGAAATAGTCATTCCATGATGAAAAAGTGTTTCCGCACTCATACCTGCTGTGAATTTTGGTCCAATGAGTGCAAAGTCAATGACACTGTCAGTGTCACCCTGCCTCCCTGGATGTGTTGGGGATGATGATGTCAGTGCACTAAGAAGTACTTCATCCAACATCGCTTTCAGTGCAATTCCTTGAGGATTGGTACCATGTTGATCCCACAATTTTGAGCGTGCATTAAGATTTCGACATAGTATGACAGAGTCTCCAAATTCATGTTCTATTTCCTCCAGAAAGGTCCAATCCGTTTTTGATGTGTGGATACCTGGATGTATATATGCATTGATGACTACAAGGCTTTTCTGATTACCATCCGGTCTTTCTAGCCTCACACCCATTAGCTCACGTGTGCTGCTACTCCATGTTTCTAAGTCTATCCTGGACAGTTCGTTTTGCAAGTTGTTTTTTTTTTTTTTATTATCATAGCTAGTCCTCGTCCATCATGCTCTTGAAGTATTATGAATTCATCCAATTGTAATGGTCTGTGGGCGACACTTCTAGTTTCTTGCAGACACAGAACATCAAAGTTATATGCTAGTTTTTCAATTGTTGAGATCCTCTTTCTGGCACTGCAGCAGTTCCAAGTACAAATCCTGAAATATTTCTTGGAGAGTCTTTCAGCTTTTGTTATATTCCTACCCACCTTTCTTCTTCTCCCACCTCTTTTACTACGCCGACTATTGTTTTGTGGGGATCCAGTTTTAAGTCCCAAAGCCTGCACCTGAAGATCCCCAAGGTGCAAGCGAGACAAAGTATTTTGAGAACCCATAAAAAAATATTCTTAGTGTTGAGGGGTCATGAGCGGTCGCCCTGACAGCCTCGTATCAGGGAAGGGCAATGGATGTCCATACATGTAGAGAACGCCTGCACATATGAAGTCTGTCAGCCTGGGGTCGCCCTAGGGCCAGACTGCATATGGTTCAAGACTGTTTAACCCAACAGCCATTCATCCCCTCGGTACTGTATGAAAGCCTTGGGATTTGGGGAGGTCGATTCCAAGATTGAAGGGAAAAAAATTGTGGTTCAATATTGTCAGTTTTTTCATGATACACAATAAGGCGTATCTAGCTCTGCACACAAGATCTTTGCAAGCAAATGTAAAGCTTAAACATGTTGAAAAGAATATACCCAAATAATTGTAAAACATTTACTACTGGCATGATATTTCCATTACATCTCCATCTTTCCCTAGCAGCAAGATAACCTCCTTTTCTAAAGACTATTATATTGCTTTTTGTCATGTTTACATTTAATTGAAGTGATGCAGCAGCTCTTGCTAGACTGTTCAGCCGTGTTTGCAGATCAACAATAGTTTCAGATAACAAGACCACATCATCAACTAATAGCAGAATAAATATTTCTAAGACATCATTTACAAACCGCACGCCATGTCTTCCAGAATTAATAACTTCCAATATTAATTCATTAATAACTAATGAGAACAAAATAGGCCTACAAACATTTCCTTGTTTTACCCCGGATGTAGAGTATATATAATCACTAAGAGATCCTCCACATCGAACTCTTGCTTTTACAGAGCCATACATGTTGATAATGCACTTATACAATTTACCACGAACACCATTCTTAAGCAAAATAGGCCAAAGGATACTTCTATTTACAGTATCAAAGGCTTTCTCAAAAATCTATAAGGCTACACATAATTTACGATTCAATCCAAACTGTTTTTCAGCAAACGACATCAAAGTGAACATATGATCAACTGTTGAATAGTTCTGTTTAAACCCTGTTTGAAATTCACCAGTTATTTTCTTCTACCCATTCCTGAAGTCTTCTACTAAGAACAGTGCTATATAATTCACTGCATATATTGCCCAAAGATATTCCTCGATAGTTGTTTGGATTATTAGCATCAGCATTTTATACAATGGAAGGATAATTGACTGACCAAATTTCTGGAAAAAGTCCCCTGTCAAACAAAGCATTAAAGGAATTCTTTAGAAAACAACAACAAGTTCAGATTTGCAAGCATATTTATATATATCTCCAACTATCCCGTCAGGGCCTGCAGCTTTGCCATTTTTAAAATTTTCTTCACGCCAACAGAATTTCTTCATTTGAGATTCGACGATTTAAAGGACAGTTACCACTATCGTTGCCAGCACTTTCGTCATCACTACATGGTTGAGCTAATAAATTACCAGCATCGTCATTTCTTTTAAGCAGTCCTTTAAAATGTTCAAACCAGTTCTCCATAGCAATATTATTTAAAGGTTGTTTCTTACCACCTCTAATCTTCTTTACTGTGTTCCAGAAATCTTTCCGAGAGTTTATAGATGTTACTAACTTTTCTAACAATGCCCTGTTGAAATCCCTTTCTTTCGTTTTCAAAAGTTGTTTGTATTCCCGCCTAGCATTACAATACAAAACTCGATCCGCTGAAAGTTTACTACGATTTGACTTACTTAGTAATCTTCTAGTCTTCCTTACTTTGGCAACACTAAGTGTTATACCAATCATCATATTCCCTAGGCCCATTTACATTTATCCACTTTTTCATACATTTTGCAGCATCTTTTAAACGAGAATTAAAAGTGCTGAGCGCTTCATTTACATTTACATCAATTAGTCTGATAGCCATTTCGACTCTCTGCTGGATCTCAGATGAACACATCATGTCTGTAATCTGATCTTTATAACTTTCATTCCAAACAAACTTTTCCACAAAATTGTTAATATTCTTGTCTTTGGGTTGATTTAATCTATCATTGTTAACATTAATGGTCAAAACAATAGGCATATGTGTCATGTGACGTAGCCTCACATGCCGACATGTGACGTTCCGTCGCGTACGCCCTTATTTGATATAAAGCATTTCCCTTGGTAGGGAAAAGGAAAGGTAAAAGAAAAGATAATTTACGTGGCCTGACCAGTGTGATCGGTGTCGCTGGTGGCTATTGACGTAGGGTGATTATTGGTTGAATCGCTTAGGAAAATGGACGGACGTTGTCCATTGGTCAAGTAACCAAGGGCTCGCAATGCGTAGAGTTAGATGAGTACTCACTGAGTATGTACTCAGGAAGAGCGCAGGAAGGAAAAATAAAGTATAGGAAGGAGATGGCTTGGGGACACTGACCAGACAGGTTGTTTGGAACTGCAGAACGAGATTCACCTGTAATCTACCATTACCAGGTGAGGTATAGACAGATGGGGAGAGGAAAGAGAGAGAGAGTTAAGAAAAGGAAAAAAAGGGAAAAGAATTTATCATTATTCAGATTTTGAAATAGATTACTTACACGGACTTCATTCGTGTTTCAGCCCTTCCCGGTGCTGTGGCAGCACCAGTAACGGGATAGGCGACTGTGGCAGTCACGCACAAGTATTTGGGCTCCATTGCTGTGGCAGCACCTAATTGACTCCAGAGTTGGAGAACCTAGTTGAAGAGGACAACGACTGCAGCAGTCGTGCGAGAACTTAAAGCGTTTGTCATGTTGACCCACTATGATTTTTGATTGTCCTTCCGGGTCGGAACTCAGATATTGTTCCTGTATTTTAAGCCATCTTTAATTCTTCTTTGGGAAAGTGTATACATTGTTTCTCCATTGAGGAGGAGAAACCTGTAAAAGAAGTTCTTGTGAATTACTATATATAATGTGATGAAATTTGGTCCCAGCTAGTGGATCTGTGGAATGTTTGTACCTCCACTGGAGTGGAGGAACAGAAGATTTGAAAAGTTGATTATCGTTTAGTAAATTATTCCACGGAGAGGAGGGGGAGAAGAAGAGTTATTGTAGTGCGCCTTCTGGTTGTTTGGAGAGACTGCGTGTGCACGGAGTGAATGCTGAGCTGAGTGCGTGCATGCTTTTGTGCTCAGTGTGACAGTGGTGACCCCGACTTAGGACTAGGGTTTTTTTTATACCCCCTCCAAGGAAAAAATTAAGATTTCTACTTGGGCAAAGAAAAGTTCGTATCATTTACTGTTGTGATTACTGTTCGCAGTTTTTATTTTTTATTTGTTTTTCTATGTGTTTTCGGGTGTTTGAGATTTCTTTTGGTTGCTCTACTCTGTTAAGGTTTTTCTTTTTTTTTGGTAGGATTTCCTTTTGACCCTTTCCCCCCTCAGGACCGATAGCCTCAACCTCCTCTTGCTCGTACCTGGCAGCAAGGGGACGGGGCGTTGAGGAGTCGCTGTCCTTCCCCTAGATTAGAATTTGTTTTGTCCCTGTCACGTGGGTGAGGTCACGTGGTAATTGTTCAAGGGAAACGCTATGATCAATCCCAACTCATTCGCGCTAACCACACAAACACCAAATCCAAACACGGGAATACAAGTACAAAACACTGAAATTTTACTGTCACAAAAGAACATAGATGTTCACATCACGTTTACATACATATATAAGGACAGGTATACACCTAAAGTAACCCTGTAGGGCTGTGAATAAATGGAAGGGACACACACACACACACACACACACACACACACACACACACACACACACACAATACTAATCGAATACTCTCTCAACCGACGTTAACGTCCCGGCCGGATTCTGGGTGGGGCCAGAAGGTAAAGTGGAGCTGGAATGCGATCAAAAGGGTTCAAGGAAGATTAAAAAAAAAAAACAGGAATGCCTGCCAAAATCTGACCCCCCCCCCCCCCACCCCACCCCAAAAAAAAGGGGTGACCAGAGTTGCCAAGCAGTAAATTGAAGAAAACAGCCTGTGGGATGAGACAGGATTACGGTTCAGAAGGAGAAATTTTAGCACCGGATCATTAAATAAGAAAGGCAAAAAAAACCCCAAAAAACAAAGGGGAGGGTCTTGGGCAATACCCTAAGAATGGGATAGTGTACTGGGGGAGTTCAACTGCTAAGGACTGTAATTAAACATCCCACATTAATTTCACCCTTTTTTTTTTTACCGCTAACAGACAAAGGAACAGTTCACCACAGAAAGGTAGATAAACAGTGCATGGTTAAACTTGGCGTGATAGATAAACTGGAACCCTGCACAAAAAAACGCACCATACAGCGGCGACAACCCTAGAAAGCAAATATCCTTTATACGTGGAAATACAGAACAAAACATTCATGTTAGGCAAGCATAACTATAATAGAATTATAAAGCGCTCTGCTGACAAAATTGATGCAATGCCTGTCCTTTATCTCTGCAATAATTAAACGTGGATGCCAGACTTACGGACCGACCCCCCAAAGCCTCAACCGTGAGACAGTCCTGCGCGGGTCCAGCAAAGGGAGAGTGCGTCTGCACCGTCGGATACACACCACGTCGCAGACAGGATAGCGTCCTATCTCCTTCCAAGGAGATACAGTTACACACAACGACGAGGGCACGAAGGTTCGAGGGTGAAGGCGAGATGCACTCAAACCAGGCACACAGGCGTGGCGGCCGTCCAACACCTGTATGCAGCAGGTTGAGCAGTGGCACCAGCGACCCACAAAGCTGTAGGGGTAGAGAGTGGGGTCGCCGGCGCAACACAAGATGAAATCAGGGTGAAGGTCCTCTCTCCAAAGATGGCGCACGGCGGACTGGTGCGTCCTCGCTCCGACCCAGGGGCAAGGTCCTTGCGGGTTCCCGGGAGAGGGGCGAGGAGGAGAAAGGGCTGAAGATTGCAAGAGGAATGGGGAGGGATGATGTGGGGCGACGAAGAAGATGAAGGCGGCAGCGGGGTCAAGCCGCGGTCGCAGCAGCAGCCGCAGTACCGATGGCGGCAACAGCAGAAACCGGAAAGGTGGCGAGACCGGCAACAGCTGCAAGGTCGGCAGCAGCAGCAGCAGCACACAGGTAAGTCAGCCACTGGTGAGGGAAAGGAGGAAAAAAAACAACAAGTCCTGGAAAACACACAAAAGACGGTTTCCCATATAAAACAGGTGCAAAGCAAAAACCCGTAAGCACAGACATCCATTACAGAGAGTAACAAGGACAGGCACGGAACGCACTGGCAGAGCACTTGCTAATTTCAGTTCTCAAATAGTATTAAATACAAAATCTCCCCGGTTCGGACACTTTGCCTACATACATATTTCCAATAAACGTTCACAACTGTTTATGTCAAACACCCCGGGGTTGGCTCTCTTGAGCAATGTAAAAAAAACCGAATCATCTCCCTCGGGATGACTCTCCTTTTCGGAAACGAAAGCTGGAAGCGTCAACAGCGCCACATAAACCTATGGGCGCCCTAAATATTTACAAGAATGACAACAACAAAAATGGAAAAAAAAGCCTAAGTCCTGACCAAGCGCACTCACAAGTAACAACCACCAACACACAAAACACGTGTGGCAAGACTCTTGACCCGGGATATGGTACAGGCACGCGACAACACACAAAACACAACAACACTACATATTTGGATGGGAAAATGAATAACACACCCTACTGCTGTAACTGGAAAAAAAAAGGCCTAGAAATAAATGAATAATTAAAAGTTGGTGTAAACGAAATGGTAATTAAATGATAAACGAAAATAATTCTCAAACACAACAAAATAAATAATGTAAGAATTAAAGTAATAGCCAGGAGGAAAACCAATTCTTTAAAACAGATTTGGAAATAACTAAATAATAAAAGAAAAACACATATGAACTAACTACGCAACGTACTCACCAACAAGACTTGTGAACGGGACTCCCTGAGGAGCTGGAACAGTAAGCCCTGCACGGCTCACATCTAAACCCTGGTCAGGGCCGAAGAATTTTGAAAAACAGGCTTCTGCCTCTAAGTGAATACGGGGATTCACGACTGTGATACTGATCACAGGTATACTACCAAAAAGGGTAACTAGACAAGATGACAGCACTCGTACGGAGTACTACGGTTTGGTTCCACCCAAAGGTGAAAACCTGATGCCGAGAGCCGGGAGATATGGATCTCCAAAAAAAAAGCAACGCAGTTTCCCTCGAAGGCGAAACAGTAGTGGCTCCTCGAGGGATATGGATCCCTCACAAAAATACAATTACTAAGAAAAGACTGCAAGCATACGGCTTGCACGACACGTTATGCCACCGCCTTCTATACCATCCCAACCTCGACTCCTCCAGTCGGCTTCAAAAAAAAACCTCATTGGCAGGTGAGAGGAAGCTCACTCAGCCTACGTTTAACACCACGTGCAACCTGAGTCCACATGGAAAACATGACAATGAAGGATGGAAGGTGGGTTGCAGAGATTTTAAAAGCTAAAGTAAAACTAAGTTGTTTTTTTTTAAGACACATGACACTCTGCTTAAGGTTATCATTGAACAAAACTAACCCCCTACACAAATTCTTCCCTCTAGACAAAACGGACCTTGAACATGACAGTTGGAAGAAACGTGCAATGCGTGACACACCCCCCACCTAAAAAGCTCGGTACTAATGAGGTACCAGCTACCCAACCTGTCCGATGTTCCAAGGTTCATCGCGAAGTAGAAAATGAGAAGAAAAAGAACCACAAATCACGGTCCGTGATACACACACAGTTCAGCGAATCTTCGGTCTGCACCAAAGAACAGGAAACAGTCTACGTCTCCATCCTACTGAGAAAATCTGCCTCTAGAGAATGTAAATATCCAGACTCTACCCCACCCCATCTTATTTTGCACGAAAACCCCCCTTTTCACATACAAATCACGTCCCTCTCATGCCACTTTTTGCCGAAATTAACACCTGTTTTCAATCAAAATTAACACCCCAAAACCTCCAAAAATTGACGTAATCAGTACTTTGAAAAATGGGGGGTTTTCGTGCAAAATAAGCTGTGGTGATATAGAGTCTGGATATTTACATTCTCTCTCAGCTATCAACGTCCGCAAGACTTAGCCCTTACTACTTCCAGCACCATTAATAAGTCAGAACAAACAACTAGCCTTCCATCTTGATTAGTTATTTTTACATCTAATGAATTTATAGCTCCCTCAATTAATTCTTTAAATTGACTGTCTCCATCAAACGTATATAGCTGATAATCGCAAAACCCCGCCTTAATTGACGGCAGCACTCTTAGAACCGTAGATGGATTGCCATTAACCAAATTAGTATTTGTTTTTAACTGCTGTAAATGGACATACAGCATCGGGTTCACAGAAAAATCAGAAGGTTTATTGCCTTCAAATTGATAGATGCCTTCTCTTGTGCTAAATCTATAATCTCTGTAGCCCAAGATTTTAGCTAGGCCTTTAGGGAAAGTGTACTCTCTTCTTTCCTCTAGTGGAAAATTCATAGTAATTCTAAGGTTCGCCTCGTTAATTGTTAACAATATGCCAAAATCGTTAAGCACTTCTTTTAAAGAACAAAAGTTGTAATAACCATCAGGTATTTGTATATGGCTTATTTGATTGCCTTGCTCGTCATCAACATTAATCCAGTTATTTTGAGCTCCTTCAGATATGTTAACCCACATAACTTTAAAGCCAATTTCTCTAAGGGCAATCCTACAACTCCCGCTCCAATTAGTAATTGGGTACGTTAAGAACACACGTTCGTTTTGCTTGGTTATATAGATGTACATCTTTTTTATAACTATTTAAAAAAACTATTTAAAAATGGAGCCTTTTAAATATAATGAAAGTGCTACTTACAATGTAGGAGCGTTTTATAACCCCAAATCTTTGGACTTCAGCAATTTAACAATTGCAGTAGATGGATCATACGACTTTCAAGTCAGACTTGTAAACCCACTAACTAGATATTTAAATCCTCCAATAAAGAGTGACAGAGTGCCATCAGCATGGTCATCCAACCCTATGGCTTTTTTCCAGAATCAGTTAAATTTTGCCATTTACTGCGCAACCACAGGCTGCGGTGTTTCATATGCAAACCATTTAAACCACCCCAATCTTTTAGTAAGGTCAGTATATAACTTTCATGTTTATTATCAGTACAGACGCATACTAACTGAACTACAAGTACGCCTCCCCAATGACAACGCGTTTAATTCATTTCTCAGTCCAATGGACAATAATGCATATGAAAGAATCTGCAACGAATTTAACATTAATCCTTCAACTGACTTTAGACAAAAGTTAGACCGCAATCATGGGCTAGGCACATTGTATTTGTGGGGTACAAAAAGAGAATATACTTATGACTAGCTGGCCTGGCCACACCTCTTTTCAACCAAACAAACAAGTTCGATTAGGATCCATAGAACAAAAACATCCTAATGCTTGGGCAACATTTATCTTAGATGAAAGTAAAGGCCTAACAATGCCAGGAGTGCAAAGGCTTAATGACTCCATAAGAACATACGTTTGGTGTCTATTAGGGGCACAAGCGCAGACTAAATCTAGCATAGTAGATCAATCTACAGGGTTTGACGCTAGAAAACAATTTCTAGCCAATTTAGAAGATGCTATTAACTCTGCTGTTGATTTGCCTGCCAGCATACAAAGGTATCAAAACGTTCTTGCACATGCTCAGTCAAAGGTTGACTTTGTTGTTGGCCATGGATTATACATGCTGCCGTCTGACCTTAGACTACAGATTGGCATGATACAGAATTATAACAATGAAATCCTTATAGCTGGAGACGATCAAAACTTAGGACACAATCAAGGCTTAAACACAAGGCCCGCTCCATCCATTTTAAAAAAAGTACCTATCCTTGAAGAAAGCGATCCAGTTATAAGCGCCCCACAGCCAGAAAGCGATCCAGTTATAAGCGTCCCACAGCCAGAAAGCACGCCACCTGTTGATCTGCCTTACCCCGACAGTCATACTAGCGAAAAGACAGCCCTTGTTGTGTTTTTAACTTTTACTGGATTAGCCATACTTTATTTCACTAAAAATTAAACCGGCAGCCAGCACCCCCAAAGTCCACAGATGGTCAGCCATATAACCAGCCACTTTGCCTATGGTAGACAAAACCCAACTAACAACACTGCCAATTATGCCAGGCAGAGCATCAAGGGCTTTAGCTGCTAACTTCTTTAATAAGTTTGCTAGGTGGTGTAATTGTTTTCTAATCCAACTTTTACCAGGTTGAGGCGTTGGAGGCGTTACTGGCCCTGTTGGCGCACTGCCAGTTAAAGCATAAACGAGTGTAGAGATAGCAAACCCAACAGCCGTTAATATACTAACTATTGTAATCCCCTGCTCTCTGAACAGAATCCTTATTCTTTCTGCTAATGTAGTATTTTCATAAAGTATTTTGTTTATAACTTCTCTGATTCTGGTTATTTGTGATTCTAGATGACCTCTGTTAATAGAAATTGCGCCTAACAGTTCTGTCTTTTTGTTCATTAACTCCTGTAATTTTTGTTGTATTCTAGCCTTTTCTTCTAGTCCTAGATTGTTATCGTCTGCATCAGCCAGTTTAATTTTTTCTTCTTCTATATCTCTTTCTAACTCACCAAGTTTTGCTGTGTTGTGCATTAGTTCACCCCTTATTGTCTGTAGAGCTTTATCAAGGGCCTTGCGCTCTCGATCAGAATATTGAGAATTGACAAGTTCTTTTACACCCGTCTCCTCACTTAAACTCGTTTCAATTTCTGTTATTAGTTCATCTGCTGTTCGATTTAATTCTTGAAGAGGAATGTTTTGTATTTCAGATTGTGTTGGCAACTCTTGCCCCCAGTTCTGTAAACGACTAACAACTTCGTCTCTAGGCTCTAAAAGGTTTAATTGTTCTGCCTTAGCAATAGGGAGTTTTCGCCTAATTGTGCTTAGTTTTAAAAACCGGTTTGGGTTTTGCATTGAAGTAGCGTTTACACGGTCTCCCGCACCAGTTTTTATATACAAATGCCCATCAACTTCCTCAAAATCGTTAGGATCTAGTACGCCTGGTAGCTTTCGCCCTACGCTTTTATAGAATGATTGAATTCTTTCTCGCAATAGTTCTTGACGTTGTCTAGGGAGTAAAGAACCCGTCTCTTCAAGTTCTTCTTGCAATGAAGGGCTCAGTTCTGTTTCATCTTCCTCTTCAATAGGATCAATCGGGTCATAATCTTCATCCATATTTTTTATTTATATTCTTTTTTGTTTTATAAAAAAAAATGAACTCATACGGTTGTGACCTCGATCCATACAGAAAAGAGAAAGAACCCCACGGCGTAAAAGGTATAAGGCAGACTGTAATTAGTGTAAATACTCCATCAACAGTTCAGCCCGGACAAACTTTAATAGTCAAGTTCCCTGATCTTGGCGCTGGCGATGTTATAATGCCAGGCACTGCTAAACTATCATTCAAAATAGATATTACATCGGAAGATCCTAATGCTACTGTTGTTGCTAATTTGGGCAGGGCAATCGTTAATCATATAGCAATCAAACTGGAGGGCAGAGAAGTATTTGTACTAGGCGAGGCAGACATTTTTGCTCTCTATTCCGACCTATGGCTGCCTAAAAAAGAAAGAAAAGAGAAAGTTTATCAGGGAATACAAAATCCAAACGGTCTCAAGCACAGAGTTGGAGCGGAGGATGCAAAGGATGATGTTAAAGATGAGGCAGTAGCAGAAGCATTTGGCAACAGATTCTGCATCCCTCTAGATTTTGAGCTGTTAAAGACGCATATGCCATATTACCAAGGTGCACTAAAAGAAAAACTTACATATGAACTGACATTTAATCCTAGCAGTTCTGTTGTTTTGTCTGAAGACCCTGAAGCTAAATACACAGTTAGCGACATTTCTCTTGAGTTTGATGTTGTTACTAACCCTGAACTGGCCAGAACAATCTTAACTCAGTATAAAAATAAAACAGTTATTTATTATGAAAGAGTTATACACTCCACTACAGAAAATAGAAACAAGCGAGACACTCTCTGGAACATACATCTAAATCAGTCTCTGAAGTCTTTAAAAGGAATTTTGTTTTTGTTTACTGAAGGAACAACTCCTTTTCATAGAGAATCAGAAGCGTTTTATAATCCAAAAATTGAGAAGGTTGACTGTGCAATAAATGGTAAGTCTGATCAGTTGTATTCGGGTCGCGGACTTTTACCTCACCAACACTTTGATGAAATAAGAAAGTTATTTGCTGGAGGTAGGCAAAGAGATCCCGCAGTTGATCGTGTATGTAAAAAACTTCGCCTTTATGATGTAAGACTCGAAGACTACTTAATAACCAAATATGGACTGTGGCTGGATTTTAGATCCACATTTGACAACAGATTGTTTGGAAGTGGAGAAAGGGTGGGGCAAGATGGCATAAAAATAAATATTTATAAGAAAGCAGACGGAAACGCCCCAATACAAATTCATATTTTTATGGTTTGTGACGCTCAGCTAAACATTGAAGAAAACAGGCTAAAAGATGTGGCTTATTAAAATGCAGAAGAAATATTCTAATAAAAACAGATGGATAGTTTGAAGTTTCTGCCCAAAGATCCGCACTGTTCTCTTATCTGCGGGATTACTGGGTGTGGGAAAACTGTCTTCGCACTTGATTTGTTACAAACAATATACAGGTTTCATTATGAGCACATTGTTATATTCTGCACAACCATTAAGCACAACAAGTCTTACAAAGAAAGGAAGTTTATTTGGACAGACGATAATATATTTTTAGTTGATCCTAGCGACAAACTGAGCGACTGTTTAGAACATTACTAT
Organism: Conus canariensis; assembly: GCA_033310375.1. Classification (NCBI taxonomy): domain Eukaryota; kingdom Metazoa; phylum Mollusca; class Gastropoda; order Neogastropoda; family Conidae; genus Conus; species Conus canariensis. The sequence goes on from CM065741.1 coordinate 8,505,574, forward strand.
AGACTATTTGAAGGAACTGAAACGCTGTTTATTATTGATGACTGTTCAGCTGAACGAGACATTGTTAAAAAAGAAGGTCTTTGTCTAAGCTAGCCTTTAGTGGGCGCCACGCCTTAGTTTCTGTGTGGCTCTTAACTCAAAAATACAATGCTGTCTTAAAAGACTTTAGATCGCAGTTAAAATCAGTCATCTTATTCTATACTAAGGACAGGGATAGTTTTGAAGAATGTTTAAGTGAAAATTATATAATCAGGGACAAAGATGAGCTAAAAAAAAATAAAAGAGCAGTTAGAAAAATCTAAGCACGCTAAGCTATGCTTACGGACTGACCCCCCAGTTCAATACGTTTGTTTATTGTAGATTGTTTATTATAGATTGTTTATTATAGGCTGTTTATAACAAATTGTTTATTATAATTTTAATATTAAAAAGAATGTCTCGAGGGCCAGAATCAAAAGCGCAGTTAGCTCCTAAATGCACTGCAGTAGAGCTAAAAGACCTAGCAGACACAGCTGAGTTTGATTTAATAGGAGTTCCAGGAAATGTTTATGGATTTGAGTACACTGACGATGGGGTTTACAAACGAACAGAAATTGAAGATAAAAAACGGCAGCAGTATCCTACCCTGGAAGAGATAAGAAATTTAAGGGCAAACGATTTTGGCAAACGCGAATACAAACTTCATAAACGAGAGAATGCTTGGGCGTTGCTTCCTGAAATTGCTTGGAATTTAAAGTTTGAACTACGAAGCCCTAATGTATACTTTGATAAGAAAAACAATTTTAGAAAAGCTTTGAATGCAGGCCCCTTTCTTGTTAGCCTGGTCCCAGGAACACAACAGAAAAAACAGATTGAAATAACTAGGCAGGGCTCTGAATATATGCTAAAGAGAAAGAGGCCCTTAGCTGAAGTGGGGGATGACACTGTTGGCTTAGAGTTTACTCCAACGCTACAGTCACTGCCTAGGCAAATGACGATGCTTTTTCGCTTATTTATTACTCCAAGGGAGGCCGATTCTAGTTTGCCAGAACATACGTTAATTAGAGGCATACAAATAAAGGCTGAAAACTTGGATGCTCCTCTGAAGCTCGCTATTGTTATTACTAAAACCGGAGATGAGATAAACACCCTTGTATCATCTGACAAGGTTACTGTAATGGTTGACAAAGACAAACTAACAGTACTTGACTTTATTTTCATTAAGTATGTTGATTTTATTGCGTTTTACTCTGTTGATGAAGTGCTGCCAGAAGAATTAATAAGAAGATATGTATAAGATTAATCTTAATTAAAAAATTAATCTTAATTAAAAAATGGAGGTTCAACAGTTTAGATTAGAACAAATAACCGAACTTCAAGAAGAAATAGAAAGTGACTTGGATAAGTATAGGGCTACTAGAAAGAAATATGCTAAAGCTTTACATACTCTTTCTTATGTAATTACTGGCTCATCAGCTGTAGCTAGCGTAAGTGCTGGGTCTAGTGTTGCTCTTTTAGCTACTGGGGCCGGGGCGCCAGCCTCTTTAGCATTAGGGAGCCTTGGACTAGGTTTAGGCGCCATGTCTATGATTGTGGGTGCTGTTTTAAAAAAGATTACACCTAAATTACAAAAGCACACTGCCATTGTAGCCCTAGCATCGGCAAAACTTTCTTCATTAAGACTGAGAATAAGCAAATCAATACAGGATGAAAACATTACAGACGAAGAATTTCAGAAGCTTATGGCTGACGGTGAGGATTATAGACGACAAAAAATTGAACTTCAAAAGGAGTGGAGAAAGACTTTTACTTCACAACAGGTAGACACTGAGACAATCAAACAGAACATTGAAAAGCAAACGCATGATTGGTTAAACCCAAAATAAGTTAAAAAAATAAGATGTGAACTAAAATAAATAAATCATAAGTTTAGCACAAAAAAAAATAAATTATAAGTTTAGCAAATACTTTTTTTTTTTTTAACTAATCGGCACTGTGTTTGGCGGGACAACTTGCAACTCTTCGCGAACAAACGACCTTTTAGGGGCAGGCTTTTTAGACGTAGTAGCACCGCTAGAAGAGAGGATTTCTCTTAAATAATACACAGGCGGGGTTGTTTTCATGATTCTTTCAACTTCATATACGTCTACGCTCCATATAGGATCTGTGGCTCTAATTTTAACATCGCCTTCTGCTTCTCCTGGCGCATACAAGTATCTTACTTTTAGTCCAAACGGCAAGAGTTTTTGAGTACCCTGCACATTTTCAGTAATGCTAATTTTTTTTAATTTGATTGCGTTCACCGGTTTAAGACCTGTTGCTTTAAATTCTTCATTGTTCATGGCGCGTAAGACTGCTGGCAACCTCCTAACCCATTCTGTGTTGCGTTCTCTGTCCATAATTTCTCTATGATATTGATAGGTAAACAGGCGCTCGGCCAGATTCTTATTAAAGTTTTCTACTAGGGCTTGTGATCGATGGTTGCCTGGGATCCCTCTCTTAACTGTAACCCGGTGTCTTAAAAACAACTGGTTTACAGCTCCTTTAAACTCTTTTCCATCATCAACTTGAATCAGCCTAGGATACTTTAATGGGCCTCGCATGTATATTTGCTGTAAAGCCACAGCCACGGCAGTTGAGCTTTTATCCGTTAAAGGCTCAGCATCCTTATACCTTGAAGCCATGTCAACAACCGTAAGAGCATACTTAAACTTTTTTCGTCTAACTTTGTCATGCGGAAGATACAGCAAGTCCATCTGGTGGGTGTCATTAGGAACTGAATTAACAAATCGAGGTCTTATTATTCTTTTTGGGGCAGGCAGATATATTTGCCAGATCGCTTGTTTTGAAAGCCAGTCTTTCGCTTCTGATTCAGACACCCTAGCAGCTTTACTCAGTTTATCAATAGCGGCCTTTCCTTTCCAATACCCTCCAGGAGAATAATATATTTTGTACTTCGTATTGTACTTCGTATCGCCCATAAGGGACTGTTTTTTATTACATTTTAACTATGTTTTTAGATTGAATATGCAAGAAGAAAGATTGCTCCCATAGCACCTATAATAAAAGCTATTTCTACCATTTTCTGATCCTCAGACGGTTCATAAAAGTCAGACAGTTCTGGCGGCGGCGATGTTAGAAACTTCTTTCCTGTCACTAAGTAATATTCATTCATTGCTTTATCAACGTCTGTAAATGTGTGCTCTGCATGACCCTGTTCTCTTAACTTTTTATTAATAAAGTCTAAGTGAGCAATCCTCCTTTTCTCGTAAGCGTCTCTTGCCTTAGCTAAATCTTCCATTGCCTTGTTATGGCGTTCTCTCTCTTCATCGGACCGCAATTTACTAAACATATAATTGCTGCCAGAGAAGGCCAACGCATTAACAATAGCTCCTCCCACCATCAGAACCAATCCAGACATCTTTTTATAAATCAATATTTTCTAGATTAATCTGCCTAAATGCATTAATCTGCCTAAATGCATTAATCTGCCTAAATGCATTAATCTGCCTAAATGCATTAATCTGCCTAAATGCATTAATCTACCTAAATGCATTAATCTGCCTAAATGCATTAATCTGCCTATGCATTAATCTGCCTATGCATTAATCTGCCTATGCATTAATCTTTCTATGCATTAATATTTTCTGGGATAATCCCCTGTGCAACAAGAAAGTCTTTTGAGGCAATCCCTGCAGTAATTACAACTATAACCTTAACAACATCCTCAATGTCTAACCTTCCTAGATCCGCCGGCTTCATTTTAAACATGTTTTTTGCTAGCACGCTATAACCAATACTAAGGCCGCTAATTACAGCAGAATGGTAAATCGTATTGATAATCTTTTTTTCACTCATCTTTTTATTAACTAAAAAAATAATTAAAATAATCATAATACGAAAGGCTGTCTATGTGCTTTTTAATCAAATAATCTTTTGTTGTTAAAGCTAAAAATAAGGCCGCAACTAGCCTTGGCGAATCTTCAACCTTTCCCATGTTGGGCGGTTTTATTCCTAGCAAACATTTTGCGAGGGTTGAATAGACTATAACACCGACGATAGGCACTGCATAATTAACCAGCGTTAAACTCATGGTTTAAAAGTATTATATTATTTTTTTATTGCTTTTAAAAATGGATTGTGACGAACTATTAAAGTGTGAGGAGCAGGCAGACCTCTGCCATAAAGAAAGATTATACTCTCTGGCCGCGTGTGGAAAAACTAAACAGTATTTAGGCGTTGAACTAAGTATCGAACAGATTCAGCAATTGTCTACATCAGACGTTGAGAAGTATTACGCCAGGTACGAGGCACAGCTAGGATCAAAAATGGTTAGATCAGTGGGACAGACAATGATTAGTTTATATGCTAAGTTAGTAAGTAAGATGGCGCCGGTTGATTCAGAAGAAGATTTAAAATATGACTTATCACAAGATCCGGTTTTAACAAAGTCATTAGAGTCTCTAGGATGTGACATGTATTATAGATTTGGAACGATGTTATGTCCATTCATCATGGGATTAATTACTTTTAATCATATTAATTTTAATCATATTAATTTTAATCGTAATAAAAAAAATGAGCGATCAGGAGAAGAAGACTCCACAGGAGCAGAATGTGCCGCAAGTGAGTGTCCCACAAGAGAGTGTCCCACAAGTGAATCTACAGGCGAATGTGCCACAAGTGAGTAGTGTTACTAAGTCTAAAAGTGCTGGGCGTGTTGAGGCCGGTCGTAAACTGGCTGAATGGAACAGACTGAGAAAAGCAAACCAAGCAGCAAAAACAAAAATTATTAGATAGTAATACAACATCGCCGCCGTCAACAACAACACAATTAACAACAACACAATCACAATTAAACGATAAGATGTATTATTATGTATTTGCTGCGGTTGTTGTTGGTGGGGGGTTTTTAGCATACAAATGTCTAACGCCATACTTAGCAGCAGCAAAGTCACAAACCCCCACAGTAAAAGAAGAAGAACCAGCTTCTGTAAAAAAAGTACAACCTCCTGCTGTAGACCCATTTTCTATGGAATAGTTTTTAAAGAACTAAATAAAGTACAAGTTAAGAACTAGATAAGTACAAGTTAAGTTAGTTATAGAAAGTACTTTTTAAGTTAAGAGCAAGTAAATTACAAGTTAAGCGCAAAAAAAAAAAAAGTTCTAGTTAAGTACTAGTTAGGTTCTTAAGTTAAGTTCTTAAGTAAGTACTAGTTAGGTTCTTAAGTTAAGTACTAGTTAGGCTCTTAAGTTAAGTACAAGCCAAGTCAGTCAAGTTAATCTTTTAAAGTTCTCCAATGTCCTACAGCATATAAAAACTCAGGATTGACGTAAGTTCTCTTGTTATTGTTAGAGACTAGTGATTTCTTATTAACTGCAGTTGTGTTTACTTGATGAAGAGTAGATCGCAGATTAACATTTGTGTGATAAAATACTTTTTTTTCAAAGAGAACTTGCTTGTAGTTGTCGTGAGTTATATTTTTTTTGACAACTTCTTTACTTATGCCCTTAGCTTTTTTCGTTACAGAAGTCTGGGTAGCAACGCTATACATCTTCGCCCGCAAACCAACATATTCTTGTATAACTACCCCATTAAGTTCATCCTTCATCTTTCCAATCACTTTCTTGTTAACAGTTGAATGTAGAGGCGAATCTTTAGGATAGTCGCATGTGTCGTACCACCCATCAGCTCCTTTGGCTACCTCCGCTTCTAAATCCTTGTAAAAGTCTTCAGTTGGGATGTCCATAATAAAACTGTCAGTGTCTGTGTAAAGGACATTTGATTCTGGGTACAGCGGCTTAAAGTAGTCGTATAGAAACTCAAGCATTAATAACTTTGACAGCTCTAATACAGCAAATCCGATAAACGCCGGCTTATCCAACTTCACACTTAGTTTCCTCATCATAATGCCAACCAGGCTGTCGCTAAATATTCTAACGTCTTGGTAGTTAGGTTTAGAGGTCAGCTTAATTGCTTGTTTTGCGCTTGTAACTAATCTTATATCTTTACGATTGTGTACGTTCTCCATGGTTTTGCCAAAACAGCTGTTGTTCATCAACTTAAAAAAGTCTTTTTCTGAAGCGTCAGTGGCTTTAGTTCTAAGATCAGTGTTCTTCATGATGTATGGTCTCATGAAAGGCTCTTGGTCACAGGTAATTATTCTGTGAACAGCTGTCAGCTTTAACCCATGTCTTAAGTAAAATTGTAACAGCCGGTAATGACAGACATATTTAGTTTTGTTAAAGAGGTTAGGCACGAGTTTAGGCGGTTCTGTGGGACTCATCTTTAATCTTTCTGCGGCTAAGGGGAAATCATTATGAAGATCGTGCAATTCTTTAGGATAATCTAAGTCTACTTCCAGGATTAGCCCTATTGGATTATCGGGTGTAAGCTGTGATAGCATACTTAACACCTTATTAACATCATGAGGCCCGTTTATCATTTTAAAGTTTCTTAATGGCAGTGCCTGGCTCATGGCCCACCCATACAGATTGTTGGCATCTAAGTACATCAGATAGTTGGATGGTTTAGTTGGATCATAATCATCTAAATATTTGTTGTTGGCTTTGCGGTAAGGATGACAAGCCATGCTAATGCCTCCCCTTAGTCCGCCTTCAATCATCTGGACTGTGTCCAGATCAGAAATTAAGTCAATCTGGATGTTTGTAGACTTTAAGAATGCATCCCAAGACAACCCTGGGGAAGAGATGTACTGTGATGAATCCAGGCCGTAATGTTTCATGCAAGTGGATCTGTAATTCTGAAAGACGTCTGCCAATAAACACACGTCAGCCAATAAATATTGATCATGATAGTCGCCCATTGTTTGACAGTGTAATTCTGTCCAGGCTTTCTGGGCGTATTCATAGTCAGCATCAGATATGTCTTTGCCTCTAAGACTAGAAAAGAAAGCGCCTTTAGGAGGAAGCGAGTCTTCGTCAAACCTGTCCCACGAGTCCATGTATTCATAAGGATAAACTCCTTTACGAACTAAAGAGGGGTCAAAATATTTTTTAGTGATTGGATAGTCTTGCAGAGATCCTGCTAAATTATCTAAACTCCCCATCAGATGTTGGGCGGAGTCATAAAAGGATAAACAGTCAAGAGTAAAGGTCATGTACTTTTCTGAAGACTGTGCAATGCAGGTAACCCTCTTATATTTAGAAGTCACTGCTTGCATGATAAAATGAGAATCGTAGCCCCGCAAGTTATGAAAGAAGATAGGCAGTTTCCATGTCTTGGGGTCAACCTTAAGTTGAAGATTACAGCCGTTGTGCGCAGCCCCTCTGAATTTTCCAGTAATGTGATCATGGTCCCTTACAGCATCGCCTGATAATTCTCTGTTGCATATCCAGCAGTGGGTGGCTGATGTATAACGGTCTTCATCTTCAGGAGTCATCTTAATGTCTGAAAGGTTCAGCTGATTGGAGAATTGATTGCGAAGATGCTTCATCTGCTCTAAAAATCTACTAGCTGCGTTGGGGCCTCTGTAAATCTCCGGCTGTGTGTGTCCGCCATCTGACCTAACAGCAACAAATGCATAAGAACAGATCTGATGACGAGATAATAAGGCTGTTTTTTGTTGTGTCCGTTCTTGAGGGCCGTAGTACTGCGGCAAGATTGACTCGAAGTCAGCATAGACTACGTATGGACTCATTTGCATTTTTCGTATGTTTTTAAACCTGACTTTAGACCCTGGTTTGGGCGTAAGAAGTTCGGTTTTACAGTCTTCATAACTTTTACAATGTTTCTTATGTTTGTCAACTGCCTGTATAGATGGAATTCTAACCAAACACCTTCTACAAAGCTCTTGTTTAGCACAATCCTTTGTAGTATAAGCCAGAAGTCTGCTCATTGTTCTAATTAATACATAATGACTCTTTAGACCGTCTGCAAACAGAATCAAGTCTACATGATTCTTAAGTGATTCGCCTAAAGGGGGAGCTTCGGGAGAGACCCTTATATGCTGTAAATTGTCTACTACAGACCATGTGTATACATTTACGGTTATCGGTTTGTTTTGCTCTTCAAACTGAGATATACTTTCTATGCTCACTGGAAAGGTTATGTTATCAAAGTTCAGGCTATCTTTATACTGCCAATAATTAGATACTCTGTCTGGGTGCTTTTTAACAGGATGTAAGTGCGCCAAAACGCACCACATGAAACACATATTGTCAGAATTATGTATATTTAAGGCTGCTCGTTTAAGAACTAACTCTCTTGGAAGAGGGGTGTAAGAATTGCCGACTAACTCTCTCGGGAGGGGGGTGTAAGAATTGTCAACTAACTCTCTCGGGAGAGGGGTGTAAGAATTGTCAACTATATCATAGAACTTTGATTGTATCAATACAATTTGAAGGACTGTTCCATCAGACCAGCTGGAGCCGCGCGTTTTCGCTTCTTCACTTGCATGGTTAAACTGCGTAAGCATGTAATTAGCCCAGTCAGGTGTAAAGCTGCAATATTTGGTTACTTTTTTATGTATAGTTGAAACCCAGACTTGTATAATACTATCATCAGGGGCTATATATTGAATCAGAATAGCTAACCCCACTTTTACTGGCGGGTTAATTTGAAGAGAGGCTGGGATTTTAGAGATAGCATGTTCCACGCTTTCATGAACATTTTTAGGGTTAATAATGCCCATGTATAATCCAATAATATTATTGTCTAATGATTTGCGACTGCCTCCCAACTGTACGTTGTTGGAAGGTAGTATTTCAAACTCGGATTTACTTGTGGGGCTCATTTTTAACCCCACAATATTTACGTAAATAAAAAAAATAAATGTAAGAAAAAGTAAGTAAACGGGCTTTTTATTCTTCTCCCAAGCGTTGCAGCACTTCAAGACACGTTAACCTTACAAGAACGCCTGCTAATATTTTAGCTTTTTCTGAATCACTACAGTCAATGTTCATCACTTTAATTGCTTCGTCAAATAGTTCACTATGATCTTTTATTATATTGTTTACATCATTCTCAAACCCAAATTCACTAAAATCGATGTTTAATACTTTCATTGTTTCGTCAAATAGTTCATTACAATTCTTTAAATCAGATTCACTGAGTTCGGCAGCCATTTTTAAAATTTAAAAATTAAATAAATAAAAAAAAAAATAATTGTGAATGTAAATTCAGCTATTGTTTATTATTCATAGTCTTTTCTAATCGTAAAGCCTGATCTTCATTAAAGTGAATAGCTACTCCTTCAGAGCTGGTAGAAACAGTCAGATTAGCATTTTCAGGAGCCATATTATCAACTAAAATAGCAAGCAACTTTACAACTGGTTGGGGCCAAGAATCTGGTATTTTACTAACGGCTTCCACTACGCCTTCTCGTATAGTTAGACGTTCAAAAAGATCATTAATTAATTCTTCAAACATGCCCTCTAACTCTTCTCTATCGGCCCCCCACCCCCTCTCCTCCTCCCAAATTCTGTATATATTAATAAGCTCTGTAGCTACTTTGGGCTTCATTTTTATTCCAGAATATAAACACCAATTAAAAAATTAACTAGGCGGTGGGTGGGATGTGGGTGAGGGTTGGGGTGGGTGTGCGTGTGTGGGGGCGGGGTGGGATGTGGGTTGGGGTGGGGTGTGCGTGTGTGGGGTGGGGGTGGTGGTAGGGGCAGGGTGTGTGCAGGAGTTACTCCCCTTAGTATTATTTTTAGCCCCGGCCGCCTGAATAGGCAGCCTGTTGAATAGGGCATAACAAAGCGACGGTCCACCTAGACCGCGGCCGTTGAAGCGTGGCTTTCTGCTATAGGCTGTGACGTGTGCCTGTTTAATATTCATTTCACGCGCTCTAGCTAGAGCGCGGCCGTTGAAGCGTGGCTTTCTGCTATAGGCTGTGACGTGTGCCTGTTTAATATTCATTTCACGCGCTCTAGCTAGAGCGCGGCCGTTCCCTGCTGTGGCTCTTGAGAAGATCGTGTTTCAAGCTGCATTGGTCTCCATACAAAGATGACAGCTTTCTTTTCGGAAGAGAAGGAAAAGCGGGTAGTTTTTTGCTTTCTGCTGGCCCTCCTGTTTTTTTATTCTGTTTACAATATCAGCACAAGTCATGTAGTAAGAAATATGGTTATCAAGAATAGAAAGTTGTTCATGACTCCATCCACTTTGCTGTTCCATATTTTCTGGTAAAATTAAACTAGTATTTTGTCTTGAGTAATCTAGCAATTCTTGATGAACGGTTTGTGATTCAAGAAGTTCTATCTCTAATTCAGAAGAGATACTGCCTTGCGACATAACACAACACTTTCTAACTGAAAACACGACTGCACTGCACAACACCACACCCGCAAATGACAAGACAGCTAGGTTCAGTTGCTAACAACACAAGTGCTGGGGCGGAAATGTCGTCACTGTTACTAATCAGCTGATTCTATCTAGTCTTGTGATTGGGGGAAGGTAAGAAACATGTTTTGATATGTTTGGAAATTTAGCCGCCTAAATTTATACAATGACGTCTAACGCCTGTACTAAACGACGCCGGTGGGGAATTTAGCCGTCTAAATTTATACAATGCCGCATGGCGGCCCGTAAAAATAACTAATCAAGATGGAAGGCTAGTTGTTTGTTCTGACTTATTAATAGTGCTGGAAGTAGTAAGGGCTAATAAACTAGCTTCCAGGCTGGACTCTGCCATGTTTTCTTCTGTAAAGTAACAGCGCTAACACGTCTTCACTCATAGGCAGCCCGCTCAAGAATGCCAGCTTGGGCGGTAGGCTCGGCGCCCCGGCAGAAATGATGTCATACCTCCCTGTCGATTGGTTGAAAGTGCGCACGTGACAGCTCAGCCCGTCACGTGATGATTAATAATACAGTATTGGCTGCACGCTCTGCTGCACAGGAGGCCTGCAGCAGATATTGATTGGAGCCGGTCTGGGGGTAGGACTGTCAAGCCATATAAATGTTAAAATGTTTAGTTGACTTTATGACCTTGGAGAGAATGTAAATATCCAGACTCTATATCACCACAGCTTATTTTGCACGAAAACCCCCCATTTTTCAAAGTACTGATTACGTCAATTTTTGGAGGTTTTTGGGTGTTAATTTTGATTGAAAACAGGTGTTAATTTCGGCAAAAAGTGGCATGAGAGGGACGTGATTTGTATGTGAAAAGGGGGGTTTTCGTGCAAAATAAGATGGGGTGGGGTAGAGTCTGGATATTTACATTCTCTCCTCTACATTGTCCTTGCCGGGGATGCACTCAAAGTCAAATGCATGACTTTGAAGTTCAATAGCCCATCCCATTAACCTTCTGCTCACTGGCCTGATGCGATGAAGGTATTGCAGAGGGTGATGATCGGTCTGGAGCACAAATTTCCGCCCGTAGAGGTAGGGGTAAAATCGACAGATGACCCATACTACAGCTAAGCACTCCTGCTCTATCGTATGATATCGCAATTCTGCCCCCGTCAGTTTCTTACTGACGTACCCCACGGGCTGAAGCCCCTTCCCCTGGTCCTGAAGTAATGCAGTGCGTATCCCCATTGCTGAGGCATCTGTCCGCAGGACAAAAGGGAGTTCAGGGCTCGGGAGCTGTAGCACTGGTTTGGAAGTAAGTGCCTCCTTTAACCGTCTGAACGCAGTCTCGCACTCCTGATCCCACCGGATCTGTTCTGGAAGCTTCCCCTTGGTTTTGTCGGTGAGCGGAAGGGCCAATTCTGAGAAGTTGGGGATAAATTTGCGGTAATACCCCACGAGGCCCAAAACCGATCTCAATTGCTTCCTGGTTTTAGGAGGTGTCGCATCCTGGACCTTTTGTAGATTGTCGTCTTCAGGATACACCAACCCTTCTTGAAGTCTGTGTCCAAGGAACGAGATCGATTTTTCTCCCAGTTGGCATTTGGCAGGTCTTGCAGCAAGCTGAACCTCCCTCAGTCTCTGGAAAATGATCCGAATGACCTCTACATGCCTGTCCCATTCTTGGGTCGCGATGAGCAAATCGTCCATGAAATTCTGGGCTTCCCAGAGCTGAAGGGGAGACAACATCATCCTCATGATGCGGCTGAACACCGCTCCAGCCGTCTTCAGCCCGAATGGCATAACGGTCCATTGATACTGGCCTTCTGGAGTGGTGAATGCTGTCTTTTCCTTGTCGGCAGGCGCCATGGCAATCTGCCAGTACCCTTTTGTGAGATCCAATTTGGAAAAATACTTTGCTTTGCTCAACTGTGCGAAGATGTAATCAACATCAGGGATGGGTTCGGCATCAAATTCCAGTACCTTGTTGAGCTTCCTAAAGTCAACACAAAAACGCATTTTCCCATCTTTCTTTCTCACAAGCAACACAGGGGACGAGTATGAGGAGTAACACCATTCGATGACACCCATTTTCAACATGGAGTCGATTTCCTCCCTTACAACCGACGCTTGGGAATGTGGCAAGGGGTACTGCCTTACCCTAACTGGCTCTTTCTGTGAGAGTCTGAGCGAGCAAGTTCCCAGGTTACACCATAAAGGAAGATCGACCAGAATGTCGGAGAACTCCCCACACAAGGATTCCAACTGGACTCTTCACTCAGTAGACAAATCAGCAGAGATTTTGACATCTTTCCACGTCTCTTCAGGAGTCAGGGGCAACAGAGGAATCTGGTAATCAACCACTGGCGTTTCCTCGATTGGTTTGATGACTACAGGGGCAAATCCAGATTGGGCCCTCTCCCGCCTTTGATACTTTTTCAGCAAATTCGCGTGATAGAGCTTGCTCTTCCCTTTGATGCTGATGACGTAGTCCCAATCGCTGGTTCGCTGTTCGATCTTATGTGGTCCCTGCCAGGCTAACTGGAGCTTGTTGTGCATGGACGGAAGGAGAAGGAGCACCTCATCTCCCGGTTCGAACCACCGTTCATGGGCCTTCTCATCAAAGATCCGTTTATCATCTCTCCTGAGCTCACCTGAGATGAGACGAAGCCAGTTCGCAGGTCTCTGCAATCCTGTTCCTCAGGTCAAGCACATATGTGACTTCTGTCTGTTTTTCCTCCTCCGGTTTCTCTTGGGTCCACATGTTCTTCAATACGGACATTGGCCCCCTTACTGTCCGTCCGTACAACAATTCAAAAGGAGAAAAACGCATGCTCTCCTGTGGCACTTCACGGTAAGCAAAGAGGACACCTGGGATATATCTATCCCACTCCTTGGGTTGCTCTTGGCAGAGTCGCTTCAACATTTGTTTCAGCGTGGCATTAAAACGTTCGTCCAGACCGTTTGCTTGGGCATGATAGGGAGTCGTGGTTAAACGGTGGATGTTGAGTAAGCGGAAAACCTCATGCATAACTTCCAACATAAATTGTGTCCCTTGGTGGGAAAGTACTTGGTCTGGAATTCCAGTCCGGGTCCACATGCCCCAGAGTGCTTCAGCAACAGTTGGAGCATCGATGGACCTCAGAGGAACTGCTTCAGGATATCTTGTGGCATAATCGACCATGACGAGGATGTACCGATGTCCTCGAACCGAAGCTGGGATGGTGGGCCCCACTAAGTCCACTCCTACCTTGGAGAATGGCGTTCGTACCAGTGGCACTTTCCCTAGAGGAACTCTGGTGTTGTAGCCTTTGGGTGTTGTTCGTTGGCACACGTCACAAGAGCGGCAATACTGACGCACATCTTTCTCCATGCCAGGCCAGTAGAATTCTTGCCTGATCCTCTCGAGTGTCTTCTTGACCCCTAAATGTCCGGCCATGGGCGAATCATGTCCCAACTGTAGGACGTTGTCGCGGAGAGTGCGAGGCACGACCAACTGTTCGAGCTCCTGGTTCTTCCCTCAAAAGTTCGCTTGAGAACGCCTTTCCTCTTAATGAACAGAGTCTGCCCAGTTCCCCGCCAAGTCGGTGGGGCTTCCAAGTTCTTTCGCACCTGATTGAGGGTAGGATCACGTTGCTGTAGATCCCTCACTTTGTCGGGGGTCACACTCGCTATGCACTCCATCTTGAGTGGCTTCAATAGTGGTTTGAGGGGCTCTTGCTTCTGTTGGGCACGAGTAGTTGCCATCCTTGCACAGGCTTGAAGAGGTAGGTCAGTGGAGATGTCCCGAATTGTCCCATCCTCGAACTTCACCACGTTACCTATCAGCAACGGATATGCAGGCTTGTCCACGCCGATCGCCCAAACCGTGCCCTCAAAATATGGCGTCGACATGCGGATCAGTGCAGTGGACCGCTTGGACTTGAATCCTGCCTCAATACCCGACACTTCACACATGGTTCCCCGTTCAGCGTCAGCCGGGATCAGCCTCTGGTCAACAAAGATTGCTGATGCGCCAGAATCCCTAATGGCATCAACAACTTCACCCTGGACAATGGATGCGAACGTGGGGAACTCTGGTTCGCCCGGCAGGGGTGATGCTCCATGTGACACAGACTCTTGATTCAGCCTCACAAATTGAACAGATGCCTTTAGCTTGGGGCACGCATTTCTCAAGTGCTCAGTCGATCCACACTGAAAACAGCGTCTTACAGCTTTGGGAGGACCCTGTTCCTTGACCCCTGTAACAAGTTTCAATGACGGAACAGTAAGTTGTTTCTGGGGCGGTCCGCCAGATGGCTTGGGACTTTTGTTGGGCCTAGCGTCGAAATGAAAAAAACGCCTGGCGTCTGCAAATGCTTCGGCAATGGTTATTGCCTCTTGGAACGATGCAGGATGGGATTCTCCCAGTTTGATTCTTAGATCCGCAGATGCTACGTTGCTCAGCTGCTCCAGTAGGATAGCATCCTGTAAGGACAATCCCGAGGCATCCACCCAATAGTTCAATGTCTTCTTCAATCGCTCCCCAAACTGGAGGAAGGTTTCGTCTCGGCCCTTGTTCATTGTTCTAAACCGATGACGGTAGGACTCAGGCGTCATGTGGAGCTGTTGGCGAAGGGCAGCCTTGAGCTCCTCATAGGAACTAGAGGAAGGAATGTTGATAAACGCCTCCTTAGCCCTACCCTGGAGACTCGACTTCAAGTACATTGCCTTTTGAACATCGGTCATGCAAAAGGGGTCTACCAAATCCTCGAAGTGTTCCAGGAATACGTCTAAGTCTTCCCCTGGTTGGAACAAAGGCATGCGGATCTGGGGCGGCTGAAACCCAATGCCCCTTACGTCATAGGTAGCTCCTCTCTCGCTCACAGGGTCATGCTCTCCTACCTCATGTCCTGTCCTGATGCCACAGAAGACAGTCGCTTTGTCCTGGCTCGCTCCAGGGTCTGTCTGGCCTCAGCCCTATTTCTTTCAGCCTCTTCTCTCTCCTGCTGTCTGATTTTCTCTCTCTCTTCTCTTTCCTCCTGCCTAATCCTAGCAGCCTCTTCACGCTCTCGTCGTTCCTTTGCCTCTCTTTCTTCCCGCTCCTCCTTTCTAATCTCTCTCTCGGCTCTTCTACGTGCCTCCTCACGCCTTTCCCTAGCTTCCTCTTGGGCTTCTCTCTCTTCCCTCTCTGCTATTCTCAACTCTCTCTCCCACTTCTCTTTGGCCTCCCGCTCCTCTCTTTCCATTCTCCTGAACCTTTCCTCTCTATCCTCCCACCTAAGACGATACCTGTCCCTCTCACCCTCCTCACGTGGCCTCATCAGTGCCCTAATGTCAGGAAGGATGTCCACGATCGGCGGGCGAAAGGGGGTTCGTTGGTACGGTGGAGGTCCAAGATATTGGGGGGTAGATCCTAGAGGATGTGGAAACCGTGGACGTTCACGGACCGACTCAGTCGGAGTAGTTTGCCTAACTGGGGGAGGAGGTACACGACCTGCCGACAGCGTGGTTACCATCCCAGGCGGCGTTGACAACGTGGTTATAACAGTGGTCGCCACACTCCCAGCAGGTGAAGGAAAAAAACTCTCCACAGAAGCTTTTTTTTTCCTTCACCTGCTGGGAGTGTGGCGTCCACGGTTTCCACATCCTCTAGGATCTACCCCCCCAATATCTTGGACCTCCACCGTACCAACGAACCCCCTTTCGCCCGCCGATCGTGGACATCCTTCCTGACATTAGGGCACTGATGAGGCCACGTGAGGAGGGTGAGAGGGACAGGTATCGTCTTAGGTGGGAGGATAGAGAGGAAAGGTTCAGGAGAATGGAAAGAGAGGAGTGGGAGGCCAAAGAGAAGTGGGAGAGAGAGTTGAGAATAGCAGAGAGGGAAGAGAGAGAAGCCCAAGAGGAAGCTAGGGAAAGGCGTGAGGAGGCACGTAGAAGAGCCGAGAGAGAGATTAGAAAGGAGGAGCGGGAAGAAAGAGAGGCAAAGGAACGACGAGAGCGTGAAGAGGCTGCTAGGATTAGGCAGGAGGAAAGAGAAGAGAGAGAGAAAATCAGACAGCAGGAGAGAGAAGAGGCTGAAAGAAATAGGGCTGAGGCCAGACAGACCCTGGAGCGAGCCAGGACAAAGCGATTGTCTTCTGTGGCATCAGGACAGGACATGAGGTAGGAGAGCATGACCCTGTGAGCGAGAGAGGAGCTACCTATGACGTAAGGGGCATTGGGTTTCAGCCGCCCCAGATCCGCATGCCTTTGTTCCAACCAGGGGAAGACTTAGACGTATTCCTGGAACACTTCGAGGATTTGGTAGACCCCTTTTGCATGACCGATGTTCAAAAGGCAATGTACTTGAAGTCGAGTCTCCAGGGTAGGGCTAAGGAGGCGTTTATCAACATTCCTTCCTCTAGTTCCTATGAGGAGCTCAAGGCTGCCCTTCGCCAACAGCTCCACATGACGCCTGAGTCCTACCGTCATCGGTTTAGAACAATGAACAAGGGCCGAGACGAAACCTTCCTCCAGTTTGGGGAGCGATTGAAGAAGACATTGAACTATTGGGTGGATGCCTCGGGATTGTCCTTACAGGATGCTATCCTACTGGAGCAGCTGAGCAACGTAGCATCTGCGGATCTAAGAATCAAACTGGGAGAATCCCATCCTGCATCGTTCCAAGAGGCAATAACCATTGCCGAAGCATTTGCAGACGCCAGGCGTTTTTTTCATTTCGACGCTAGGCCCAACAAAAGTCCCAAGCCATCTGGCGGACCGCCCCAGAAACAACTTACTGTTCCGTCATTGAAACTTGTTACAGGGGTCAAGGAACAGGGTCCTCCCAAAGCTGTAAGACGCTGTTTTCAGTGTGGATCGACTGAGCACTTGAGAAATGCGTGCCC
Organism: Conus canariensis; assembly: GCA_033310375.1. Taxonomy (NCBI): domain Eukaryota; kingdom Metazoa; phylum Mollusca; class Gastropoda; order Neogastropoda; family Conidae; genus Conus; species Conus canariensis. The sequence goes on from CM065741.1 coordinate 8,522,680, forward strand.
CAAGCTAAAGGCATCTGTTCAATTTGTGAGGCTGAATCAAGAGTCTGTGTCACATGGAGCATCACCCCTGCCGGGCGAACCAGAGTTCCCCACGTTCGCATCCATTGTCCAGGGTGAAGTTGTTGATGCCATTAGGGATTCTGGCGCATCAGCAATCTTTGTTGACCAGAGGCTGATCCCGGCTGACGCTGAACGGGGAACCATGTGTGAAGTGTCGGGTATTGAGGCAGGATTCAAGTCCAAGCGGTCCACTGCACTGATCCGCATGTCGACGCCATATTTTGAGGGCACGGTTTGGGCGATCGGCGTGGACAAGCCTGCATATCCGTTGCTGATAGGTAACGTGGTGAAGTTCGAGGATGGGACAATTCGGGACATCTCCACTGACCTACCTCTTCAAGCCTGTGCAAGGATGGCAACTACTCGTGCCCAACAGAAGCAAGAGCCCCTCAAACCACTATTGAAGCCACTCAAGATGGAGTGCATAGCGAGTGTGACCCCCGACAAAGTGAGGGATCTACAGCAACGTGATCCTACCCTCAATCAGGTGCGAAAGAACTTGGAAGCCCCACCGACTTGGCGGGGAACTGGGCAGACTCTGTTCATTAAGAGGAAAGGCGTTCTCAAGCGAACTTTTGAGGGGAAGAACCAGGAGCTCGAACAGTTGGTCGTGCCTCGCACTCTCCGCGACAACGTCCTACAGTTGGGACATGATTCGCCCATGGCCGGACATTTAGGGGTCAAGAAGACACTCGAGAGGATCAGGCAAGAATTCTACTGGCCTGGCATGGAGAAAGATGTGCGTCAGTATTGCCGCTCTTGTGACGTGTGCCAACGAACAACACCCAAAGGCTACAACACCAGAGTTCCTCTAGGGAAAGTGCCACTGGTACGAACGCCATTCTCCAAGGTAGGAGTGGACTTAGTGGGGCCCACCATCCCAGCTTCGGTTCGAGGACATCGGTACATCCTCGTCATGGTCGATTATGCCACAAGATATCCTGAAGCAGTTCCTCTGAGGTCCATCGATGCTCCAACTGTTGCTGAAGCACTCTGGGGCATGTGGACCCGGACTGGAATTCCAGACCAAGTACTTTCCCACCAAGGGACACAATTTATGTTGGAAGTTATGCATGAGGTTTTCCGCTTACTCAACATCCACCGTTTAACCACGACTCCCTATCATGCCCAAGCAAACGGTCTGGACGAACGTTTTAATGCCACGCTGAAACAAATGTTGAAGCGACTCTGCCAAGAGCAACCCAAGGAGTGGGATAGATATATCCCAGGTGTCCTCTTTGCTTACCGTGAAGTGCCACAGGAGAGCATGCGTTTTTCTCCTTTTGAATTGTTGTACGAATGGACAGTAAGGGGGCCAATGTCCGTATTGAAGAACATGTGGACCCAAGAGAAACCGGAGGAGGAAAAACAGACAGAAGTCACATATGTGCTTGACCTGAGGAACAGGATTGCAGAGACCTGCGAACTGGCTTCGTCTCATCTCAGGTGAGCTCAGGAGAGGGATAAACGGATCTTTGATAAGAAGGCCCATGAACGGTGGTTCGAACCGGGAGATGAGGTGCTCCTTCTCCTTCCGTCCATGCACAACAAGCTCCAGTTAGCCTGGCAGGGACCACATAAGATCGAACAGCGAACCAGCGATTGGGACTACGTCATCAGCATCAAAGGGAAGAGCAAGCTCTATCACGCGAATTTGCTGAAAAAGTATCAAAGGCGGGAGAGGGCCCAATCTGGATTTGCCCCTGTAGTCATCAAACCAATCGAGGAAACGCCAGTGGTTGATTACCAGATTCCTCTGTTGCCCCTGACTCCTGAAGAGACGTGGAAAGATGTCAAAATCTCTGCTGATTTGTCTACTGAGTGAAGAGTCCAGTTGGAATCCTTGTGTGGGGAGTTCTCCGACATTCTGGTCGATCTTCCTTTATGGTGTAACCTGGGAACTTGCTCGCTCAGACTCTCACAGAAAGAGCCAGTTAGGGTAAGGCAGTACCCCTTGCCACATTCCCAAGCGTCGGTTGTAAGGGAGGAAATCGACTCCATGTTGAAAATGGGTGTCATCGAATGGTGTTACTCCTCATACTCGTCCCCTGTGTTGCTTGTGAGAAAGAAAGATGGGAAAATGCGTTTTTGTGTTGACTTTAGGAAGCTCAACAAGGTACTGGAATTTGATGCCGAACCCATCCCTGATGTTGATTACATCTTCGCACAGTTGAGCAAAGCAAAGTATTTTTCCAAATTGGATCTCACAAAAGGGTACTGGCAGATTGCCATGGCGCCTGCCGACAAGGAAAAGACAGCATTCACCACTCCAGAAGGCCAGTATCAATGGACCGTTATGCCATTCGGGCTGAAGACGGCTGGAGCGGTGTTCAGCCGCATCATGAGGATGATGTTGTCTCCCCTTCAGCTCTGGGAAGCCCAGAATTTCATGGACGATTTGCTCATCGCGACCCAAGTATGGGACAGGCATGTAGAGGTCATTCGGATCATTTTCCAGAGACTGAGGGAGGTTCAGCTTGCTGCAAGACCTGCCAAATGCCAACTGGGAGAAAAATCGATCTCGTTCCTTGGACACAGACTTCAAGAAGGGTTGGTGTATCCTGAAGACGACAATCTACAAAAGGTCCAGGATGCGACACCTCCTAAAACCAGGAAGCAATTGAGATCGGTTTTGGGCCTCGTGGGGTATTACCGCAAATTTATCCCCAACTTCTCAGAATTGGCCCTTCCGCTCACCGACAAAACCAAGGGGAAGCTTCCAGAACAGATCCGGTGGGATCAGGAGTGCGAGACTGCGTTCAGACGGTTAAAGGAGGCACTTACTTCCAAACCAGTGCTACAGCTCCCGAGCCCTGAACTCCCTTTTGTCCTGCGGACAGATGCCTCAGCAATGGGGATACGCACTGCATTACTTCAGGACCAGGGGAAGGGGCTTCAGCCCGTGGGGTACGTCAGTAAGAAACTGACGGGGGCAGAATTGCGATATCATACGATAGAGCAGGAGTGCTTAGCTGTAGTATGGGTCATCTGTCGATTTTACCCCTACCTCTACGGGCGGAAATTTGTGCTCCAGACCGATCATCACCCTCTGCAATACCTTCATCGCATCAGGCCAGTGAGCAGAAGGTTAATGGGATGGGCTATTGAACTTCAAAGTCATGCATTTGACTTTGAGTGCATCCCCGGCAAGGACAATGTAGAGGCAGATTTTCTCAGTAGGATGGAGACGTAGACTGTTTCCTGTTCTTTGGTGCAGACTGAAGATTCGCTGAACTGTGTGTGTATCACGGACCGTGATTTATGGTTCTTTTTCTTCTCTTTTTCTACTTCGCGATGAACCTTGGAACATCGGACAGGTTGGGTAGCTGGTACCTCATTAGTACCGAGCTTTTTAGGTGGGGTGTGTGTCACGCATTGCACGTTTCTTCCAACTGTCATGTTCAAGGTCGTTTTGTCTAGAGGGAAGAATTTGTGTAGGGGGTTAGTTTTGTTCAATGATAACCTTAAGCAGAGTGTCATGTGTCTTAAAAAAAAACAAACTTAGTTTTACTTTAGCTTTTAAAATCTCTGCAACCCACCTTCCATCCTTCATTGTCATGTTTTCCATGTGGACTCAGGTTGCACGTGGTGTTAAACGTAGGCTGAGTGAGCTTCCTCTCACCTGCCAATGAGGTTTTTTTTTGAAGCCGACTGGAGGAGTCGAGGTTGGGATGGTATAGAAGGCGGTGGCATAACGTGTCGTGCAAGCCGTATGCTTGCAGTCTTTTCTTAGTAATTGTATTTTTGTGAGGGATCCATATCCCTCGAGGAGCCACTACTGTTTCGCCTTCGAGGGAAACTGCGTTGCTTTTTTTTTGGAGATCCATATCTCCCGGCTCTCGGCATCAGGTTTTCACCTTTGGGTGGAACCAAACCGTAGTACTCCGTACAAGTGCTGTCATCTTGTCTAGTTACCCTTTTTGGTAGTATACCTGTGATCAGTATCACAGTCGTGAATCCCCGTATTCACTTAGAGGCAGAAGCCTGTTTTTCAAAATTCTTCGGCCCTGACCAGGGTTTAGATGTGAGCCGTGCAGGGCTTACTGTTCCAGCTCCTCAGGGAGTCCCGTTCACAAGTCTTGTTGGTGAGTACGTTGCGTAGTTAGTTCATATGTGTTTTTCTTTTATTATTTAGTTATTTCCAAATCTGTTTTAAAGAATTGGTTTTCCTCCTGGCTATTACTTTAATTCTTACATTATTTATTTTGTTGTGTTTGAGAATTATTTTCGTTTATCATTTAATTACCATTTCGTTTACACCAACTTTTAATTATTCATTTATTTCTAGGCCTTTTTTTTCCAGTTACAGCAGTAGGGTGTGTTATTCATTTTCCCATCCAAATATGTAGTGTTGTTGTGTTTTGTGTGTTGTCGCGTGCCTGTACCATATCCCGGGTCAAGAGTCTTGCCACACGTGTTTTGTGTGTTGGTGGTTGTTACTTGTGAGTGCGCTTGGTCAGGACGTAGGCTTTTTTTTCCATTTTTGTTGTTGTCATTCTTGTAAATATTTAGGGCGCCCATAGGTTTATGTGGCGCTGTTGACGCTTCCAGCTTTCGTTTCCGAAAAGGAGAGTCATCCCGAGGGAGATGATTCGGTTTTTTTTACATTGCTCAAGAGAGCCAACCCCGGGGTGTTTGACATAAACAGTTGTGAACGTTTATTGGAAATATGTATGTAGGCAAAGTGTCCGAACCGGGGAGATTTTGTATTTAATACTATTTGAGAACTGAAATTAGCAAGTGCTCTGCCAGTGCGTTCCGTGCCTGTCCTTGTTACTCTCTGTAATGGATGTCTGTGCTTACGGGTTTTTGCTTTGCACCTGTTTTATATGGGAAACCGTCTTTTGTGTGTTTTCCAGGACTTGTTGTTTTTTTTCCTCCTTTCCCTCACCAGTGGCTGACTTACCTGTGTGCTGCTGCTGCTGCTGCCGACCTTGCAGCTGTTGCCGGTCTCGCCACCTTTCCGGTTTCTGCTGTTGCCGCCATCGGTACTGTGGCTGCTGCTGCGACCGCGGCTTGACCCCGCTGCCGCCTTCATCTTCTTCGTCGCCCCACATCATCCCTCCCCATTCCTCTTGCAATCTTCAGCCCTTTCTCCTCCTCGCCCCTCTCCTGGGAACCCGCAAGGACCTTGCCCCTGGGTCGGAGCGAGGATGCACCAGTCCGCCGTGCGCCATCTTTGGAGAGAGGACCTTCACCCTGATTTCATCTTGTGTTGCGCCGGCGACCCCACTCTCTACCCCTACAGCTTTGTGGGTCGCTGGTGCCACTGCTCTACCTGCTGCATACAGGTGTTGGACGGCCGCCACGCCTGTGTGCCTGGTTTGAGTGCATCTCGCCTTCACCCTCGAACCTTCGTCCCTCGTCGTTGTGTGTAACTGTATCTCCTTGGAAGGAGATAGGACGCTATCCTGTCTGCGACGTGGTGTGTATCCGACGGTGCAGACGCACTCTCCCTTTGCTGGACCCGCGCAGGACTGTCTCACGGTTGAGGCTTTGGGGGGTCGGTCCGTAAGTCTGGCATCCACGTTTAATTATTGCAGAGATAAAGGACAGGCATTGCATCAATTTTGTCAGCAGAGCGCTTTATAATTCTATTATAGTTATGCTTGCCTAACATGAATGTTTTGTTCTGTATTTCCACGTATAAAGGATATTTGCTTTCTAGGGTTGTCGCCGCTGTATGGTGCGTTTTTTTGTGCAGGGTTCCAGTTTATCTATCACGCCAAGTTTAACCATGCACTGTTTATCTACCTTTCTGTGGTGAACTGTTCCTTTGTCTGTTAGCGGTAAAAAAAAAAGGGTGAAATTAATGTGGGATGTTTAATTACAGTCCTTAGCAGTTGAACTCCCCCAGTACACTATCCCATTCTTAGGGTATTGCCCAAGACCCTCCCCTTTGTTTTTTTGTGTTTTTTTTTGCCTTTCTTATTTAATGATCCGGTGCTAAAATTTCTCCTTCTGAACTGTAATCCTGTCTCATCCCACAGGCTGTTTTCTTCAATTTACTGCTTGGCAACTCTGGTCACCCCTTTTTTTTTTTTTTTTTTTGGGGGGGGGGGGGGGGGGGGGTCAGATTTTGGCAGGCATTCCTGTTTTTTTTTTTTTAATCTTCCTTGAACCCTTTTGATCGCATTCCAGCTCCACTTTACCTTCTGGCCCCACCCAGAATCCGGCCGGGACGTTAACGTCGGTTGAGAGAGTATTCGATTAGTATTGTGTGTGTGTGTGTGTGTGTGTGTGTGTGTGTGTGTGTGTGTGTGTGTCCCTTCCATTTATTCACAGCCCTACAGGGTTACTTTAGGTGTATACCTGTCCTTATATATGTATGTAAACGTGATGTGAACATCTATGTTCTTTTGTGACAGTAAAATTTCAGTGTTTTGTACTTGTATTCCCGTGTTTGGATTTGGTGTTTGTGTGGTTAGCGCGAATGAGTTGGGATTGATCATAGCGTTTCCCTTGAACAATTACCACGTGACCTCACCCACGTGACAGGGACAAAACAAATTCTAATCTAGGGGAAGGACAGCGACTCCTCAACGCCCCGTCCCCTTGCTGCCAGGTACGAGCAAGAGGAGGTTGAGGCTATCGGTCCTGAGGGGGGAAAGGGTCAAAAGGAAATCCTACCAAAAAAAAGAAAAACCTTAACAGAGTAGAGCAACCAAAAGAAATCTCAAACACCCGAAAACACATAGAAAAACAAATAAAAAATAAAAACTGCGAACAGTAATCACAACAGTAAATGATACGAACTTTTCTTTGCCCAAATAGAAATCTTAATTTTTTCCTTGGAGGGGGTATAAAAAAAACCCTAGTCCTAAGTCGGGGTCACCACTGTCACACTGAGCACAAAAGCATGCACGCACTCAGCTCAGCATTCACTCCGTGCACACGCAGTCTCTCCAAACAACCAGAAGGCGCACTACAATAACTCTTCTTCTCCCCCTCCTCTCCGTGGAATAATTTACTAAACGATAATCAACTTTTCAAATCTTCTGTTCCTCCACTCCAGTGGAGGTACAAACATTCCACAGATCCACTAGCTGGGACCAAATTTCATCACATTATATATAGTAATTCACAAGAACTTCTTTTACAGGTTTCTCCTCCTCAATGGAGAAACAATGTATACACTTTCCCAAAGAAGAATTAAAGATGGCTTAAAATACAGGAACAATATCTGAGTTCCGACCCAGAAGGACAATCAAAAATCATAGTGGGTCAACATGACAAACGCTTTAAGTTCTCGCACGACTGCTGCAGTCGTTGTCCTCTTCAACTAGGTTCTCCAACTCTGGAGTCAATTAGGTGCTGCCACAGCAATGGAGCCCAAATACTTGTGCGTGACTGCCACAGTCGCCTATCCCGTTACTGGTGCTGCCACAGCACCGGGAAGGGCTGAAACACGAATGAAGTCCGTGTAAGTAATCTATTTCAAAATCTGAATAATGATAAATTCTTTTCCCTTTTTTTCCTTTTCTTAACTCTCTCTCTCTCTTTCCTCTCCCCATCTGTCTATACTTCACCTGGTAATGGTAGATTACAGGCGAATCTCGTTCTGCAGTTCCAAACAACCTGTCTGGTCAGTGTCCCCAAGCCATCTCCTTCCTATACTTTATTTTTCCTTCCTGCGCTCTTCCTGAGTACATATTCAGTGAGTACTCATCTAACTCTACGCATTGCGAGCCCTTGGTTACTTGACCAATGGACAACGTCCGTCCATTTTCCTAAGCGGTTCAACCAATAATCACCCTACGTCAATAGCCACCAGCGACACCGATCACACTGGTCAGGCCACGTAAATTATCTTTTCTGTTACCTTTCGTTTTCCCTACCTAGGGAAATGCTTTATATCAAATAAGGGCGTACGCGACGGAACGTCACATGTCGGCATGTGAGGCTACGTCACATGACACATATGCCTATTGTTTTGACCATTAATGTTAACAATGATAGATTAAATCAACCCAAAGACAAGAATATTAACAATTTTGTGGAAAAGTTTGTTTGGAATGAAAGTTATAAAGATCAGATTACAGACATGATGTGTTCATCTGAGATCCAGCAGAGAGTCGAAATGGCTATCAGACTAATTGATGTAAATGTAAATGAAGCGCTCAGCACTTTTAATTCTCGTTTAAAAGATGCTGCAAAATGTATGAAAAAGTGGATAAATGTAAATGGGCCTAGGGAATATGATGATTGGTATAACACTGAGTGTTGCCAAAGTAAGGAAGACTAGAAGATTACTAAGTAAGTCAAATCGTAGTAAACTTTCAGCGGATCGAGTTTTGTATTGTAATGCTAGGCGGGAATGCAAACAACTTTTGAAAACGAAAGAAAGGGATTTCAACAGGGCATTGTTAGAAAAGTTAGTAACATCTATAAACTCTCGGAAAGATTTCTGGAACACAGTAAAGAAGATTAGAGGTGGTAAGAAACAACCTTTAAATAATATTGCTATGGAGAACTGGTTTGAACATTTTAAAGGACTGCTTAAAAGAAATGACGATGTTGGTAATTTATTAGCTCAACCATGTAGTGATGACGAAAGTGCTGGCAACGATAGTGGTAACTGTCCTTTAAATCGTCGAATCTCAAATGAAGAAATTCTGTTGGCGTGAAGAAAATTTTAAAAATGGCAAAGCTGCAGGCCCTGACGGGATAGTTGGAGATATATATAAATATGCTTGCAAATCTGAACTTGTTGTTTGTTTTCTAAAGAATTCCTTTAATGCTTTGTTTGACAGGGGACTTTTTCCAGAAATTTGGTCAGTCAATTATCCTTCCATTGTATAAAATGCTGATGCTAATAATCCAAACAACTATCGAGGAATATCTTTGAGCAATATATGCAGTGAATTATATAGCACTGTTCGTAGTAGAAGACTTCAGGAATGGGTAGAAGAAAATAACTGGTGAATTTCAAACAGGGTTTAAACAGAACTATTCAACAGTTGATCATATGTTCACTTTGATGTCGTTTGCTGAAAAACAGTTTGGATTGAATCGTAAATTATGTGTAGCCTTATAGATTTTTGAGAAAGCCTTTGATACTGTAAATAGAAGTATCCTTTGGCCTATTTTGCTTAAGAATGGTGTTCGTGGTAAATTGTATAAGTGCATTATCAACATGTATGGCTCTGTAAAAGCAAGAGTTCGATGTGGAGGATCTCTTAGTGATTATATATACTGTACATCCGGGGTAAAACAAGGAAATGTTTGTAGGCCTATTTTGTTCTCATTAGTTATTAATGAATTAATATTGGAAGTTATTAATTCTGGAAGACATGGCGTGCGGTTTGTAAATGATGTCTTAGAAATATTTATTCTGCTATTAGTCGATGATGTGGTCTTGTTATCTGAAACTATTGTTGATCTGCAAACACGGCTGAACAGTCTAGCAAGAGCTGCTGCATCACTTCAATTAAATGTAAACATGACAAAAAGCAATATAATAGTCTTTAGAAAAGGAGGTTATCTTGCTGCTAGGGAAAGATGGAGATGTAATGGAAATATCATGCCAGTAGTAAATGTTTTACAATTATTTGGGTATATTCTTTTCAACATGTTTAAGCTTTATATTTGCTTGCAAAGATCTTGTGTGCAGAGCTAGATACGCCTTATTGTGTATCATGAAAAAACTGACAATATTGAACCACAATTTTTTTCCCTTCAATCTTGGAATCGACCTCCCCAAATCCCAAGCCAGCCGCTATTTGCCGTCCCAGACAGCAAATCTGCGCACAAAAAATGTCAGGCCTGAAACACCTGATATAGAACCAACTGGAGTATTGTCCATTAACGGACACACAGGTTGTTATGATTTTATAAAAAGTAGAAGTCCATTTAATAATGTCAGGGCCAAAGTTGAAGAAGTTTAATGCCTTTTTCAAAAAGGACCAAGCAATAGAATCGAACGCTTTCTCAAAATCAATGCTGAGAAGTAAACCAGGAATACGCTCCTCCTCAGAGTGCTGAAGTACGTCATAGATTTTTCTTATATTTTCACCTATATAGCGCCCTGCCATAAAGCCCTTCTGATCTTCGTGAATAATTTTAGGTAAAACGCTTTGTATGCGATTGGCTATTGAGGCAGAGGCAATTTTGTACGCTGTATTCAAGAGAGAAATAGGTCTCCAGTTCTTTAAGTATTGTTTTGGCTTCTCATCTTTTGGTATGCAAATAATAATGCCCTGTCTCTGTGTGGATGTCATACATTGTTTATCAAATCCATCATTTAGAGACCTGACAAGAAATGAGCCAATATCAGTGAAGAAAAATTTATAAAAACTTTTCTGTGAAACCATCAGATCCAGGGCTTTTGATATTGTTCATGTTTCTTAGTGTTACTCCCACTTCACAGTAAGTTAGTGGACCCTCTAACTGGATGCTTTCTTCTTGAGTTAATTTGTTTGTCTCCCTGAATATGTGCCCAAGATCAATATTTTTCACTAATTGATCTGAATACAACTGCTGATAGAATCTTTCAACTTCTTTAAGAACTGCATTTTGATCCGATATTACTTCACCATCATTATTCTCCATAACTCATTGAGCGATGAATAAAATTCCTGTTTTCCAGGATACAAAAGTACTGACTAGGCTTCTCGCCCTTCTGAATCCATTTTATCCTTGATCTAACTATCATGCCTTCTACTTTCTTTTCGCGTATTTCTTGTAGCTGCACTCTGGATTGCTATAATTCCTCCAGGTTATCTTTATAACATTTACACTTAGACTTTTAATTGTTGCTTCCAGTTGTTTTTCAAGTTCTGTTTCCATTTTCGTTTTGAAGCATGAGTGTATTGTTTTTTTCTCTAATTTTCAGAAGCAGCATTTCAAAAAATAACTGATCTGAAATAGAGAACTGAACCATATCGTTTGGTACCTCATTAATATTTTCAAGGTTATAGACTGGTAGAGCGTATTCTTTTTTAAATTCTAGTATAACATTTTTTACCTCATCCACAAATTTCTTATCTTTCAATAGTGAGTTATTAAATTTCCAAAACTGTCTATTTCTTTTCTTCTCTCCTTCCTTCAGAATCAAGTTGATTAAGGCATGGTCAGATCTGTAACTAGAACCTATGTTAGAGGCACTGATATCTGGAAGTAAGTTATTTGATATCAAGAAAAAGTCCAACCTACCTTGTTTAATGCTATTAAATTTACGCCAGGTATATTTTCTTAAAGATGGGTACAATGTTCTGAAAATGTCTATCAAGTCGAATTTCGTCATCATGTTCGGTATTGCTTTACGAGTTCTAGGCCTGTGTGATGTACTAGTATATTTTCTGGAATCTAACTTACAATCTAGCACTATATTCCAGTCTCCACCCAGAATCATACTTTCATTTCCAAACTGCTCAAGTTTAGTAGTTAAGGATTCAAAGAAATCAGGGTTATCCCCAGAGACTGGGCCATATATATTGGCAAGAGTAAACCGTTTTTTAAAGAAAGTCTAGGTCCAGAAGAAGAAAATGACCCTCAGGATCCCTGGCTACATTGTGCACTTTGTATTCAAAGTTATTCTTAAATAATATTGCCACTCCATTTTTATTAGTTTCACTACCTGCTACCCATAAAGAATACCCCCAGTTAGATCTGATGAAATTTTCTTGTTTAACAGGAAGATGTCTTTCCTGTAACATTAATTATACTATTCTTTTGATTTCTAAGAAATTCAAAAATGTCTTTTCTTTTTTTTAAAGTCATTGAGACCATTACAGTTAAATGAAAATATTTCAAATCCCAATGATTTGTTCTTTTTTATTGCTACCTCCTATTGTTTACTATAAGAGGAGTTCCTCACAATATTCCACTGGAAAAAGAAACACAAGTATGCGAGTCCAAAAAAAGAAACCATGCAGGCTTTAACAGACTTAAAATAGATGTACTAGATCTGCTTAGAAAGTAAAACAGTTGACATAAAAAGTGAAACATATGACATGATAATAATAGAATACATACAGTCATTACACAAAATGTGCACATGCACAGTAGTACCTCACCACGATTTTTTAACAAGCATACACAGTTTGCTTTCAGCCACATTGTTGTCACACAAAAGTGACAGTTTGCATTCAACCACCTTGTCATCACACAAAAGTGGCAAAATGATAAGCCAGATTTGTAATTTCTGGTCGACTCAAAAACACTACTGCAAAAAATACAATACAAAACAAAACGTGCAATACAATCCACACACAATCATACGGTAGATCCATCTTGGGGCATCTTGCTGACCCTACACGCACAATAAACATTTTTTCTGTAATACAGACATGAAAAATTTAACGCAATCATTCTTTCCACCTAGGCCTACCCACGAGGGAAAGTTTAAAAGGTCACTGAGACTGAGAGGATCATCCCTTGTCTCAGAAGAGAAGATTGTTATTTTTATTTACTATTATCATTATTAAAGCTTTAACAACAAAAAGTGTATTTACCTTGACACAAGAGTCAATGATAGATTACAAAAAGATGAAGAGACAAAAGTACCATCACTGTCTGATCAGAAAAAAAGAGTAGAAAAGGAGCCTCCTCACAACACGACATGCAAATGAAGGTTATCACATGGCAATATCAGAAGCAGTGACCACAAGCAGCAGAGTCAGCTATGAAAAAAAAAGTAGCTAATTGAATTTATCAAAAAGTAATAATATCAATTTAACTTGCGTCAAAAAGTTAGATTACTTGAAAGCAATTACATCAAACAAGTAGTAACAAAATATCTACACATTTACTGGCCTTTTTGTCCCGTATGCTACATCTGCACTTGCCTCTTGATCACAAGGCCTACTCACTGCCACTGGGCTGACTGGCACTGGTGCTGGTAGAGGGTCTGGGGGATCTCCTCTTGGATTCCTCGTACTCCTGACTACACTTCGTCAAGTCAGAAATCGAGTCCACCTGAACAATTTTCCCAGCCAGAGTCTTCATGAAGACTTTCCCATTCTTGGACCAGGCCTCTCATACACTTTCTTATTGTCCCTGGTGACACACAGCAGAGAGTAGGCCCGCGGCGTGAGGTCCTCCACCATCAGTACTTTCGTACCGCGGAGTTTCCTTCTCACGTACAGCACTTCATCGCGTACCCGTCTTGACACAAAGCGCACTATGATCCCTCTTGGCTTTTCAGCGCTATCGGAGGCACCCTTCTTGCGCACACCCACTCGATGCACTGCTTCCACATCCTTAGGATCAACAGTCACCTTTAGCTTATTGCGGAAGAGCGACAACACCTTGTGTTCACACTCCTTGGCTGTTTCTTCACGCCCCTGCTGGCTGCCCTCTTCCCCCACACTGAAGATTCGCAGGTTGTTGTGGCAGATGTAGATGGACAGCTCTTCACTCCGGCAATCCGCCAGCTCTGCCGTGAACTTCACCTCTGCCAGCTGGGTCTTCAGCTTCTCCTCCCTGCCCCTCAGCTCTTTTACTTCTGCTCTCAGCTGGTCATTCTGGGTTTGAAGAGTGAACAGTGAAGACTTCAATTCATCTACTGTCTCAGACAGCTTCTCCACAGCAGTCCCAGTTGCACACAGCTTCCTCGTTACATCGGCATAGCCATAAGTAGCAGGTGTACGTGACTCAGGGGGAAAAACACTGTTATCATCACTCATTTTGTCCTTATCGTACTTATCTCCCCTGATGGCACACACCTCCCAAAATCGTTTCTTATTTTGAGAAATAAATATAAAAGATGAGCCAAAACTGCAGACGATTTTCTAGCACGAGGTGCCTGCAGTGAATAGCATCAAGCAAAATGAATGTAAGCTAAAATTAATTTTTAATGATAAAACGTTAAAAAACCTGTTGGCCTTATTCATTTCCTTAATTTCAGCTAAGAACACAAATGGCGGCTTCCAAATACGTGTCCGCAATTTACCATAAAAACTTCGTCTTTAAAGGTAAATTATGGATTTACAGCTCTTCAGATAATCTTGATATATCATTCTACCATTTTATTTGTTTTCTGAAGCGTACTAATGGCATCATTTACCTTACTTTTTAAATACGTGGCCTATTTTGTGCGTGTGTTCCAGTTTAGCCTGACGTGCATGCTCTGTTCTACTGTGGCAAAAAATAGGTTTGGGTTGGGTGTATGTCTAGATGTGTAGGATAAGTCTGTGTTAGAGGCTGTTTTGTGGTTAGATTACCTGAAAATACTGTCGCCATAGTTTACAACTGTAATTTGAAATATACACTTCTTGGTGAGATTAGTCATCAGCCAACATGGCCGCCATGTTACACGCGCTTCCAGTGATGATTGTTTCAACTTCTGGATTGTGCTTGTGAACCTTTGGATTGTGCTTGTGAACTTGTCAATTAGTTGCTTATATTCTTAGCTTTTTTCTAACTTGATAGGGGCAAACCAATATCAGTGAGTACACTTGTCTGAGGCATTGGTGAATCATTCAGCACATGGCTGACTCTCTTTCTGTTTTGTCAGAATTAAATCAACGCCAAGCATGATTCAGTGTAACATCACACTCTGAGTCCTCGCAACCATACTCTTCCTTCACAAGAGTATTTTAGGTGACGATGGACCTTGTGTCACAGAGGATGTGCACATTCTAGGGTTTGGTGTAACAGAAGTCTGCAGAACACTAAGCAGGGGAAAGATTATCAAAATTATATTAAAGCACGTAATACTTGTAACAGAAAATAAGAAAAGCAAAAAAAAGGAATTCGAAAAGAAGCTATCAAAGGAATGTAGAAATAATCCAAAAGCCTTCTGGAGATATGTACAATCATAAACAAAGATGGACACAGGAATGAGCCCTTTAGTGACTAAAGAGGGTGACACAGTATAGACAGATAGTGGTAAGGCAGATATTTTGAATACATATTTTTTCTAGTGTATTCACAAGGGAAGATACCAAAAGTATGTCTACTCTAAGTCCAGCTTCAAGGTCAAAAGGTATAGTATTGGAAAATGGAGACATTTCTGTGGATGCAATAAAAAAGAAACTTCAATCTCTGAACCCTAATAAGGCATGTGGTCCGGATGCCATCCCATCGAGAATACTAAAAGAGCTAAATGAGGAAATGGCTTTCCCACTCTATATACGCTTTTCTAAATCTGTTAAAGAACTGATAGTACCTTCAGATTGGAAAACAGTTACAGTCATTCCAGTATTCAAAAAAGGTTTGAGAACAGACCCAGGAAATTATAGACCAGTGAGTTTAACATGCATTATATGCAAAATTTTAGAATCATCTATTAGAGAGGCTATTAGTAAACATATGACAGAGCAATAAACAAGTGGGGTGACTTTTGCTCCCATAAGAAAACCTAACACAGAGTAACTTTTATTCAAGACTGGCACAGCCTTTTAAACTTGAATAAAGTCAGACAAATACAAAGACGAACAATCTAATAGTGGGGGAAAAAATAAGCGTAGGCCAACAACTCAACTGTCTTCATCGTACTTTAGTAGACTTAGAAAAATTTGGACTTAAGGGGGGGGGGGGGGGGGGGGGGGAGGTTGAAGATGGAGAAATTGGGAACATGAAAGTAAGAAAATATATTACAGATATGAAAACCCTTCACTAGCTGCATAAGCGAACTATCGCAATTCCTTTTGAAGGCGGATATATTTGTATTGCCTGCTCCAAGGCCTTTCGTCCACTGGATCGGAACTCATCAGGGAGACACGGCTGGTTGTGTCTGCGCTCCTGGCGTCAAATAGAGACACACCACAGTCCATAATACCGTGGTGTTCTCACCACCAAGGGTGCAAAAAAGAATCCAATAGCACCCCAAAGCAGCCAGCGATGGGTATAGTAAATGAAACCAAATGAAAGTGTGGGGAGGAAAGAAGTTGCTAAAAAACTACAGACATTATGCAAATAGTATAAAATATAGGGGACAATCTTTGAGCCTACGCTTGAGAATTCACCCAAGGATGCAAGGGAGATCAAAAGACAAACACAAAGACGGACAGAAACAAATACAAATAACCTTGATTTAATCGAAACGAAATTGGAAACAAAATGAGGCAGGGAACAGTAAACAATAAACAGTAAACAAGTGGGGTAACTTTTGCTCCCATAAGAAAACCTAACACAGAGTAACTTTTATTCAAGACTGGCACAGCCTTTTAAACTTGAATAAAGTCAGACAAATACAAAGACGAACAATCTAATAGTGGGGGAAAAAATAAGCGCAGGCCAACAACTCAACTGTCTTCATAGTACTTTAGTAGACTTAGCAAAATTTGGACTTAAGGAGGGGGGGGGGGGGAGGGGGGAGGGGGAGGTTGAAGATGGAGAAATTGGGAACATGAAAGTAAGAAAATATATTACAGATATGAAAACCCTTCACTAGCTGCATAAGCGAACTATCGCAATTCCTTTTGAAGGCGGATATATTTGTATTGCCTGCTCCGAGGCCTTTCGTCCACTGGATCGGAACTCATCAGGGAGACACGGCTGGTTGTGTCTGCGCTCCTGGCGTCAAATAGAGACACACCACAGTCCATAATACCGTGGTGTTCTCACCACCAAGGGTGCAAAAAAGAATCCAATAGCACCCCAAAGCAGCCAGCGAAGGGTATAGTAAATGAAACCAAACGAAAGTGTGGGGAGGAAAGAAGTTGCTAAAAAACTAAAGACATTATGCAAATAGTATAAAATATAGGGGACAATCTTTGAGCCTGCGCTTGAGAATTCACCCAAGGATGCAAGGGAGATCAAAAGACAAACACAAAGACGGACAGAAACAAATACAAATAACCTCGATTTAATCGAAACGAAATTGGAAACAAAATGAGGCAGGGAACAGTAAACAATAAACAGTAAACAAGTGGGGTAACTTTTGCTCCCATAAGAAAACCTAACACAGAGTAACTTTTATTCAAGACTGGCACAGCCTTTTAAACTTGAATAAAGTCAGACAAATACAAAGACGAACAATCTAATAGTGGGGGAAAAAATAAGCGCAGGCCAACAACTTAACTGTCTTCATAGTACTTTAGTAGACTTAGCAAAATTTGGACTTAAGGAGGGGGGAGGGGGGAGGGGGAGGTTGAAGATGGAGAAATTGGGAACATGAAATTAAGAAAATATATTACAGATATGAAAACCCTTCACTAGCTCCATAAGGGAACCATCGCAATCCCTTTTGAAGGCAGATATATTTGTATTGCCTGCTCCGAGGCCTTTCATCCGCTGGATCGGAACTCATCAGGGAGACACGGCTGGTTGTGTCTGCGCTCCTGGCGTCAAATAGAGACACACCACAGTCCATAATACCGTGGGCAATACCAAGGGTGGTGAGAACACCACGGTATTATGGACTGTGGTGTGTCTCTATTTGACGCCAGCCGTGTCTCCCCGATGAGTTCCGATCCAGCGGATGAAAGGCCTCGGAGCAGGCAATACAAATATATCTGCCTTCAAAAGGGATTGCGATGGTTCCCTTATGCAGCTAGTGAAGGGTTTTCATATCTGTAATATATTCATGTTCCCAATTTCTCCATCTTCAACCTCCCCCTCCCCCCTCCTCCCCCCCCCCCCTCCCCCACCTCCTTAAGTCCAAATTTAGCTAAGTCTACTAAAGTACTATGAAGACAGTTGAGTTGTTGGCCTGCGCTTATTTTTTCCCCCACTATTAGATTGTTCGTCTTTGTATTTGTCTGACTTTATTCAAGTTTAAAAGGCTGTGCCGGTCTTGAATAAAAGTTACTCTGTGTTAGGTTTTCTTATGGGAGCAAAAGTTACCCCACTTGTTTACTGTTTATTGTTTACTGTTCCCTGCCTCATTTCGTGTCCAATTTTATATGACAGAGCGAAAAGATCTTGTGTGACTCAACTTTTAGAAGTGATGGAAGACTTCACAAAGGAGATAGATAAAGAAGAGAATATAGTTGTATTGTATTTAGACTTTAGAAAAGCATTCGATTCAGTACCACGTGAAAGACTTTTTAAAGAAATGGAATAATAGAAAATGTACTTGGTTGGGTTAGAGTCTTTTTTTATCAAAAAGAACTCAGAAGGTAAGGATTGGTAGTTCCTTTTCTCAAAATGCTGATGTTATTAGTGGGATACCATAAGGCAGTATGTTTAGTATTATTCACAGTGTTTATAAATGATCTCCCCGTAGAATTAAACAGTACATGTAAAATCTTTGTAGATAACACAAAACTCTGTAACTCTCCAAAATTGCGTAAGGAATTACAAAAGGATATTGAAACATTAGTACAATGGTCTGATACTTGGAACCTATATTTTAATGTAGAAAAATGTAAAGTACTTCATATTAGAAAAACAAATCCACAAAAGGATTATATAATGAAAATTGGAGACAAGGAAATAAAAGTATCTGAATGTGAGGAAGAGAAAGACTTAGCTGTGACTTTTGAGAAAAAATTGCTATTTGACAATCATATTGTGAATAGTATTAATAAGGCTAACAGAATGATTGGAATGATAAAAAGGAACCTTTACATTTATAGAAAAGGACACTTTTTTAACAATTATATAAGACACTAGTTAGACCTGTTCTTGAATATGGAAATACTGTATGGTGTCCAATGCTAAAGAGACAATCAGAAGCTCTAGAACAGGTACAAAGAAGAGCAACAAAGATGATTCATAATATAAAAGATTACTCATATCAGGAAAAATAAAATATCTACAACTTCCAACACTTATGGCAAGAAGAATAAGAGGTGGCTTGATTCAAACATATAAGATATTTAATGGAATTGATGATGTTGATAAAGCATGCTTTTTTTGTACTCCACAGAAAAATAATACAAGGAACAGTGAAGATAAGATATTTAAACAATATTCCAGAACTAATTTGAGAAAATTTACATTTACTAACAGAGCAACCAATTTTTGGAATGAATTAACAATTAACATCAAACGTGCACCTAGTATTAATGTTTTTAAGAACCTCATAGATAAACATGAATTATTAACTAGAATAGAATATGAATTTGATGGATAATTAGACTGAGCTAGCCTACGACTAGACCAATGGATACAAAAAAAAAATATATATATATATATATATATATATACAGAAGGGGCGTAAAAAGACTAAATAGGCTAAGTTGTTTTTGATACAACGCCCCTGATCCTGATCCTGATCCTGAACACATGGTACTAGCTACTCTTTGTTCATACATGCACTAGCTGTAGCAAGACAGCGTGGCTACCACACAAACTATCGCCAGAAGCTCGTCTATTTGTACCTGACCTTACTACTCCTTGCTCAGTCTTATGCACCAGAACCCAACCCTGGCCCGAGTATTGATGTATCAGATCACCCTAGCCTTGACTGGCTCTGTGGCATATGTGATGCCACAGTATCATGGGAAGATAGGGGTGTTGCATGTGAAGCATGCGGACTATGGTACCACGCACACTGTGAAGATATCCACTCAGAGATGTATGCTAATCTAGTCAAGTGGTTTTGTAACTTTTGTGGACACCAGAACAACCTAAGAGGTCCTTCTGTCGCAATTCGCAGATGATACCAATATATGTCTCGATGGTACAGAAAAGTCGTTCAAAGAAACCATAAATGTATTGAGACTTTTTGCCCAAATGTCTGGTTTAAGAACTAATAATGAAAAAAGAAACGTTTTATGGTTTGGAAGTATGAAGCATTCAAATGTAAGATATATGCATGATGAAAACTTTCGCTGGAATCCTGGAATTTTTAAAATATTGGGTATACAGTTTTGTGTACACATCAGAAGAATAACAGATATAAGTTTTGAAGGCAAATTGAATGAAATTAACAAGGTACTGGGTAGATGGAGTAAGAGAGACTTTTCTCCCTTAAGTAAGATAACAGTATTGAAAACACTGGTTTTGTCTCAACTAACTTATCTTTTGATAAATCTACCTGACCCCCCCCCCCCCAGTAAATGTTGTTAAAGAACTACAGACAGCTTTGTTCTCCTTCTTATGGAGCAGTAAACCAGCCAAGATAAGAAGGAGTATAGTTTGTACACCATGTGTTGATGGTGGATTGCAGATGGTTGATTTACATGCTTATATTACTTCATTAAAAGTATCCTGGCTTAAACGGCTAACTTATGAAGGAAGTCTGCAAACTTTTGTATATGCCTTATTTCCTAATGTTGTAAATTTGTCAAAACTGGGAAAACAATATGTACATGTTTGTTTGAAAAGTTGTAAGAACTTTTTTGGACAGACGTGCTGAAACATTGCAAACACCTGTACTTGAAATGCCCGCCACGAAAGCCTGCAGAATTTTTGGCTGAGTGCATACATTACAACAAGCACATACTAAGAGACAGGCATGTAGTATTCATTAAAGAATGGGTTGAGGAAAACATTTTATTTATTCACCAATTGTACAATTTAAATGATAATAGTTTCTTTACCTTTAGAGAATTAAGGAACTTTATCCAAATATCAGGCGAACTAACTTTCTTCTCTATAATGGCATTATCAACGCTATCTTGGAATTCCAACAGAAATGTACAATTGAGATTGATCCTAGACGTAGTGTAAAAGATACTAAAACTTGGAAAGTAATCAAAGAAGGTGGCAAAAGTGTCCAGGCAATGCTTACAAGATCAGAGGTTCATCCAACTGCAGTCTTAAAATGGGACAAAATCTACTACGATCTAAATTGGTTTGAAATTTTCAGTGTCATAAGTGTCATAATGCTAAATTGAGATGGTTCCAAGTGAGAATACTACATCGCCTCTTAAATACAAGGAAATATCTGTACGACTGTAAAATTGTAGAGGACCCTGTATGTAATCTCTGTCAAACAGAAATCCAAACGATAAAACACTTATTATGGGGCTGTAGTATTGTCCAAAAGTTTTGGATTGATCTTAACTTTATGTTGTCCAGCAACTGTCAGCATTGGTGTCGTTTGACAATCTCAGAAACATTGATTGTATTTGGATGTAAAGAAGGAGTCGAAACAGATCTTGGTCTTAATTATATCCTATTGCTTCCAAAATTTTATATTTATAAGGTTTACATGAAAAATGCAATGCCCAATACGCAAGTCTTTCTTGGTGTATTGAAACAAACATATGCAGATCTTAGGTACATGCACTTTATGGAAGGCACATTGCCTCTCTTTAATGAACAGTGGGCATTATATCAAACACTAATTTCATAAAGCTTTCTTTCTGTAAATGGAGAGTAACGCCTCTGGTGGACACCTATGCTGGGGTGGATAGTTGATTGTACCGCCAGTCTTTATCCCACTAGAAATATGCTCCATTGAATCTTTAAAATAGCCTTCTTCATTAGTACACTCCCTGAAGTTCTGACTAACACAGGGGTAAGGCTCATGATAAATTGTTACTACTATGTACAACTAGTACTGGTACTTTGTTAAATTGGTTTAGTTAGTTATTTTTTTATTTATCTATTTTTGTTAATTAGTTTCTTTACTTTCTATTAATACTACTATTTTTTACTTTAGAATCCCATATAATGTATGGGCTCAACAATAGTTGCTGATGTTGTTGTTAATGCTTTAATCATGAAAACTCACCAGGTCTAATTTGTTGATGCGAGTTCCCCCTCTCTTCCCTAATTGAAGGATAGGGGGCAACCCTATGTTTCTTGTGCAGTCTTGGCTACTCCTTTGCCCTGTCCTGTTTTTTTTCGCTTTCGTTTATGGAAGGATGGAGGACATAGGGGAGGTGCCACAACTCCTACTCCTCCCTTTCTTCCTTGGTCGAAGGGAGGGAGGCAACATTATTTCACCTCTATAGTCTGGTCGCTCCTCAAAACCTCGACCCTTCTTTTCTTTTCCTTCATTTATTTTATTATTATTTTTTGTTTGTTTGTTTGCTTATGGAGGGGCGGTGGACATTTGAGGGAGAGGCCACATCTGTACAGCCTTAAGCCCGATGCTGGTCTCACATTGCGGTGCCGTGGCTGTGTTCTGCTGACCAATCGGCGGTCTGGCCTACCCAGTAGCTAGCTTGTTGGTTGGTTGGATGGGCTCAGCTGCGGTGCTGCAGTGTCGGATCGGTAGCGGGCTTTACCTTTCCAGACCCTCTAAACTCTAAATCTGAAAATCTTAAATAGAATTGATATATGACCTGTTGAAAATCATTGCGGTGTGAACGTACATGATGTGAAATTATATGAAGTTATATGGCTTGAAATATTTGTGATAATAATGTGATTGATTTTTCATACTGATATAAAAAAAATGGTGATATTACTTTTATTATTACTTCTTTAAATTCATTTTATTATTTTTTATTATTATCATTATTTTATTATTATTTTTTAGTATTATTTTTAAGGTACTATCTCTGCAAGAAATTTATGAATCTGTGTGCATGCTGACCCGGCGTACTGTGTGGGGGGCTTTAGGGGCTCTCATTCAATATACAAATACAAGTGTCGCGCCCGACCCGTTTAGGATAGGACCTACCCTCCCATACAGGAGTCAGGAACTCACAGAGAAAGTTTAACACCACAAAGAAAATTTTAGTAACTAATTGATAACACATAACAAACAACAAAATATAATGAGGGATATGAAATGAGAGTAATCAGAATGAAATGAACACTGGAGGTGACACCCAGACCTGTTGCTCAGCTGCAATAATAACAATGATAACAAAAGAAGGGCACTGGTGACAAAATGTTGCAGTAATGATTGCATGGGAGATGAAAATATCAAATTACAACACTCAAATAACAATGCCAGTACATACATCAACCATACACCAATAGAACACCCAATATGTCCAACTTCAGCAGAGCACAAAACTTATTTAGGAACTGGCGCTGCTTAATGGTTTATATATAATACACCACCCAGTATAGGTAGCTCTCGATTCTGGTCACACACTATACTGACAAAAATCATATAGCAGTGGTTCCTCCCCCCACAGCACATTCACCAGTTACTGATGGCGTCATAGTCAAGCCATGAACAGACAGGAGACACTGGACCACTTTCATGACATCACTCACAAACTGGGTCCCTTGGTCTGACAACACTTCAACACGAATCCCTAGCCTTAACCACATATCAAACAAAGCCTCTGCAACAGTCTCCATCTCGATGTTCTTCAGGTGAGTGGCCTCAAGATACCGTGTCGCATAATCGACCATGACAAGTATAAAGCAGTAGCCCCTGTCAGATGGTGGAGAGATGGGGCCAACCAGATCGACAGTAACACTTGGTCTAATATCACCATCGTTGTGAAGAGACTCTAAATTAAATCAATCAAATCAATCAATCGACAGTAACACCCCAAAAGGGTTCATCTATAAGGGGCATCCTTTCCAGTGGAATTTTGCATACAGTCCCCTTAGGAGCGGTTCTTTGACAGACATCACAGGAATCACAAAATCTTCTAATGTCAGAACACATGCCCGGCCAATAGAATGACCTCCAAATCCTCTCCCTAGTTTTCTTAGCAACCAAGTGCCCAGACATAGCAGTTTCATGAGAAATGCGGAGAACTTCACTGCAGAGAGGTTTGGGTACTACCAGCCGACCGTATGACTCTGTGGGTCCAGAGTAAACTCGGTACATCAGCCCCTTCTTCTTCTCAAAGTGCGTTGTACCATCCTTGACCTTGAACCTTTCACCTGATGTGATGTTCTCAGTGACCTTCTTCAAGGTTGAATCCACCTGCTGCATGCGACCTACATCAACCAGGCCCAAATCCCCAATCAACGGCTGTGGCACTGGCAGCAGGTTCTCCCTTGATCCCTTCCTCCAGGCTTGAGCACAGGTTTCAAGCACTGCAATGTTGGTCTCAACAGCATCTGTCTCAGTGCCATACACAGGCACTGTATGTTCCTTGCCAGATTCAGTTTCCACATAGTTCCCTACAATGACAGGAACTAATGGGTCATCCAACACTATGGCCAAGACTCGGCCACTGAAAAAGGATGAAGATTGTGTAACATAGGCTGTGTCACAAAGAACCTGGTGTCCTGCCGATGCAAGGGTGACATGTTTTGTGTTCTCGGCAAAGCTTTCTGGAGGAATGAGTTTCCTGTCCACAATCAATGAATCTGCACCAGTGTCACGCAGCGCCTTTACCTCAACTCCATTCATGGTCACAGTACAGTGGGGGTCAAACTCCTTCTGGCTGCATGACTTGCACAATGATGGGATCTTCTTCCTTTCTACTTTGTTGAGCGAGCTTACAACTATGGCTGCCTGCTTACAGTCTTTCTTCATGTGCCCTGGTTTTCTGCACTTAAAGCAAAGTCCCTTTTCCTTTGCCTCTTTCAGTGAAACTTTTGACTCAGAATTTCCTGATCTGCAGTCATGAACAATGTCATTGCCCTGAGCACCCCTACTGTCGCTAACTGACTGTGGCTTCTTGGTTGACTTGTTTGCCTCCACTATGATACCTGCAGATTCAGCTGCTTCAACAATGTTCTTAGGCTGACGCTCTTTCACCCTGATAGCGATATCAGTTGACAAACATTCCATCAGCTGCTCGCTGACAATCAGGTCCTTGAGATCTTCTTTATTTTCAATGTCTTTGCCACAAAGGCATACCCACTTCCGGAAATAGCTCTTCAGCCTCACTACAAACTGAGTGAACGACTCACTAGGCTCCTTCCGAGCATCCCGAAACTTTCTGCGATAGCCTTCTGCTGTAAGACCAAACCTCTTCAATAATGCCGCTCGTAACTGATCGTAGTCGTTCTGTTGCTCTATGGGCAGTGCAAAGAACAAAGACCTCACATTACCACATAAATATGGCAGAGGCCGACTCAGCCAGGTTTCCTTTGCCCACCCTTGAAATGCGGCAATCCTCTCAAACTGATCCAGATATTCAGCAACTTTGTCTTTATCATCCAAGGGGTTCAGCTTTAGCCCTTCTCTCTTCTTTTCTTTCTTCTCACGTTCTTCCTTCTCACGTTTTTCTCTTGCTATTCCTTTCATCCTTTCACTACAGCGAAGTCTAACCACAAATACTATAGCTGTCACAATGAAAATTCACATAAAACACATAACATGAAAGACGTTACACCTTCCCCAGAAACCCAACCCTGATTTCCTGAGCGAAATGACTGCAAGTTACCCCGCATCTCCACCAAATGTTGCGCCCGACCCGTTTAGGATAGGACCTACCCTCTCAAACAGAAGGAGTCAGGAACTCACAGAGAAAATTTAACACCACAAAGAAAATTTTAGTAACTAATAGATAACACATAACAAACAACAAAATCTAATTTTTAAAAAATATAGGGATAAGCGATGATATGAGGGATATGAAATGAGAGTAATCAGAATGAAATGAACGCTGGAGGTGACACCCAGACCTGTTGCTCAGCTGCAATAATAACAATGATAACAAAAGAAGGGCATTGGTGACAAAATGTTACAGTAATGATTGCATGGGGGATGAAAATATCAAATTACAACACCCAAATAACAATGCCAGTACATACATCAACCATACACCAATAGAACACCCAATATGTCCAACTTCAGCAGAGCACAAAACTTATTTAGGAACTGGCGCTGCTTAATGATTTATATATAATACACCGGCCAGTATAGGTAGCTCTCGATATGATGATCGGTGGACAATGTGATAATGATAATAAACGATGTGTTATGATGAAGCTTTCATTCACTGACTCACACCAGGCTACTAACAAGATTTGTACATTAATGCGTGTATGCATGCGTGTGCGGGTATTTGACGAATGATACGTATCTTGGTTGCGTCGACTTCTGTGGAAACCGGGTTACTCGCCGTCGGTCATGATCGGCTTGTTAAAGCAACTTCATTCGATTCCAGGAAGCACGTAGATCCACAGATATCTTCGTGTATATATATATATATATATATTTATATATATATAAAAATCGCAGTTACTGTTCACCTCAACACTTCAAAACACAGCACTGGAAATAAACAGTCTCTTCTTTCTTCACAGCACTTATAGAAAAATAGAATCCTCACCGCGACGACCGGTTCCAATTCTCCCGAATAAACTAAAACAATCCCTTTCTCCTTTTCTCTGTCACATGGAAACACCAATTTCTTCACTTCGATGAATATATACAGTTGTTTTTTTTTCGTTAATACGTAGTGACAGAATTCTTCCTACAGCATAACAGATCAGTCCTTTCCTTCACGAGCACCCGAAGTCATCATCATCACGTAGAAGGGCATAAAAAGAACACATGTACACATGGGTGGAGATACTAATTGAAGAACTTGGCGATGAGTGTAAAATGCAGCGATGTGCGATAAGCCCAAGACAGGAGATGCGAAACTATTATCCAGAACATAGCACATTCCAGTATCAAATCAGTTATACAGATCTAAATAACAAAATAGATGAAACACGACTGTAAAAAATGAATAAAAGGATGATCGAAATTAAAGGCAAATGAAAAATGAGCATGAAAAATACATCAAACCCAACCTACACCTTCCCCCCGCCCTTCCATTCCCCCTTTTCCATCCAGGTTTTCCCCCTCCCTCCCCTTACCACAAAACACAAACCGCACAGAACGCACGAACAACTATCACTATCACAAAAAACAACAACCTTTTATACTACAAAAATTACTTATATGGAAGGCACCATTTCCCCTGATGACTGTGCAAACCCCACACAAAAGTGCAGCAAAGATTCTAAGTAACAAAACAGTGACTACCATACGGTACATCCAACAGGATGTCACACGTCCATGCTCATCATTGCATCTGACAAATCCAGGGGCCTCCCCAGTTCAACACACACGGAGCGACGCCACGGGATGAACACAGCGTGCTCTGCATAAAATTTCAAACAGTACACTAAACCAGCGGCACGCTACTCAGCACAACACACCCACAGCGCTATGAAAACTCTCCCAGATCTAACATAGATCCTAGACAAAATATGTGCCTTTGGTCTGTTCAGTCAGTGGCAAGGCAATCAACGAGAAATTCGGCACATACAGCCGATAAAACCCAGCCAGCCTCAGAAATGCACGAAGTTCTCTTTTGGTGGTAGGCTGAGGGGCATCTCGGATCTTCTGGACTTTCTCTTGGACAGGCCACATCTTGCCATTCCCAACTCGATGGCGTAAGAACTCCAACTCCTTGAAACCCAGGAAACACTTGGAAGGCCTTGCTGCCAACTGGACTTCCCTCAGCCTTTCAAACAGACTTCCAACAGCCTTTAAATTTCTGGGCGTTTCTTTGATGCAATAATCACATCATCCATGAAGTTCTGAATTACTGGTCTTCCCAGGGGCTGCAAAAGCTCCCTCATAAGACGGCTGAATATGGCTCCCGATGTTTTCAATCCAAAAGGCATGACCCACCATTGAAACTGTCCTTCAGGGGTCGTGAAGGCTGTTTTGGGACGATCTTCTGCTTTCACACCGACCTGCCAATACCCTTTGGCAAGATCAAGTTTACTGAGGTATCTGGCGTTTCCAATCATAGCAAACAAGAATCCAATATCAGGCATCGGCTCTGCATCAAACACAACACTCTTGTTTATCTTCCGGAAATCAACGCAGAACCGAATTTTGTTGTCCCTTTTCCTCACGAGGACGATCGGTGACGAGTATGGCGAAGCAGCTCTTTCAATGACACCCATTTTCAACATACTGTCAACTTCTTTCTTGATAATTTTCCTTGTAGCATGTGGCAGGGGGTTCTGCTGAGTGTGTATGGGTTTGTCAGTTGTCATGACCACTTCACATTCACCCAAGGTTGTCCCCAAAGGGACATCTGTCAAAACATCTTCGAACTCTTTGCAAAGTCCGCGGATCTCATCATGTAGTTCTGGACACTCAGGATCTAGGTTTACCTGCTCACGACCCTCTTCAGCTTCCAATGGTATCAACGGGATCTCTGCGGACGTGGTACCTACTTCCTCCAATCCATCATCAACCACGACAGTGTTCACCCCAACAGAATCCGTAACAGGTCGCTCTGTGTATTTCTTGAGGAGGTTGACGTGGTAGAGTTTCAGCTTCTCCCCAACTTTGACCACATAATCGTTGAGCCCCTTCTTTCCCACGACTGAGTAGGGCCCCTTCCACGACATTTCAAGCTTGTTGTTTTTCTCTGGAAGAAGTACAAGGACGTGTTCCCCAACTTCGAAGACTTTCTTGTGCCTGGTTGATGCTTCCTCCAGATTCCTTTGAGCGATCTCACACGTTTCTTGGATCCTGCTCCATAGATCAACCACATACACAGAAGTTGTCTTAACCTCCTCATCTTTCAAGTCTTTTGTCCACAACTGCCGCAGGACTTGGAGAGGTCCCCTGACAGTTCGCCCAAAGAGAAGCTCAAATGGGGAAAACCCTGTTGACTCCTGGGGAACCTCTCTGTAGACAAAGAGGATGGCTGGAATGTACCTATCCCAGACCTTTGGCTTTTCTAATCAGAGCTTTCTGAGCATTGCCTTCAGTGTAGAATTGAACTTTTCTATCAGCTTATTACACTGGGAATGGTAGGGCGTCATAGTCAAGCCATGAACAGACAGGAGACACTGGACCACTTTCATGACATCACTCACAAACTGGGTCCCTTGGTCTGACAACACTTCAACACGAATCCCTAGCCTTAACCACATATCAAACAAAGCCTCTGCAACAGTCTCCATCTCGATGTTCTTCAGGTGAGTGGCCTCAAGATACCGTGTCGCATAATCGACCATGACAAGTATAAAGCGGTAGCCCCTGTCAGATGGTGGAAAGATGGGGCCAACCAGATCGACAGTAACACGCCGAAAGGGTTCATCTATAAGGGGCATCCTTTCCAGTGGAACTTTGCATGCAGTCCCCTTAGGAGCGGTTCTTTGACAGACATCACAGGAATCACAAAATCTTCTAATGTCAGAACACATGCCCGGCCAATAGAATGACCTCCAAATCCTCTCCCTAGTTTTCTTAGCAACCAAGTGCCCAGACATAGCAGTTTCATGAGAAATGCGGAGAACTTCACTGCAGAGAGGTTTGGGTACTACCAGCCGACCGTATGACTCTGTGGGTCCAGAGTAAACTCGGTACATCAGCCCCTTCTTCTTCTCAAAGTGCGTTGTACCATCCTTGACCTTGAACCTTTCACCTGATGTGATGTTCTCAGTGACCTTCTTCAAGGTTGAATCCACCTGCTGCATGCGACCTACATCAACCAGGCCCAAATCCCCAATCAACGGCTGTGGCACTGGCAGCAGGTTCTCCCTTGATCCCTTCCTCCAGGCTTGAGCACAGGTTTCAAGCACTGCAATGTTGGTCTCAACAGCATCTGTCTCAGTGCCATACACAGGCACTGTATGTTCCTTGCCAGATTCAGTTTCCACATAGTTCCCTACAATGACAGGAACTAATGGGTCATCCAACACTATGGCCAAGACTCGGCCACTGAAAAAGGATGAAGATTGTGTAACATAGGCTGTGTCACAAAGAACCTGGTGTCCTGCCGATGCAAGGGTGACATGTTTTGTGTTCTCGGCAAAGCTTTCTGGAGGAATGAGTTTCCTGTCCACAATCAATGAATCTGCACCAGTGTCACGCAGCGCCTTTACCTCAACTCCATTCATGGTCACAGTACAGTGGGGGTCAAACTCCTTCTGGCTGCATGACTTGCACAATGATGGGATCTTCTTCCTTTCTACTTTGTTGAGCGAGCTTACAACTATGGCTGCCTGCTTACAGTCTTTCTTCATGTGCCCTGGTTTTCTGCACTTAAAGCAAAGTCCCTTTTCCTTTGCCTCTTTCAGTGAAACTTTTGACTCAGAATTTCCTGATCTGCAGTCATGAACAATGTCATTGCCCTGAGCACCCCTACTGTCGCTAACTGACTGTGGCTTCTTGGTTGACTTGTTTGCCTCCACTATGATACCTGCAGATTCAGCTGCTTCAACAATGTTCTTAGGCTGACGCTCTTTCACCCTGATAGCGATATCAGTTGACAAACATTCCATCAGCTGCTCGCTGACAATCAGGTCCTTGAGATCTTCTTTATTTTCAATGTCTTTGCCACAAAGACATACCCACTTCCGGAAATAGCTCTTCAGCCTCACTACAAACTGAGTGAACGACTCACTAGGCTCCTTCCGAGCATCCCGAAACTTTCTGCGATAGCCTTCTGCTGTAAGACCAAACCTCTTCAATAATGCCGCTCGTAACTGATCGTAGTCGTTCTGTTGCTCTATGGGCAGTGCAAAGAACAAAGACCTCACATTACCACATAAATATGGCAGAGGCCGACTCAGCCAGGTTTCCTTTGCCCACCCTTGAAATGCGGCAATCCTCTCAAACTGATCCAGATATTCAGCAACTTTGTCTTTATCATCCAAGGGGTTCAGCTTTAGCCCTTCTCTCTTCTTTTCTTTCTTCTCACGTTCTTCCTTCTCACGTTTTTCTCTTGCTATTCCTTTCATCCTTTCACTACAGCGAAGTCTAACCACAAATACTATAGCTGTCACAATGAAAATTCACATAAAACACATAACATGAAAGACGTTACACCTTCCCCAGAAACCCAACCCTGATTTCCTGAGCGAAATGACTGCAAGTTACCCCGCATCTCCACCAAATGTTGCGCCCGACCCGTTTAGGATAGGACCTACCCTCTCAAACAGAAGGAGTCAGGAACTCACAGAGAAAATTTAACACCACAAAGAAAATTTTAGTAACTAATAGATAACACATAACAAACAACAAAATCTAATTTTTAAAAAATATAGGGATAAGCGATGATATGAGGGATATGAAATGAGAGTAATCAGAATGAAATGAACGCTGGAGGTGACACCCAGACCTGTTGCTCAGCTGCAATAATAACAATGATAACAAAAGAAGGGCATTGGTGACAAAATGTTACAGTAATGATTGCATGGGGGATGAAAATATCAAATTACAACACCCAAATAACAATGCCAGTACATACATCAACCATACACCAATAGAACACCCAATATGTCCAATTTCAGCAGAGCACAAAACTTATTTAGGAACTGGCGCTGCTTAATGATTTATATATAATACACCGGCCAGTATAGGTAGCTCTCGATTCTGGTCACACACTATACTGACAAAAATCACGTAGCAGTGATTCCTCCCCCCACAGCACATTCACAAATTACTGATGTCACAAGGATATGCACAGACAATGGGATGATGATCTCCCTTGACTACCCGCACCGTAAGCGTAGAACGGTAATGAAGGGCAGAATCAGGAGAGGGCGATGGATGATGATGGGTGATCGTTTACGATGCGATGATCTCCCCTTGCCACCCTTAACCGCAGGCAGTAGAGCGGTTTTGTAGGAAGGGCAAGGCTAGGGGAATGATGAAGAAGTAGGCTAGAAGGAAGAATACTCCAATCTGAGTGGTGAAGGTGCAGGCAGGGCGAGGAAGATTCCACCCTCTCCCCTCTGCGGAATGCCACCGGACGACCCAACAGCAACCGGGATGTAGAGGCACCGATTACCAACAGTTGACTCTGGTGACGCAAGGACCCTGCCACTATTTGCCGTCCCAGACAGCAAATCTGCACACAGAAAATGTCAGGCCTGAAACGCCCGGGGTTAAAAACTTAACTCCTAATAAAAACAAATAAACCTTTCAGCTCTTATTCAACATTCTTCTTCTCATATCCTTTCTTACACAATTCCCTTCCAAACTCAAAGAAAATGAAAGCACTGTCACACTACAGGGGAGTGGATGTGGTGGGGTGCATTTGGATGCTTCATTCACCCCGTGTTCCGATTCAGGCTATCAGACACGAAGAGACCGATGACAAGTTCGAACACATTTATTAATGCACATATGAAATGATCGATGATATGATGATCGGTGGACAATGTGATAATGATAATAAACGATGTGTTATGATGAAGCTTTCATTCACTGACTCACACCAGGCTACTAACAAGATTTGTACATTAATGCGTGTATGCATGCGTGTGCGGGTATTTGACGAATGATACGTATCTTGGTTGCGTCGACTTCTGTGGAAACCGGGTTACTCGCCGTCGGTCATGATCGGCTTGTTAAAGCAACGTTCATTCGATTCCAGGAAGCACGTAGATCCACAGATATCTTCGTGTATATATATATAAATATATATATATATATATATATATATATATATAAAATCGCAGTTACTGTTCACCTCAACACTTCAAAACACAGCACTGGAAATAAACAGTCTCTTCTTTCTTCACAGCACTTATAGAAAAATAGAATCCTCACCGCGACGACCGGCTCCAATTCTCCCGAATAAACTAAAACAATCCCTTTCTCCTTTTCTCTGTCACATGGAAACACCAATTTCTTCACTTCGATGAATATATACAGTTGTTTTTTTTTCGTTAATACGTAGTGACAGAATTCTTCCTACAGCATAACAGATCAGTCCTTTCCTTCACGAGCACCCGAAGTCATCAACATCACGTAGAAGTGCATAAAAAGAACACATGTACACATGGGTGGAGATACTAATTGAAGAACTTGGCGATGAGTGTAAAATGCAGCGATGTGCGATAAGCCCAAGACAGGAGATGCGAAACTATTATCCAGAACATAGCACATTCCAGTATCAAATCAGTTATACAGATCTAAATAACAAAATAGATGAAACACGACTGTAAAAAATGAATAAAAGGATGATCGAAATTAAAGGCAAATGAAAAATGAGCATGAAAATACATCAAACCCAACCTACACCTTCCCCCCGCCCTTCCATTCCCCCTTTTCCATCCAAGTTTTCCCCCTCCCTCCCCTTACCACAAAACACAAACCGCACAGAACGCACGAACAACTATCACTATCACAAAAAACAACAACCTTTTATACTACAAAAATTACTTATATGGAAGGCACCATTTCCCCTGATGACTGTGCAAACCCCACACAAAAGTGCAGCAAAGATTCTAAGTAACAAAACAGTGACTACTATACGGTACATCCAACAGGATGTCACACGTCCATGCTCATCATTGCATCTGACAAATCCAGGGGCCTCCCCAGTTCAACACACACGGAGCGACGCCACGGGATGAACACAGCGTGCTCTGCATAAAATTTCAAACAGTACACTAAACCAGCGGCACGCTACTCAGCACAACACACCCACAGCGCTATGAAAACTCTCCCAGATCTAACATAGATCCTAGACAAAATATGTGCCTTTGGTCTGTTCAGTCAGTGGCAAGGCAATCAGCGAGAAATTCGGCACATACAGCCGATAAAACCCAGCCAGCCTCAGAAATGCACGAAGTTCTCTTTTGGTGGTAGGCTGAGGGGCATCTCGGATCTTCTGGACTTTCTCTTGGACAGGCCACATCTTGCCATTCCCAACTCGATGGCGTAAGAACTCCAACTCCTTGAAACCCAGGAAACACTTGGAAGGCCTTGCTGCCAACTGGACTTCCCTCAGCCTTTCAAACAGACTTCCAACAGCCTTTAAATTTCTGGGCGTTTCTTTGATGCAATAATCACATCATCCATGAAGTTCTGAATTTCTGGTCTTCCCAGGGGCTGCAAAAGCTCCCTCATAAGATGGCTGAATATGGCTCCCGATGTTTTCAATCCAAAAGGCATGACCCACCATTGAAACTGTCCTTCAGGGGTCGTGAAGGCTGTTTTGGGACGATCTTCTGCTTTCACACCGACCTGCCAATACCCTTTGGCAAGATCAAGTTTACTGAGGTATCTGGCGTTTCCAATCATAGCAAACAAGAATCCAATATCAGGCATCGGCTCTGCATCAAACACAACACTCTTGTTTATCTTCCGGAAATCAACGCAGAACCGAATTTTGTTGTCCCTTTTCCTCATGAGGACGATCGGTGACGAGTATGGCGAAGCAGCTCTTTCAGTGACACCCATTTTCAACATACTGTCAACTTCTTTCCTGATAATTTCGCTTGTAGCATGTGGCAGGGGGTATTGCTGAATGTGTATGGGTTTGTCAGTTGTCATGACCACTTCACATTCACCCAAGGTTGTCCCCAAAGGGACATCTGTCAAAACATCTTTGAACTCTTTGCAACGTCCGCGGATCTCATCATGTAGTTCTGGACACTCAGGATCTAGGTTCACCTGCTCACGACACTCTTCAGCTTCCAATGGTATCAACGGGATCTCTGCAGATGTGGTACCTACTTCCTCCAATCCATCATCAACCACGACAGCGTTCACCCCAACAGAATCCGTAACAGGTCGCTCTGTGTATTTCTTGAGGAGGTTGACGTGGTAGAGTTTCAGCTTCTCCCCAACTTTGACCACATAGTCATTGAGCCCCTTCTTTCCCACGACTGAGTAGGGCCCCTTCCACGACATTTGAAGCTTGTTGTTTTTCTCTGGAGGAAGTACAAGGACTCGCTCCCCAACTTCCAATTTCCTCTGGACGACATTCCGGTCGAAGGCTTTCTTGTGCCTGGTTGATGCTTCCTCCAGATTCCTTTGAGCGATCTCACACGTTTCTTGGATCCTGCTCCGTAGATCAACCCATACTCAGAAGTTGTCTTAACCTCCTCATCTTTCAAGTCTTTTGTCCACAACTGCCGCAGGACTTGGAGAGGTCCCCTGACAGTTCACCCAAAGAGAAGCTCAAATGGGGAAAACCCTGTTGACTCCTGGGGAACCTCTCTGTAGACAAAGAGGATGGCTGGAATGTACCTGTCCCAGACCTTTGGCTTTTCTAGTCACAGCTTCCTGAGCATTGCCTTCAGTGTAGAATTGAACTTTTCTACCAGCCCATTACACTGGGAATGGTAGGGCGTCATAGTCAAGCCATGAACAGACAGGAGACATTGGACCTCTTTCATGACATCACTCACAAACTGGGTCCCTTGGTCTGACAACACTTCAACACGAATCCCTAGCCTCAACCACATATCAAAGAAAAGCCTCTGCAACAGTCTCCATCTCGATGTTCTTCAGGGGACTGGTCTCAGGGTACCGTGTTGCATAATCAACCATGGCAAGTATAAAGCAGTAGCCCCTGTCAGATGGTGGAGAGATGGGGCCAACGAGATCGACAGCAACACGCCGAAAGGGTTCATCTATAAGGGGCATCCTTTCTAATGGAACTTTGCATGCAGTCCCCTTAGGAGCGGTTCTTTGACAGACATCACAGGAATCACAAAATCTTCTAATGTCAGTACACATGCCCGGCCAATAGAATGACCTCCAAATCCTTTCCCTAGTTTTCTTAGCACCCAAGTGCCCAGACATAGCAGTTTCATGAGAAATGCGGAGAACTTCACTGCGGAGAGGTTTGGGTACTACCAGCCGACTGTATGACTCTGTGGGTCCAGAGTAAACTCGGTACATCAGCCCCTTCTTCTTCTCAAAGTGCGTTGTACCATCCTTGACCTTGAACCTTTCACCTGATGTGATGTTCTCAGTGACCTTCTTCAAGGTTGAATCCACCTGCTGCATGCGACCTACATCAACCAGGCCCAAATCCCCAATCAACGGCTGTGGCACTGGCAGCAGGTTCTCCCTTGATCCCTTCCTCCAGGCTTGAGCACAGGTTCCAACCACTGCAATGTTGGTCTCAATAGCATCTGTCTCAGTGCCATACACAGGCACTGTATGTTCCTTGCCAGATTCAGTTTCCACATAGTTCCCTACAATGACAGGAACTAATGGGTCATCCAACACTATGGCCAAGACTCGGCCACTGAAAAAGGATGAAGATTGTGTAACATAGGCTGTGTCACAAAGAACCTGGTGTCCTGCCGATGCAAGGGTGACATGTTTTGTGTTCTCGGCAAAGCTTTCTGGAGGAATGAGTTTCCTGTCCACAATCAATGAATCTGCACCAGTGTCACACAGCGCCTTTACCTCAACTCCATTCATGGTCACAGTACAGTGGGGGTCGAGCTCCTGGCTGCATGACTTGCACAATGATGGGATCTTCTTCCTTTCTACTTTGTTGAGCGAGCTTACAACTATGGCTGCCTGCTTACAGTCTTTCTTCATACGCCCTGGTTTTCTGCACTTAAAGCAAAGTCCCTTTTCCTTTGCCTCTTTCAGTGAAACTTTTGACTCAGAATTTCTTGATCTGCGGTCATGAAACAATGTCACTGCCCTGAGCACCCCTACTGTCGCTAACTGACTGTGGCTTCTTGGTTGACTTGTTTGCCTCCACTATGATACCTGCAGATTCAGCTGCTTCAACAATGTTCTTAGGCTGACGCTCTTTCACCCTGATAGCGATATCAGTTGACAAACATTCCATCAGCTGCTCGCTGACAATCAGGTCCTTAAGATCTTCTTTATTTTCAATGTCTTTGCCACAAAGGCATACCCACTTCCGGAAATAGCTCTTCAGCCTCACTACAAACTGAGTGAACGACTCACTAGGCTCCTTCCGAGCATCCCGAAACTTTCTGCGATAGCCTTCTGCTGTAAGACCAAACCTCTTCAATAATGCCGCTCGTAGCTGATCGTAGTCGTTTTGTTGCTCTATGGGCAGTGCAAAGAACAAAGACCTCACCTTACCACATAAATATGGCAGAGGCCGACTCAGCCAGGTTTCCTTTGCCCACCCTTGAAATGCGGCAATCCTCTCAAACTGATCCAGATATTCAGCAACTTTGTCTTTATCATCCAAGGGGTTCAGCTTTAGCCCTTCTCTCTTCTTTTCTTTCTTCTCACGTTCTTCCTTCTCACGTTTTTCTCTTGCTATTCCTTTCATCCTTTCACTACAGCGAAGTCTAACCACAAATACTATAGCTGTCACAATGAAAATTCACATAAAACACATAACATGAAAGACGTTACACCTTCCCCAGAAACCCAACCCTGATTTCCTGAGCGAAATGACTGCAAGTTACCCCGCATCTCCACCAAATGTTGCGCCCGACCCGTTTAGGATAGGACCTACCCTCTCAAACAGAAAGAGTCAGGAACTCACAGAGAAAATTTAACACCACAAAGAAAATTTTAGTAACTAATTGATAACACATAACAAACAACAAAATCTAATTTTTAAAAAATATAGGGATAAGCGATGATATGAGGGATATAAAATGAGAGTAATCAGAATGAAATGAACGCTGGAGGTGACACCCAGACCTGTTGCTCAGCTGCAATAATAACAATGATAACAAAAGAAGGGCATTGGTGACAAAATGTTACAGTAATGATTGCATGGGGGATGAAAATATCAAATTACAACACCCAAATAACAATGCCAGTACATACATCAACCATACACCAATAGAACACCCAATATGTCCAATTTCAGCAGAGCACAAAACTTATTTAGGAACTGGCGCTGCTTAATGATTTATATATAATACACCGGCCAGTATAGGTAGCTCTCGATTCTGGTCACACACTATACTGACAAAAATCACGTAGCAGTGATTCCTCCCCCCACAGCACATTCACAAATTACTGATGTCACAAGGATATGCACAGACAATGGGATGATGATCTCCCTTGACTACCCGCACTGTAAGCGTAGAACGGTAATGAAGGGCAGAATCAGGAGAGGGCGATGGATGATGATGGGTGATCGTTTACGATGCGATGATCTCCCCTTGCCACCCTTAACCGCAGGCAGTAGAGCGGTTTTGTAGGAAGGGCAAGGCTAGGGGAATGATGAAGAAGTAGGCTAGAAGGAAGAATCACTCCAATCTGAGTGGTGAAGGTGCAGGCAGGGCGAGGAAGATTCCACCCTCTCCCCTCTGCGGATTGCCACCAGACGACCCAACAGCAACCCGGATGTAGAAACGCTGATCAGCAACAGTCGACTCCGGTGACACAAGGACCCCTGCATTCCCGCTTTCCTGGCTCTGGTCCGCATTCTGGCGGCGAGATGCTGGCCGCTATTTGCCATCCCAGACAGCAAATCTGCACACAGAAAACGTCAGGCCTGAAACGCCCGGTTTAAAAACTTAACTCCTAATAAAAACAAATAAACCTTTCAGCTCTTATTAAACATTCTTCTTCTCATACCCTTTCTTACACAATTCCCTTCCCAACTCAAAGAAAATGAAACCACAGTCCTAATAATACCACGGCCAAACATAAACCTTCACATTAAAAACTCACAAATCTATTATCCAGAACGTAGCACATTCCAGTACCAAATCAGTTAAACAGATCTAAATAACAAAATAGATGAAACACGACTGTAAAGTAATGAATGAAAGGATGATCGAAATTAAAGGCAAATGAAAAATGAGCATGAAAAATACATCAAACCCAACCTACACCTTCCCCCCCCCCCCCCCCCCCCCCTTACCACAAAACACAAACCGCACAGAACGCATGAACAACTATCACTATCACAAAAAACAACCTTTTATACTACAAAAATTACTGACATGGAAGGCACCACTTCCCCTGATGACTGTGCAAACCCCACACAAAAGTGCAGCAAAGATTCTGAGTAACAAAACAGTTACTACCATGTAACCCTCTCTTCAGATGGCAGTTCTGAATTAAGGGTTATGGGGTTCTAGTTAATGCCACATCATGAACATGCTCACGAAAAAAAAAATCCACACGCAGTATTTTGTTTGTTTTTTTTTTCTTTAATTTTCTTTTAATGATTCCAACTTTTTTTTTCTTTCTTCAATACTAATGTCACAACTTGTAACAGAATTGGAAATGTAAACCAAAATAAATAACCTTAAAAATGTTTATTTGTTCATGGTACCACAAATCTGGGTAACCAACTATAGTGCTGCAAAATAGGATGTGAGGTGAAAGGCAAAAATAAATGTGTCCCTGGAACACAAACCCGTAACTTTTATAAATTTCAGGATTATGAAACAGCTTGCAAAACAATACACAAACTTTCCCCCATCTCATCATCATTTCGTACTCCATCACCTTGGGATTACGACATATCTTGCAACACAATATCCCTATTCCCATTCCTCTACCGCACATACCACACTCGCCATCATTTCACATTCCATCACCTGGGGGATTTTGCGGTAGAACCCACAATAAACCACATATATTCAAATATTTCATATTTCTTTGGGTATTTTCAGATTGAGAATCATCCCTCCTTGACTCACTGTTTTCTGACTCTGTAGGAAACTCATCCGTGCTTCCCCTACACAAAGTCCCTCTTGGAACTACATCTTCCTCACTCACAATCAGGTCGTTGTTGTGTCTTCCGTTTGATGCATCCACTGATACTCGGTCCTCTTCTCCTGTTTCCCTTATCGTTGTGGGTTCTACATACTCACCAACATCTTGTGTCTTCTCATGCCGGCATCCTGCACCTAGCTGCTCGTCATTTGAGACTTTCAGTTCCTCTGTCTCCCGAACACAAAACTCCGGTTCCCACTCTGTTCCTTTAGGTACAAAAACCGGGGCATTTGGTCGCAGTGACTTAGTGTGAGGCAGTTCCACTTTCACTTCTATGCAATCTCCTCAACCCTCCAAGTCATTCGGACTGCTTTCCTCTTTTTTCGATTCTCCTGCGTTTTTCTCGCTCCCTTTTGTTCTGTTTTTTCTTCCTCAAGATTCTCACTTAGCATTCCTATAGGCAGTAACACATTTCTGTGCAGAGTACGCACAGGTTCAGACCCCTTTTCAGGCTTTACTGTGTACACTGGTAAACTGTCCTTTTTGGAGACCACAATATATACATCTCTCTCCCATCTGTCACAAACTTTGGAATCCATCCTGGGTCCCAATCTCCTCACCAATACCCTATCCCCGGGTTCCAAATCTGCAGCATATGCCTTGGCATCATACCATACTTTGTTCTGCTGGGCCTTTTTCTCATTTGCTCTTTAGCACGTTGGTATGCCTCTCCCAACGCCTGTTTTACTTCACTCACTTACTGTTTGGTCGTTTGACCACGTTTGTTGAGTTCGATGCGGAAAACCAGGTCAATAGGTAACCTTGGATGCCATCCAAAAAACAAATAATAACCAGTGCTTTCATGAACGGAAGAGTTGTACGCATGGATAACTGGCTGCAAAAACTTCCACCAGTCTTTCTTTTGGTCATCCTCCAAAGTGCATAACATGCCGATCAAAGTACGGTTCCAACGTTCGACAGGGTTACTTTGGGGATGATATGATGATGTGCGTACCTTGTCGATTCCTGCTAACCTACACACTTCCTTCAGCATTGTGGACTCAAAATGTTTTCCTTGGTCTGTCAATATTTTGCTGGGGAAACCATACATCATAAAGAACTTGTTCCAAAGTGTAGCTACCACTGTCTTGGCTGTCTGATATTTGGTAAGGAAAGCTTGAGCAAATTTTGTAAAATGATCCATGACCACTAACAGATTCTGTTTTACTCCCTTTAGCTCAGTTGTCAAATAATCAATAGACAGGAGTTCCAATGGGTATGTTGATGTTAAAGTTTGCATTTCGGCTCTCTGTGGCTGTGCCTTGCTTTTCTTACAACGCAAACAGTGATCAATCTTCTGTCTGAGGTCAGTGGCCATGAAAGGCCAAAAGAAACGTTTTCTTGCCTGTCGCAGTGCATTATCTAAATGCGTATGAAAGAGTTCTTCATGGACGCCCCTCATGGCTTCTTTTCGATGGGAACGTGGTATAACTAAGTGCTCTATTTCATCGCCATTTGAATCGACCGTCTTCCTGTAGATCACCCCATTCTTCAAGCAGAATTTGTTTTGTTCTCGGATGTATACCTTGAGCTCGGGGTTCAAGTAGGTAATCTTCTCAGGATCCATTCTGTGTCCTTTCTCCAGATGGCGAATCACACAGTCTAGATTCGGGTCCTCAGACTGAAATTTTTGCCACTGGTCAACTGAAAAGTTTCCTTGCGTTATATCTGTTTCACATGGCTCCAATATGTTGTCCGATATCGCACTTGGATCCCTTATCAGCTGATCTACTGCTGGTAAAAAGAAATTTGATGGCCCCTTGTTGTTTTCCTCCATCTCAAAGCACACTCCTTGCCTGCTGGACGCCACCAGCCTCTGCACTCCTTTTGCCTGGAGAATCGCATGCAGTATGTCCTGAGACATATTTACTTGATCTGCATTTCCCCTTTGTCTATCTCCCTCGCCTTGTCAACCAGAAACTTTATCTTTTCCTGCATTTTCTTATACTCTTCATCCTCTTTCTCTGGCCCCCTTGGTATTCGGGAGAGACTTTCCGCGTCCTGATGTGTGGAACCCTTTTTGTAGAGGATTTCTAAGTCATACAGTGACAAACCTGCCAACCATTGATGACTCGTGGCATCGAGCTTCGCTGACTTCATGACATAGCACAGGGGGTTATTGTCCGTGTATACTTCCTAGGACGTAGTCATGAAATTTGTCTGAGAGAGCCCACTTCAAAGCCAAAAACTCCCTCTTATGTGCTGGATAATTGGCTTCGGTCTTGTTAAGCCCACGGCTTGCGTACGCAATAACTTTCTTTTTTTCCCTGGTGTTGCTGATAAAGGACCGCTCCCAAACCAAATCCACTGGCATCACAGTGCAATTCAAAAGGCCTTGACTTGTCCGCTAAACCCATAACTGGTTCTGTAGACAGTATCTGCATCAATTTGTCAAAAGCATCCTGATGCTTACTCTCCCCCAAATGTGATATGCCAGATGATAGAGTCAATGCTGGTTGGTCTCCTTTCTTTTTTTCTTCTTTGCTTTAGCTGGTATATATCCCGCTGTCAGATCAAAAAGTGGTCGGGCGATCTGGGCCAACTGAGGAACAAACCGTCGGTAAAACCCTACGAATCCAAGGTACGATTTGACGTCCTTCACTGTCTTTGGCACCAGCCACTCTTGGAGGGCTTTTATCTTTTCTGGGTCTGGCCTGATACCATCCTTCGATATGATGAATCCCAAATGCCTCACTTCTGAAGCTCCAAAAAGGCATTTTTCAGGATCCAGTTTAAGTTTGAACTTTCTCAGTTTCCCCAGTGCCAAAATTGTCCGTTCCTCCAATTCTTCTAGTGTTTGGCCATGCACTAGAATGTCGTCGAGGAAAACAATCAGATCTACTAGGTTCATATCAGCGAACACCCTTTCCGCAAGTCTTTGGAAACAGCTCCCAGAGTTCTTCAAACCCATGGGCCTACGTAACCATTGGTAGGTTCCTACAGGCGTTGTGAATGCTGACAAACGCTGGGCTCGTTCTGTTAAAGGGACCTGGTAATAAGCTTTTGACAAATCCATTGTTGAAAAATATTGTGCTCTGTTAAGTGTCAGGAATAGGTCTTCAATTTTAGGTATCGCATAAGTGTCTTTGACTATGCGGCTATTGATCCTTCGGTAATCGACACACATCCTTATTGCGCCTGACTTCTTTCTCACAATCACAATAGGTGAACTGTAGTCACTTACTGAAGGTACGATAATCTTTGCATCAAGTAGTCCTCTGATTTGCTGTCGTAGTTCGTCTAACTCTGCAGCTGGCAACGGCCGGGGTCGCTCGTGGATAGGAGGTCCAGGCTCTGGGTCAATGTCACACACTGCTTCGTCCACATTACCCACATCGAAATCGTGCTGGATGAACACATCACGGAATGACTGCTACCGTGTTTCAAAACGCTGTCTCCATTC
The DNA here is from genome assembly GCA_033310375.1 of Conus canariensis. Classification (NCBI taxonomy): domain Eukaryota; kingdom Metazoa; phylum Mollusca; class Gastropoda; order Neogastropoda; family Conidae; genus Conus; species Conus canariensis. Next base: position 8,565,207 of record CM065741.1, read on the forward strand.
ATGCGGAGTGTCTTCCCCAAAATGGAACACAATAGGTGACTGGTCAGAATGTGGAGAACAATCTTCTTGAGCTGCCTCCACATGCACATCAGTTCCCTGGTCCTTTTCATTGTCAACATCCCATGTGTTTAAAACATGCAAAGCATCCACAACAGCATATTCTGATTCAAATGCAAAAACATCAGCGATAACTCGTTTTTTTTGCAAAACTATGTCTTGATCTGAAACATTCTGCACATAAAGTTTCATAAAAGACAAATTTTCAACTGGGAGCTTGCATGCAACAATCCTTAAACCTTCTTCCAACACATTTACTTCGGGTTTTTGCACCAAAACAGAAACTAAGTTTTGTGCATTTATTCCCCTCCCCACCCCTTTGACATCAACAGTCTGTCCTGCAGGGATCAGCACTTTCTGACGCACTTTTACACACCCCATTCTCCCTTTTTTGTCAGTGTTCTGCATGTTTGCATACATGAAAGCCACTTCACACCTAATAGGAATGCGTGAATAAAAAAAGTTGTCAGAATGTTCTTGACAATGTGCAGCAAATACTTTAAAAGTGTTAGTCCCAACAATCACTGGGGTGTGAATGCTAAAATCAGTGTCTGGACATACCAGTGCAACAATTTCTACTGAATCTGTCGTACCCACAACGTCAAGTGGCAGCGCCACTGTAACCCTCACAAACCCCAGATAGGATACAGCTTGCCCCCCTGCACTGGTCACTTTCACGTCCATCCTAATTTGGTCCATACTTTGAAGTTCAAGAGACTGTAGATGCTGATTATAAAAGGATCTTGAAATTACTGTCACCTGCGAACCACTGTCAAGGAGGCAGTCCATTGACACACCGTTCACCGTTACTGGAGCTCCGCAACTTGGTCCCACCAGTGCTTCCATGTGCATGGACACACTGGTTTCTTCTATTTCACAATTTTCAAGTTCCGCCAATACATGGTCCGGCTTTAGTTGAATTGAGCGCTTGGATACATTTTTCACTGTCAAATGCACCCACGGATTTTTCTCACCCGTCACCACAGCTGACTGCACCTGAAGTCCTCTTGGAAAGGTGTCCCCAGACTGAGGATAAATAGTGATCTTGCTGTCTGGAAGAGCCTTAATGACCAGTCCGTCCAATTCGACTAGTTCTCCTGGTGGTAGTTCAATCTTGGTATTTGGCCGCAACCTTACTGACTTCAAGGTTAACAGTCCCTTGTCTATAATGTCTACTCCAATTTTTGCACGAACTGCTTGTGCTGTGGGACTGAGAGTCGATCCAGCCGCGGGATGTCCCCTACCTACAGCTGTCCTCCGTTTCCCGACTTCCACTGCAACCTTTTGCGCCTTTCCTCCTCCCTTTTTGTGAAAAGGTCCGGATTTGGTGGATTTGTGCACTTAGCTTGATGGTGCCCCAGCTGGCCACAATGAAAACAATAAGTTCTTTTCTGTTGTGGATTTTCTGATGGGGAAGGTTGTGACCTCTCCGACAGTCGTGCTGCTACTTTATCAGCGATCTTGGTAATGAATTCATCCGGGATTTCAGTTCCAGTTTGAAGCACTTGTTGGTGTGCTGCGATTGCTTTCCCACCTCCTGCAGCTATCAATTCTGCTATCACCTTCACTCTCTGAAGCACTTCTGCAAATTCTGGTTTTGCTGACCCTGGGATTCCGAAAAAGTTTCTCAGCTCAAGTACCAGAAGAGGATGAGTCGACTGCATACCATGACAGAAAGTGCGGTAAAGCTTAGTGTTATGACTGCCGCGAGTCAAATCTGCATATTGGTCGATTTTCAGTAATTCAGCATACAATCGCCCCAAAAATTCTGAGGGGAGTTCTTTTGGGCCAATTTTTCGACTCGCAAATGTCAGAAGCATCTCTTCTGGATCAGTCATAGATCTGAAAACCTTTTGCAGTGTATTTACAATATCTTTGTTCATATGACAGCCTTTCACCATCTCTGATGCGATTCCCCATAAACTTGCCAACAATCGTGTATCCAGTTCTCGTACATCCTGGTTCTTTAAAAATGACTGGGCTTGCTCCAGCCACTTGTCGATGTTCACTTCTCCACCCCCTAATGGTGGTCTTCCCGTGAAAAGCTTCAAATGGTGAGATGATGGAAGCTTCACCTCTACATTAACTGGCGTAACGGTTGCAGCAAGTTGATCAGTTATGGGCCGTTCCCCTTCCGACAACCGCCGCTTCAAATCCTCCATCTCCCTTTCATGGAGTAACGTGAGTTCATTCAGTTTCTTCTTCAGCTGTTCCACCTCAGTCAGCTCTTTGCGTGGAAGTTGCAGGTCACCTTCCTTGGGCTTGCCCCCGGTTGGCATCTCTCACCCCTTCAACTTACTGTCGACTATAGTACTGTTAGCCCACACGTGGTACCACTTACCCTAATGCTTTTGAATTTTATTTTATTTCTTTTTTTTTTTTTTTTTTTTTGACAAACTCTGTGCTTGTTCAAGTATGACCTATATTTCAGGCACTCGTGCCCCACATTGGGCACCATTTCATGTAACCCTCTCTTCAGATGGCTGTTCTGAATTAAGGGTTATGGGGTTCGAGTTAATGCCACATCATGAACATGCTCACAGAAAAAAAAATCCACACCCAGTATTTTGTTTTTTTTTTTCCTTTAATTTTCTTTTTAAGGGTTCCAACTTTGTTTTTCTTTCTTCAATACTAATGTCACAACTTGTAACAGAATTGGAAATGTAAACCAAAATAAATAACCTTAAAAAATGTTTATTTGTTCATGGTACCACAAATCTGGGTAACCAACTATAGTGCTGCAAAATAGGATGTGAGGTGAAAGGCAAAAATAAATGTGTCCCTGGAACACAAACCCGTAACTTTTATAAATTTCAGGATTATGAAACAGCTTGCAAAACAATACACAAACTTTCCCCCATCTCATCATCATTTCGTACTCCATCACCTTGGGATTACGACATATCTTGCAACACAATATCCCTATTCCCATTCCTCTACCGCACATACCACACTCACCATCATTTCACATTCCATCACCTGGGGGATTATGCGGTAGAACCCACAATAAACCACATATATTCAAAATATTTCATACTAAAACCTATTCAAAACAAAAAAACAAAAAAAAAAACACTCCTTTGTGTGTGACCTACACAGGAGATATCACACACCAGAGGTATGATTAATATTGAGTAAACCATAGCACTGGAACCTTTTTCCTAGGGTTACGCCACCCAATATCCCAGTTCAAGTTTCACAAAAAAAATGGAAAAGTTAAGTTATGTTTTGTTCAGTTTGGGGTGACTTCCGGTAGACACCCAACAAAACTCTACTACTCGCCATGATGAATGACACCATTCATTATAAACAACTAGTTTTGAATCAGCACAAACATGACCAATTACTATGTAACTACATGAGTACCAATCTCATCACTAGCTGCAGTACTTCTATGCAAGAAGACACTCCCATTTAATAACTCACTAGAAACCATGCTTGCCTACCCGCAACATTCTCTAGCCACTGAGTTTTATCCATCTTCAGCAATTTTGCCCACTTATACTATTGGTCTCTAAAAAACATGTATTCTGAAATATTTATTATCTAGCATTTCCAAAAAATTATAAACGATAATTATAACAGGTTGCAAAATCATCATTTACAACATTTGTCATGAAACAGTAGTAACGGAAAAACAAAAAACAACCAACTCATTACGCATTCATAAACCATCGATCACGTGACCTATACACACCATCGCTGGACTTCTGATCCATTTTGAAAACAACAAATCTTTATCTTCGCATCCTTCCACGTAGAAAACGTTCATAATTGTCCACAATACCTTACCACTAGTTACTTACTCAAATATAATTCATTATCTAAAATATAAGGACGAAATATCCCACAACAGACTTCATTGACATTAACATCAAAATTTCCACTCTTCAAAACACATCACACATTGTCCTCATCTTCACACATTCAAAAACTCACAAAAACTTAACATATCAAATCACTCCTCTCCAAACATCAAAATATCAAATCATAATAATATTAAACCTCACCTGGTTTAGGAAACACGCTTTTTTCTTTTCTTTTCTTTTCTTTTTTTTTTTTTTTTTTTTTGGGGGGGGGGGGGGGGGGGAGCAGCTCACGCTCCCTTTAGGTCTGAACCTCTTAGATTAGAATGCAACGGAAAAGCTACAATAAAAACATGGATCGTTATTCAGTGTATTAAAAAAATATAGGAAAAAAAACAACAACAACAACAACCTCCCAGCATCACTGTTGAGAAAATACTAAACCAGAGATTCTACCTGTTCTCAATAGTCAATTATTTTAGAACTGTATTTATAACAAAATAAATCTTAACTTTCTCCAACCTGTCAAAAACATGAATCTTCATTCTAAGGGAAACGATCCCCTTTGACTCTGCTATTAAAATGGTAAAATTTGGATTATTTCCCCTCAAAGAATTAATATTCCTGGTAACTCCTAATCATCAAATGGGAGGTTACAACCATACGGTACACCCAACAGCATGTCACACGTCCGAGCTCATCATTGCATCTGACAAATCCAGGGGCCTCCCCAGTTCAACACACACGGAGCGACGCTGCGGGATGAACACAGCGCGCGCTGCACAAAATTTCAAACACAGTACACTAAACCGGCGGCACGCTACTCAGCACAACACACCCACAGCGCTATGAAAACTCTCCCAGATCTAACATAGATCCAAGACAAAATATGTGCCGCGACAACAAAACATTTCTGAAACAGTGGACGGGAGTTCCGGAAGCTGTCTGGACCATGCCCTTGGAGAAAGCGCAATCAAAAAATGTCAAACAGTATACATGTACCGGGAAAATAAGACTTAAAGTAAGAGGAACAAATGGGAGTGAAAGAAGGATGGAAAGTGATTTCATAAATGCAACACTGCGAAGTATGAAATGAAAAGACGACTGAAACTGAAAGAGCAAAAGTCCAAATGCAAATATTTCAGCACCATCCATATGCAGTACATTAAGGATGTTGATGTTCATTTGAAAAATCTCTCCATGTGCCCACCAATCTAACAACTGACAATGGTATACACTTGTGTGTGTGTGTGTGTGTGGGTGGGGGGGGGGGGGGGGGTTGTCTTTTTGTTAGTTTCTTTTTCTGTTTGTTTGTGACTGAATACACTTTTTGAGAATCGCTTAACTATTGAAATATTTGCTTCAAATTTTATATAATATTTGTTTTCTTCTATTACTGCCTGTCTTTTTTGTCCAAAAAAAAAAACTGCTTCAAAGATGGATCATATAAAACATATATATTTACAATACTGAAACTGCACTTTCATTCATTCAATCACAGATCATTGCGTTGTGATACATGGAATTCTTTATTCAGTCTTAGACAAGTAAGAGGTTTGTGACATAACTACCAGCACAAATTCTTCGATACGAATTTGAATTAATATGTACATCACAAGCTTAAAACAAGTGTATGTTATAGACAGTGACTGAAAGTGAGAGGAATTTTTGATTGTGTTGTATGATTTAACATGTGCTCATATGTTCATGATGATCTTGCTGAAGGAATTAAAAAGATCTATAAAAAACAAAACAAAAAAACCCAACTATTTGTTTTTGATCTTCACTCTATTTGTTCTTCATGTAGTAGCCCAGTGGAGGTAAATTTCAGACGCCAACATGTCTCCACTCCTACAAGAGCCACACAGCAAGACAGAAGACTCAACAGACCCCTAAGAATCCTAAATATTAATTTCCAGTCAGTGACTAGCAAAAAAGCTGAGTTTGGATATCTCTTAGATAGTTCTAAACCAGACATTGTCATCGGAACTGAAACACATCTACGGAAGAAAACAAGATATCTGAATTCCTGATCCTGCCAACTCGGAGCACGGGAATGATAGGAATAGGGATGGAGGAGGTGTTATGATCCTTATCAAAGATCGTTACAACAGCACCCGCGTGAAAGAGCTAGAGACAAACTGTGAAGTAGTTAAGGCGAAACTGAGTCTGAAGGGTCGACGTTCTCTGTACATTTGTTTATACTATAGACCTGACGTGTCTCACAAGGCCAGTCTCCAAGAGTTTGAAATCTCAGTGCAGAGAGCTGCTGGCATTCCCAATGCGATGGTGCTGATTGGAGGGGACCTGAATTTCCCAGGATGGGACTGGTCAACAATGACTTTAAAGCCCCAAACCAAGTATGTTGAAATGCACCATCAACTCGTCCAAATCATTGATGATAAAGGCCTGGAACAAATGGTGATAGTCCCTAAAAGAGGTGAAAACTCATTAGACCTCATCATGTCCAACACCCCACAACTTATTTCACGAGTTGAATCTAGGCTACCTTTGTCTGACCACGAAGTAGTCTATGCAGAACTGAACATCGTCCCTCTGCAGATGAAACCAGTAGAGCGAACTATTACCCTGTATAACAAGGCAGACTGGGGCAACTTGAAAGAAGCTGTACAGAAGATAAGAGAAGAAGTGGGTGGAAAGAAGGACACTGAGAGCACTGAGGGCCTGTGGACACCTTCAAAACAGCGCTTCTCGAAGCAGTTCAGACCCACATGCCTTCCCAGAAATCTCGACCCAACCACAGCCAACCATGGATTACTCCCGAGCTTCGCCGCTTAGTAAACCGACGTAACCGAACTTACAAAAAGCGGACGAAGGGAGGTGGCGAAGTTCGCAAAGCTGAGGCCAAAGCCCAACGACACCTGCGCCGAACTTATTGGGATCATATCAACAGCACTCTGACAGAGGAACCCACTGAATATGCACCAAAGCACAAGCGATTCTGGAGCTACATTAAGAACCAGAAATCGGCTAACGTTGGCGTAGCCCCTCTGAAAGTGAACGGTCAACTGGTAACAGAGCCCAGGGAAAAGGCAGACGCGCTCAACAACCAGTTCCAGTCTGCATTCAGCGAGGGGGAAGACCTACTGTCACAGGAAGAATTCCAAGAGAAGTGTGAGGTGGCTGATGGAAAGTACCCTGTGCTGGACTCTGTAAATATTACGGAATAAGGCATAAGGCGGTTGCTGATGAAGCTGGACCCAGCGAAAGCGAGTGGCTCCAACAATATCAGTACCACGCTCCTGAAGGAACTATCTTCTGAGATCGCCCCTATCCTCATAACCATCTACAGAGCCTCTCTCGACTCTGGATGCGTTCCCACAGACTGGAAAAATGCCCTAGTGTCGCCTGTTTTTGAAAAAAGGTGAACATTATGACCCCACAAATTACCGCCCAGTCTCGCTGACCTGCATTGCCTGCAAAGTCTTTGAGCACATCATCGTACATGCCACTATGACGCACCTGGAACAGAATAAAATCCTGTGTCCCCAGAAGCATGGCGTCAGGCAGCAGAGGTCCTGCAAAACACAGTTAATCGAGTTAGAGGAAGAGTTGACCTCCAACATTGCTTCAGGACGGCGAACAGACATCCTTGTGCTGGACTTCGCCAAGGCTTTCGACAAGGTGAACTATTCACTCTTGTTGCACAAACTCCACAGCTATGGCGTACGAGGCAAGATCAACAAATGGAACTCCAACTTCCTAGCCAACAGACGCCAAGCAGTTGTCATCGAGGGGGCTCAGTCAGACTTCATCAACGTCAAGTCAGGAGTCCCACAGGGGTTGGTCCTTGGACCATGTCTCTTCCTGGTCTTTATTAATGACCTTACTGAGAAACTGACCTCAAAGACAAGAATGTTTGCAGACGACACCGCCATCTACCGCACAATAGCGTCCAAAGAAGATTATGCCCACCTACAAGAAGATCTGGAACGTCTCTAGGTTTGTGAACAGAAATGGGAGATGGCCTTCAACTCAGGCAAATGTGCTACGCTAAGGGTCACTCGCTGCAAAAGTATCATCAATGACAAATACCAGATGCACGGACACACGCTAGCAACAGAACAATCAGCGTCGCACCTGGGTGTTACTTTGAGGACAGATCTAGAGTGGGCGGAACACATTGACATCATCACAGAGAAAGCAACCAAAGCCCTCGGATTCTTGAGACGTAATCTGAAAGTTGCTTCCAACGAGCTGAGAGAAAAGGCGTACCTAACCTTCGTTAGACCCTTGTTAGAGTACTCCAGCTCAGTATGGGACCCCCACAAAATAGGCTGCATCAAGAGAATGATAAACATCCAGAGAAGGGCAGCTAGATTCGTCCTGAACCATTACCACCGGTGTACAAGTGTATCAGACATGCTTGAAAAGCTCAAGTGGCCGTCTCTCCAGAAGCGACGCCAAGCGTCAAGGGTCACCATGTTATATAAGATCCACAATGACCTGGTGCAGGTCAACAAAAGTGTCCTGGAGTAAGAGACAGAAGAGGATCGCATGACCAGCAGTTTAAACGCCTTGTAAATCATAAACAGCAATACAGGCTCTTCTCATTCTTTCCCCAAGCCATCCGTGAGTGGGATGAACTCCCAGCACACATTGTAGAGGCAGACTCCCCCGACAGTTTCAAAACCAGAGTCATCTCCCACCTCAGTGCTGACACTCTTGACAGTCTCGCTGCTGCGAAACTTCAGGAGTACGCTCTAAACAAACACAAACCCAAACTGTCCTGTATGAATGTGAGAGTGCTTGGTTAGGTAGGTAGTGGGTAGGGGATGTGCTGGTAAGAGAGCTGCTGTGGCAAGGGGAGGGGGGAGGGGGGACCCGGGGGCCGTCACTAGGATGCCTGCCCGTTACTTGTCGTCCCCTCTGATCCAGTTAGCAGGCAGGGAGTGTGTAATGTGATCCGGAGCAAATGTTGTGATTTACTCATGCAGTCTGAAGAGCTATTAGAAAAAAAAAGAAAGGAAAAGGATTTTTTTTTTTTTTTTTTTTTTTTTTTTTTTTAGTCAGGCAGCCGGTTCGTGGAAACCCCCTATTCTGTGGCAAAATAATCAGAGTGTTGATTGTGGCCACATAACAGAAGAAGAAGAAGAAAGTGTTTTCCCTACACTTTGGAGAAGTTCGTTTATATAAAATATACATGTGTGTGTTTGTGTGCGTGTGCGCGCCTCTGTGAATGCGTGCGTGCCTTTGCACGCGCTCACGCGTGTGTTTGTGTGTGAGTGTACGTATGCGTGCCTGCGCGTACGCGCGCGCGCGCGCGCGCGTGTGTGTGTGTGTGTAATGGGAAAAAGGAAAATTCAGTGTCCAATCCCATTTCACCTCGAGGAAAAAGAGAGGCAGATAGAGGGAAAAGACAAACAGAAGCAGAGAGAGAGGAAAAGAGAGAGTGGTAGATTATGTTTGGAAGGGGGCATAGAGAAAAAGAGAGAGTGGTAGATGAGTCTTATGTTTGGAAGGGGGCGCTTGAGAGTGTGTAAAATAAAGTGAGAGAGTGGTAGATAAGGAGTCTTATTCTTGGAAGGGGGCCCTTGAGGGTGTGTATGAGGGGAAATTTTTTTATATAAATATAGATAGATAGATAGATAAATAGATGCATATAGATTGTTCATATGTGTATGTGTATATGAGTACGCAGACCTGGATGGTGGAGATGGTGTTTGGGGTATATGTATATATTATGCTCGACATGTGAATGTTATAAATACGCTATATATTTACATGGGGTGTGAATATGAATAAGGTGGGATGGGGATACAGGGGGAGGGATGTATAGAGAAAGGATGGAGGAGAGGTCGTGGGAAAGGAAAAGAGATTAAATGATTCAAACTAAAAAAAGTCAGAGGTGGAATTTGAGTCCATCTGGGATTGTGGTGCCAAGGCGAGAGATGATGGGTGAAAATGAATGCTTGTACAGCATACGACTTCCTTTTTGCTGGTGGCCATCTGGAAATTGCTTAAATACTCAAATTTTCCTTTTTTTTAGAATTGACCTACATCGGGTTATGTTCAGGGCATGAAATTGTCCTTCTCAGCCAGATTTGGTGTTTGTAGCGTTAAATGAACAATTATGGAAAATGTATTCCATTTTGTGTTGGCCATTTTGAAAAATGCCCCCAAAACACGTTTTTACAAATTTTTCATGGTAGCTCTAAATCAGGTTTTGTTCTGGACATAAAACTGGCCATCTCTGCCAAATTTGGTGCTTGTTGCATGAAGTGCATGATTTTTCGACATAGAAGCCCTGCTATCTTGGAAGGGGGCACTTGAGTGTATGTATGAGGAGAAAAAAGTTATATATATATATTGCTTGAAGGGGCTTCTCTTCTGAGGACTCTCTGCTGCCACGCTCTCCACGAGTTTCTTTCTACTGATGCATGGGTAAACCATTGACTTCCGGGAATAGGCCGGAGGACGTCCGGGAAAGACCGGAGGACACTGGGAAAGACCAGAACCAAGGGCTCTGTGGGCTGGCTCCCCACTTTGCCTTAAACATGTGGCTACTAAGAATAAAAGGAAAAGATGCTCCCAGGATTCACCGAAAGGGGGAGAGAATGATGAATCCATCGGTGCTCAACCAATCATGACTGCAAATCCCAAACGGACTATGAACATGGACCAAATGGAATATCCATGTGTCTGTGGAAAGCGTTTCGCTACCACCCGTGGCATGAAGATCCACAGAACAAAGATGGGATGTGTGAAGACTCATCTGAATGAGCAGCAGCGCACTGCATCAGCAGATAAGACGTCGGAAGACCAAGGCCAGGATTTAAACCACAGTGCCAAGGACATCCACGCTGTTGGTTCGGATGAGGAATTTGCACAGGCCCTCGATGCCAGGCGCCTGAAACTCAACCTGCCACGAGCAAACGAAACTGAAGATTGGGAGAAACTGGATGCAAAAATCGTCCAAAGACTCGATGCACTGATAGGGAAAAGCACCCTGGAACACAAACTAGCCACATATGGGGACATTGTGTATGCCACATGTAGAGACGCCTATGGAGCAAAACTACCCAAAGAGAAAACACCTCCAAAGAAATCCAGACGCCAAGAAAAGATGGACAAGATCAGGGTCCAAAAGAAAAACCTCAAGAAGCAAATGAAGACCGCACTGCCAGCTGAAAAACAAGGCTTAGAAAAACTCTGGAAAGACCTGAAAGAAAAACACAGCGCCCTCAGCAAAGCGGAATCTGCGAGAAAGAGGAAGAGCAAAAAGAAGAAGACACAAGAGCGCTTCTTCAGAGACCCCTTCCAGTTTGCCAGAACACTGTTTGAGCAGCCAAAATCTGGGACCCTAAGTGTGGACAAAGGAGTTCTTGAGCAGCATCTGAGGAAAACATACTCTGACCCACAGAGCAAAGCACCACTCGACATTCAAGGTCTGGTGTGGCCAACCAACCCTGAAGAACAGTTCAATGGCAAGACTCCAACGTTGGCGGAAATCAAGAAGGTGGTCGACAAAGCCAGAGCCAAATCATCACCAGGGCCAAACGGAATACCTTACCAGCTTTACAAGAAATGTCCCAAGGTGCTGGAGTGGCTCCACAGGCTGCTGCGATCGGCTTGGAGAAACCAGAAGATCAGCGACCAGTGGATGACGGCAGATGGTGTGTACATCCCCAAAGAGCAAAACTCAAGTGACATCAGCCAGTTCAGGCAATATCACTACTGAACGTCGAAGGGAAAATCTTCTTCTCTGTCATGGCAGCAAGGTTGACCAAGTACCTGATGGAAAACAAGTACTTGGATGTGTCAGTCCAGAAAGGTGGCATCCCAGGCGTGGCTGGCTGTGTAGAACACGCCACAATGATCTGGGACGCAATCCAAAAAGCAAAAACAAAACAGAGAGACCTGGACGTAGTGTGGCTTGATCTGGCAAACGCATATGGATCTGTGCCCCATGAGATGATACAGTTGGCTCTTGAGATGTACCATGTGCCAAAGAACATCCGCGACATGCTCAAGAAGTACTTCAATGGCTTCTCAATGCGGTTCTCTACCAAGGAGTACACAACAGACTGGATCAACTTGGAAGTGGGTATTGCAATGGGCTGTGCAATTTCCCCAATACTGTTCGTGCTGGCAATGGAACTCATCTTGAAAGCAGCAACAAACAACGCGAGACAAACAGACCTTGGCGATGGATACAAGATGCCTCCTCTCAAGGCCTTCATGGATGACACTACAGTGATTTCATCCAGAGAAGACGAGACACGTCATGTGCTGGAGAGGCTGGACGACATAGTTGCCTCATCCAGAATGAAGTTCAAGCCAAAGAAATCACGGAGTCTCTCACTGAGGAAAGGAAAAGTGGCCGGATCTGTGGTCTTCAGTGTTGCCAACCAGGCCATTCCAACAGTCACAGAAGAACCAGTCAAGAGCCTTGGAAGATGGTATGATGATACGCTGAAAGACACACAAAGAGTAAAAGAAACAAAGCAGATGGCGGAGGAAGGCTTGGAGACCATTGACCAGTGTGGGCTCCCTGGCAAATACAAGGTCTGGTGTCTGCAGTTCATGCTGATACCAAAGCTCCTATGGCCTCTGATGATATACGACATCTGCACCAGCATAGTGGAGGCAATGGAAGCCAAAATCAACAAGTTCACAAGGAAATGGCTTGGTATCCCACCCTGTCTGACTGACATAGCGCTGTACTGTCGCCAAGCAAAGCTGAAACTACCACTGAAATCCATCCTGGAAGAATACAAAGCAGGGAAGATCAGACTTCAAAGCATGCTGGAGGACTCAGGAGACAAGGTGGTAGAAGCAATCAAGCCCCAGCTGAAGACAGGCAGAAAATGGAAAGTTCAAGAGGCGATGGATTCTGCAAAAGAAAGTCTCAAGATCAGAGAAATAACAGGACACACACAGACCAACAGACAAGGACTGGGGGTGACCAAAACTGAATGGTGGTCAAAGGCTAAAGGAAAAGCCAAAAGAGACATGATGATTCAGGAGATGAGAAAAGAAGAAGACCAAAAAAGACTCCAAAAAGCAGTTCAGCAGAGCCAGCAAGGGCAATGGACAACGTGGGAGAATGCACTCCAAAGAAGTCTCACTTGGAATGACATTTGGCACATGGCCCCTCTCAGGATCAGCTTCATTCTCAGATCTGCATATGACCTTCTGCCCTCAAATGCAAACTTGGTGAAGTGGGGGAAAACAGACGATCCTGCATGCCCCCTCTGCCATGAAAAACAAACAGTGGAGCATGTCCTAAGCTCATGTAAAGTAGCCCTGGCTCAAGGAAGGTACACATGGAGGCACAACCAAGTGCTCAAAGAGATTGTACAAGTAGTCTGGGCTAGTACCAACACCACAAAAGGGAAAATCAGGACTCCAAAAGCACCCGCAACATTCTTCACGGCAGGAGGCAGCAAATCATGGCCAAGAACAACAGTGCCACTCGAAACATGCAGACAGAGTCTGCTGGACGGGGCAGATGACTGGGAGTGCACTGCAGACCTCCCAGAATGGAAGAGTCACCCAGAGATCATCAGCAAGAGTGGCATGAGACCAGACATAGTAGTCCACTCTAAGTCAACCAAGCAGCTGATCATGATCGAGCTCACGGTGCCATATGAGAACAGAATGGAGGCAGCTCAAATCTACAAGACTGAAAAGTATGCTGATCTGGCAAACAGCCTGAGGAGAGAAGGCTATCAGGTCAAAGTCCTCACTGCAGAAATTGGAGCTAGGGGGTTTGTAGGAACGTCTGCATACAGCCTCATGAAACAGCTCTCAGTTGCAGGGAAGGCAAAAACCAGAGCCCTGAAAGCAATGGCAGAAGCGGCAGAGAGGTGTTCAAGCTGGATCTGGTCAAGGAGGAACAAAAGTGAACTTCATAAGGCTTAAATTTCCCTACAAATATCAGGTGTCCCTGTGGCTCAGTGGTTAAAGCGCGAGTCATTAAGTGGAAAATGAGCATGTCCAGAAGGTCATGGGTTCGAATCCCAGCCATGGCTCGTCCCAAGATGGGAAAAAAAAAGGGGCAGCAGAGAGACATCCGGAGTCATGAACCGGGTGTGGCCCAACCCCCCTAGAGTGTCAGGAGATAAGGGCCGAAACACTTGCTTGAAGGGGGCTTCTCTTCTGAGGACTCTCTGCTGCCACGCTCTCCACGAGTTTCTTTCTACTAGCATTGTAGGCTCAAAGATTGTCCCCTAGACTTTATACTGTTTGCATAATCTTTTTGGTTTTCAGCAACTTTTTTCCTCTTCACACTTTTGTTTTATTTCATTTACTACACTTTGCTGGCTGCTTTGGGGGTGCTGCTGGATTCTGTTTTGAACCCTCGGTGGTGAGAACACCACAGAGTTATGGACTGTGGTGTGTCTCTATTTGACGCCATAGCACAGACGCAAACAGCCGTGTCTCCCTGATGAGTCCGATCCAGCTGACAAAAGGACTAGGAGCAGGCAATACCAATAGAGTTGTCTTCAGGAGGGATTGCGATGGTTCCCTTATGCAGCTAGTGAAGGGTTTTCATATTTATAATATACTTTCTTAATTGTATGTTCCCATTTTCATCACCTTCAACCCCCCCCCCCCCCCCTTTTTTTTTTTTTTTTAAAGTTCAAATCTTTGCCAAGTATTACTATAATGGGAGAGAGAGATGCATATAGATTGTTCACATGTTTATGTGTCTATGAGTACGTCGACCTGGATGGTGGAGATGGTGTTTGGGGTGTATATATTATGGTCTACATGTGATATTATAAATATACTATATATGTACATGGGGTGTGAATATGAATAAGGTGGGATGGGGAAATATGGGGAAGGGATGTAGAGAGAAAGTGATGGAGGAGAGGTCGTGGGAAAGGAAAAGAGATGAAATGATTCAAACTAAAAAAGTCAAAGGTGGGAGTTGAGTCCATCTGGGATTGTGGTGCCAAGGCAAGAGATGATCCTGGACTCCATGAATTTTCTCTCTGGGGCTGAGGAGTGGTTTTGCCAAACAGCAGTGACGGAAATATGGGTTTGACTGTGGCAATCAGAGTTGAAATGAATTCCCACTGGTGTTGGATGAGACGACTGGATGGCTCTGTGGTGTTCCACAAAGCGTTCGTTGAGGGTACGATATGTTTCCCCAACGTACAACTTTGAGCAGAGGCTACATCGCAGTACGTACACCAGGTTGGTGGACTGGCAGGTGAAATGGGATTGGACTCGGAATTTTCCTTTAGGGCCAGTATTCGTTTATATAGTATTAGTTCTTGAGAAGAAGTTGTGCAGATGAAAACCCAAGTGCTACTAAGATTGAGAATGTCTGCTTTCTGTGTGATGAGAAAGGTGAGGAACAAGGTTTATGCAGTGCCTCTACATTTCAGCTGGATGAAAAGATTAGAGAATGTGCTGGGCTGTTACAAGATGACAAACTTTTGGCTAAACTGAGTGGGGGTAATGTAATCGCACAAGAACTGAAGTAGCATACTACCTGTCTGATCCGCTTATACAGGAAAGGACATCCCAAGTCACATTGTGATGAGGCAGAAAAGGATCAAATGCGCCATGGACTTGCCTTCGCTGCACTCACAGAACATGCAAGAAGTGTCAGACACAAGTGCTAACCGATTGGTCGTTTTCAAGCTGTCGGATCTCACAAAAATGTATCAACGTCGTCTTGAGGATTACGGCCATAAAGATAGTTACGTGCACAGCAGTCGACTCAACAATCGATTGCTGGCCCACTTCCCTGACCTTCAGGCCCATAGCAGTGGCCGGGATATGATGTTAACCTTTGCTGAAAGCCTGGGTGGCACGTTACAGGAGATTTACACAGAGACTTGCGATGATGACGCTGTCCATATAGCAAAGTCTGCCAGAATTGTTCGTCGGGACCTATTTCTGCTTCAGTCTACATTCAGTGGATCCTTTGACGAACACTCACAATTAAGCAGTGTCCCAGAGACACTACTGGCTCTAATGGACATGATTGTGTCTGGCCCGAGCATAATGGAAAGTGGAATTGGAAAGGGAAAACAGCGGGCAGCACTCACCCGGGCACAGCTTGCCATGTTTAATGCCACCAAGACTGACGCTAAACAAGCCCGGCACAGCTCAGCATCCTCAAGGCATTCCATGGAAAGAGAACCACCCCTTCCTGCATACATCAGACTTACAGTGCATTCCCAGACGCGGAAGAAAGAATTGGTGGACACTCTGTATGCCACTGGCGTTGGTATCTCGTATAAAAGAGTGCTTGAGATTTCATCCGAGCTAGCCCGTAAGGCATGCCAACAATTTGAAGTTGACGGTGTCGTCTGTCCCATGAAGCTGAGGTCAGGGTTGTATACAACTGCTGCTACAACCTAGATCACAACCCAGCTCAACAACATCCAAGGATTCCTTCCACAGTACCGCAATTTCACTTTTGCGGCACGCCACAGAGTGGAGCCCTGGAGGAGAAAGAGCATGCGTCAACCCAACTGATCCTCTAGTCGGTAAAGGTCTGTTAATCCCTGAAGTGCCACAGTTCTACCATGAAGTTCCACCATTTGCCCTCAAGCTGCCTGTTGAGCCTCCACCTGATCTGAATGTCCATGACACACATGATACTAGCCTGTGCGACAGTGCTGTCATGACTGAAAAGTACTGTTTAGAAACCATGGAAACAGCTGTCAGTGTCAGTGAACTGGCTCCAGGACCAGACAATGTTTCTTGGGTAAAATATCTACATTATGAATGCTTTCTTGCTTGAAGAGAGTCTGGATGACTTGTGGTTATGCTGATTTGGTTCCGGCATCTATTATCATGAATAGTACTGTAAACTAGCCTTCATTTGCGGGAATGATATTCAAAATTTATTTGTTGTTCAAAAACATTTTTTGTTCTTTTCTTGATTAATTAATTTGTGGCTCATCATGTTTTCTTCAGGATATAGTACTGTCCTTTTTGGCCAGATTTGGTGTTATGGATGAAAATGAATGATTGTACGACTTCCCTTTTTGCTGTTGGCCATCTTGGAAATTGCTCAGATACTCAAATTTTCCTTTTTATATAAAAAAGACCTATATCAGGTTATGTTCAGGGCATAAAATTGTCCTTCTCAGCCAGATTTGGTGTTTGTAGCATTACATGAACAATTATGCAAAATATATTCCATTTTTGTGTCGGCCATTTTGAAAATAGCCCCCAAAACACGTTTTTACAAATTTTTCATGGTGGCGCTCAATCAGGTTTTGTTCAGGACATAAAACTGGCCATCTCTGCCAAATTTGGTGCTTGTTGCATGAAGTGCATGATTGTTCGACATAGAACCACCGCTAAGAGTATAAGGCCAGGAGTAATACACTCTTCTTGCGATGCCGATGCCGAGTTCAGGACCAATGCTTCTTAGTCGGTGAGGAGCGGGGGTAGGCTTCCCCCCTCCTAACCAGACTAAGTCTAAAATGTGCTCCTAGATGTGCTGAATCTCACTTTTGTCCCCTGACCTGCGACGTGATATCCGGAATCATATCCAGAAAGACTCGTGGTATTGTGTCATATCATGAGTGATGATATGAATCCTGTTGATGTTGTCAGTGTGCTAAAAGAAAAAAATCATTTCCATTTCATTGTTATAAAGTGTGCACTCCTCGCTAGATTCCTGCTTGGGCTTTTATGTTGTAGGGTGGTGTGAGTGAGTGAAGGAAAGACTGGTTTGGTAAAATAAACAAACAACTTACACGCCTTCAAACATCCAGGAGACAGATACAACAGATCTTTTTGCAAGCACCCCTCACTCCACTCTGTGACAATGCACTCTGTAAAACATATGATCATTCTCAGAATTAAAAGATGTTGTCATATTTAAAAAGAAAAAAAGTCCCATACTATGGAAATATTTTCACAAACAAAGAAATGCATTAGGATAGTTAAGGTGAAGGTTGAAGGTTTCAAACAAATCAGTTACATTGAAATTGCAAGTGAATCACTCCTTACCCCCAAAAGACGGGATCAGTTAAAATTGTGGAACACTGGCAAAAGCTACAATACCTCTCCTCCAACTCATTTTCTGTTCTCACAAAAACTAAGTCTGATCGCTGTTACTGTGAACACTTTCCTCACATGTTAATGTGAACACTTTCCTCACATGTTACTGTGAACACTTGCAGGCATTGCCACTCCAGTCCCGCTACCTCTGGGTACTCCTAGACCCGAGCTGCAGAAATACATGACGTGAGTAGTGTTGTTGTTGTTGTTGCTTGGAGTATAATTTTTTTTTTTTTTTTTTTTTTTTTTTTTTGCTGTCCCAACCTCTGCGCCACCTCAGAGGCAGTGCATCCACGCCGCTCATTCCGACACCCCGTCCACAGCCACAGCCCGGTCGGCCCCGCCGCAGCCCCGGCACCGGCAATCCACAGGGAGCAGTCAATGTCAAGTCGTCAAGAGGCAACCCACCGGAGGAGACACTGCACTGCTGCCGAGTCACTTCGGTGGTGTTCAGTGGCGCCTGTTCTGATCTAACATACGCAGGACACCACCTACTAAGCCCCCTACTGACGACAATAATTGCTTAGTCGCGGAGCCGGCGTGAGTGAGCTCTCCCTCCGGAGGGCGCCACCACGTCCGTCCAACGACAGCTCCCATGGACTCGCCGATACCGGTGACCCCGACGGAACCAAACCAAGGCCACAGACGTGGAGAGGACATCGAAATTGAGGTCACCATGAGAGCAGGGCATGAAGGGCCACAGAATTTGAGACATTTTTTTTTATGCTGATCGATGAGAATGAGGATGATTAAGATGATGCTACGGATTTCCATTTCGGTCTGAGACTACATGACAGGGCTGTACTCTACGCTTCCTTTCATAATATATCCCGGCGTCAACCAGGCCCTAGAGATACAGGCACCTGCAGTGTTGGTCATGAAATTTGAGCAACACTCTCAGAAACGCATCCATTAAGTGGATGAAACTCGACTGTGTGGTCCCAGTCTTCCCAACTGAGTCCGCAGCAACTCAACTCTGGGTAGGAGCCGGTCGGGGCAGAAAAACCCACATGACTTCTGATGGGATTCGAACCCACGACCTCCCAGCCGGGAGTCCGCGACGCTGACCACTTCGCCACGGCGGCTGGTCTGCTTGGAGTATAATTGGGATAATCCAAACATAATGTGTTATTGGCATATCTTATTGTCTGTATCTGCATGACTGTGTCTGGTAGGTCTCCCTCTGTCTTTGTCTGCCTGTCTGCCTGCCTGTCTGTCTGTCTGTCTGTCTGTCTGTCTGTCTGTCTGTCTCTCTCTCTCTCCTCTCTCTCTCTCTCTCTCTCTCTCCTGTCTCTCTCTCTCATGCGCAATGGCGGAACTGTAAACATCACCTACAGCTAGCTGCAACATTTTTGTGAAATATTGATAGCTAGCAGAAAGGTAAATTGATATTCAGTGATAGAACAGGTGTGGGAAGGTGAGTGGATAACGAAGTCACGTTAACATGATCGACCTAACCTTGTGGAGGGCCAGAATTGGCCTTTTTTTTTGTTGTGTCGTGAACTCAGCAAGAAATGCAGTGCGTGCAAAGGAGGTGGGTGACAGTGACTCGCCTGTCGTGTCACTCCATGACTGTGTAGCTGTGTGTCTCCTGTGCTGTTTGAAGTGCTGCTGGTGTGGGGTGTGAAAACGAACATTGAGGTGATGTTGGAAATGAGAAATGTGCTGTTGGAGGGAGGAAACGGTGACAGGGTGACCATGCCGTGTGTCAGTGAACTGGGTCGTGACAGTGTCAGTGGCGGAGTACACACCGACACAACAGTCACCAGTCTACAGGTTCCAGCACATGCTGTGGTGTGTGTGATCAACGTGGTGTTCTCAGCCAGGAAACTGCTGCTAAGTGGTGACATTGAACAGAACCCTGGACCTACTGACACCACTGACAAACAACACCATTTCGACACGACAACAGAAATGGGTGCCACCGCCTGTTCTCTCCCTACTGACGCACTCGGCAAAATTCTCTGCGCTATTTCCGACTTAGAAGAAATCACTGAGCAACGTGAACGACAACATGAACAGAATGTGTCAATTAAAAGTGATCTTGTGGATATAAAATCGCAGTTAACAGTGTCAGTGAAAAATGTGAAGAAATAAACAGACGGTGTGACAGACTTGAGACTGACAATCAACGACTGGCAGATACTGTATCATCACTAACAAGAGACATGGATGAGTTATTTACAGAGACGACAGGGCAGGGGGAGGAGACAAAAACATTGAAAACAACTGTCAGTGATTTGAAGGGAGAAGTAGAAAAGATGACAGAAGAAATCGACAGATTAGAGGGATTCTCTAGAAGAGACAATTTAAGAATCTATGGCCTACCACACCAAAACCCCATAGAGGACCACGACACGTGTGCCAGGATCGTGAGTGACACACTGAACTCTGTGGATAGGACCAGGACATGGACACCACAGGAACACATTGCCAGAGCACACAGAGTAGGACAGCCACGTGAAGGACAGACACAAACAATGATCATGAAATTCACACACTGGAGAGATAAAATGTTTATTATCAGAGATCGTCAGCTTCGTTCTGAACTGGAGAAGATTGGTGTCAGAGTAGCGAACGATCTGACGAGGAGACAGACGGAGACTGTGGCCAGAGCAAAAACGAGGGAAAGTCAGCATATTTTGTGCGAGGGAAATTTATTATTGGTGCTAAACGACCCGATCCTCGTAGTTATGCTGAGGTGACAGCCAGATCTGCAGTGCCTGAAGTAAACAGTTCGCACATGCAGAATGTAAACACAGGCGGCAGACCATCAGCCAATGACCGACGAGATTCTGTGTCTGACGTTAATGACGTCAGTCAGCGAGGTGACCGAGCGCAGGAACAGCAGCCAACCAGCGGCGCAGCCTCTTCACCTGCTGCTAAAAATAACTCCTCACACAGCGGCACTAGCGGCAACGCGCGGCGGGTGACAACACAACAGAGAGGAATGCACGGGTATCTTTGGGGCTCAGCGTCTCGTGTCAGGTCTTCCCCTCACAGCGGCGGTAGCCATAGAGGCAGCCCCAGTGCCAGCGCCAGTGCCAGCGCTAGAACCTTACGTTCAACTACTAAATAGCATGAGGCGAACCATCAAGCTTTGGAATTGACCTTTTTGGATTACAATGTTGAAAATTTATTATACAAATTGCATGAATGTTCCTTTATGAATTATATCAATTCCTTTGATGTTTGTCTGTCTGACAGAAACCTTTGTCGGTGCAAGTTTTGATTATAAAACCATTTTTCCAGAGTTTACAAAATTTGTTGCTCCAGCTAAAAAATGTACAGTACATGGGAGAAACTCTGGAGGAGTGTTAGTGATGGTTAAGAAACATTTGGAACCATTTGTTAAACAAATTAAGGTCGACTGCAGTAATGCTATATTGTACTAAAGATGGATAGTAGATTGTTCAACATTGGAAAAGATGATGTTTATGTGGGTTGCTATGCGGTGCCAGAAGGAGGTCCAGCATATAACCAAATGCAGGTAAAAGACGGAGTTGTCGTTCTTGAAGAAGCTCTGTCAGAGGTAATACGTGATGATGATGTCTGCCTCATGACATGTGGAGACCTCAATGCAAGAACGGGATGCAAACAACCAAGGCACGAAAACATGCTAATTCATCAAGCACTTAACCTGGTGTGGAGCGATGAAAATGATGATGATGATGATAATGATAATGATGATGACGATGATTTGGAATTTCATAAAAGTCGTTGTTCAAAAGACCAATCGATTACCAGTTTTGGGAGATCTGTTTATATTGAATGGTTGTTGTGTTGATGACAAACAAGGGGAATTCACTTTTATTTCCCCAGATGGGTGTAGTGTCATTGATTATTGTTTGGTCTCTTCTGAGCTGAAGGAATCCTGCAATATGAAAGTTGGGGACAGACTGTTTTCTTGGCACTTGCCTGTAGAAATGAAATGGAAGAATGGTTTTAACGAAACCAAATAAGACAAGTCAGCACCGCAGAGTAATGAAGAAAAGATTGTAAAATGAATTAGAATCAAATAATTTTAAGAACATTATGGAAAGAATTACTCAAAATTGTGATAACATTGATTTATGTATTGAACTTTTTGTGAATGCTTTGTGTGGTGCCGCAGCGTGCATGATGAGAAAGGTTTATAACGTAAGGAAAAAGTGTGATGACTGGTTTGACATGGAATGTCGACAAAAACAATGTTGTGGTAAAAAATCTGCTTCAGAGATACAGGAGAGCTAAAACTGAGCTATATAAGACAGAGCGTAAAGGTGAGTATGTCAAAGAAAGAGTAGAATACCATAAAACTAAGGAAAAACAAAAAGAAATAATTTGATGAGATTAGATTACAGAGATTAAAAGAGTCAGCCAATGACCCAAAGTGTTTCTGGTCAGCAGTAAGACAAGTGAACAGAAAGACAACGATAAACAATGATATTACATCTCAGCAATGGTATGATCATTTCTTTAATGTCTTTAACCATTCTGGCAACACAGTGGATGGCAACGGAATAGACACACAAGAAGTAGAAACAGATATCACGGAAACAGACGAACCTTTATTCAACGAATCGATTACTAGACAAGAAGTGATTGACGGCTTAAAACATTTGAAGGGTGGGAAGAGTGCAGGGCCATATAAAATTGTAGGGGAAATGCTGAAAAGTTCTAATCACTTAGTAATTGATGTTCTGGTATTGATATTCAATAACTTGTTTCGGAGCGGGTCGTTTCCGATTGAATGGGCTAAATCAATCATCGTTCCTATCGACAAAAAAGGGAGATGTAAACACTCCTGATAACTACCGAGGTCTAGCACTGATAGGTGTTGTCAGCAAAGTTTACACACACATTTTAAATGTGAGATTAAAACGTTGGGCAGACTGGTAAGAGAAAATCGTGGAGGAGCAGGCAGGATTTAGATCTGGGCACAGTACAACTGATCATATATTTACGTTGTTCGCTCTTGTACAAAAATATATGCTTAAAAATACAAAATTGTATGTCGCTTTTGTTGATTTCAGAAAAGCTTTTGACTCTGTAAACAGAAATATTTTATGGAATGTTCTTAGAAAAAACGGAGTCAACGGAAAGTTATATATGGCATTACGTGGAATGTACGACTCTGTATTGGCATGTGTGCGTGAGAAATGTGTTTATTCTGATTTTTTCAATTGCCCACATGGAGTCAAGCAAGGCTGCCTTTTAAGCCCGCAGTTGTTTTCTTCTTTTTTTTATCACTGAGCTTGCTTTAGAACTCTCAAGAAATGGTAAACATGATATTCAGATTATTCCAGGTGCTGTGGAGATTTTTATGATGCTGTTTGCTGATGATGTAATTCTGTTGTCTAGTACAGCAATAGGATTGCAAAACAAATTGAATGTTTTGAAACAGGAAGCTGATAAACTACAGTTGACAGTAAACCTTGATAAAACGAACATTATTGTGTTTCGTAAAGGTGGGTATTTAGCTAAGAATGAAGCTTGGTGGTATGGTAATTCTGATGTTAAAGTAACCAATTCGTACAAATACTTAGGTATGTTTTTTACGACAAAATTAAGTTGGAATTTAGGTTGGTGTGAAGCAAGTAGAAAAAGCAAAACAGGGGTGATAGAAATGTTCAGAACATTAAAGAAATTAAATGCTACTGATCCACACATATTTTGGAAGCTATTTGATACCCAGATTGAACCGATTCTTACATATGGTGCTGAAATATGGGGACTTGAAAATAATTCAACCATAGAAAGAGTGCACGCTTATGCAATCAAACGGTTTCTGAATATTCCGATTCATTCTTCCAATAAAATAGCTTACGGTGAAACAGGAAGGTACCCTTTGTACATCATATGTATGGTAAAGTGTGTTAGATACTGGTGTAAAGTAATACGATTACCAGTAGCTAGACTGAGCAGGCAAGCCTACGACAGGATGCTACAACAATGTGAGTTAGGAAATGTTAACTGGGCCTCTAAGATTAAGAAAGTGCTAACAGAGAATGGGTTTGGAATAGTGTTGTTGAACCAGGGAGTTGGAAACGAAACCGTCTTTATATCTGAATTCAAAGATAGATTGATTTCCTCGTATAAACAAAACTGGCACAGCCAACTAGAAGAATATGATAAATATTCCTGTTTCCTATCTTTCAAAAGTAACTTGGAGGCAGAAAAGTATTTACATCTAGTATCTAATCGGTGGCAAAGAGGCATCCTTGCAAGATTTAGAAATAGAACACTGGGATTAAAGGCTAATAAAAGATGGTATCTAAATAATGATGCCGTTGATGATTCATGTCCATTGTGTAATGATATTGCAATTAGAGAAGATGAGTTACATTTTTTGTTCACTTGTCCTGCTTATGGGAACATAAGAAAAAAATCAAGACTATTTGAAAATAACACCGTCAAGAGTCGAAACCTTAACAGTATTTTGCAAACAAGTGATGAAACATTGTTAAAGATGCTGGCAAAATATCTAACAGAAGCAGTAGTCACGCGGAAGAAAATTATGAATGAATAAAAGTTTAAAGCACTGAACGGATATCAATCATATTTCAATTTTATTGTGTAGAATACTTATTTGACCTTGAAGCTTGATGGTTCAAGTGAATGGTTTTCATAATATCGAGTCAGATAAATCATCTCTACAGAGAATATATGTGAATGGGGAGAAAGGGGGATAAGGATATAAATGTGTGCGTGCAAGTCGATGGAAGTTCGGATGGATCAGTGAGCGCATGTGAAGGGAGTGGTTGTTGTGTGAGAATGATTTTGTTATTGAACATAGACTAGAAACACAAATGAGTGATGGAAATGGAAATAATTTTTTGATTTTGCTTAGCTGTGTAGGCACCTAATTTGCAGTTTTTTCTTTCGTTTTCTTTTCTTCTATGCAAAAAACAAAAAGACATTGTACCCCCTTGACAAAAAGGCTATTAGCCAATGTCAATAAAAGATGTCAGTGTCAGAGTCGGTCTCTCTCTCTCTCTCTCTCTCTCTCTCTCTCTCTCTCTCTCTCTCTCTCTCTCTCTCTGTGGTGATGGCGATGATGGCGATGATGACGATGATGATGACGATGACGATGATGACGACGACGACGACGACGATGATGATGATGACGATGATGACGACGACGACGATGATGATGACGATGACAACGACAACAACGATGATGATGATGATGACGATGATGATGATGATGATGATGATGATGATGATGATGATGACGTCGGTGATGATGATGATGACGACGGTGATGATGATGACGACGGTGATGATGATGTTGCAGGAGACACATCATGGAGAGGCACGGCCCTGCGGAGGACTCGTCCAGCAGATTTATGGGCCCGGACATAGAGTCCATCCGGTCCATCGTCAGGAGGACGTGGCTGCAGGGCCACGCACAATACTGTCCCCGTGACCACCGGCGTGTGATCGTCACGCTGGACCATGGGTAAGTCATCAGGTCACGCTCACATGGAGCCGGGGGGGGGGGGGGGGGGGGGGGGGGGGGGGGGGTCACGTGAACTCAGGGTACGGCACGCCAGTCGCTGTGAGAAACTTCCAACATGGATGCCTCAGATGACGTCAAATGCCTTGTAGGTTACGTCACAATAAGACGTCAATACTGACGTCAAAATTCAGATGACTGCATGCATACCTTTTTTTCTGGGTAGAACTGGTCATTGATAGCATACATACCTTTTTTTTTTTTTTACAGTCGGTGCTACAACGTTATTTTACAGCACACATACCTTTTTCCTGGGTTTTACTAGGTCATTGATGGCATACATACCTTTTTTCCTGGGTTCTACTAGGTCATTGATAACATACATAGCTTTTTCAGGGTTCTACTAGGTCATTGATAGCATACATACTTTTTTTTTTTACTGGGTACTACTTGGTCATTGATAGCAATCAAACTTTTTTTTACTGGGTACTACTTGGTCATTGGTAGCATACATACCTTTTCACACTGGGTACTACTTGGTCATTGATAGCAATCAAACCTTTTTTTACTGGGTACTACTTGGTCATTGATAGCATACATACCTTTTTTTACTGGGTACTACTTGGTCATTGATAGCAACCATACCTTTTTATACTGGATACTAGGCCATTGATAGCATACATACTGTTTGTATACTGGGTAGTACTAGGTCATTGATAGCATACATACCGTTTTTATACTGGGTGTTACAAGGTCATTGATACCATACATACTTTTTTATACAGGGTACTACTAGGTCATTGATAGCATACATACCTGTTTAATACTGGGTACTACAAAGGCCATTGATAGCATGCAAACCTTTTTAATACTGGGTACTACAAGGTCATTGATAGCATACCTACCTTTTGTATTATTACCCCAGACCATCATCAGAGAGTTTGCCACTGACAGTCCCGTTCCCTCCCTTACCCCCACCCCCAGCTGTTTACTCAACCCTCTACTCCAGACACCAAGCTTTTACCCTGGCAACAACAACAACAACAACAACAACAACAACAAACAACAACAACAACACACACACACACACACACACACACACACACACACACACACACACACACACACACACGCATGATGATCAACATTGTTACTCCTATTATCAAAGTTTTTGATTTATCTATTAATAATAATATTGATAATGATCATAATGATGACGATAATATTGATAATTACTATTATTATTATTAATACTGACACTATAATAATAATAATCTACAAAATTATTATGATGATAGTGATTTAATGATAACAAGAACTATTATTTTCATTGTTAATGTCATGTTCATCAGTATTATCATTGTTGTTATCATTATTATTGTTGTTAGTATCATTATTGTTATTACTGTTATTTTTATTATTTTTGTTGACTATAAAATGATCAGTTTGATAACAACAATAATAATGATAATAATAATAATAATAATAATTATTATTATTATTATTGTTATAATAATAATAATAATTATTATTATTATTATTATTATCATCGCCGAAGAACAGGCGGGTTTCAGGCCAGGCCGCAGTACAACAGAGCAAATCTTCAATTTAAGAATACTGTGTGAAAAGTACAACCAACACCAACAAGATCTGTACCACGTGTTCATAGATTTCAAGAAAGCCTTTGACCGAGTGTGGCATGAAGCATTATGGGCGACAATGAAACTCTACAACATCAATGCCAACCTCATCAAAGTCATCGAGAGCCTCTACAACAAAGCCACCAGTGCGGTTTTCTTCAACAACAACATAGGCCAATGGTTCTGAACAACTGTCGGAGTGCGCCAGGGCTGTCTACTATCTCCCACGCTCTTCAACGTCTTCCTGGAAAGAATCATGACTGATGCACTTGAAGACCATGAAGGATCAGTCAATATTGGAGGCAGAACCATCACAAACCTCCGTTTTGCCGACGACATCGACGGTTTAGCTGGAGAGGAGCAAGAACTAGTCAATCTGATCAACAGGCTGAACAACACCTCCACAAAATTTGGCATGGAGATCAGCGCAGAAAAGACCAAAGTGATGACCAACAACCCAATCGGTTTTGCCAACGACATAATGATCAACAACAAGAAGCTTGAACCCGTCAACAGCTTCAAATACTTAGGTGCAACAATCGCAGATGAAGGATCAAGACCAGAAATTCTCTCCAGAATTGCTCAGACCACAGCCGCATTGACAAAGTTGAATCCAATATGGAACAACAAAAACATCTCCATCAGCTCAAAAATCAGACTGATGCGATCCTTAGTCATGGCAATCTTCCTCTATGCTTGCGAATCATGGACACTAAAAGCTGACCTCGAAAAAAGGATCAAAGCAGTTGAAATGAGGTGCTATAGAAGACTCCTTGGCATTACATACAGAGATCACATCACCAACGAGGAAGTAAAGAAACGCATCGAGAATGAAATCGGTCCATATACAGATCTCCTCACTTCAGTTAAACAACGCAAGCTGAAGTGGTATGGACATGTCACGAGGTCATCAGGCCTTGCCAAAACAATCCTGCAGGGCACAGTACGAGGAGGAAGGCGGAGAGGTCGACAAAGAAAGAGATGGGAAGACAACATCACAGAGTGGACGGGCCTTGAGTTGAGGGACGTGCTGAGGAGGGCGGAGTGCCGGGATGAATGGAGAGGACTGGTTGTCAGAGCTACACAGGTGCCCCTACGGACGGGAGTCTAAGGGATCAAGGACAAGGACATTATTATTATATTATATTATCATCATTATCATTATCATTATAAACGTTATTATCAATCTTATTATCTATCCTCTTCTTCGTCTTCTTTTCTTCTCATTGTTATCGTCATCATCATCATCATCATCATCATTATTATTGTTATTATTATTATTAAATTTATTTTCTGTCACCATTATTACATCATCATCGCTATCTTCAGTGTATTCCTGTTGTTTTTTTTTCAGGCAAGTTATTAACTTTTAAAAATCATCATTATTGTATCATCATCATCATCACTATCATCAGTGTATTCCTTTCTGGTTGTGTCAGGCGAGTTATTAACTTTTTTAAATCATCATTTTTTGTATCATCATCATCACTATCATCAGTGTATTCCTTTCTGGTTGTGTCAGGCGAGTTATTAACTTTTTAAATCATCATTATTGTACCATCATCATCACTATCATCAGTGTATTCCTTTCTGGTTGTGTCAGGCGTGTTATTAGCTTTTTAAAATCATCATTATTTTATCATCATCAGTATCATCAGCGTATTCCTTTCTGGGTGTGTCAGGCAAGTTATGAACTTTTTTAAAATCATCGTTATTGTATCTTCATCATTATCATCAGTGTATTCCTTTCTAGATGTTTTAGGCAAGTCATTAACTTTTTAAAAAATCATCATTATTGTATCATCATCATTATCATCAGTGTATGTTATTGTATCATCATCATTATCATCAGTGTATATCTTTCTGGATGTTTTAGGCAAGTTATCAACTTTTTAAAAAATCTTCGTTATTGTATCATCATCATTATCATCAGTGTATTCCTTTCTGGCTGTGTCAAGCAAGTTGTTAGCTTTTTTTTTTTTTTAATCATCATTACTGTATCATCATCATCATCATCATCATCAGTGTGTTCCTTTCTGGGTGTGTCAGCTACATCCTAGGCTGGAGCAGTGGCCGGGCTTGCACCTGGGTACGGGTGCTGGTGCAAAGAAAAGGGAAAAGGTTCTATATCATCACTGCCTACCCCTTCCGCGCTACTCGAGCAAGACAAGGAACTGGCTGCTAACAGGTACAAAGGGGGGCGGGGTAGGGGGGTGGGGGACAGGGGAAGTGTGGTGTGTGTGTGTGTGTGTGTGTGTGTGTGTGTGTGTGTGTGTGTGTAATAGAAATGATAACGATAACAATAATTTAGTCAAGAAAAGGCCACAACCCATTTGACGGGGGTGAGTAATAATAGAAATAGTAATGATAGTGATAGTGTATAACAGAAAGAGCGCCAGAGAGGAGGGTGGGGTGGGGAAGAAAGAGGAGTACTAAATCAGAATGCCAGTAATGATTCGTTGTACATGGATTTCAAGTAACGTGCTCTCACACTGACTATGGCCTGTTATACGTACTGTTGATTCTATCTAGATTGTGTACACCTTCGGGCGTTCATATATTTTGTTTTGATTTGTTTTTTCTAAGTTGGATTGTCCACTCTTAAACTTTCTCATAGTCTCAATCACATCTGTTGTTATTGTTGCTCTTTGCACATGTCACTGACTTTTAGCTGCTTCTTCATTTCGTCAAACTGATGTTGCAGAGAATCGACCATGTCCGCTTCCAGTGTTGCTGCCAGCAGGCAGCGGAGGGAGAGAGGAGAGCTTCCATGGTAGCAGACATTCCAGGAGCTCCATGACGTCACGTCGTTTTACTTCATTTTTTTCCATTTTCTTGTTACATTTTACTCTGTTCTGTTGTACGTTTTCCACGCCAAATTTACACATAGTTTTCTGCCCCCCCCCCCCCCCCCCCCCCCCTCTCCTTTCCTCCCCCACGGACATAGCTGCTTTTGAAATAATGTTGAGGATTTATCTCTGTGAACAGCAGACAGACGTATTCATACAAATTGAGATATGTATTACCATTTCATATTCCTTCGTATTTAAAATGGGAAAGTGTTTGATTATAAATTTACATTGTCAAGGGAGCGAAATCTCTCACAAAGGGGCTTAAGCGACTCGGAGGAAAGGAATGTCGAGCGTGGTAGAGAAATGTGTCATTGTCCGATTAGCAGTAGCGCCCTCGCCCAGCACTGATGTTGGCACTGTGTGAGGGAGGCCGAAGTGGTCAGGTAACTCATAGTCAGGGGGTAGTTGGCATCCAGGGTGGGGGGGGGGGGGGGGGAGGACCCTCCCGAGTTCCAGCGTTCCTGATAGCGAAAGGGAGACAATTCATCCACAAGGGCCTCAGAGCAACAAACAAGGGAGCGCTGAAGGCTCAGTCAGTGAATGTTGCTTAGTAACCAGACCGGGTCCAGTACATTGAAGAACAGGATTCGATTCCTTTTTGTTCATTTGGACTTTTCATGTGCAAATATGAGCAGAGTAGAAACTGTATCTCTTGTTTTCAGTCGTGTTAGGAGAGAAGCGAATGCGGGACATCCCATTCCCAGAGAGAAGTGAATGTTTGGTGTGTATAGTGCGCCTATGCATAGTATGAGTGCAGAGATAACCTTGGCGTGTGTCACACACCGCATTTGCAAACACTCGATCACACACACGGCATGTTTACTCCATACGCGCGCATCTACTCCATTGACCCAAAGGAGAAACTGGGGAAACCAGAATTCACTTTTGTTTAACTCCCTTTAACTAACACAACAAAAAAATCATAATACATTACACAAACATAGAATAGCTTTTTCGTTTGTCCACGTTGTGATCACTTTTTCATCAGCTTTGTCAGAAGCTGCATGACGCTATAGGGGCAGCTCGTTTTCTTTCTTTTTAATCAACAATACAGTAACACTACATTTCTCCTTTCTTTTTTTCAAATATTACAAGTTGCCTTGAAAACAAGTTTTGTTTGTAAAAAAATTCAAGTTTCCAGAAGGTTGGTAGTTGACTCCAATGGTTGGACGCTGAGGTTTTCTGGAAAGAAACCACAAGTCTTGACGTTCGTTTTGGAACATGTAAGTTTAATTAATGGGTTTTTTTTTAAAGGACATTATACACGAGACATAATAATACATTATTCTCACGAATTCCTAACATCCTGCTTCTTCCACATTCCTACCTACGATTGGGGATACAAAGTGAAAATTTACAAACATATTGATCTAAAAAAGAAAATTGTCATTTTTGTTTTTAAACTAATTACACGTTCTCACAAAACGCTTTTCATTACACGATGCCATTTTATTCATTTTTTTTTTCAATCAATCACATCCGTATTTTTTCTTTTCTCTTTTTGTATTTAATATTCCCCAACTGGCAACTTACTCATAAGGAATCAATATTCTAACAAACAGAATCACTAGCAGACTTCTGTCTGCGCTACATCAAAAGCGACCTCTCCCTGGTCGCACGGAAAACCAGGCTTTCCTTTCACAACTCCCAAAGTTGAAAATCAACTACCAACTCGGCCCAAGCCAAGCGCCCAATCC
This sequence comes from Conus canariensis, assembly GCA_033310375.1. Lineage (NCBI taxonomy): Eukaryota > Metazoa > Mollusca > Gastropoda > Neogastropoda > Conidae > Conus > Conus canariensis. Next base: position 8,596,710 of record CM065741.1, read on the forward strand.
TCCTGTCTGGCAACTCCTGGAGTGCCATACAGACCGGGAAAGACCCGCCCTACGAAACAGTGAGCTTCTCTCACCAATCACGTGCCTCAGCATCCAATCAACGACAAGAAAAGGTTAGGCATTGACACACACGCATACTGTTCACATATGGTCTAGCCTTCGCGTCAAAAGTTCAAAATTAACAACTGCACATATCCACTGTCATGACAGTGTGTTAAGCCTGACTAATATATCAACTTAAGCAATAGCATCACGATTTCCCCCGTCCTGGACACACACCACTTAAAAACATCGATTGTTTGTACTCAGTTTCCCTTAAAAGATTGCGTGGGTGGGTGGTCTACCCTGGGTAGTCTACCCCCTCCCCCCCCCCCCTTTTTTTTTTCTTCCCCTTTTAGCCTCCTGTGGGGTGTAGTTAACTGTCTTTGTAAAATCAAAGTGCATACTGTTATAAAATCAAGCAGGATTCAGACAAAATCAAAGTGCATACTGTTATAAAATCAAGCAGGATTCAGACGTTCCCATTACACTCTTGACTATTCCTTTATACTTTAATATTTGTTGATGTTTTCAAACTGGACAAAAAGAAACTATGTTGTGCTTTTATTGATTATCACAAAGCTTTTCACAGAATCTGGAGACGAGGTTTATAGTATTTATTAAGGAACAAAACGGCAAAATTTTACGATTTTTTTTTCAATGAAGAAATTTTCCTTAATTTGTTGAGGTGTTAGACAAAGTGAAAACGTGTAACCTTTACTGTTTTTTTTTCTTTTTTTTTTCTAAGATTATAAACGATTTCGAGGGTTATTTAACAGGAAATGGCTGTGATTTTGAAATACTGAGTGCTCGCGTATCTAATCACCTCGGATTACTTTCACTCTTATATGCTGATGATACTGCTTTATATGCTGATGATACTGCTTTATATGTTGATGATACTGCTTTATATGCTGATCATACTGCTTTATATGCTGATGATACTGCTTTATATGTTTATGATACTGCTTTATATGCTGATGTTACTGCTTTATAATTATGTTGATGATACTGTTTTATATGCTGATGATACCGCTTTAAATGCAGACGATACTGCTTTATATGCTGCTAGTACTGCTTTACATGCTGCTGGTGCTGCTTTATATGCTGATGACACTGCTCTATATGCTGACGATACTGTTTTATATGCTGATGGTACTGTTTTATATGCTGATGATACTGTTTTACATGCTGACGATACTGCTTTATATGCTGACGATACTGCTTTATATGCTGATGGTACTGCTTTATATGCTGATGATACTGCTTTATATGCCGCTGGTACTGCTTTATATGCTGATGATACTGTTTTATATGCTGATGATACTGCTTTATATGCTGACGATACTGTTTTACATGCTGACGATACTGCTTTATATGCTGATGGTACTGCTTTATATGCTGATGATACTGCTTTATATGCTGATGATACTGCTTTATATGCTGATGATACTGCTTTATATGCTGATGATACTGCTTTCTTGTATTCCAATAACGGATTTTAATCAGGCTTTGAGGCCGTAGCGTAAATGTTATCAGTCTTGGAAGTTGGATGGCAGTTCTTCCAAAACCAAAAAAACTGATTTTCAATGGACGGCCATATTCAAAGGATGTGTTTAACCATGATGAGAATGTTCTCCACATCGTTGGTTCATTGAGGTAACATGGGTTTTTTTTTCAATCAGAATAAAAAAAATTCAAATGAAACAAATATGTACATCTCCCCGTGTTCCTATTGTACAGAACGCACGGGTTCGGGAGAAAGTGGGACTAGGTTCAACAACAAAAAAGACACAGGAGTCAGGCCCAACAACGATTGTTTTGCTTCCTTTAATCTGGTCAACACTGTTTAGTACATAAAGGACAAGCTGGTGAACATGTCTCACTAGAAAAAAAAAAAAAAAGCAAAAGAGAGTTTCAAAGCGAGGCGACTGAATGCAAAAAACACAAAACGGTACAGAAAAAAGAGAAGGCAAAGGGAAAAAAACACTAACGTTAAAAAAAAGGGGGGGTGGGGGGACGAAAAAAGGGCTCTAGCACCCGTGGCCTGTAAGGAAAAATGCGAACGATCGTAAAAAAAAATATATTAATAAAAGAAAAGGCATTGTGCACCAATGCAAAGTTCAAATATATGCATGGACATTGCTCTCGTTCACAACACAGTTTTCATATGACATACGAAACATCATTTTGCCCCCCCCCCCCCCCTGCCCCCCCCCCCCCCTCCCTCCCCCCCAAAAGAGACCACGTCAGTCTCAGGGATGAGGTATCCCCCATTCTAACTGCCAGCCAGAACACACTCTAGGAGTATCCCCCATTCTAACTGCAAGCCAGAACACAGTCTAGGAGTATCCCCCATTCTAACTGCAAGCCAGAACACAGTCTAGGAGTATCCCCCATTCTAACTGCCAGCCAGAACACACTGTAGGAGTATCCCCCATTCTAACTGCCAGCCAGAACACACTGTAGGAGTATCCCCCATTCTAACTGCCAGCCAGAAACACACTGTAGGAGTATCCCCCATTCTAACTGCCAGCCAGAACACACTGTAGGAGTATCCCCCATTCTAACTGCAGCCAGAACTACATGTAGGAGTATCCCCATTCTAACTGCCAGCCAGAACACACTGTAGGAGTATCCCCCATTCTAACTGCAGCCAGAACACACTGTAGGAGTATCCCCCATTCTAACTGCCAGCCAGAACACACTTATGGAGTATCCCCATTCTAACTGCCAGCCAGAACACAACTTCTAGGAGTATCCCCCATTCTAACTGCCAGCCAGAACAACACTTAGGAGTATCCCCCATTCTAACTGCCAGCCAGAACACACTTAGGAGTATCCCCATTCTAACTGCCAGCCAGAACACATGTAGGAGTATCCCCATTCTAACTGCCAGCCAGAACACACTGTAGGAGTATCCCCCATTCTAACTGCCAGCCAGAACACACTGTAGGAGTATCCCCATTCTAACTGCCAGCCAGAACACACTGTGGAGTATCCCCCATTCTAACTGCCAGCCAGAACACACTGTAGGAGTATCCCCATTCTAACTGCCAGCCAGAACACACTTAGGAGTATCCCCATTCTAACTGCCAGCCAGAACACACTGTAGGAGTATCCCCATTCTAACTGCCAGCCAGAAACACACTGTAGGAGTATCCCCCATTCTAACTGCCAGCCAGAACACACTGTAGGAGTATCCCCATTCTAACTGCCAGCCAGAACACACTGTAGGGATATCCCCATTCTAACTGCCAGCCAGAACACACTAAGGAGTATCCCCCATTCTAACTGCCAGCCAGAACACACTGTAGGAGTACCCCATTCTAACTGCCAGCCAGAACACACTGTAGGATGTATCCCCCATTCTAACTGCCAGCCAGAACACACTGTAGGAGTATCCCCATTCTAACTGCCAGCCAGAACACACTGTAGGAGTATCCCCCATTCTAAACTGCAGCCAGAACACACTGTAGGAGTATCCCCCATTCTAACTGCCAGCCAGAACACACTTAGGAGTATCCCCCATTCTAACTGCCAGCCAGAACACACTGTAGGAGTATCCCCATTCTAACTGCCAGCCAGAACACACTGTAGGAGTATCCCCCATTCTAACTGCCAGCCAGAACACACTAGGAGTATCCCCCATTCTAACTGCCAGCCAGAACACACTGTAGGAGTATCCCCATTCTAACTGCCAGCCAGAACACACTGTAGGAGTATCCCCATTCTAACTGCCAGCCAGAACACAGCTAGGAGTATCCCCCATTCTAACTGCAGCCAGAAACACTTAGGAGTTATACCCATTCTAACTGCCAGCCAGAAACACTAGGGTATCCATTCTAACTGGAGTATTGAACCCCATTCTAACTGCCAGCCAGAACACACTTAGGAGTATCCCCATTCTAACTGCCAGCCAGAGCACATTAGGAGTACCCCCATTCTAACTGCCAGCCAGAACACATCTAGGAGTATCCCCATTCTAACTGCCAGCCAGAACACACTGTAGGAGTATCCCCATTCTAACTGCCAGCCAGAACACACTGTTAGGAGTATCCCCATTCTAACTGCCAGCCAGAACACACTAGGAGTATCCCCATTCTAACTGCCAGCCAGAACACACTGTAGGAGTATCCCCATTCTAACTGCCAGCCAGAACACACTGTAGGAGTATCCCCCATTCTAACTGCCAGCCAGAACACACTAGTAGGAGTATCCCCATTCTAACTGCCAGCCAGAACACACTAGGATATCCCCCATTCTAACTGCCAGCCAGAACACACTTAGGAGTATCCCCATTCTACTGCCAGCCAGAACACACTAGGAGTATCCCCCATTCTAACTGCCAGCCAGAACACACTGTAGGAGTATCCCCATTCTAACTGCCAGCCAGAACACACTGTAGGAGTATCCCCCATTCTAACTGACCAGCAGAACCCATAACTACAAAATGTAGGAGTATCCCCATTCTAACTGCCAGCCAGAACACACTCTAGGAGTATCCCCCATTCTAACTGCCAGCCAGAACACACTAAGGAGTATCCCCATTCTAACTGCCAGCCAGAACACACTGTAGGTATACCCCATTCTAACTGCCAGCCAGACACACTACAGGAGTATCCCCCATTCTAACTGCCAGCCAGAACACATTAGGAGTATACCCCATTCTAACTGCCAGCCAGAACACACAGGAGTATCCCCCATTCTAACTGCCAGCCAGACACATACAGGAGTATCCCCATTCTAACTGCCAGCCAGAACTCGTAGAGTATCCCCCATTCTAACTGCCAGCCAGAACACACTAAGGAGTATCCCCATTCTAACTGCCAGCCAGAACACACTGTAGAGTATCCCCATTCTAACTGCCAGCCAGAACACACTAGGAGTATACCCCATTCTAACTGCCAGCCAGAACACACTGTAGGAGTATACCCCATTCTAACTGCCAGCCAGAACACAGTAGGAGTATCCCCCATTCTAACTGCCAGCCAGAACACACTGTAGGAGTATCCCCATTCTAACTGCCAGCCAGAACACACTGTAGGAGTATCCCCCATTCTAACTGCCAGCCAGAACAAACACACTCAGGAGTATCCCCATTCTAACTGCCAGCCAGAACACACGTAGAGTACCCCATTCTAACTGCCAGCCAGAACACACTGTAGGAGTATCCCCCATTCTAACTGCCAGCCAGAACACATTAGGAGTATCCCCATTCTAACTGCCAGCCAGAACACACTTAGGAGTATACCCCATTCTAACTGCCAGCCAGAACACACTGTAGGAGTATCCCCTTCTAACTGCCAGCCAGAACACACTAAGGAGTATCCCCATTCTAACTGCCAGCCAGACACACTGTAGGAGTATCCCCATTCTAACTGCCAGCCAGAACACACTGTAGGAGTATCCCCCATTCTAACTGCCAGCCAGAACACACTGTAGGAGTATACCCCATTCTAACTGCAGCCAGAACACACTGTCGGAGTATACCCATTCTAACTGCCAGCCAGAACACACTGTAGGAGTATCCCCATTCTAACTGCCAGCCAAACACACTGTAGGAGTATCCCCATTCTAACTGCCAGCCAGAACACACTCTTAGGAGTATACCCCATTCTAACTGCCAGCCAGAACACACTACAGGAGTATACGCCATTCTAACTGCCAGCCAGAACACACTACAGGAATATCCCCCATTCTAACTGCCAGCCAGAACACACTGTAGGAGTATACCCCATTCTAACTGCCAGCCAGAACACAGTCTAGGAGTATACCTCATTCTAACTGCCAGCCAGAACACAGTCTAGGAGTATACCCCATTCTAACTGCCAGCCAGAACACACTAGGAGCATCCCCCATTCTAACTGCAGCCAGAACACACTGTAGGAGTATCCCCCATTCTAACTGGCAGCCAGAACACACTCTAGGAGTATCCCCCATTCTAACTGCCAGCCAGAACACACTACAGGAGTATCCCCCATTCTAACTGCCAGCCAGAACACACTACAGGAGTATCCCCCATTCTAACTGCCAGCCAGAACACACTACAGGAGTATCCCCCATTCTAACTGCCAGCCAGAGCACACTAGGAGTATCCACCATTCTAACTGCCAGCCAGAACACACTACAGGAGTATCCACCATTCTAACTGCCAGCCAGAACACACTTAGGAGTATCCCCCATTCTAACTGCCAGCCAGAACACACTGTAGGAGTATCCCCCATTCTAACTGCCAGCCAGAGCACACTGTAGGAGTATCGCTCATTCTAACTGCCAGCCAGAACACATGTAGGAGTATCCCCATTCTAACTGCCAGCCAGAACACAGTCTAGGAGTATACCCCCATTCTAACTGCCAGCCAGAACACATCTAGGAGTATCCCCATTCTAACTGCCAAACCAGAACACACTGTAGGAGTATCCCCCATTCTAACTGCAAGCCAGAACACACTTAAGGAGTATACCCCATTCTAACTGCCAAGCCAGAGCACACTAGGAGTATTCCCCATTCTAACTGCCAGCCAGAGCACACTGTAGGAGTATCCCCATTCTAACTGCCAAGCCAGAGCACACTGTAGGAGTATACCCCATTCTAACTGCCAACCAGAACACACTGTAGGAGTATCCCCCATTCTAACTGCCAGCCAGAACACACTGTAGGAGTATCCCCCATTCTAACTGCCAGCCAGAACACACTGTAGGAGTATACCCCATTCTAACTGCCAGCCAGAACACACTGAGGAGTATACCCCATTCTAACTGCCAGCCAGAACACAGTAGGAGTATACCCCATTCTAACTGCCAGCCAGAAGCACACTGTAGGAGTATACCCCATTCTAACTGCCAGCCAGAACACACTGTAGGAGTATACCCCATTCTAACTGCCAGCCAGAACACACTAGGAGTATACCCCATTCTAACTGCCAGCCAGAAGCACACTTAGGAGTATACCCCATTCTAACTGCCAGCCAGAACACACTGTAGGAGTATCCCCATTCTAACTGCCAGCCAGAACACACTGTAGGAGTATCCCCCATTCTAACTGCCAGCCAGAACACACTACAGGAGTATACCCCATTCTAACTGCCAGCCAGAACACACTACAGGAGTATACCCCATTCTAACTGCCAGCCAGAGCACACTACAGGAGTATACCCCATTCTAACTGCCAGCCAGAAACACACTGTAGGAGTATCCCCCATTCTAACTGCCAGCCAGAACACACTGTAGGAGTATACCCCATTCTAACTGCCAGCCAGAACACACTGTAGGAGTATCCCCCATTCTAACTGCCAGCCAGAACACACTACAGGAGTATACCCCATTCTAACTGCCAGCCAGAACACACTGTAGGAGTATCCCCCATTCTAACTGCCAGCCAGAGCACACTGTAGGAGTATACCCCATTCTAACTGCCAGCCAGAACACACTGTAGGAGTATACCCCATTCTAACTGCCAGCCAGAGCACAGTCTAGGAGTATCCCCCATTCTAACTGCCAGCCAGAGCACACTCTAGGTGTATCCACCATTCTAACTGCCAGCCAGAGCACAGTCTAGGAGTATCCCCCATTCTAACTGCCAGCCAGAGCACACTCTAGGTGTATCCACCATTCTAACTGCCAGCCAGAACACATCATCCAGCAGACACATAATCAGGAATGTGCTGCAGCATTCAGAGCCATAGGTTCAGCCAATACAGCTCGTATAGCCTCTTGCCTTAGATCTGCGCCAAGGGTATCAACGATGGTGACCTATCCTAACAAGACGTCATTCAGTGACAAAATGGCCACTCTGACCCCAGGGTCAATCCAACCTCAAGGACGCGCTTCAACCCTGTGTTGCCCAAAGCCGCAACTACAACTTTTATGTGGAATTCCTGTTCCTAACACAATGATTCCATCCCTTTCCATTCCATTGTGTCCCTAACACAACGATTCCATCTCATTCCATTCCTCTGTGTCCCTAACACAATGATTCCATCACTTTCCATTCCATTGTGTCCCTAACACAACGATTCCATCTCATTCCATTCCATTGTGTCCCTAACACAACGATTCCATCTCTTTCAATTCCATTGTGTCCCTAACACAACGATTCAATCTCATTCCATTCCATTGTGTTCCTAACACAACGATTCCATCTCATTCCATTCTACTGTGTCTCTAACACAACGATTCCATCTCTTTCAATTCCATTGTGTCCCTCACACAACGATTCCATCTCTTTCCATTCCATTGTGTCCCTAACACAACGATTCCATCTCATTCCATTCCATTGTGCCCCTAACACAACGATTCCATCTCTTTCCATTCCATTGTGTCCCTAACAAACCGATTCCATCTCATTCCATTGCATTGTGTCCCTAACACATCGATTCCATCTCATTCCATTCCATTGTGTCCCTAACGCAACAATTCCATCTCATTCCATTCCATTGTGTCCCTAACACAACGATTCCATCTCAATCCATTCCATTGTGTCCCTGACACAAGGATTCCATCTCATTCCATTTCATTGTGTCCCTAACACAACGATTCCATCTCATTCCATTCCATTGTGTCCCTAACACAACGATTCCATCTCATTCCATTCCATTGTGTCCCTAACACAACGATTCCATCTCATTCATTCCTACTGGTCCCTAACACACGATTCCATCTCTTTCTATTCCATTGTGTCCCTAACACAACGACTCCATCTCATTCCATTCCATCTGTGTCCCTACACAAACGATTCCATCTCATTCCATTCCATTGTGTCCCTAACACACAAGATTCATCTCATTTCCATTCCATTGTGTCCCTAACACAACGATTCATCTCATTCCATTCCATTGTGTCCCGAACACAACGATTCCTATCTCATTCCATTCCATTGTGTCCCTAACACAACGATTCCATCTCTATTCCATTCCATTGTGTCCCTACACAACGATTCCATCTCATCAATTCCATTGTGTCCTAACAAACGATTCCATCTATTCCATTCATTGTGTTCCTAACACAACGATTCCATCTCTTTCATTCCATTTGTGTCCCTACACAACAACGATTCCATCTCTTTCAATTCCATTGTGTCCCTAACACAACGATTCCAATCTATTCTCATTCCATTGTGCCCTAACACAACGATTCATCTCATTCCATTCCATTGTGTCCTAACACAACGATTTCCATCTCATTCCATTCATTGGTCCTAACACAACGATTCCATCTCTTTCAATTCCATTGTGTCCCCTAACACAAACGATTCCATCTCTTTCAATTCCATTGTGTCCCTAACACAACGATTCATCTCATTCCATTCCATTGTGTCCCTAACACAACGATTCCATCTCATTCCATTCCATTGTGCCCTAAACCAATCGATTCCATTTTCCTTTCCATTTGCATTCTGTGTCCCTAACACAACCGATCTTCCATTCCTCTTTCCTACACGTTCACATTCCATCTTGTGTCCCTAACACAACGATTCATCTTCATTCCATTGTGTTCCCTAACACAACGATTCCATCTCTTCATTCCATTGTGTTCCTAACACAAACGATTCATCATCATTCATTTCCAATCAACATTCATCTCATCCATTGCATGTGTCCCTAACACAACGATTCCATCTCTTTCAATTCCATTGTGTCCCTAACACAACGATTCCATCTTTTCCATTCCATTGTGTCCCTTAACACAACGATTCACATCTCTATTCCATTCCATTGTGTCCCTAACACAACGATTTCATCTCATTCCATTCATTGTGTCTCCTATACACAACGATTCCATCTTCTTTCCATTGCCATTGTGTCCCTAACACAACGATTCCATCTCATTTCAATTCCATTGTGTCCCTAACACAACGATTCCATCTCTTTCATTCCATTGTGTCCCTAACAAAACGATTCCATCTCATTCCATTCCATTGTGCCTAATACAACGATTCCATTTCTTTCCATTGCATCTGTGTCCCTAACACAACGATTCCATCTCATTCCATTCCATTGTGTCCCTGACACAACGATTCTATCTCTTTCATTCCATTGTGTCCCTAACAAAACGATTCCATCTCATTCCATTCCATTGTTTTCCTAACAAACGATTTCATCTCATTCCATTCTCTGTGTTCTCTAACACAACGATTCCATCTCATTCAATTCCATTGTGTCCTAACACAACGATTCCTATCTCTTTCCATTTCATTGTGTCCCTAACACAACGAATCATCTCTTTCCATTCCATTGTGTCCCTACACAATCGATTCCATATCTCATTCCATTCCATTGTGCCCTAAACAACGATTCCATTTCTTTCCATTGCATTCTGTCCCTAACCAACGATTCCATCTCATTCCATTCCATTGTGTCCCTAACACAACGATTCCATCTCATTTCAATTCTATTGTGTCCCTAACAAATCGATTCCATCTCATTTCCATTCCATTGTGTTCCTAACACAACGATTTCATCTCATTCCATTCTACTGTGTCTCTAACACAACGATTCCATCTCTTTCAATTCCATTGTGTCCCTAACACAACGATTCCATCTCTTTCCATTCCATTGTGTCCCTAACACAACGACTCCATCTCATTCCATTCCATTGTGTCCCTAACAAAACGATTCCATCTCATTCCATTGCATTGTGTCCCTAACACAACGATTCCATCATTCCATTCATTGTGTTCCTACACAAACGATTCATATCTTTCCATTCATTGTGTCCTACACAAGAAATCCATTCACTCATTCCATTGTTCCCTGACACATGGATTCCATCATCTCCATTCCATTGTGTCCCTAACACATCGATTCCATCTCGTTCCATTCCATTGTGTCCCTAACGCAACGATTCCATCTCATTCCATTCCATTGTGTCCCTAACACAACGATTCCATCTCATTCCATTCTACTGAGTGCCTAACACATCGATTCCATCTCTTTCCATTCCATTGTGTTCCTAACACAACGATTCATCTATCCATTTCATGTTCTAACACAACGATTCGATCTCATTCCATTCCAGTGTGTCCCTAACACAACGATTCCATCTCTTTCCATTCCATTGTGTCCCTAACACATCGATTTCATCTCATTCCATTCCATTGTGTCCCTGACACAACGATTCCATCTCATTCCATTCCATTGTGTCCCTAACACATCGATTCCATCTAATTCCGTTCCATTGTGTCCCTAACACAACGATTCTATCTCATTCCATTCCATTGTGTCCCTAACACAAGAATTCCATCTCATTCCATTCCATTGTGTCCCTGACACAAGGATTCCATCTCAGTCCATTGCATTGTGTCCCTAACACAACGATTCCATCTCATTCCATTCTATTGTGTCCCTAACACAACGATTCCATCTCATTCCATGCGCCCCGTCATGAATGCTCATCACTTCGTCTCTCTAGCTAAGCTATAGGGGACAACAGACTGCATCCCCAAATAACAAACAGGCCAAAGAATCGTCTGTAAGCATCATCAAACGTAAATACATTCAGTCGAAACTAAAGGCAAATGTACAGAGTCCAAACTTGTACCCTTCAACATGCATATAAGGCAGAAATATACACACAGTTCATGTTGCTCATAAAAGAAAAATGCTAAAACCATCAGTACACGTTGCATAAAAAGCGACTATCCTATCCTATCCACGCCTACACACACACACACACACACACACACACACCACACACACACATATATATATATATATATATATGTGTGTGTGTGTGTGTGTGTGTGTGTGTGTGTGTGTGTGTGTGTGTATACATACACTTACATACACACACATATACATATTGGAGACTATAAGCTTGCTGAAAGCTCATTTTGAGAAGCATTTATTATTCCCCATTCACCTTCTCAAGCACATACTGCTAGTTAGGCAGAATTAACTGCCACTGCAGATATGAATGCTTATCCCCCCCTATTTCTTCAATCTAAGACATAAGAGCAAGCTTTGTTATAATTGAATATACTGCTAGTTAGGCAGAATTAACTGCCACTGCAGATATGAATGCTTATCTCCCCCTATTTCTTCAATCTAAGACATGAGCAAGCTTTGTTATAATTGAATATATATATATATATTATATATATATATATATATATATATATATATATATATATATATAAACGCACATAAAACGAAGATAAAAAACAACAGACTCAAATAAATCTTCCCAATATTTCGGCCTGCCAGCAGGTCTTCCTCAGGGGACTTTAATCACAAGAATGAAGCCAGGTATCCAGTCATCAACTAATGAAAACAGTTCACAGATATTCTCACTCTCTCACCCCCAGCCCCCACCCACCACACCCACCTCCCCAACTTCCACACGCCCCTCACATCACAAAGAGCACGTGTCGCCAATCCCCCATCCACACCCGCACCACAATCCCCCATCCACACCCGCACCACAACACCCTAAACTACCCCAACCTCCCAATTCCCCCCCCCCCCCCCACACACACCACACACACACACACACACACACACACACACACACACACACACACAACACACACACCACCTCCCCCTCCCTTTTTCTTCCCTTCTTTTTCTAACCCATCCTCCATGTGTCCCTGTCCTCCTCTCCATTTCATTAACGCTCAGATCCCGTGAAGAGAAATTTCCCCCCTTTTCTTTCTCCGCTTCGTGACCAAGGTCCCTTGGCAACGAGTTTCCTCAGCAGATAAAAATACAAATACAAATAAGAATAAGCATTTTGTTGTATGCCCCTTCACGCACCATATAATCGAGAAAGTGGGAAGGCATGCAAGACATGTATACACA
>CM065741.1:8614547-8667047 GCA_033310375.1 Conus canariensis
ATATGTCTATCCGCACAGCGGGCAGCACGCAGAGCGGTTTTCTATCTGTGTTCGCGTGACTGCACTAATAACAGTATCAAGTGGCCCAACCGGTACTACCTGACACCGCCGTCCACTTTGATACACATGATACTGTAACAACCCAAAAGTACTCCAGAGAATAGAAGTATACGGGTTCACGATCGCCACATCTTATTTTGCCCGAAACCCCCCCTTTTCACATACTGATCACGTCCTTCACATATCAGTTTTGGCCAAAATTAACACCTGTTTTCTAAACAAAATTAACACCCCAAAACCTCTAAAATTGACGCAATCAGTACATTAAAATGGGGGTTTGCATGCAAAATAAGATGCGGCGATCGTGAACCCCGTATACTTCTATTCTCTCCATGGCATGAAAAATCTAATGGCTCACAGTACGTTCTTCTACTTCCAGCACCATTAATAAGTCAGAACAAACAACTAGCCTTCCATCTTGATTAGTTATTTTTACATCTAATGAATTTATAGCTCCCTCAATTAATTCTTTAAATTGGCTGTTTCCATCAACCCCATATAGCTGATAATCGCAAAACCCCGCCTTAATTGACGGCAGCGCTCTTAGAAGTGTAGATGGATTGCCATTAAACAAATTAGTATTTGTTTTTAACTGTTGTAAATGGACATACAGCATGGGGTTAATTAGAAAATCAGAAGGTTTATTGCCTTCAAATTGATAGATGCCTTCTCTTGTGCTAAATCTATAAGATTTGTCACTATCATAAAAGCCCAAGATTTTAGCTAGGCCTTTAGGGAAAGTGTACTCTCTTCTTTCCTCTAGTGGAAAATTCATAGTAATTCTAAGGTTTGCCTCGTTAATTGTTAACAATATGCCAAAATCGTTAAGTACTTCTTTTAAAGAACAAAAGTTGTAATAACCATCAGGTATTTGTATATGGCTTATTTGATTGCCCTGTTCGTCATTAACATTAATCCAGTTATTTTGAGCTCCTTCAGATATATTAACCCACATAACTGTAAAACCAATTTCTCTAAGGGCAATCCTACAACTCCCGCTCCAATTAGTAATTGGGCACGCTAAGAACACACGCTCGTTTTGCTTGGTTATATAGATGTACATCTTTTTTATAACTATTTTAAAAAACTATTTAAAAATGGAGCCTTTTAAATATAATGAAAGTGCCGCCTACAATGTAGGAGCGTTTTATAACCCCAAATCTTTGGACTTCAGCAATTTAACCATCGCAGTAGATGGATCATACGGCTTCCAAGTTAGACTTGTAAACCCACTAACTAGATATTTAAATCCTCCAATAAAGAGTGACAGAGTGCCGTCAGCATGGTCATCTCGCCCTATGACTTTTTTTCCAGAATCAGTTAAATTTTGCCATTTACTGCGCAACCACTGGCTGCGGTGTTTCATATGCAAACCATTTAAACCACCCCAATCTTTTAGTAAGGTCAGTATATAACTTTCATGTTTATTACCAGTATAGGCGCATACTAACTGAACTACAAGTACGCCTCCCCAATGACAACGCGTTTAATCCATTTCTCAGTCCAATGGACAATAATGCATATGAAAGAATCTGCAACGAATTTAACATTAATCCTTCAACTGACTTTAGACAAAAGTTAGACCGCAATCATGGGCTAGGCACATTGTATTTGTGGGGCACAAAAAGAGAATATACTTATGACTACTGGCCAGGCCACACCTCTTTTCAACCAAACAAACAAGTTCGATTAGGATCCATAGAACAAAAACATCCTAATGCTTGGGCAACATTTATCTTAGATGAAAGTAAAGGTCTAACAATGCCAGGAGTGCAAAGGCTTAATGACTCCATAAGAACATACGTTTGGTGTCTATTAGGAGCACAAGCACAGACTAAATCTAGCATAGTAGATCAATCTACAGGGTTTGACGCTAGAAAACAATTTCTAGCCAATTTAGAAGATGCTATTAACTCTGCCGTTGATTTGCCTGCCAGCATACAAAGGTATCAAAACGTTCTTTCACATGCTAGGTCAAAGGTTGACTTTGTTGTTGGCCATGGATTATACATGCTGCCTTCTGACCTTAGACTACAGATTGGCATGATACAGAATTATAACAATGAAATCCTTATAGCTGGAGACGATCAAAACTTAGGACACAATCAAGGCTTAAACACAAGGCCCGCTCCATCCATTTTAAAAAAAGTACCTAGCCTTGAAGAAAGCGATCCAGTTATAAGCCCCTCACAGCCAGAAAGCGATCCGCCACCAGTTATAAGCGTCCCCCAACCAGAACCAGAAAGCACGCCACCTGTTGATCTGCCTTACCCCGACAGTCATACTAGCGAAAAGACAGCCCTTGTTGTGTTTTTAACTTTTACTGGATTAGCCATACTTTATTTCACTAAAAATTAAACCAGCAGCCAGCACTCCTAACGTCCATAGATGGTCAGCCATATAGCCGGCAACTTTGCCTATGGTAGACAAAACCCAACTAACAACACTGCCTATTATGCCAGGCAGAGCATCAAGGGCTTTAGCTGCTAACTTCTTTAATAAGTTTGCTAGATGGCGCAATTGTTTTCTAATCCAACTTTTACCAGGCTGAGGCGTTGGAGGCGCTACTGGCCCTGTTGGCGCACTGCCAGTTAATGCATAAACCAGTGTAGAGATAGCAAACCCAACAGACGTTAATATGCTAACTACTGTAATCCCCTCTTCTCTGAACAGAATCCTTATTCTTTCTGCTAACGTAGTGTTTTCATGAAGTATTTTGTTTATAACTTCTCTGATTCTGGTTATTTGTGATTCTAGATGACCTCTGTTAATGGAAATTGCGCCTAACAGTTCTGTCTTTTTGTTCATTAACTCCTGTAATTTTTGTTGTATTCTAGCCTTTTCTTCTAGTCCTAGATTGTTATCGTCTGCATCAGCCAGTTTAATTTTTTCTTCTTCTATATCTCTTTCTACCTCACCAAGTTTTGCTGTGTTGTACATTAGTTCACCCCTCATTGTCTGTAGAGCTTTATCAAGGGCCTTGCGCTCTCGATCAGAATATTGAGAATTGACAAGTTCTTTTACACCTGTCTCCTCACTTAAACTCGTCTCAATTTCTGTTATTGCTCTATTTGCATTAGCCATATGTTTATCTGCTTGTTGTATTGCTTCTTCAAGAGAAAGGCTTAGCATTTCAGATTCTGTCGGTAACTCTTGCTCCAAGTTCTGTAAAAGTCTAACAGCATCAGACCTTAGATTTAAAATATTTAACCGCTCTTGGTCAGCAATAGGGAGGTCTCTAATAATTGTACTCTTACTTAAAAACTTGGTTGGGTTTGCCTTTGTAGTAACTCTTACACGATCCCCTACGCGAGGCCTTATATACAAATGTTTATCGTCTTCCTCAAAATCGTTAGGATCAAGTACATCTGGTAGCTCTCGTCCTATGCTTTTATAGAATGATTGAATTCTTTCTTGCAATAGTTCTTGACGTTGTTTAGGGAGTAAAGAACCCGCTTCTTCAAGCTCTTCTTGCAATGAAGGGCCCAGTTCTGTTTCATCATCCTCTTCAATAGGATCAATCGGGTCATAATCTTCATCCATATTTTTTATTTATATTCTTTTTTGTTTTATAAAAAATGAACTCATACGGCTGTGACCTTGATCCATACAGAAAAGAGAAGGAACCCCACGGCGTAAAAGGTATAAGGCAGACTGTAATTAGTGTAAATACTCCATCAACAGTTCAGCCCGGACAAACTTTAATAGTTAAGTTCCCTGATCTTGGCGCCGGCGATGTTATAATGCCAGGCACTGCTAAACTATCATTCAAAATAGATATTACATCGGAAGATCCTAATGCTACTGTTGTTGCTAATTTGGGCAGGGCAATCGTTAATCATATAGCAATCAAACTGGAGGGCAGAGAAGTCTTTGTACTAGGCGAGGCAGACATTTTTGCCCTCTATTCTGACCTATGGCTGCCTAAAAAAGAAAGAAAAGAGAAAGTTTATCAGGGAATACAAAGTCCAAACGGTCTTAAGCACAGAGTTGGAGCGGAGGATGCAAAGGATGATGTTAAAGATGAGGCAGTAGCAGAAGCATTTGGCAACAGATTCTGCATCCCTCTAGATTTTGAGCTGTTAAAGACGCATATGCCATATTACCAAGGTGCACTAAAAGAAAAACTTACTTATGAACTGACATTTAATCCTAGCAGTTCTGTTGTTTTGTCTGAAGACCCTGAAGCTAAATACACAGTCAGCGACATTTCTCTTGAGTTTGATGTTGTTACTAACCCTCAACTGGCCAGAACAATCTTAACTCAGTATAAAAATAAAACAGTTATTTATTATGAAAGAGTTATACACTCCACTACAGAAAATAGAAACAAGCGAGACACTCTCTGGAACATACATCTAAATCAGTCTCTGAAGTCTTTAAAAGGAATTTTGTTCTTGTTTACTGAAGGAACAACTCCTTTTCATAGAGAATCAGAAGCGTTTTATAATCCAAAAATTGAGAAGGTTGACTGCGCAATAAATGGTAAGTCTGATCAGTTGTATTCGGGTCGCGGACTTTTACCTCACCAACACTTTGATGAAATAAGAAAGTTGTTCGCTGGAGGTAGGCAAAGAGATCCTGCAGTTGATCGTGTATGTAAAAAACTTCGCCTTTATGATGTAAGACTCGAAGACTACTTAATAACCAAATATGGACTGTGGCTGGATTTTAGATCCACATTTGACAACAGATTGTTTGGAAGTGGAGAAAGGGTGGGGCAAGATGGTATAAAAATAAATATTCACAAGAAAGCAGACGGAAACGCCCCAATAAAAATTCATATTTTTATGGTTTGTGACGCTCAGCTAAACATTGAAGAAAACAGGCTAAAAGATGTGGCTTATTAAAATGCAGAAGAAATATTCTAATAAAAACAGATGGATAGTTTGAAGTTTCTGCCCAAAGATCCGCACTGTTCTCTTATCTGCGGGATTACTGGGTGTGGGAAAACTGTCTTCGCGCTTGATTTGTTACAAACAGTCTACAGGTTTCATTACGAGCACATTGTTATATTCTGCACAACCATTAAGCACAACAAGTCTTACAAAGAAAGGAAGTTTATTTGGACAGACGATAATATATTTTTAGTTGATCCTAGCGACAAACTGAGCGACTGTTTAGAACATTACTATAGACTATTTGAGGGAACTGAAACGCTGTTTATTATTGATGACTGTTCAGCCGAACAAGACATTGTTAAAAGAAGAAAAGCTTTGTCTAAGCTAGCCTTTAGTGGACGCCACGCCCTAGTTTCTGTGTGGCTCTTAACTCAAAAATACAATGCTGTCTTAAAAGACTTTAGATCGCAGTTAAAATCAGTCATCTTATTTTACACTAAAGACAAAGATAGTTTTGAAGAATGTTTAAGTGAAAATTATATAATCAGGGACAAAGATGAGCTAAAAAAAATAAAAGAGCAGTTAGAAAAATCTAAGCACGCTAAGCTATGCTTACGGACTGACCCCCAGTTCAATACGTTTGTTTATTGTAGATTGTTTATTATAGATTGTTTATTATAGGCTGTTTATAACAAATTGTTTATTATAATTTTAATATTAAAAAGAATGTCTCGAGGGCCAGAATCAAAAGCGCAGCTAGCTCCTAAATGCACTGCAGTAGAGCTAAAAGACCTAGCAGACACAACTGAGTTTGATTTAATAGGAGTTCCAGGAAATGTTTATGGATTTGAGTACACTGACGATGGGGTTTACAAACGAACAGAAATTGAAGATAAAAAACGGCAGCAGTATCCTACCCTGGAAGAGATAAGAAATTTAAGGGCAAACGATTTTGGCAAACACGAATACAAACTTCATAAACGAGAGAATGCTTGGGCGTTGCTTCCTGAAATTGCTTGGAATTTAAAGTTTGAACTACGAAGCCCTAATGTATACTTTGATAAGAAAAACAATTTTAGAAAAGCTTTGAATGCAGGCCCCTTTCTTGTTAGCCTGGTCCCAGGAACACAACAGAAAAAACAGATTGAAATAACTAGGCAGGGCTCTGAATATATGCTAAAGAGAAAGAGGCCCTTAGCTGAAGTGGGGGATGACACCGTTGGCTTAGAGTTTACTCCAACGCTACAGTCACTGCCTAGGCAAATGACGATGCTTTTTTCGCTTATTTATTACTCCAAGGGAGGCTGATTCTAGTTTGCCAGAACATACGTTAATTAGAGGCATACAAATAAAGGCTGAAAACTTGGATGCTCCTCTGAAGCTCGCCATTGTTATTACTAAAAACGGAGATGAGATAAACACCCTTGTATCATCTGACAAGGTTACTGTAATGGTTGACAAAGACAAACTAACAGTACTTGACTTTATTTTCATTAAGTATGTTGATTTTATTGCGTTTTACTCTGTTGATGAAGTGCTGCCAGAAGAATTAATAAGAAGATATGTATAAGATTAATTAATAAAAATAATCTTAATTAAAAAAAAATGGAGGCTCAAAAGTTTAGTCGGAAATGAAATGAGGCAGGGAACAGTAAACGATAAACAGTAAACAAGTTGGGTATTTTTTGCTCCCATAAGAAAACCTAACACAGAGTAACTTTTATTCAAGACTGGCACAGCCTTTTAAACTTGAATAAAGTCAGACAAATACATAGACGAACAATCTAATAGTGGGGGAAAAACAAGCGCAGGCCAACAACTGAACTATCTTTATAGTAATGACTTGGCAAAGATTTGGACTTAAGGAGAGGGGCGGAATTTGAAGATGGAGAAACTGGGAACATGAAATTAAGAAAATATGTTACAGATATGAAAACTCTTCACTAGCTGCATAAGGGAACCATCGCAATCCCTTTTGAAGGCAGATATATTTGTATTGCCTGCTCCGAGGCCTTTCGTCCGCTGGGTCGGACTCATCAGGGAGACACGGCTGGTTGTGTCTGCGCTCCTGGCGTCAAATAGAGACACACCACAGTCCATAATACTGTGGTGTTCTCACCACCAAGAGTGCAAAAAAGAATCCAATAGCACCCCCAAAGCAGCCAGCGAAGAGTAGTAAATGAAACCAAACTTAAGTGTGGGGAGGAAAAAAGTTGCTGAAAAACTAAAGACATTATGCAAACAGTATAAAATATAGGGGACAATCTTTGAGCCTACGCTTGAGGATCCACCCAAAGATGCAAGGGAGATCAAAAGACAAACACACAGACGGACAGAAACAAATACAAATAACCTCAATTTGATCAAAACAAAATCGGAAATGAAATGAGGCAGGGAACAGTAAACGATAAACAGTAAACAAGTTGGGTATTTTTTGCTCCCATAAGAAAACCTAACACAGAGTAACTTTTATTCAAGACTGGCACAGCCTTTTAAACTTGAATAAAGTCAGACAAATACATAGACGAACAATCTAATAGTGGGGGAAAAACAAGCGCAGGCCAACAACTGAACTATCTTTATAGTAATGACTTGGCAAAGATTTGGACTTAAGGAGAGGGGCGGAATTTGAAGATGGAGAAACTGGGAACATGAAATTAAGAAAATATGTTACAGATATGAAAACTCTTCACTAGCTGCATAAGGGAACCATCGCAATCCTTTTGAAGGCAGATATATTTGTATTGCCTGCTCCGAGGCCTGCTACTGTTTATCGTTTACTGTTCCCTGCCTCATTTCATTTCCGATTTTGTTTTGATCAAATTGAGGTTATTTGTATTTGTTTCTGTCCGTCTGTGTGTTTGTCTTTTGATCTCCCTTGCATCTTTGGGTGGATCCTCAAGCGTAGGCTCAAAGATTGTCCCCTATATTTTATACTGTTTGCATAATGTCTTTAGTTTTTCAGCAACTTTTTTCCTCCCCACACTTAAGTTTGGTTTCATTTACTACTCTTCGCTGGCTGCTTTGGGGGTGCTATTGGATTCTTTTTTGCACTCTTGGTGGTGAGAACACCACAGTATTATGGACTGTGGTGTGTCTCTATTTGACGCCAGGAGCGCAGACACAACCAGCCGTGTCTCCCTGATGAGTCCGACCCAGCGGACGAAAGGCCTCGGAGCAGGCAATACAAATATATCTGCCTTCAAAAGGGATTGCGATGGTTCCCTTATGCAGCTAGTGAAGAGTTTTCATATCTGTAACATATTTTCTTAATTTCATGTTCCCAGTTTCTCCATCTTCAAATTCCGCCCCTCTCCTTAAGTCCAAATCTTTGCCAAGTCATTACTATAAAGATAGTTCAGTTGTTGGCCTGCGCTTGTTTTTCCCCCACTATTAGATTGTTCGTCTATGTATTTGTCTGACTTTATTCAAGTTTAAAAGGCTGTGCCAGTCTTGAATAAAAGTTACTCTGTGTTAGGTTTTCTTATGGGAGCAAAAAATACCCAACTTGTTTACTGTCAAAAGTTTAGGTTAGAGCAAATAACTGAACTTCAAGAAGAAATAGAAAGTGACTTAGATAAGTATAGGGTTACTAGAAAGAAATATGCTAAAGCTTTACATACTCTTTCTTATGTAATTACTGGCTCATCAGCTGTAGCTAGCGTAAGTGCTGGGTCTAGTGTTGCTCTTTTAGCTACTGGGGCTGGAGCGCCAGCCTCTTTAGCATTAGGGAGCCTTGGACTAGGTTTAGGCGCCATGTCTATGATTGTGAGTGCTGTTTTAAAAAAGATTACACCTAAATTACAAAAGCACACTGCCATTGTAGCCCTAGCATCAGCAAAACTTTGTTCATTAAAATTAAGAATAAGCAAATCAATACAGGATGAAAACATTACAGACGAAGAATTTCAGAAGCTTATGGCTGACGGTGAGGATTATAGACGACAAAAAATTGAACTTCAAAAGGAGTGGAGAAAGACTTTTACTTCACAACAGGTAGACACTGGTGCAATTAAACAGAACATTGAAAAGCAAACACATGACTGGTTAAACCCAAAATAGGTTAAAAAAATAAGATGGGAACTAAAATAAATAAATCATAAGTTTAGCAAAAAAATAAATTATAAGTTTAGCAAATACTATTTTTTTTTTTTTTAACTAATCGGCACTGTGTTTGGCGGGACAACCTGCAACTCTTCACGAACAAAGGATCTTTTAGGGGCGGGCCTTTTAGACGCAGTAGCACCGCTAGAAGAGAGAGTTTCTCTTAAATAATACACAGGCGGGGTTGTTTTCATAATTCTTTCAACTTCATATACATCTACGCTCCATATGGGGTCTGTGGCTCTAATTCTAACATCGCCTTCTGCTTCTCCTGGCGCATACAAGTATCTTACTTTTAGTCCAAACGGCAGGAGTTTCTGAGTCCCCTGCACATTTTCAGTAATGCTAATTTTTTTTAATTTGATTGCGTTCACCGGTTTAAGACCTGTTGCCTTAAATTCTTCATTGTTCATGGCGCGTAAGACTGCTGGCAATCTCCTAACCCATTCTGTGTTGCGTTCTCTGTCCATAAGGTCTCTATGATATTGATAGGTAAACAGGCGCTCAGCTAGATTCTTATTAAAGTTTTCTACTAGGGCTTGTGATCGATGGTTGCCTGGGATCCCTCTCTTAACTGTAACCCGGTGTCTTAAAAACAACTGGTTTACAGCTCCTTTAAACTCTTTCCCATCATCAACTTGAATCATCCTAGGATACTTTAATGGACCTCGCATGTATATTTGTTGTAAAGCCACAGCCACAGCAGTTGAGCTTTTATCGTTAAAGGCTCAGCATCCTTATACCTTGAAGCCATGTCAACAACCGTAAGAGCATACTTAAACTTTTTTCTTCTAACTTTGTCATGTGGAAGATACAGCAAGTCCATCTGGTGGGTGTCATTAGGAACTGAATTAACAAATTTAGGTCTTATTATTCTTTTTGGGGCGGGCAGATATATTTGCCAAATTGCTTGTTTTGAAAGCCAGTCTTTCGCTTCTGATTCAGACACCCTAGCAGCTTTACTCAGTTTATCAATAGCAGCCTTTCCTTTCCAATACCCACCAGGAGAATAATATATTTTGTACTTCGTATCGCCCATAAGGGACTGTTTTTTTATTACATTTTAACTATGTTTTTAGATTGAATATGCAAGAAGAAAGATTGCTCCCATAGCACCTATAATAAAGCCTATTTCTACCATTTTCTGATCCTCAGACGGTTCATAAAAGTCAGACAGTTCTGGCGGCGGCGATGTTAGAAACTTCTTTCCTGTCACTAAGTAATACTCATTCATTGCTTCATCAACGTCTGTAAATGTGTGCTCTGCATGTCCCTGCTCTCTTAACTTTTTATTAATAAAGTCTAAGTGAGCAATTCTCCTTTTCTCGTAAGCGTCTCTTGCCTTAGCTAAATCTTCCATTGCCTTGTTATGACGTTCTCTCTCTTCATCAGACCGCAATTTACTAAACATATAATTGCTGCCAGAGAAAGCCAATGCATTAACAATAGCTCCTCCCACCATCAGAACCAATCCGGACATCTTTTTATAAATCAATATTTTCTAGATTAATCTGCCTATGCATTAATCTTTCTATGCATTAATCTGCCTATGCATTAATCTGCCTATGCATTAATCTTTCTATGCATTAATCTTTCTATGCATTAATATTTTCTGGGATAATCCCCTGTGCAACAAGAAAGTCTTTTGAGGCAATCCCTGCAGTAATTACAACTATAACCTTAACAACATCCTCAATGCCTAACCTTCCTAGATCCGCCGGCTTCATTTTAAACATGTTTTTTGCTAGCGCGCTATAACCAATACTAAGGCCGCTAATTACAGCAGAATGGTAAATCGTATTGATAATCTTTTTTTCACTCATCTTTTTATTAACTAAAAAAATAATTAAAATAATCATAATACGAAAGGCTGTCTATGTGCTTTTTAATCAAATAATCTTTTGTTGTTAAAGCTAAAAATAAGGTTGTAACTAGCCTTGGCGAATCTTCTATCTTTCCCATGTTGGGCGGTTTTATTCCTAGCAAACATTTTGCGAGGGTTGAATAGACTATAACACCAACGATAGGCACTGCATAATTAACCAGCGTTAAACTCATGGTTTTAAAAGTATTATATTATTTTTTATTGTTTTAAAAATGGATTGTGACGAACTATTAAAGTGTGAGGAGCAGGCAGGCTACTCCGTAGACCTCTGCCATAAAGAAAGATTATACTCTCTGGCCGCGTGTGGAAAAACTAAACAGTATTTAGGCGTTGAACTAAGTATCGAACAGATTCAGCAATTGTCTACATCAGACGTTGAGAAGTATTACGCCAGGTACGAGGCACAGCTAGGATCAAAAATGGTTAGATCATGGGGCAGACAATGATTAGTTTATATGCTAAGTTAGTAAGTAAGATGGCGCCGGTTGATTCAGAAAAAGATTTAAAATATGACTTATCACAAGATCCGGTTTTAACAAAGTCATTAGAGTCTCTAGGATGTGACATGTATTATAGATTTGGAACGATGTTATGTCCATTCATCATGGGATTAATTACTTTTAATCATATTAATTTTAATCATATTAATTTTAATCGCAATAAAAAAAATGAGCGATCAGGAGAAGAAGACTTCGCAGGAGCAGAATGTCCCACAAGCGAGCGTCCCACAAGAGAATGTCCCACAAGTGAATCTACAGGCGAGTGTCCCACAAGTGAGTAGTGTTACTAAGTCTAAAAGTGCTGGGCGTGTTGAGGCCGGTCGTAAACTGGCTGAATGGAACAGACTGAGAAAAGCAAACCAAGCAGCAAAACAAAAATTATTAGATAGTAATACAACATCGCCGCCGTCAACAACAACACAATTAACAACAACACAATCACAATTAAACGATAAGATGTATTATTATGTATTTGCTGCGGTTGTTGTTGGTGGGGGTTTTTAGCATGCAAATGTCTAACGCCATACTTAGCAGCAAAGTCACAAACCCCCACAGTAAAAGAAGAAGAACCAGCTTCTGCAAAAAAAGTACAACCTCCTGCTGTAGACCCATTTTCTATGGAATAGTTTTTAAAGAACTAAATAAAGTACAAATTAAGAACTAGATAAGTACAAGTTAAGTTAGTTATAGAAAGTACTTTTTAAGTTAAGAGCAAGTAAATTACAAGTTAAGCGCAAAAAAAAATAAGTTCTAGTTAGGTTCTTAAGTTAAGTTCTTAAGTAAGTACTAGTTAAGTTCTTAAGTAAGTACTAGTTGGGTTCTTAAGTTAAGTACAAGCCAAGTCAGTCAAGTTAATCTTTTAAAGTTCTCCAATGTCCTACAGCATATGAAAACTCAGGATTAACGTAAGTTCTCTTATTATTGTTAGAGACTAGTGATTTCTTATTAACTGCAGTTGTGTTTACTTGATGAAGAGTAGATCGCAGATTAACATTTGTGTGATGAAATACTTTGTTTTCAAAGAGAGATTGCTTGTAGTTGTCGTGGGTTATATTTTTTTTGACAACTTCTTTACTTATGCCCTTAGCTTTCTTTGTTACAGAAGTCTGGCTGGCAACGCTATACATCTTCGACCGTAAGCCAACATATTCTTGTATAACTGTCCCATTAAGTTCATCCTTCATCTTTCCAATCACTTTCTTGTTAACAGTTGAATGTAGAGGTGAATCTTTAGGATAGTCGCATGTGTCGTACCACCCATCAGCTCCTTTAGCTACTTCTGTTTCTAAATCCTTATAGAAGTCTTCAGTTGGGACGTCCAGAATAAAACTATCGGTGTCTGTGTAAAGTACTCTTGCTTCTGGGTACAGCGGCTTAAAGTAGTCGTATAGAAATTCTAGCATTAATAACTTTGACAACTCTAGCACGGTGAAGCCGATAAACACCGGCTTATCCAACTTAACATTCTTTTTCTTCATCATGATGCCAACCAGGCTGTCGCTAAATCTTCTAAAGTCTTGGTAGTTAGGTTTAGAGGCCAACTTAATTGCTTGTTTTTCGTTTGTAACTAATCTTACATCTTTACGATTGTGTACGTTCTCCATGGTTTTACCAAAACAGCTGTTGTTCATCAACTTAAAAAAGTCTTTTTCTGAAGCGTCTGTGGCTTTAGTTCTAAGATCGGTGTTCTTCATGATGTATGGCCTCATGAAAGGCTCTTGGTCACAGGTAATTATTCTGTGAACAGCTGTCAGCTTTAACCCGTGCCTTAAGTAAAACTGTAGCAGCCAATAATGACAGACATATTTAGTTTTGTTAAAGAGGTTAGGTACAAGCTTAGGCGGCTCGGTGTGACTCATCTTTAATCTTTCTGCGGCTAGGGGGTAATCGTTGTGAAGGTCGTGCAATTCTTTAGGATATCTAAGTCTACCTCCAAGATTAGCCCTATTGGATTATCGGGCGTAAGCTGTGGCAGCACACTCAACACTTTATTGACATCATGAGGCCCGTTTATCATTTCAAAGTTTCTTAGCGGCAGCGCCTGGCTCATGGCCCACCCATACAAATTGTTGGCATCTAAGTACATTAGATAGTTGGATGGTTTAGTTGGATCATAATCGTCTAAATACTTGTTGTTGGCTTTGCAGTAAGGATGACAGGCCATGCTAATGCCTCCCCTTAGGCCGTCTTCAATCATCTGAAGAGTGGACAGATCAGAAATTAAGTCAATCTGGATGTTTGTAGACTTTAAGAATGCATCCCAAGAAAGGCCAGGCGCAGAGATGTAATGTGATGAGTCTAAGCTGTAATGTTTCATGCAAGTGGATCTGTAATTCTGAAAGACGTCTGCCAATAAACACACGTCAGCCATCAAGTAGTGATCGTGATAATCGCCCATCGTTCGACAGTGTAATTCTGCCCAGGCTTTCTGGGCGTGTTCATAGTCGGCGTCAGATATGCCTCCGCCTCTAAGACGGCTGTAAAAGTCTTCCTTTGCTGGCAGCGCCGGCTCGTCAAACCTGTCCCACGAGTCCATGTATTCATAAGGATAGACGCCTTTACGAACTAAAGATGGATTAAAGTATTTTTTAGTGATTGGATAGTCTTGCAGAGATCCCGCTAACTTATCTAAACTCCCCATCAGATGTTGGGCAGAGTCATAAAAGGATAAACAGTCAAGAGTAAAAGTCATGTACTTTTCTGATGACTGTGCAATACAGCTGACCCTCTTATATTCAGAAGTCACTGCTTGCATGATAAAGTGAGAATCGTAGCCTCGTAAGTTATGAAAGAAGATTGGCAGTTTCCATGTCTTGGGATCAACCTTAAGTTGAAGATTACAGCCGTTATGCGCAGCCCCTCTGAATTTGCCAGTAATGTGATCATGGTCCCTTACAGCATCGCCTGATAATTCTCTGTTGCATATCCAGCAGTGGGTAGCTGATTTATAACGTTCTTCATCTTCAGGAGTCATCTTAATGCCTGAAAGGTTTAGCTGATTAGAGAATTGATTGCGAAGATGCTTCATCTGCTCTAAAAATCTACTAGCCGCGTTGGGGCCTCTGTAAATCTCAGGCGTTGTGTGTGCCCCGTCTGACCTAACAGCGACGAAAGCATAAGAACAGATCTGATGGTGGGACAACAAGGTTGTTTTTTGTTCTTGTTGGGGGCCATAGTACTGTGGCAAGATTGACTCGAAGTCAGCATAGACTACGTATGGGCTCATCTGCATCTTGCGCACATTCTTAAAACTAACTTTAGACCCGGGTGGAGGCATAAGAAGTTCGGTTTCACAGTCTACAATGCTTTTACAATGTTTCTTATGTCTGGCAGCCGCTTCTATAGATGGGATTCTGACCAGGCACCTTCTACAGAGCTCCTGTTTAGATTTATCCTTTGATGTATAGGCTAACAGTCTGCTTATTGTTCTAATTAATACATAATGACTCTTTAGACCGTCTGTAAACAGAATCAAGTCTACATGATTCTCAAGTGAATCGCCTAAAGTAGGGGCTTCGGGAGAAATCCTTAGAGGAACTAGATTGTCTACTACAGACCATGTGTATACGCTTACAGTTATTGGTTTGTTTTGCTCTTCAAACTGAGATATACTTTCTATGCTCACTGGAAAGTCTATGTTATCAAAGTTCAGCTCATTTACATATGCTTCATAATTAGATACTCTGTTCGCATTATTTTTAACAGGATGCAAATGCGCTAAAACGCACCATATAAAACACATGTTGTCAGAATTATGTATATTTAATACTGCTCGTTTTAACTCTAGCTCTTTTGGGAGAGGGATGTAAGAATTGCCAAAATCGTCTTCAATCATAGGATAGAACTTTGTTTGTTTCAATATAATTTGAAGGACTCTTCCTTCAGACCAGCCAGAACCCCTTAACTTAGCCTCCTCACTTGCATGGTTAAACTGTGTAAGCATGTAATCAGCCCAGCCAGGTGTAAAGTCGTGATGGCTGATTACTTCTTTCTGCCTTGTTGAAACCCAGACTTCCATGCTAGTATCATCGGGGGTTATATATTTAATCAGAATAACTAACAGCACTTTTACTGGTGGATCAATTTGGAGAGAGTCTGGGATTTTAGAAACAGCATGTGTTACGCTTTTTTGAACATTTATAGGGTTAATGATGTCCATGTTTAATTCAATGAACGTATCGCTTAATTGTTCATTGATGTCAATTATCTCCTCCCACGTATATAGTTTTCCATCCTCAAATTTACTTGTGATCGTCATTTTTTAAAGTCACAATATTTACGTAAATTAAAAAAAATAAATGTAAATAAAAGTAAGTAAACGGGCTTTTTATTCTTCTCCCAAGCGCTGCAACACTTCAAGACACGTTAACCTTACAAGAACGCCTGCCAATACTTTAGCTTTTTCCGAATCACTACAGTCAATGTTCATCACTTTAATTGCTTCGTCAAATAGTTCACTATGATCTTTTGTTATATTGTTTACATCATTCTCAATGCTTATTTTATAGTTCTCTAATAGTAAACACTTTACAAACATACATAATGTGTAGGATTATTTGTTTTATAGTTCTTTGTTACTGGACCGTTAAGAAGTAAACAAACAAAACAATGGGGACTTGGTTAACCATGCCTTTATTCTTAGGAGGGCTATTTGTCAACCAAGTTGGGATTTCATTCTATTGTGAGGAATGACTGGCTATTGAAAGCTATCTGAATAGGGAGTGTCTGAAAAGGGGTGGGATGTGTGTTCACACAAGCGTAGAATCGTGGCACGTTGTTGAAGATTATTCTAAGCAGCCACCAAGTGCACTTATTAAAAGCTTGATTCAACAAACAAGACAATTGTATAAAGTACACCCGGCGGCCGCCTGAATAGGCAGCCTGTTGAATAGGACGTGACAAAGCGACGGTCCACCTAGACCGCGGCCGTTGAAGCGTGGCTTTCTGCTATAGGCTGTGACGTGTGCCTGTTTAATATTCATTTCACGCGGTCTAGCTAGACCGTGGCAGTTCCCTGCTGTGGCTCTTGAGAAGATCGTGTTTCAAGCTGCATTAGTAGTTGAATAGGAGTGGACCAATACTGCCTTATCTCCTCACTATATAAAAACATTGCTTTTTTAGTTCTTTTCTCATGGAGTAGACTTCAATAAAAGGTAGTCCAACAGTAGAAAACCTTTTCATGTATGGTCTCAGCAATCAAAATATCACCCTCAGAGATTGGCAAATCATCTCATGATGACACGTTTTATGTTTCAATATTATCTCTTTTTGCTCGTCTGAATAAAGCAAAGTGCTCAGTTTGGCTTTCTTGAGAACTAACAGCCATTGCGGCCTCTTGTGAAGATAAACTAGCTTCCAGGCTGGACTCTGCCATGTTTTCTTCTGTAAAGTAACAGCGCTAACACGTCTTCACTCATAGGCAGCCCGCTCAAGAATGCCAGCTTGGACGGCAGGGTTCGGCGTCCCGGCAGAAATGATGTCATACTCCCCTGTTGATTGGTTGAAAGTGCACACGTGACAGCTCAGCCCATCACGTGATGATTAATAATACAGTATTGACTGCAGACCTCCTGTGCAGCAGAGCGTGCAACCAATATTGATTGGGGTCGGTCTGGGGAGGCAGGACTGTCAAGCCATATAAATGTTAAAATGTTTAGTTAATTTCATGCCATGGAGAGAATAGAAGTATACGGGGTTCACGATCGCCGCATCTTATTTTGCATGCAAACCCCCATTTTAATGTACTGATTGCGTCAATTTTAGAGGTTTTGGGGTGTTAATTTTGTTTAGAAAACAGGTGTTAATTTTGGCCAAAACTGATATGTGAAGGACGTGATCAGTATGTGAAAAGGGGGG
Organism: Conus canariensis; assembly: GCA_033310375.1. Taxonomy (NCBI): domain Eukaryota; kingdom Metazoa; phylum Mollusca; class Gastropoda; order Neogastropoda; family Conidae; genus Conus; species Conus canariensis. Next base: position 8,631,794 of record CM065741.1, read on the forward strand.
TTTCGGGCAAAATAAGATGTGGCGATCGTGAACCCGTATACTTCTATTCTCTACTCCCCACCCAGAAGTTCTCCCAGGGGGTACTTCTGGGGCCGCGCCAGAATGACTCCCGGGAGTACTTCTGGGTCGGGTAAAAAAATGGACCCCCCTGTTTTCATAAAGTACTCCCGGGAGTCATTCTGGGCCGGTCCCAGAAGTACCTCCCCCCCCCCCTTCCTCCCCGGCACATGTCCGTTAAGGTGTTGAGGGTTGTTATTTATTGATCATAGACTCATACATGCACATTCTATCTGAATCAACATAGAAATATAGTCTGAATCAACTTTAGGGGGAGTACATCTGGGCCGGTACCAAAAGTACCCCCCTTGCATATCTCCTTTGTTTATGTGTTCATGGTTGTTATTTACTGGTTATAAACTCATACATGGACATTCTACTAGAATCAACGAAATGTAATCTGAATCAAATTTAGGGGGAGTACTTCTGGGCCTTTCCCTGAAGTACCCCCCTTGCATATCTCCTTTATTAATGTGTTCAGGGTTGTTAATTACTGGTTATAAACTCATACATGGACATTCTACCAGAATCAACATTGAAAACGAGTCTGAATCAACTTTAGGAGGAGTACTTCTGGGCCGGTCCCAGAAGTACCCCCCTTGCATATCTCCTTTGTTGATGTGTTGAGGGTTGTTATTTACTGGTTATAAACTCACACAAGGATATTCCATCCGAGTCAACATTGAAAACGAGTCTTAATCAACTTTAGGGGAGTACTTCTGGGCCGGTCCCAGAAGTACTCCCCTTGCATATCTCCTTCGTTAATGTGCTTAGGATTTTTATTTACTGGCCATAAACTGATATATGACATTCTATCCGAATCATCTTTGGAATCTAGAATGAATCAAGGGGGAGTCTTTCTGCCCCCCCCCCCCCCCCCCCCCCCCCAATGCATTTCTCGTTTATTAATGTGTTCAAGATTGTTATTTACTGATCATTTTTCATACATGGATATTCTATGTGAATCATTATTAAAAACTAGTCTGAATCTATTTGAGAGGAGTATTTCTGGGCTGGTCCCAGAAGTACCCCCTTGTATCTGTCCTTTATGTATGTGCTCGAGGTTACATACTTAACGTTCTTTCAGTTGCAGAAATTGTTATCTTGATTTATTACTTTTTTCATTGATTGGGGGGGGGGGGGGGGGGGGGGGGGGGGGGGGAGAGAGAAAGACGGACGGGAACTTGCTCTTTCGTGGTTGATTTTTTTTTATACATATACATATTTCGCTATATTTGTAAAATTCCTCACTTCGTGAAATGAGTAAGACTTTGCTCAATTTACGAAATCAGCAGAAAATCTGCCCTTTTTGTGAAATAAGCAAACCCTATGCATATTTCATGAAATGAGCAAAAGCAGCTTTTTTTTTTTTAGAAAACTCTTTGAACTGTGTGTGTGTGTGTGTGGCGCGCGCGCGTGTGCGTGTATGTGTGTGTGTGTGTGTGTGTGTGTGTGTGTGTGGTGTGTGTGTGTGTGTGTGTGTGTGTGCTTGCCTGTGTGCGTGCGTGTATGAGCGCGCGCACGCGCGTATGTGTACATGTATGTGTATATGCGTGTGTGTGTGCGTGTGCGTGTGTGTGTGTGTGTGTGTGAGAGAGAGAGAGAGAGAGAGAGAGAGAGAGAGAGAGATGTTTCTTAATAATTATCTTCTTGTCCTTTGATGTCCATTCAGCCTCACTGCTGAAGCCTTTAAACTGACCGAGCTGTCATCAAATGGACAGCCAGCAACGTGTTAAAGACGCACTGGACAAAAAAATATGAAGAAAGAGATATCCAGATTCTTAAAGACAACAGATCTGAAACGACTACACCCAGGGAGATGTACTACATAAGAAGTGAGTTCGGCCTTCAAGTTTGTTTTCGTTACTGCGTGAGTAGACATCTTGGAGGAGGATTTCAGATCCCTCATCGATCCAAATATGAAAGACTTAAAGATGGAAATAGTGAGGGACAAGGGGATGGCGAGGGACATAGTGATGGTGAGAGACATGTGGTGATACTCTCAGTCAGTCATTCCCTTGACCGCTGGGGTCGTTGGGGGGACGTGATGAGGCAGCCGCCGTTTCTCTCCAGGCTCTTCTGTTGGTGGCTGTCTTGAGGAGATCTGGCATGGTCATTTTGGTCCAGTCCTTTATGTTGTCGGACCAGCTCTTTCTCTGCCGTCCTCGTCTGCGCCCTCCTTCAACAGTACCTTGAAGGATGGTTTTGGAGAGGGTGTTGTGACGAATGACGTGGCCAAACCATGCCATCTTCCGTCGTTTGACGGTTGCCAGAAGTGGTTCGTGGGGCCCAACTAGGTTAGTGACCAGGTTCCGCACATAATCATTGGTCTTGTGTTCTTTGTAGGAGATGCGGAGTAGTTTCCTCAGGCACCTGGTCTCAAACGCCTGGATTCTTCTTTCTGTTTCGGCCAGCAGTGTCCATGTCTCGCAACCACATAAGAGGATCGAGACCACTAGTGACTTGTAGAGCCGGAATTTTGTGTGGAAATTGATGTTGCTCTTCCACACTCTGTTCAGTCTGGCCATCGCTGCTGATGCGGAGTTGATCCTGATTCGGATTTCTGCTGTGCAGGTGCCATCTTTGGACAGGGTTGCTCCCAAGTACCTGAAGCTGGTCACTTCTTCCAGGGGCTCACCATTCATGGTTATGTTGGCACTGCTGTTAGTCGTGATGATACTACTACTACTTCTTCTGCTGCTGCAGCTACTACTACTACTACTACTACTACTACTACTACTACTACTACAATAACAGCGGTAGCAGCAATGACAAGTGCAACAACAGGAGTGGTTGTAACAACGCCAATAATAACTTCAGCTGCGGCAGCAGTGACAGTAACAACGACAACAACATCGACAACAAAATCGAGTAGTGTAGTGTGGTGCAGTGTAGGTCTGTGTAGTGTAGCGCAGTGCACTGCAGTGCACTGCTGTGCAGTGTAGTGTAGTGTAGCTCAGTGCAGAGTAGTGTAGTATAGTGCAGTGTAGTGTAGTGTAGTGTAGTGTAGTGTAGTGTAGTGTAGTGTAGTGTAGTGTAGTGTAGTGTAGCACAGAGCAGTATAGCGCAGCGCAGTGTAGAGCAGTGGGGTGCAGTGTAGCGTAGCGTCGCGTCGGGTCGGGTCGGGTCGGGTCGGGTTGATTCAGACTATAATTTATTTCAGTGTTGACCAGCCGCCGTGGCGAAGTGGTTAGCGTCGCGGACTCCCGGCTGGGAGGTCGTGCGTTCGAATCCCATCAGAGTCATGTGGGTTTTTCTGCCCCGACCGGCTCCTACCCAGAGTTGAGTTTGCTGCGGACTCGGTTGGGAAGACTGGGACCATACACATGGGTGCCACTCTTCCGTCTGGGTGACTGAAATCCGTTTTCTTGGCAAGGCACTAGACGGAAATTCCGTTTTTCAAGTTTTGTTATTCCCCCCAAAAAAGAGAAGTTTTTTGAGGAAAAACAGTTGAATCGGCAATATTATGACCGAAGCAGCACTGTAGCAGACGACCAGAAATGAGGAAGCGCTCTCAATCGTTGAAGACAACACAGGTCCAGCGATCTTTGTTAGCCTACATCGCGCCATTGTGCTGGCAGAAAAAGTTTTCCAGTGGCACTGCCCCTGCACCCCGCCGGGGCCTGGGCGGCCCCTGGACCCCTGCCTCATTTTCAGTTTTTTCAGATTTTCAAAGTGTCACCATTGCACACAGTCGAGTTTCATCCACTTAATGGATGCGTTTCTGACAGTGTTGCTCAAATTTCATGACCAACACTGCAGGTGCCTGTATCTCTCGGGCCTGGTTGACGCCGGGATATATTATGAAAGGAAGCGTAGAGTACAGCCCTGTCATGTAGTCTCAGACCGAAATGGAAATCCGTAGCATCATCTTAATCATCCTCATTCTCATCGATCAGCATAAAAAAAAAATGTCTCAAATTCTGTGGCCCTTCATGCCCTGCTCTCATGGTGACCTCAATGTCGATGTCCTCTCCACGTCTGTGGCCTTGGTTTGGTTCCGTCGAGGTCACCGGTATCGGCGAGCCCATGGGGGCTGTCGTTGGACGGACGTGGTGGCGCCCTTCGGAGGGAGAGCTCACTCACACCGGCTCCGCGACTAAGCAATTATTGTCGTCAGTAGGGGGCTTGCGTATGTTAGATCAGAACAGGCGCCACTGAACACCACCGAAGTGACTCGGCAGCAGTGCAGTGTCTCCTCCGGTGGGTTGCCTCTTGACGACTTGACATTGACTGCTCCCTATGGATTGCCGGTGCCGGGGCTGCGGCGGGGCCGACCGGTCTGTGGCTGTGGACGGGGTGTCGGAACGAGCGGCGTAGGTGCACTGCCTCTGAGGTGTCGCAGAGGTTGGGACAGCACAAAAAAAAAAAAAAAAAAAAAAAAAAATCAGTGTTGATTCAGATAGAATGTCCATGTGTTAGTTTATGACCAGTAAACAACAACCCTGAACACATCAATAAAGGAGATATGCAATGGGGACACTTCTGGGACCGGCCCAGAAGTACTCCCAATAAGGTTGATTCAGACTATATTTCAATCTTGATTCAGATAGAATGTCAATGTGTAAGTTTATAACCAGCAAACAACAACCCTGAACACATTAATCAAAGAGATATGCAAGGGGAGTACTTCTGGGACCGGCCCAGAAGTACTCCCCGTAAAACTAATTTAGGCTATATTTTTATGTTGATTCAGATAGAATGTCCATGTGTGAGTTTATGACTAGTAAATAACAACCCTGAACACATTAATAAAGGAGATATCCAAAGGGGGGGGGGGGCTTCTGGGACCGGCCCAGAAGTACTCTTCCTAAAGTTGATTAAGACTTGTTTTCAATGTTGATTCAGATAGAATGTCCATGTGTGAGTTTATGACCTTTAAATAACAACCCCCAACACATTAACAAAGGAGATATTAAAGGGGGGTACTTCTGGGACCGGCCCAAAAGTACTCCCCCTAAAGTTGATTCAGACTATATTTTTATGTTGATTCAAATAGAATGTCCATGTGTGAGTTTATGACCAGTAACTAACAACCCCGAACACATTAATAAAGGAGATATGCAAGGGGGGTACTTTTGGGACCGGCCCAGAAGTACTCCCCCTAAAGTTGATTCAGACTCGTTTTCAATGTTGATTCAAATAGAATGTCCATGTGTGAGTTTATGACCTTTAAATAACAACCCCCAACACATTAACAAAGGAGATATTAAAGGGGGGTACTTCTGGGACCGGCCCAGAAGTACTCCCCCTAAAGTTGATTCAGACTCGTTTTCAATGTTGATTCAGATAGAATGTCCTTGTGTGAGTTTATGACCTTTAAATAACAACCCCCAACACATTAACAAAGGAGATATTAAAGGGGGGTACTTCTGGGACCGGCCCAGAAGTACTCCCCCTAAAGTTGATTCAGACTCGTTTTCAATATTGACTCAGATAGAATGTCCTTGTGTGAGTTTATGACCAGTAAATAACAACCCTCAACACATTAACAAAGGATATATGCAAGGGGGGTACTTCTGGGACCGGCCCAGAACTCCCCCTAAAGTTGATTCAGACTCGTTTTCAAAGTTGATTCAGATAGAATATCCATGTGTGAGTTTATGACTTTTAAATAACAACCCTGAACATATTAACAAAGGAGATATGCAAGGGGGGTACTTCTGGGACCGGCCCAGAAGTACTCCCCCTAAAGTTGATTCAGACTCGTTTTCAATGTTGATTCAAATAGAATGTCCAAGTATGAGTTTATAACCAGTAAATGACAACCCTGAACACATTAATAAAGGAGATATGCAAGGGGGGTACTTCTGGGACCGACCCAGAAGTACTCCCCCTAAATTTGATTCAGACTATATTTCAATGTTCATTTGGGTAGAAAGCCAATGTATGAGTTTATAACCGGTATATAACAACCTTGAACACATTACTTAAAGGAAATGTGCAAGGGGGGTACTTCTGGGACCGGCCCAGAAGTACTCCCTCTAAGGTTGATTAGGACTATATTTCAATTTTGATTCAGATAGAATGTCCATGTATGAGTTTATAACCAGTAAATAACGACACTGAACACATTAATATAGGAGATATGCAAGGGGGGTACTTCTGGGACCGGCCCAGAAGTACTCCCCCCTAAAGTTGATACAGTCTGTATTTCAATGTTGATTCTGAAACAATATCCACATAAGTCTTCATAAACGAGAAACAACATCCCTAAGCTCTTTAATACAGAAGATATGAAAGGGGGGTACTTTTGGGCCTGGTCCCAGAAAGACTCCCCACCTGCTACAGAAGTACTCCCCGGGAGTACTTCTGGGTCCGCTAAAAACGGCCCAGTTTTACTCCCGGGGGTAAGTCTTGGCTGGGCCCAAAAGTACTCTCTCAGCTTCGGGGAGGGGGGAGGGGGGGGGGTACATCTGGAGCCGCGCCAAAGTTACTCCCGGGAGTACATCTGGGTTAGGCCCAGACGTACTCCCGGGAGTCATTCTGGTGCCGAGGGGGGGGGGGGGGGGTCAGTTTGGGACTGGTACCAAAAGTACTCCCCTGTCTAAAGGAATCAGCGTTATAAGACAGTTACAGAAAACAAACTAATTTACAAAGTTATCAACAGGGGGGAGTACTTCTGGGACCAAGGGGGGTACTGTCCCAGAAGTACTCCCGGGAGTCATTCTGGCGCGGGCCCAGAAGTACTCCCGGGAGTACTTCTGGGCGGGGAGTACTTTTGGGGTGTTACAATACCCCTTTTTACCCTCCACCCACCCCAAGTTCTTCTTTTTTTTCTGTCTCAACCTCTGCGACACCTCAGAGGCAGTGCACCCACGCCGCTCATTTCGACACCCCGTCCACAGCCACAGACCGGTCCGCCCAGCCGCAACTCCGGCACCGACAATCCACAGGGAGCAGTCAATATCAAGTCGTCAAGAGGCAACCCACCGGAGGAGACACTGCACTGCTGCCGAGTCACTTCGGTGGTGTTCAGTGGCGTCTGTTCTGATCTAACATACGCAGGACACCACCTACTAAGCCCCCTACTGACGACAATAATTGTTTAAAAATTTAGAAAAAGAGGGTGTTAGTTACCGCCAATGACATTGACAAACAAAGCACATGACAAGACACGATGCATTTCAACCTCTTGGGTCTTCTTCAGGCGAAAAAATGAATCACATTTAACATTTACGACAGTACAAACAAAGAACGAAAATGACTCATCTGTTGTTGTCCATGTGGTGGGGAGAATAGCCGCTGGGCGGAAATGACAAGGGGGATTATGGGAGAGGAAAAGGAGGGGGGGGGTCGTGGGGGCAGGGAGGGGGGTTGTGTGATACGATAGGGTTGTGTGTCTAGTTTAGTGGGGTGGTGTGATATCTTTGTGACGGTTGTGGTAATGGTGGATTGATAATAATGGTAAGGGGGGGAGGCAAACTGGAAAAAAAAAATTATATATAGAAGGGATAAATAAGTACATGAAACTGTTAAAACAAAAAACAAAAAAAAAGAAAGTTTAGGTGAATAAAATAAATGATTTCGCTGGGTGACAAAAGAGGTGGTGGTAGTTATGTGTGGGTAGTTGTGAAAGGTGTGTGGGTAATGTTAATGAGGGAGGGAAGGGGATGGAAGATAAATGGGTGATAAGGTATGATTGGGAGGGGGGGGGGGGAAGGGGTGTTGAGAAAAAAAAAAGGAGGAGGCTAATGTGTGTGTGTGTGTGGGGGGGGGGGGGGGGGGGGGGGGGGGGAAGGGGGGCAGAGAAGGAGAGCTCATATCTCTTCATCCACTATGGGGTGGGGGGTGGGGGTGGGGGTGGGAGGTTGGGAGGTTCATATTAATAGTGTTGTTTAAAAAAGTAAACAATGCTGTGGGATGATGTTCATTGTAACAGGTTCTTGCCCCCCTTCCCTCCCCCCCCCCCCCCCACACACACACACATTACCCTCCTTTTTTTTTTTTCTCAACCCCCACTCCCCCCCCCCTCCCAATCATACCTTATCACCCATTTATCTTCCATCCCCTTCCCTCCCTCATTAACATTACCCACGCACCTTTCACAACTACCCACGCATAACTACCACCACCTCTTTCATCACCCAGCGAAATCATTTATTTTATTCACCTAAACTTTCCTTTTTCTTTTCTTTTTTTTTTTAACAGTTTCTTCTGTTCATGTACTTATTTACCCCTTCTATATATAATTTTTTTTTCCAGTTTGCTCTCCCCCCCCCCCCCCCCCCCCCCCCCCCCGCTCCTTACCATTATTATCAATCCACCATTACCACAACCGTCACAAAGATATCACACCACCCCACTAAACTAGACACACAACCCTATCGTATCACACAACCCCCCCCTCCCCCCCATTGAAACCCCCCGCCCCCCTCCTTTTCCTCTCCCATAATCCCCCTTGTCATTTCCGCCAGCGGCTATTCTCCCCACCACATGGACAACAACAGATGAGTCATTTTCGTTCTTTGTTTGTACTGTCTTAAATGTTAAATGTGATTTATTTTTTCGCCTGAAGAAGACCCAAGAGGTTGAAATGCATCGTGTCTTGTCATGTGCTTTGTTTGTCAATGTCATTGGCGGTAACTAACACCCTTTTTTTCTAAATTTTGCTTCATTCTCCGCCGTCAGTCACTCCATTTTGAAAATAATTGTTTAGTCGCGGAGCCGGCGTGAGTGAGCTCTCCCTCCGGAGGGCGCCACCACGTCCGTCCAACGACAGCCCCCATGGACTCGTCGATACCGGTGACCTCGACGGAACCAAACCAAGGCCACAGACGTGGAGAGGACATCGACATTGAGGTCACCATGAGAGCAGGGCATGAAGGGCCACAGAATTTGAGACATATTTTTAATGCTGATTGATGAGAATGAGGATGGTTAAGATGATGCTACGGATTTCCATTTCGGTCTGAGACTACATGACAGGGCTGTACTCTACGCTTCCTTTCATAATATATCCCGGCGTCAACCAGGCCCGAGAGATATAGGCACCCGCAGTGTTGGTCATGAAATTTGAGCAACACTGTCAGAAACGCATCCATTAAGTGGATGAAACTCGACTGTGTGGTCCCAGTCTTCCCAACTGAGTCCGCAGCAAACTCAACTCTGGGTAGGAGCCGGTCGGGGCAGAAAAACCCACATGATTCTGATGGGATTCGAACGCACGACCTCCCAGCCGGGAGTCCGCGACGCTAACCACTTCACCACAGCGGCTGGTCCCACCCCAAGTTCTTAGTCAAGCCGCCATCAAGTAGCCCCATTAAATTAAGTCACCCGACAGGAAGCTAAAAGGGGGGGGAAAAGGGGGGGGGGGGGGGGGAGAGAAGGGTAGATCACCCAGGGTAGACCACCCACCCACGCAATCTTTTGAGGGAAGCTGAGTACGAACAATCGATGTTTTTAAGTGGTGTGTGTCAAGGACGGGGGAAATCGTGATGGCATTGCTTAAGTTGATATATTAGTCAGGCTTAACACACTGTCATGACAGTGGATATGTGCAGTCGTCAATTTTGAACTTTAGACGCGAAGGCTAGACCATATGTAAACAGTATATATATATATATATATATATATAATATGTGTGTGTGTGTGTGTGTGTGTCTAACCTTTTCTTGTCGTTGATCGGACACTGAGGCACGTGATTGGTGAGAGAAGCTCGCTGTTTCGTAGGTCTGTTCCCGATCTGTATGGGACACTGGCCGTTGGGAGACAGGATAGGGCACTTGCATGTTGGTAGTTGATTTTCAACTTTAGGAGTTGTGGAAGGAAAACCTGGTTTTCCGTGCGGCCAGGGAGAGGTCGATTTTGATGTAGCGCAGACAGAAGTCTGCTAGGGATTCTGTTTGTTAGAATATTGATTCTCTATGGGTAAGTTGCCAGTTGGGGAATAATAAATACATAAAGATAAAAAGAAAAAAAAATATTGATGCGATAATTTTTTTTAAGTATGTAAAAAAAACAACACATCGTGTAATGAAAAGCATTTTGTGAGAATGTGTAATTTTTTTTTTTCAAAAATAAACAAATCGTTTGAGGGTTTTTTTGAGTAATTTTTTTTTTTTTTATAAACTTTAACTTTGTATCCCCAATTGTAGATAGGAATGTAGCAGAAGCAGGATATTAGGAATTCGTGAGCATAATGTGTTATTATGTCTTGTGCATGTCTTTAAAAAAAACATTAATTCAAACTTACATGTTCCAAAACTAACGTTAAGACTTGTGGTTTCTTTCCAGAAAACCTCAGCATCCAACCATTGGAGACAACAACCAACCTTCTGGGAACTTGATTCCTGTTGGAGGATTTTTTTTTTTTTTTTACAAACAAACCTTTTTCTTCAAGGCAACTTGTAATATTCGAAAAATAGAAAGGAGAAATGTAGTGTTACTGTATTGTTGATGAAAAAGAAAGAAAACGAGCTGCCTCTATAGCGTCATGCAGCTTCTGACAAAGCTGATGAAAAAGTGATCACAACGTGGACAAACGAAAAAGCTATTCTATGTTTGTGTAATGTATTATGATTTTTTTGTTGTGTTAGTTAAAGGGAGTTAAAAAAAAGTGAATTCTGGTTTCCCCAGTTTCTCCTTTGGGTCAATGCAGCAGATGCGCGCGTATGGAGTAAACATGCCGTGTGTGTGATCGAGTGTTTGCAAATGCGGTGTGTGACACACGCCAAGGTTATCTCTGCACTCATACTACGCATATGCGCACTCATACACCCACCAAACATTCACCTCTCTCTGGGAATGGGATGTCCCGCATTCGCTTCTCTCCTAACACGACTGAAAACAAGAGATACAGTTTCTGCTCTGTTCATACTTGCACATGAGAAGTCCAAATGAACAAAAATGAATGTAATGAAAATATAACAGATCAATACTTCCTAATCCCTGGTTTTATACTAAAAGGACTTCATACCTGGCCAGGTTTCCACACACTCACACTCACACACACACACACACACTCACACACACACACACACACACACACACACACACGCACACACACACACACACACACACTTGCACACCATACGACAGTTTTCGAACAAGTCACTTCAAATCTGCTTCAGCACAATGCAATCCCGTCTAGCTGCATTCTTCCACACATCAGCATTTACACACATCCCTACAAAACAGGTTAACAAGCAATGCTACACAAAGCTACGACAACGTCGTCCACACACATTCCATTCAGCCTGACAAAGCATCAACACAGTGCTCCACAGCAACACCGCATGAACAAGCATCAGACTCCTGTTCTTCAAGGTAGTGGACTCGGTCTGGTCACTAAGCAATATCAGCTGACTGAGCCTTTAGCACTCACTTGGTGCTCCGAGATCCTAGTAGATGAATTGTCTCCCTTTCGCTATCAAGAAGGCTGGAACTCGGGAGGGTCCTCACCCCCCTAGATGCCAGCTACCACCTGACGATGAGTTACCTGACCACTTCGGCCTCCTTCACACAGCGCCAACATCAGTGCTGGGCGAGGGCGCTATGCTAATCGGACAATGACACATTTCTCTACCGCGCTCGGCATTCTTTTCCTTTAAGGCGCTTAAGCCCCTTTGTGAGAGATTTCGCTCCCTTGACAATGTACATTTATAATCAAACACTTTCCCATTTAAAATTCGAAGGAATATCAAATAGTAATGTCTGTCTTAATTTCTATGGACACGTCTATCTGCTGTTCACAGAGATAAATCCTCAACATTATTTTAAAAGGAGCGATGTCCGTGGGGAGGAAAGGAGATGGGGGGGGGGGGGGGGGGGGGGGGGGGGGGCAGAAAACAATGTGTAGATTTGGCGTGGAAAACGTACAACAGAACAGAGTAAAATGTAACAAGAAAATGGAAAAATCAAATAAAACGACGTGACGTCATGGAGCTCCTGGAATGTGTCTGCTGCCATGGAAACTCTCCTCTCTTCCCTCCGCTGTTCGCTGGCAGCAACACTGGAAGCGGACATGGTCGATTCTCTGCAACATCAGTTTGACGAAATGAAGAAGCAGCTAAAAGAGTGGACAATCCAACTTAGAAAAAACAAAGCAAAGCAAAATATATGACCGCCCGAAGGTGTACACAATCCAGATAGAACCAACAGTGCATGTAATGGGCCATAGTCAATGTGAGAGCACGTTACTTGAAATCCATGTACAACGAATCATTACTGGCATTCTGATTTAGTACTCCTCTTTCTTCCCCACCCCACCCTCCTCTCTGGCGCTCTTTCTGTTATACACTATCACTATCATTACTATTTCTATTATTACTCACCCCCGTCAAATGGGTTGTGGCCTTTTCTTGACTAAATTATTGTTATCGTTATCGTTTCTATTACAAAACACACACACACACACACACACACACACACACACACATACCACGTGGGCACACACACACACACACACACACACACACACACATAATCATATATAGACGCGCGCGCACGCATGCATGCATACTGACCGAGATTGCCTTATCATTCAAGCGAGACAACTCGTACTTTAATACAGCCGGTCTCCTTAGACTATCTCCCTTACAAATCTGAAGCGAGACATGCGCAACAAAACGATAACAGTCGGACATCGCTGCTGGACGATCACTGCGCTGTACATGAAGTGTCTCCTGTTTCACGGTACACTGCTCCTCTACCACGAGGCCTTCACACCATAAGACATACATTCATACATGAAGTGTCTCCTGTTTCACGGTACACTGCTCCTCTACCACGAGGCCTTCATACCATAAGACATACATGAAGTGTCTCCTGTTTCAAGGTGTACTGCTCCTCTACCACGAGGCCTTCATACCATAAGACATGCATTCATACATGAAGTGTCTCCTGTTTCAAGGTGTACTGCTCCACTACCACGAGGCCTTCATACCATAAGACATGCATTCATACATGAAGTGTCTCCTGTTTCAAGGTGTACTGCTCCACTACACGAGGCCTTCATACCATAAGACATGCATTCATACATGAAGTGTCTCCTGTTTCAAGGTGTACTGCTCCACTACCACGAGGCCTTCATACCCTAAGACATGCATTCATACATGAAGTGTCTCCTGTTTCAAGGTATACTGCTCCACTACCACGAGGCCTTCACACCATGCACATATCCATGCACGTGCCAACACCACACACACACACACACAAACATACGCACACACACACTTCCCCTGCCCCCCCCCCCCCCCCCCCCCCTACCCCGCCCCCATTTTTACCTCTTACCAGCCAATTCTTTGTCTTGCCCGGGTAGCGCGGAAGGGGTAGGCAGTGACGATATAGCACGTACCCGTACCCCTTTTCCTTTTCACCACCACCCGTACCCAGGTGCAAGCCTGGCCCCAGCTCCAGCCCACCGTGTAGCTGAAACACCCAGAAAGGAATACACTGATAATGATGATGATGATACAATAATATACACTGATAATGATGATGATGATGATGATGATGATACAATAATATACACTGATGATGATGATGATGATGATACTGTCATGTGCACAGGATGTGTGGAGGTGTCGTGTGCACATGTTGTTTTGTGTTTAAAGATTGAACGTCAGCAGTATTGGGATATTGAGAGAAAAAAGATCATGTGATTGTACGGCGTCGTTCTGTTGGTAGTGGCCCGGGGTGAGTACTGCTTGGGAGCGCTGCGCTCGCTATTTAACTTAGCTAGAAAATTTTATAATCACTTGCTCCACGCCAGCTGGGGGAGTCGCATGGTCTCTTTGTTTATGACGGTGAAGAATGTCTTTGGCGCATTCTCCTGTGTTGATGAAGAATGACTCTGGCGCATTTCCCCATGTGGATGAAGAATGACTCTGGCGCATTCCCCCATGATGTTATGACTCTATTATATAACTCAACTGTTGTGAATCGTGATTTGATTGATCTTCTGTGCTGAGGTTATAAGATAATGGTATATAGTTTAAATACCGTGATGATGGATAGTGACATAACCCCCATGTTTTATGAATGTTTCAATTGAAGGGGAAACAGTACCAGGTGTTACCTCCCTGGTGGAGAGGAAGTGTGTTTGAATTTATTTGGTGTTACCTCCTTGGTGGAGAGGAGGTGTGTTTGTATTTATTTGGTGTTATCTCCTTGGTGAAGAGGAGGTGTGTTTGTATTTATTTGGTGTTATCTCCTTAGTGGAGAGGAGGTGTGTTTGTATTTATTTGGTGTTACCTCCTTGGTGGAGAGGAGGTGTGTTTATGTTTATTTTGTGTTACCTCCCCATTGGAGAGGAGGTGTGGATAAGTTGATTTGAGCATTGTATGTACTAATTATATTTGTTCTCCCGTAGGAGGAGGGGAAGGAAAAAACCAACTTTTCGGTGTTGTGTATTTTATTTAATGCGCCTTGGGTGAAAGGAGTGATTGCGCGCATTTGCGGAGTTTGCTTTGTCGGTGGTGCGTGCGTGTGTGGCACGACTCTGGGAAGCCCGGCAATTGCATGGTGCTATGACTTCTTCCTCCCCTACCAAACCTACGGTTCAGGGTAAACAGGGTGGTAATAAGCAAAAGACATGTTACGAATGTGGTTGTAAGTTCCACCTACGTTCTCAGTGCCCATATGTTAAGAAGTCAGAATCTGCAAATGTAGCTACTCATGTGGACAAGTCTGAGGTCACATATGTTCTTGACTCTGGTGATTCAGTTTCAGGTTTGGTTTTGGAGAAGGGCATGGTGAACGGTTTCGAGGCTTCTGTACGAAGAGACACATGGTGTACGACTGCTGGCGTACGTAAGTCTCTTGTCCTTCCAGAGCAGTTGTTGACTGAAGCACAGAAATGTCGTACTTTTGGAGGTAAGATCGAGGAATTTCCTCTTGCACGCATTCCTGTGTACACTCCTTACTTTGATGGTGTCATTCTTGCTTGTGTCATTGATGACCCAGTTTGTGACCTTGTTTTAGGTAATTTACCTGGGCTGTCAAATGTTCATGGTGGTGATGGTGGTTCTTTTGTTCCCACTATGGTCAGTACAAGAGCGCAGACAGAAAAAGATAAGACTGCACCCAAACCTTTGTCAGTACCAGATTTTTCTGTTCTTGACATAGACTGTGAAGGATTGAAAAAGTTACAGAAAGATGACAAGACGCTGAGAACACTATTTCAGAATGTTAATGTAGGTGAGGTAAAACCTAGAACTACTCTGTTCTTTGTACAGGATGGTGTACTGTACAGGTGTGCAGTGCTGAATGGGAGCGTTATCAACCAAATTGTTGTTCCATTGTCTTTGAGAGATACGGTGTTACGTACTGCTCACGATGCTGTTTTTGCAGGTCACTGTGGAGTCAAACGTACCTTGCAGCGTGTTCTTGGATGGTTCCACTGGCCCACAGTACGCAGGGATGTCGTTCAGTTCTGCCGGTCATGTGATGTGTGCCAGAAGTCTTCACATAAAGGCAGAGTTCCTTGTGCACCTCTTCATAAAATGCCTGTGATTTCAACTCCATTTCAGCGTGTTGAAATCGATCTTGTTGGGCCATTTCAGCCATCTTCGTCAGGTAATAATCGTTATGTGTTACCTCTTGTGGACACAGCTACACGCTTTCCTGAAGTGATTCCTTTAAAGAAGATTGATACTGTTACTGTTGCTGAAGCTCTCCTTTCTATTTTGTCCCGTGTTGGTCTTCCAGAGGAGATTCTGTCAGATTGTGGCACTCTGTTTCCAATTTGATGTCGGAAATATACAGGTTGTTGTCAGTGAAGTCTGTGACCACAACGCCGTACCATCCACAGTCAAGTGGGATGGTCGAACGGTTCAATGGAACATTTAAAGCCATGCTTCGCAAAGTTTCTGTTCAGGCCCCTCGTGAGTGGGATAGGTACATCCCTGCTTTACTTTTTGCATACCGGGAACTCCCGAATGAGTCATTGGGATTTTCCCCTTTTGAACTTGTGTTTGGTCATTCTCCTCGGGGCCCACTTGACCTGTTCGCAAACAAATGGACAGGTACAAATATTGATTCTGTGTCTGATACTAAAAATGTTTATCAATATGTTTTTGATTTGCAAAACAGGATCAAGGATGTTTGTCAGCTTGCGCAGGAAACCGCTGACAGCATGACTGACAAATACAAAAAGTATGCAGACAGAAAATCCAAGGTACGTTGTTTTCGAGTTGGTGATAAAGTTCTGGTTTTGTTGACATGATCACAACAAGTTACGAATTCAGTGGAAAGGTCCTTTTTCTGTTGTGTCAAAGTTGTCACCAGTGAATTATGCCATTAACATGAATGGACAGACTAAGACATTCCACATTAACATGCTCAAGCTGTATTGCAGAGAGTGAACGTTGCTATCAACACGTCTGTTGAGGTGGCAGGTGTTTCAACATTTCAGTCTTTGTCATCTGACTTGTCGGATGTCTTACCTGTGAATGCTGTTGTTGATTTTCCATTTCAGGACAAACCTACTGCATTTAACAGAACAGAGACTGCGTCTGTTGGTTTGTTGTCCGACACTGACTGTGACACTTCATCTGTATTACCCACTCTGACAGTTCGTGGAGAGACATACAAAGATGTTGTGGTTTGTGTCGATTTGACGTCGGCTCAGAAAGGTGACAAAAATAAACAGATCATTTGGACCAGAGAGTGTCAGTCTGCTATTGAACATGTACAAAGAACGCTCAATACGTTTCCCGTTTTGTTACTACCGTCACTTGCGGAGGATTTCATCCTCCGCACAGATGCCAGTTCGCAAGGCATGGGAGCTGTGCTCCTTCAAGACAAAGATGGACTTCTTCATCCGGTTCAGTATGCCGGTAAGAAGTTCTCCGCTAGTCAGCGGAAGTACTCCACGATTGAAAGAGAGTGCCTTGCCATTCTTTGGGGTTGCGAAGAATTCGCAAGATTTCTGACAGAGAGAGAATTCATCCTGCAAACGGATCATAGACCGTTGACGTTCCTGCAAACATCAAAACCAGGAATAGTCTCTTGCGATGGGCTCTCTCTGTGCAGGAATTCCGATTCCGTATTGAACCCATTCCAGGTAGGGCCAACCTGTTGCTGATCTATTATCTAGAGCATAACTAGAAATTAATTACCTGTGTGTTATTTTACAGACATATCTGCTGGATGGAATACGTGAAGGGTTTGCTACTTGAGATTGTGTGTCAGTTTTTTTCACATGATCTGGTGTGCCAAATGAAAGTTGTTTTTTTTGTTCTGTTGTCATCATTTATATACTCATATGGTATTCTGTAGCACATGAACATATCTACCTTAGTGTCATTTGTGTATTGAGAATCCATACTTTCCATGTTTGATTATATGATGATGAACATGTTTGCCTGGATTGCTTGGCAATCATTTGAACTATTTTGAGTGCAATTACAAACATTATTTTGATGCATGGTTGCTTTTGATTTTTTCTTTCTCATGTCGTTATTTCAAATGAATTGTGATTCATTTGAGAATATGTTTCAACGCTTTAGGTCTAAATGGTTGCTTATGTGTGTGATCACAGATTGTGCTGTATTGGTTCCAATACAACATGGACTTTCAACTGTTTTGACAGCGATTGATTGAGAAAACTATTAGTTTATGCTGTTGATGTAATCCTGAGAACTCAGACTTGGTTCTCTGACATGATGCCCTTTTGTTTGTGTGTGTGTGTGTGTGTGTGTGTGTGGGGTGGGGGGGGGGATACTGCTTGTCATATGTTTTCCATTTTTTGGTTGGTTGAATGTTGTATGCTATTCACTTTGCAAGTATGTCAAAGAGAAGTTAGTCCCTTGTTTTTTGTGTGGAAAAAAACATTTTTTGGCAAAAATATTTTTACCCCGGCTGGGGGGTGTCATGTGCACAGGATGTGTGAAAGTGTCGTGTGCACATGTTGTTTTGTGTTTTAAGATTGAACGTCGGCGGTATTGGGGTATTGAGAGAAAAAAGAGCATGTGATTGTACGACGTCGTTCTGTTGGTAGTGGCCCGGGTGAGTACTGCTTGGGAGCGCTGTGCACGCTATTCAACTTAGCTAGAAAATTTTATAATCACTTGCTCTACGCCAGCCGGGGGAGTCCATGGTCTGTTTGTTTACGGCGATTAAAGACCGATGCAAGGCTGATGCAAGACACGTGCTTTTTCCGCCAAAAGAAATATCATCGTTTCATGAGGTCAGTCCATTCCTTTTTATTCTTTTTTTAACTTTATTAGTTAAAGATAGCAAGGCTGAGTCCTTTCAGTGACTTTTTATTTAACAATCATTTTTTTGCTGTCCCAGCCTCTGCGCCACCTTAGAGGCAGTGCACCCACGCCGCTCATTCCGACACCCCGTCCACAGCCACAGCCCGGTCGGCCCCGCCGCAGCCCCGGCACCGGCAATCCACAGGGATCAGTCAATGTCAAGTCGTCGAGAGGCAACCCACCGGAGGAGACACTGCACTGCTGCCGAGTCACTTCGGTGGTGTTCAGTGGCGCCTGTTCTGATCTAACATACGCAGGACACCACCTACTAAGCCCCCTACTGACGACAGTAATTGCTTAGTCGCGGAGCCGGCGTGAGTGAGCTCTCCCTCCGAAGGGCGCCACCACGTCCGTCCAACGACAGCCCCCATGGACTCGCCGATACCGGTGACCCCGACGGAACCAAACCAAAGCCACAGACGTGGAGAGAGGACACCGAAACTGAGGTCACCATGAGAGCAGGGCATGAAGGGCCACAGAATTTGAGACTTTTTTTTTTTTATGCTGATCGATGAGAATGAGGATGATTAAGATGATGCTACGGATTTCCATTTCGGTCTGAGACTACATGACAGGGCTGTACTCTACGCTTCCTTTCATAAAATATCCCGGCATCAACCAGGCCCGAGAGATACAGGCACCTGCAGTGTTGGTCATGAAATTTGAGCAACACTGTCAGAAACGCATCCATTAAGTGGATGAAACTCGACTGTGTGGTCCCAGTCTTCCCAACTGAGTCCGCAGCAAACTCAACTCTGGGTAGGAGCCGGTCGGGGCAGAAAAACCCACATGACTATGATGGGATTCGAACCCACAACCTCCCAGCCGGTAGTCCGTGACGCTAACCACTTCGCCACAGCGGCTGGTCCTTTCTGTGACTTTTTATCAGCCAGATTTCGTGTTGCTGCTCAGATCAACAATATCGTAATTGCCGGCTTTCAGCCCGGTACCGGTACCAAGTCTGGCACCATGGCCTCACATGATCAAGATGAAAGGCCGGCCGTGGAAGTTAAGGACTTGAGAGATTCCAAACTGGAGGAAACATTAGAGGACAGGCTTCAAGATGTAGCGCAAAGTTTGGATGCGAAGTGGGAAAAGAGGTTCGATGAATTTGAAACTGTTTTGAGAACTTCGTTAAAACGTAAACTCGATGCCGGAGACATGAGAGGAAACGATTCTGACGTCGAATATGACGAACGCGATGTCCTTGTTTTACAAGAGAATCAAGAAGAGTTAGATTTACAGCAGTGTGAAAAGGCACTGATTGCGGGAAATGCCAGTAATTCTACCTCTAGCACATCTAAGAAAGACAACGCTCAGTTGTTCGATGAAATTGAACAAGAGCTCAGTGGAAAAGAAATGCTAGGTTCAAAGGTCAGGGATGGCTTGGCAACAATAGTCAATGCGCGTTTTAGCCGAAAGCTGAGCGAAAAGGTCCAGAAGGACAAATTTGAGGCGCACAATCGAGCGGAAAATTGTGAAAAATTAGTTGTGCCAATGGTAAACAAGGAGGTATGGTCCAAACTTTCAACAGATCAACGCAAATCGGATCTGAAGATTGCACACGCACAGCGCGCCATTATCAAGGCAACAACCGCGATTGCTCGCGTGGCAGACCAGAACGAGGCTTCGCGACAAAGTAATACGGAACTGCACAGATGCAGTTGCGTTGCTAGGGCACGCCACCCGTGAGCTGTCTATGTTCCGTCGTCGAGCGATGTGTCCACCGGTCAATCCGCGCTTGTGCGACGAAACGATTGCCGTTACGGAACATTTGTTTGGCGACAATCTCACATCCACCCTCAAAGATATAAACGAAATGGAGAAGATAGGCTACAAGGCCTTGTCTGCTGGGAAAAAGGGAAACAACCCCAAATTTACTCGCTTCCAGTATGACGCAAATGGGGGCAACAGGAAAGGGTCTTTTTTAGGGGCCGTCTCGAACAAGCATTTCCCAGCCAGACGTGGAGGCTATCAGTACCCAAAACCACAGACACAAGGGCATCGCTACAACAGCTTTCCCAAAGGGCGCAACCACAGGAACAGCTTCTCTCTGTCTCAGTAACTGAGGTAAGTGATTTTGATGCACAGTTAGACAGCATTGTTCAGTTGCTGACACTGGAAGCAGAAGAGTTTGAAGCAGGAAGATTGGCTAAATTTACAGAAAACTGGGTTAAGCTGACATCAGATCCCAACATCCTAAAATCAGTGACTGGTGCTGAAATTGAGACTGATTGTAATCTGGAAGATTTAGTTACTTTGTCATGTCCACCCTCGTATTCATTCAGAATGAATGCTGCAGAAACAGCTGTTTTGATGCAGAAATTGACAAATTGCTTAGGAAAAAAGTTATAACAGAAATGTGAGCACACTCATGGAGAAGTGTTGTCACCAATCTTCCTCGGCAGAAAAAAGATGGATCACAGAGAATGATCCTAAACCTAAAAAGTCTAAATGAAAAAATAACATATCACCATTTTAAGATGGACACTTTGGCTACGGCCTTGGCTTTGGTTAGCAAAAACTGCTATATGGCATCATGGGACTTCAAGATGCTTACTACTCTGTACCCATTTGCAAGGAACACAGAAAGCTGCTGAGATTTGAATGGAAAGGAGAAATTTTCGAATACAATGCGCTCCCAAATGGATTGGCATTGGCACCACGTTTGTTCACAAAAATAATGAAGCCAGTTTTTGCTACCTTGAGATTGAAAGGACATATCTCAACACTTTCTTGGATGATTCCTTGCTTATGGTCATTTCAAAGAGACAGTGCCAGGAAAATGTTATGGACACACTGGATATACTACATAAGCTAGGATTTATTGTACATCCCACAAAGTCAGTTTTTCAACCAACTACTGTGATTCAGTATTTAGGAGTGATCATTGACTCAGTCTCAATGACGGTCACTTTGACCTCAGAAAGGAAAGAGAAAATGCTTCTAAGCTGCAAGAACCTGCTGAAGGCAGCTGAGATATCCATAAGAGATTTGGCCAAAGTCATTGGGTTAATGGTGGCCAGCTTTCCCGCTGTTGAATTTGGGCCCCTGCATTACAGGCAGTTGGAAAAAGATAAGTGTAGAGCTCTGAAGAAAAGCAAAGGACATTTTGACCAGGTGATGGAGATATCAAAAGCTGGAAAAAAGGAGTTGACATGGTGGATTGACAATATTCCTGATGCTTTCAATGATGTCTGTTGCAGAGATCCAGACATTGTGATCTATTCTGATGCAAGCCTTCATGGCTGGGGCTGTGTTTGTGCAGAAGTCTCTTCAGGAGGAGTGTGGTCACCAGCAGAAAGGAAATTTCATATAAATTACTTTGAATTAAAAGCTGCATTTTTTGCCTTGAAATCTTTCCAGAGGCAGCTTCAAGGGAAACATGTAAGGCTCATGCTGGACAATACCACAGCCATAGCATGCTTAAACCACATGGGTACATCTCACTCTGACTCCTGTAATGATTTAACATTTCAGATCTGGTCTTGGTGCATTGAACATAATATCTTTGTCAGTGCAGCCCACATACCAGGAGTGGAAAATGTGATGGCTGATGCAGAATCCAGGAAGGTAAATCTGGACACTGAATGGAAGCTGAACAATGACCTTCTGCAAGCTGCTCTTAGATAGCTGAATGCAGCACCTGACATAGATTTGTTTGCTTCTAGGCTGAATGCGCAAATGAAAAGATTCATCTCTTTCAGGCCAGATCCAGATGCAGAAGCTATTGATGCTTTCAGTGTAACTTGGAGAGACATAAATTTCTATGCTTTTCCTCCTTTCAGCGTTGTCACCTGATTCCTCCAGAAGGTGCAGAGGGATCAGAGTTCAGGTGTGCTGGTGGTCCCAGATTGGCCAATTCAGCCGTGGTATCCAGTACTGTTGCGACTGTTGACTACAGAGCCAGTGCGTCTGACCTGCAGAAAAAACCTGTTGCATCTCCCCAGCCACCCAGATGCAGTCCATCGCCTGATTCAACAGAAGAGGCTTCACCTGCTAGTTTGCAGGATCTCAGATGTTCTTTAGCCAGCTCTGGTCTAAGCAGTGGGGCCGCTGATTTGGTTATGAGCTCTTGGAGAAATTCCACCCAGAAAGCGTATGACTCTTATATAAGAAGGTGGAAAACTTTTGTAGATAGCAAGGGAATAAAAACACCAACTTATGTCCATGCAATAAATTTTCTGGCAGAAATGTATGATTCTGGGGCTAGTCACAGTACAGTAAATTTAGCCCGGAGTGCAGTTTCAGCTTATTTGCACAGGCCAGGCACCGAGGCAGTAGGCAGTCACCCATTAGTGTGTCGCCTAGTGAAAGGGGTGTTTGAAGAAAGACCCTCCATTCCCAAATATCATGATACATGGGATGTGGATAGTGTACTACAATACTTAGCGGGCTGGCCAGACGTAGGAAAGATGACTCTTAAACAGCTGACCCTTAGACTGGTTATGTTGTTAGCCCTGCTGTCTGGTCAGAGGGGTCAAACAATCCACACATTAAAATGTGAGGATGTCAGATTTAAAGATGACAAGTGTGTCTTAGTGTTCAGTGCTGTGCTGAAGCAAACTAAACCAGGGTCACATGTGCAGCCGTTAGAACTAGAGTCATTTGTAAATACAAAATTGTGTATTGTTACCCACCTTAGACAGTATTTAAGAGTGACAGAGACTCTGAGGAAAGGGAAACAACTCTTCATTTCATTTGTCAAACCCCACAGTGAAGTCTCAAGAGACACTATATCCAGGTGGATTAAAACTGTTTTGAGGTTAGCCGGGGTGGATATCAGCCGTTTTTCAGCTCACAGCACCAGAGCAGCTAGCACTTCAGCAGCATTCAGCAGAGATGTTCCTATTGACTGCATAATGAGAGCGGCTGGGTGGTCTAGACGGACCACTTTTACCAAGTTCTACTGCAAACCTGTGCTTCAAAAATTTTTGGGACAATCAGTTCTAGACAGTTTTGTAAATAAGAAGTAGAAATGCTGCAGGGTCCAGTTTTGACCCAGTGACTGACTGATGTTTCATGGTACAGTTTGACCCAGTGACTGATTGAAAGTGATTGCATGCCAAATTACAAATTGTTTTTGAATTACCAGAAACTTTACAGCTTTTGTGTAATTCAGTATGGACAAAGAAAATCCATTGACTTGTTTATATTGCTTTTATGATTGATTCAGTACTCATGACCTCTAACTCTGAAGTCTCACGTCATTGTGAATGACCAATCGCTAGACGATTGATAATTAGTAAATTTAACGAGACTTACCTGTAAGTTGAGGTTAAATTGGAATTATCTAGAGTCTAGTGATGGGAATGAGCAATTACGTGCCCTCCCATCTCGGCTCTGGATGATTCTCACTTACCCTCCCAGGTATTGTCTGTTGAATTTATTGTAGAGGTCATTCGTGTCTAAATACTGGCTAGATGCGCGCGCATCACATCTCACGTAATTGCTCATTCCCATCACTAGACTGTAGATAATTCCAATTTAACCTCAACTTACAGGTAAGTCTCGTTAAATTTACTAAGTAATGTTTAACTAGAGAGAAGTGAAATCTTTGGGGAAAAATTAAAGAAAACATTTGTATTCAAAAGAAAAGAAAAGAATAAGAACCAGTGTGATTACACCTGTAACATTTCTTTATAAAAGAATGGGGGAAAGAAAGGAAAAGTAATATTTAAAGTAAAAACTTATAAGAAAAGGTTACTGTTTACATCTTCATGTTGAAGTGAGTCTCCTTAGGTATTGTAGAACTGCACGTGGTTCCGAGTGTGTTGACAGGTTGCCTGTCTCACGCCGGGCCACGGGTGGGAGTGTTTGGAGGTGCCGGACCTGATCCCAGCCTGGGACGGGTGGCGGACCTCGCCCGCAGTACACTTCCTCACAGAGGATTCCAGCCAGACAGCGCCCCTTTGGGCCAGAGAGGGCTGTTTTTGGTGGTATTATTGGGAACTGAAGAAACAGGATGAAGAAACAGGATGAAGAATGTCTTTGGCGCATTCTCCTGTGTTGATGAAGAATGACTCTGGCGCATTTCTCCATGTGGATGAAGAATGACTCTGGCGCATTCCCCCATGATGTTATGACTCTATTATATAACCTCAACTGTTGTGAATCGTGATTTGATTGATCTTCTGTGCTGAGGTTATAAGATAATGGTATATAGTATAAATACGGTGGTGATGGATAGTGACATAACCCCCATGTTTTATGAATGTTTCAATTGAAGGGGAAACAGTACCTGGTGTTACCTCCTTAGTGGAGAGGAAGTGTGTTTGAATTTATTTGGTGTTACCTCCTTGGTGGAGAGGAGGTGTGTTTGTATATATTTGGTGTTATATCCTTGGGGAGAGGAGGTGTGTTTGTGTTTAATTTGTGTTGCCTCCCCATTGGAGAGGAGGTGTGGATAAGTTAATTTGACAATTGTATGTACTAATTATATTTTTTGTTCTCCCGTAGGAGGAGGGGAAGGAAAAAACCAACTTTTCGGTGTTGTGTATTTATTTAACGCGCCTTGGGTGAAAGGAGTGATTGCGCGCGTTTGCGGAGTTTGCTTTGTCGGTGGTGCGTGCGTGTGTGGCACGACTCTGGGAAGCATGACAGATACAATAATATACAATGATGATGATGATGATACAATGATATACAATGATGATGATGATGATACAATAATATACACTGATGATGATGATGATGATGATACAATAATATACACTGATGATGATGATGATGATGATACAATAATATACACTGATGATGATGATAATCATACAATAATATACACTGATAATGACGATGATGATGATGATGATGATGATGATACAATAATATACAATGATGATGATGATGATGATGATGATACAAT
Organism: Conus canariensis; assembly: GCA_033310375.1. Taxonomy (NCBI): domain Eukaryota; kingdom Metazoa; phylum Mollusca; class Gastropoda; order Neogastropoda; family Conidae; genus Conus; species Conus canariensis. The sequence goes on from CM065741.1 coordinate 8,656,919, forward strand.
AATAGACAATGATGATGATGATGATACAATAATATACAATGATGATGATGATGATGATGATACAATAATATACACTGATGATGATGATGATGATGATACAATAATATACACTGATGATGATGATGATGATGATACAATAATATACACTGATGACAATAATGATGATACAATAATGATGATTAAACAAAAGTTAACAACTTGCCTGAAACACCCAGCATGGAATACACTGATGTTAGCGATGATGATACAATAATGAGGATTTTTAAAAAGTCAATACCCAGTGTAAAAAAATATGTATGGTATCAATGACCCAGTAATACCCAGTATAGAAGTGTGTGCATGCTGTCAATGACCTAGTAATACCCAGTATAAAAAGACATGTATGCTATCAATCACCTAGTAATCCCCAGTATAAAAACGGTATGTATGCTATCAATCACCTAGTACTACCCAGTATACAAACAGTATGCATGCTATCAATGGCCTAGTAACCAGTATAAAAAGGTATGTATACTATCAGTGACCAAGTAGTTCTCAGTAAAAGGTATGATTGCTATCAATGACCAAGTAGTTCTCAGTAAAAAAAAAAGTATGTATGCTATCAATGACCAAGTTGTACCCAGTAAAAAAGGTATGATTGCTATCAATGACCAAGTTGTACCCAGTAAAAAGGTATGATTGCTATCAATGACCAAGCTGTACCCAGTAAAAAGGTATGATTGCTATCAATGACCAAGCTGTACCCAGTAAAAAGGTATGATTGCTATCAATGACCAAGTTGCACCCAGTAAAAAAAGGTATGTATGCTATCAATGACCAAGTAGTACCCAGTAAAAAAGGTATGTATGCTATCAATGACCAAGTTGTACCCAGTAAAAAAGGTATGTAAGCTATCAATGACCAAGTAGTACCCAGTAAAAAAAGCTATGTATGCTATCAATGACCTAATTGTACCCAGTATAAAAAAACTATGTATGGTATCAACGACCTAGTGGTGCCCAGTATAAAAGGGTATGTATGCTATCAATGACCTGGTAGTCCGTATGCTATCAATGACCTAGTAGTACGTATGCTATCAATGACCTAGTAGAACCCAGAAAAAAAAGGTTAGTATGCTATCAATGATGTTGCAGTGCCGACTGTAAAATAAAACAACAAAAAAAAAAAAAAAAAAAAAAAAAAAGGTATGTACGCTATCAATGGCCTAATACTAACTAAAAAGGTATGTATGCTATCAACGACCTTGACTGAAAGGTGCCGCGGTGCTTAAAACGTGTATCGTCTGTGAACGTTGACGTCAGTATTAACGTCTTATTGTGACGTAACCTACAAGGCGTTTGACGTCATCTGATGCATCCATGTTGGAAGTTTCTCACAGCGACTGGTGTGCCGTACCCCTGAGTCCACGAGTGTCAAGCGACTAACTTCTGAAACGTTACTAGTACTACTATCTTCTGAAAACACTAATACTACTAACTGACGAAAATCATAGTAGTGTTTTCAGAAGTTAGTAGTACTAGTAACGTTTCAGAAGTTAGTAGACTGGCGTTGCGACTATCTAGTGAAATGATCCCTGTGTGAAATCATGTCCTCTTTCTTAGTATTGTTACTATCCAGGGTCACTGATCGATGGTCATTTGGCCTATTACTGTAGAACGAGTTTATGTGAACAATTTATGACGCTTCTAAAAGTATGCGCATGGAAATTTCTCTCTCTCTCTCTCTCTCTCTCTCTCTCTCTCTCTCTCTGTTGTCTCTCTCTGTTCTCTCTCTCTCTCTCTCTCACTCACTCACTCACTCACTCACTCACTCACCACACACAACACACACACACACACACACACACACACACACAGTTTACAGCAGAAATTAGCAGTCAAAAATGACCACTGGGCAATGACACTGACCACTAGTCAGCAACATCATAAATTGTTCACATGAACTCATTCTACACTAATTAGCTGTCAAACAGTGATACTGGGTCAAAATGACCACTGGTCAATGACAGTGACCACTGGTCAGAAACGTCATAGATTGTTCACATGAACTCATTCCACACTAACTAGCAGTCAAAAAGTGATATTGGGTCAAAACGACCACTGGTCAATGACACTGACCACTGGTCAGAAACGTCATAAATTGTTCACATGAACTCGTTCTACAAAATTAGCTGTCAAATAGTGAATTTGGGCCAAAATGACCAATTGTCAATGATACTGACCACTGGTCAGAAACGTCATAAATCGTTCACATAAACTCGTTCTACACTAGTTAGCTGTCAAACAGTAAAATTGTGCCAAAATGACCACTGGTCAATGACACTGACCACTGGTCAACCACAACATGAATTGATCACATGAACTCGTTCTACACTAACTAGCTGTCAAACAGTGGAAATTGGGCAAAAATGACCACTGGTCAGTGACACTGACCATTGGTCAGCACGTCATAAATTGTTCACATGAACCCGTACTATACTGATTAGCAGTCAAGCGGTGAAAACAGGCCAAATGACCATCGATCAGTGACCCTGGATAGTAATAATACTAATAGTAGTATTACTACTATCTTATGAAAATTATAGTAGTGTTTTCAGAAGATAGTAGTACTAGTAACGTTTCAGAAATTTGTCGCTTGACACACGTGAACCCCCCCCCCCCCCCCTCCTCCGCCCCCAGGGCTCCATGTGAGCGTGACCTGATGACTTACCCATGGTCCATTGTGACGATGACACGACTGCGATCACGGGGGCAGTCTTGGGCGTGGCCCTACGCCATGTCCTCCGAATTACGGTCCTGATGGACTTCTTGTCCGGTCCCTTAAATGTGCAGGACGTGCCGGCAGCAGGACCGTGTCTCGCCATGATGTGTCTCCTGCACCATCGGCATCGTTTTCGTCGTCATCATCATCATCAACATCATCATCATCATCAGCGTCGTCAGCGTCATCATCATCATCCTCATCATCATCATCATCAGCGTCGTCAACGTCATCATCATCATCGTCATCGTTGTCGTTGTCATCGTCATCATCGTCGTCGTCGTCGTCGTCATTATCGTCATCATCATCATCATCGTCATCGTCATCACCCATCATCATCATCATCATCATCACCATCACCACAGAGAGAGACACTTTGACACTTTGATGTTTTATTGTCATTACCCAAAAAAGGTCTTTTGACAAGGGGGGTAACAGGACAATAACCTTTTCCTCCTTCTTTCATCACGAACAGATATTACGGATAAATCCAGTGCAAATCAACACAAAAGCTTACAAAACAAAACAAAACAAAACAAAACAAAAAAAAAGACGATCCGTTCCTGGATATCATGGTGCATACTAGTACCGTGATAATATTAGAAAAACAAACAAACAAACAAACAAACAAACAATCAAAATGTTAAGATTGTGGACTAACTCGACCATCCACTCAAACAAAAGAAAATAATGTTACATCTCTTTTTTTCCCCTTTTCATGTGATGAACGGAATTGTTCATTCATTTATCTCTTAAAACACATCATTACGATTGTGACTGTCCTTCGTCTGTCTAATTTTCTGTGCTTCTGCAATAAATTTTGCAACTGATTTAATTATAAGTTCGTCATCAGATGATAACACAAAACCAACATCTTGTCTTTTGGCTACGTCTAGCTGGAAAAACGAGCATTTTGCCCGCACTTCGTTGTACGCAGTACAGTGAAACAGAAAGTGTTCTTCATCTTCAATTATATATCCACATGCAGGACAAGGTGTTTCTGTAGATGCTCCACATTGAAACCATCTTTTGTTTGCATTGAATCCTAACGTTCTTAACCTGAATCTTGCATAATTTATTCTGTGCCATTTATCTGTTATGACATTAAGAAACTTTTCTGAATGAAACACGTTTTTAAATGAGAAGAACCATCGATACTTTTCTTTACATTCCATATCTGAATGCCAATTCTGTTTAAAAGAACAAATAAGTCTATCTCTGAATTCTGCAATAAACTGTTGCTCATTTCCTACTCCCTGGGTCATCCATACGATTCCAAAACCCTGCTCTGAAAGAACTTTCTTTACTTTATAAGCCCAGTTTTCCTTACCTCTCTCCATTTGTAAAAGCATCATATCATAGGCCTGTCTGCTCCAACGTGACTGTGGTAGTTTCAAAATTTTCAAGCAGTACTTAATACACTTCAAAAATGTTGTTATATACAAAGGGTATCTGCCCATTTCTCCATATAAAACGGTGTTGGATGAATGGATTGGCACTTGCAGGAAACGTTTCATAGCATACGTATGCACTTTTTCCACTTGTGGAATCTCACTTAAGCCCCAAATTTCAGCTGCATAGGTAAGTAGAGGTTTTATCTGTGCATCAAACATTTTCCAGAATATATCACAGTCAATACAATTCAGCTTTCTCAAAGATTTCAGAATTTCTATGACACCTTTTTTACCTTTTCTAGAAGATTCTTCCCAGGCATACTGAAAAGTTAATTTTGTTGAAAATAGCAATCCCAAATATTTATATGTATTGACTACTTGGACATTTGTATTTCCATAAAACCATTTTTCGTGCATTGATAAATGACCACCCATTCTGAAGACCACGATCTTTGTCTTATCCAAGTTAACTGTTAAACATAGGCGATCTGCTTCTTCTTTCAAAACATTTAACTGATTTTGCAGACCTACGACTGTTCCAGACAAAAGAATAACATCGTCAGCAAACAGTAATAAAAATATCTCAACTGCTCCAGATATCATCTGTATACCGTGTTTTCCTTTACAAGACAGTTCCATAGCCAGCTCGTTTATAAACAAAGAAAACAACTGTGGACTCAACAGGCATCCTTGTTTGACTCCATTTGGACAACTGAAATAATCTGAGTACTCACCTTCACACGCACACATGCAAGCACCGAGTTGTAAACACCTCTAATGGCCATGTACAATTTCCCGTTGACACCACTTTTACGAAGTACATTCCACAGAGCAACGCGATTTACAGAATCAAAAGCCTTCTTAAAATCTACAAATGCAACATAGAGTTTTGTATTACAGAGAAGATATTTATGTATCAGTGAGTATAGCGTAAATATATGATCTATGGTGCTGTAATTGGCTCTAAAACCTGCTTGCTCCTCCATTATTTTCTCTTCACTCTCAGCCCAGTCTGTTAACCTTTTGTTTAGTATGCAAGTATAGACTTTACTTAAAACGCTGGTAAGTGCTATTCCACGATAGTTGTCGGGATTGTTCACATCTCCTTTTTTATAAATAGGTATAATAATAGACTTTGCCCATTCTAATGGAAAGGTGCCATTTTCAAAAAGTTGTCGAAATAAATGGACAAGGTAAACGATTACAGTTGAATTTGCATGTTTCAACATTTCTGCTACAATTATGTCAGGTCCTGCGCTCTTTCCTGATTTTAAATGTTTAATACCTGCAACGACTTCTTCCATAGATATAGGATTATTTAATAATGGCTCATTTTCAATCTCTTCTTCTACCAAATTGGTCTCTTCCTCCGTAATATCGTTATCAAAATTATGGAAAACATACCTAAAATGATCATACCACTGTTGAACTGAAATTTCGTTATAAACAAAGCTCTTTTTATTTACAGATCTTATCAATGACCAGAACATTTTAGAATCATTAACTGAAGTTTTAAGTTTCTTTAATCTATTTTCTGAAAACTCCAGTTCTTTTATTTTCCTCAGCGTAACATACTCTTTTCGCGATGAAGCATATTCATCTCTTTTTTTTATCCTTATCCTTGACTGTTTTACATCTCTGGAATCTTTTCAATAATCTTTTAACTTCCTGTTTCTTTTGTTCGCATTCATTATCAAACCAATCATTACATGTTCTAATATTTTTACTAACAACTCGAACCATACACGCTGCAGCTCCGCACAAAGCACTTACAAATTCATCCAGACTCTCATTCACATTAATATGTAGCAATTGGCTGGCTTTCTGTATGCTGTCTTGAAATTCATCACATTCCAGTTCATATTTGAACATACTAGCATATTCTTCAGACCATACAATTTTTTCTTCATCTTGCTGTTGTGAATGCCTCTTCCCTGAATTACAACAACTATTTCTCCATATTATCTCAACTGGTAGATGCCATGAATAAATACAATCACCAACATGTAAATCAAAGTTTGACAACAAATCACTGTGAACCAGGACATAATCGATGACACTGCTTCCGTTTGGAGAAACAAAAGTAAACTCACCCTCACGATCACCATCACAAGAACCATTTAAAATACTCAAATCAAACATAAAACAAAAATCCAATAACGTTTTGCCAAAGTTATTCATAGTTAAATCTTTAGAGCCACGTGTAATAGTATCATCATTCGCATCAGCATTCTCCACACAGCTCACGTAGTTGGTCATTATTTCGTTTTCAGCTTGTTTGTTACCTGTTCTAGCATTTAAGTCTCCCATCACCATGAAATAAAGTGAATCCATTTCTCTTTCAAAACATTGCAATAAGGCTTCTTCCATTATCAGAACACCATCTTTAATCAATTTGTCGTTGTATGTAGGGCCTCCTTCTGGAACAACATAGCAAGCAACCAAAATAACATCTTTGTCGACGCTAAAAACATTCTTATCTATTTTTACAGCTATAACATTGTCACACTTTAACTTTATTTCTTTAACATTTTTATGTAAACTTTTTCTTATCAACAGCAAAACACCTCCAGAATTCCTTCCATGAACTGAAATTTTTTTGGCTGGTGCAGAAAACTTCAAATAATCAGTGAAAATATTCTCATAATCAAATGATAAATCAAGGAACGTTTCAGTGAGGGAAATGAAATCAAATTTATTTAGGTAGTTTATGAAAGAAACATCCTGCAATTTACTGTACAAGTTTTCAACATTGTAGTTGAGAAATGTCCATTGAGCTGGATGGTCGGGCCTGTCCTATTTTTTCGAGGCGCTCGAACGCAGGTTCCTGGCGTTCGCACCACCGCCTTTCCCCTTGCCTCGGTCCGCACCTGTAAACCCGCTTGGCTGGTTACCCAAGTAGGTTTGAATGCCTGCCTGCCTGCTTGGCGTGTGTTCTCTGCGTGGTGCACGTGCGTCACTGTCACGACGATCACCTGTGGCAGAACACTGGGAATCCCCGCTGGTAGCTGTTGACCCGTGTCGCTCTCTCCTGCTGTGAGGGACGGGTCGTCCCCGGCCGCTGTCCCCGTCACGCTGCCGCTGATCCTGGCTGGACCGGTTGCCGCAGAGTGAGGAGGGGAAGGACACCCACTCTCACCACCCCGCTCGTTCTGAGTCGATGTCTCTTTACGACGGGACTCGAGCTGTTGATTGCTTGGGGCAGACACACCCTGCTGATGGAGACATGTGGTGTTCTGACCAAGTGTCATGTCACGTTGTGGACTTGTGGCAGCACAGCTTTCATCTCCACTTCTCACCACCTCAGCATATGTCCGGGGGTCTGGGAGTTTGGGGCCAATGACCAACTGACCTTTTCTAAAGTAAGCTCTCTTTCCCTCACTTCTGGCTTTTGACACGATCTGGGCCTGCGCTCTTGTCAGGTCATTTGCGATTCTAATTCCCGAGTCGAAAAGCTGTTGTCGAGTGTCTCTGTTCATGATTAAAGACATTTTATCTCTCCACCTTCTAAACTTGACGATCATCGGTCTAGTTTGACCTTCGCGTGCATAGCCTGTCCGGTGCGCTCGCTCAATGTCCTCTTCAGTCCAGCATCTATGCTGATCTACACTATTCAGAGCATCGACAACTGCCGTGGCACATGTATCGAATGTTTCGTTGGGTTGTTTTCGGGGAATCCCGAAAAAGCGCAAATTGTCTCGGCGAGAGAAATTCTCTAGTTTGTCTGTGTCTATTTTTAGTTTCTGAACTTCTTCTTTCATTTCCTTTATCGTTTCAGTCAGTTTGTGTGTCTCTTCCTTTCTGTCCTCTGACGCTTCAAACAGGTGTTGAATATCTGTCGTCATGTCAGTCACCGTCTCTGTCAGCTGTCTCTGCTCAGTTTCCAGTCTGTCACATCGTCTGTTTATCTCCTCACACTGATTCTTTACTTGGATTAATTCGTCTTTGATTTCGCCAAGATCATTCCTGATAAGCGATGTCTGTTGACTGAACTGATGCTGTATGGCGTGCATAAGCCTGTTAAACATGTCTTCCTGACTATCGGCATGTCAGTCGCCGCTGTCATTTCCTCGTTTTCTTGTCCGTCGGGATTGGGACCAGGGTTGGTTTCAATATCCCCGCTCAGAAGAAGCCTGCGGAACGAGAACACGGCGTTCAGGGCACAAAAAGCGAGAACGAGTATTTGCACGTGCGTGTCGGCCTGACACACACAGGTGTAGCTACACATCGGAATTTCTGCACATGACCCAGTTCCTCTCATGTTTATGTTTTCTTCTGAAAAAAAGATATTCCCTGATATCACTCCGACCACGTTTCTGCAGAAACTGTTAATCAAACCTATGATAACCCAGCACACTGCAAATGTGACAAGAACATCAGTCGACGTTACCTCTGTGTTCGTGTCAGAGCTGACCTGTTTAAAAACATCAACCATTTTTCGTGTGCCCTTTGACCTGACATTCAGCCTACCACCAAAATTGCCGATAGCAGCCCTCCACGTTACCAAGTCCACCATTGTCCCTTACGACCACTGTCACAGATCACTTACTGTACCACTGCAAAGGATTCCTGTCTGAAATAGTCCAGCACAACTCCACACAGAGCAAAACTCCTCGTACCATTCAGCGGAAGCTGCTAACCGGACGCCATTACTCGTCACGCCCCCCACCACAGAGAGAGAGAGAGAGAGACAAGAGAGAGAGAGAGAGAGAGAGAGAGACGGACAGACAGACATACACACAAGGACAGAGTGAGACCTACCAGACACGAGTCATGCAGACACAGACAATAAGATATGCCAAAAACATCCTTAGCGACATCAACAACAATAACAACAACAACAACACTACTCACGTCACGTAGGTGGGCAGCTCGGGTCTTCGAGGAGCCCTGGGAGTACCCGGAAGTAGTAGGACTGGAGTGGCCATCCCTGCAAGTGTTCACAGTAACATGTGAGAAAATCTACTGCTTCTATAGCTGCAATGTCAATAGCACTACTGCTTATATAGCTGCAATGTCAATAGCACTACTGCTTCTATAGCTGCAATGTCAATAGCACTACTGTTTCTATAGCTACTATGTCGATAGTACTACTGTTTCTATAGCTACTATGTCGATAGCACCACTGCTTCTATAGCTACCATATCGACAAGACTACATGCTAACCCCCAAACTTTTGTGTTTGACTCTATTCAAGATGGAAATGGCTGTGCCAGTCTGGAATAAATGTCAATTTGTTGTTCGTTCATTTCTCCACTTGCTGCTGTCTAGATGTGTCAGGTACAGGGTTTATGAACAAGTTAGGAACATCATTTTGTTTGGGGGTGTTTCCTTCTTGTGCTGTCATTTCTGCTGTCCTAAGCAGCATCCGTTTGAAGTTATGGGCCTGTAATTATTTCATCATTGCAGCATGAGTTAGCCTTCTTGTCTGTTATCCACATTGAACAGTTCTCTGTGGGAAAAATCAAGATTGAACAACACTTTAAAAGAAGATTAAAGAAAATCCCCTAGATAATACGGACAAACTAATAAGTAGAAAACACGACGCGTGTGGATCTCTTAGGTCTTCTTCAGGCAAAATAAACAACATTCAGGACAATGAACATGAAGAGCAATCACTTACCTTTTGAAATACATCACAAGCTCTTGAGAAAGCATTGATCGCATGATGATAAAGATAATTATTCCAATACAACATTGATATGACTTGTAATATGAAAATATATTAGTTTGGAAACACAGTTTCGGCAGACGCTCACCACTTCTATAAATTAATTTATTGTGTTCGTGTAACGCGTAATTAAACGCTCATTTTTTTTTTTGTACTCGATATCTTGGAGTGCAATAGGAAGTCTGGTGCGTACCTGAGTAAGTGTAAAAGAATAACGTCACGTCTGATCAGTGCAAGATGATTTCATTATCTAACAGAAACTGTCCGTCTCTGACAGCAGTGGATAATCGAAACAGCGGTGGAT
>CM065741.1:8672047-8719547 GCA_033310375.1 Conus canariensis
GAGAGAGAGGGGACTGAGAGAGAGGGGGAGGGAGGGGACTGAGAGAGAGGGGGACTGAGAGAGAGGGACTGAGAGAGAGGGGACTGAGAGAGAGGGGGACTGAGAGAGAGGGACTGAGAGGAGAGGACTGAGAGAGAGGGGACTGAGAGAGGGGGACTGAGAGAGAGGGGGGACTGAGAGAGAGGGGGACTGAGAGAGAGGGACCGAGAGGGGGGGGGGGCAGGACTGAGAGAGAGAGGGGACTGAGAGAGAGGGACTGAGAGAGAGAGGGACTGAGAGAGAGGGGGACTGAGAGAGGGGGACTGAGAGAGAGGGGGACTGAGAGAGAGGGGGACTGAGAGAGAGGGACCGAGAGGGGGGGGGGGCAGGACTGAGAGAGAGAGAGGGACAGAGAGAGGGACTGAGAGAGGGGGGGGGGGGGCAGGACTGAGAGAGAGAGGGACTGAGAGAGAGGGACTGAGAGAGAGGGACTGATTTGGGTGTGTGTGTGTGGGGGGGGGGGGGGGGGCAGGACTGAGAGAGAGGGACTGAGAGAGAGGGACTGAGAGAGAGGGACTGATTGGGGTGGGTGGGGGGGAGGACTGAGAGAGAGGGACTGAGAGAGAGAGAGACTGAGGTGGGGGGGGGGGGGCAGGACTGAGAGAGAGAGGGACTGAGAGAGAGAGAGGGACTGGGAGAGAGAGAGACTGTGTGTGAGAGAGAGAGAGAGAGAGAGAGAGAGAGAGAGAGAGAGCAGACAGTAGGGGGGGGGGGGTACTGAGAGAGAGAGAGAGTACGTGCATACTATTCTCTGTGTGTGCGCGCGCGCGCTTGCGTGCGTGTGTGTGTGTGTGTGTGTGTGTGTGTGTGTGTGTGTGTGTGTGTGTGTGTGTGTGTGTGTGTGTATGCACATGTGCGCCAAAGGTTGGCACTTTACCACTTCGAGGAGAGAGAGAGAGAGAGAGAGAGAGAGAGAGAAGACAGACAGACAGACAGAGAGAGAGAGAGAGAGAGAGAGAGAGAAAACAAAGACAGAGAGGATACGTCATTATTTTCTTAGGCATTAATGAAAACCATCGCCGCTAAAAAAAAAAAAAAAAAAAAAAAAGTTACAACACACGAAAGGCAAAAGGTACAGCAAGGTCTTTTTGACCAAATTACTCATTACAGAGAAAAAGCACATCATCATGTACTTACAGACTAGTATTTAAATTATTTACTTAGCTATCAAAAAAGTATTTTCACACACACACACACACACACACACAGAACACGGAGGAAGACGGGGCTTGGTCTCCTACCTTCTGTGGCCATCCTCCCTGACCGCTGGGCGATCTGGACATCAGCTGCTGTCACAGAGACCCCAAGTGTATGAGAAAACACATCCACACATTATTCCACACAGTCCTCCACTGTCTCCTCCAGTGTCTCTCTGATGCCATACACTGGTACCTACAGCAAAGGGGCGTGGTGTTCACTGTCATTCACTGTTAAGAGAGCTGGTCTCATTGGAAATCTGGACCAGTTGAGCTTTAAGGTCTGTGTTTTCTGCCCGAATCTGGTTAACTTGTGATGAACAGTTGGTCGTTTTTATTCTGCAAGTCCATTACGGTGTCTAGTATTTCTGGTCTCTGGGTCACGGAAGGTCGGAGTCTCTCCATCTCTTCTCTCAGCTGCAGAACGTCTTCTTTCGTGGACAGTTTTGTTAATGAATGCCGCTTGGATTTCACATAGCGTCCGTTGAATTGTCCTATCTTCCACACGGCTGTCTAAATCCTGTCTCTGTTTCTTACTCATTGTTTTGCTGTCTTGACTCAGGCTGGTGCTACTCACATCACTAGACGATGAAGACACTTTCCGTTTTTCACCCCCTTTGCCCCTAAAATACCTAACAAGGGTAGAGGTCATTTTCGAGGTATTCTTCCGCCATTGCACACTTTAAAAGAAACTTGAGTGTTCATCTTGATAACAAAAGAGATAGAAAATCACTACAGCGCCTCGCTCATCTCACCACTATCAACACGGGTCAGTCCATTGTGCCACACATATGTCTGACACAACATGTCACACAGATGCTGTAGTTTCTTGTTGAGAGTACAGGGTCCGTGCTTCAGTCTGCATTCTTGTTGAGAGTACAGGTCCATGCTTCAGTCTGCATTCTTGTTGAGAGCACAGGGTCCGTGCTTCAGTCTGCATTCTTTTGTTGAGAGCACAGGGTCCATGCTTCAGTCTGCATTCTTGTTGAGAGCACAGGGTCCGTGCTTCAGTCTGCATTCTTGTTGAGAGCACGGGTCCATGCTTCAGTCTGCATTCTTGTTGAGAGCACAGGGTCCGTGCTTCAGTCTGCATTCTTGTTGAGAGCACAGGGTCCGTGCTTCAGTCTGCATTCTTGTTGAGAGCACAGGGTCCGTGCTTCAGTCTGCATTCTTGTTGAGAGCACAGGGTCCGTGCTTCAGTCTGCATTCTTGTTGAGAGCACAGGGTCCGTGCTTCAGTCTGCATTCTTGTTGAGAGCACAGGGTCCGTGCTTCAGTCTGCATTCTTGTTGAGAGCACAGGGTCCGTGCTTCAGTCTGCATTCTTGTTGAGAGCACAGGGTCCGTGCTTCAGTCTGCATTCTTGTTGAGAGCACAGGGTCCGTGCTTCAGTCTGCATTCTTTTGTTGAGAGCACAGGGTCCGTGCTTCAGTCTGCATTCTTGTTGAGAGCACAGGGTCCGTGCTTCAGTCTGCATTCTTTTGTTGAGAGCACAGGGTCCGTGCTTCAGTCTGCATTCTTGTTGAGAGCACAGGGTCCGTGCTTCAGTCTGCATTCTTGTTGAGAGCACAGGGTCCGTGCTTCAGTCTGCGTTCTTGTTGAAAGGACAGGTCCATGCTTCAGTCTGCATTCTTGTTGAGAGTACAGGTCCATGCTTCAGTCTGCATTCTTGTTGAGAGTACAGGTCCATGCTTCAGTCTGCATTCTTGTTGAGAGTACAGGTCCATGCTTCAGTCTGCATTCTTGTTGAGAGTACAGGTCCATGCTTCAGTCTGCATTCTTGTTGAGAGTACAGGGTCCATGCTTCAGTCTGCATTCTTGTTGAGAGTACAGGGTCCATGCTTCAGTCTGCATTCTTGTTGAGAGTACAGGGTCCATGCTCAGTCTGCATTCTTGTTGAGAGTACAGGTCCATGCTTCAGTCTGCATTCTTGTTGAGAGTACAGGTCCATGCTTCAGTCTGCATTCTTGTTGAGAGTACAGGGTCCATGCTTCAGTCTGCATTCTTGTTGAGAGTACAGGTCCATGCTTCAGTCTGCATTCTTGTTGAGAGTACAGGGTCCATGCTTCGCCTCCAGAAAGAAGACTGCTCTGCATGCAGGCTTGGTACACTTTCAAATCCTGGCTGAAAAACCAAACGAACAAATTACCTAAAATGAACCAACGATGTTGAGAACATTCTTATCATATCTGAACACATCCTTTGAATATGACCGTCCATTGAAACTCATGATTTGGTTTTGGAAGACCTGACCTTCAGCTTCTAAGACTGACAATTCTTATGCAACGGCCTCAAAGCCTTACTAAAAATCCGTTAATGGAGTAGAAGAAAACAGTATTATCCGCATATCAGAGCAGACATAATCTGAGGTAATTACTTAGTTCCATACGGGAGCAATCAGCATTTAAAACATCGCAACCATTCTCTATCAAATAACCCTCAAAATCTTTTAGATACATAGAAAATAATAGTGGTGACATATTTTCACCTTGTCTAATTCCTCAGTAACTTAAGACTTTTCGTTATTGAAATAAAAGTGTTTACACATGTTAAACGATCATTCGTAAGATTTTGCCGTTAATTTCTTTCTTAATATGTTTACACCATAAACCTTGTCTCCATATTGCGTCAAAAGCTTTGTGGTTATCAACAAAAGCGGAACGTAAGTTTCTTTTTGGTTAGTTTGAAAACATCAACAAATGATTTAAGTAAAAACATATAAGCAATAAACAAGTACGGTAAGTCTTATAACATATTTTCTTGATTTTATGTTCCCATTTTCTTCATCTTCAACCCTCCCCCTTAAGTTCAAATCTTTGCCAAGTCATTGCTGTAATGACGGAGGGGTTGTTGGCCTGCGTTTGGTTTTTCCCCCACTATTAGATTGTTCGACTTTGCATTGGTCTGACTTTATTCAAGTTTAAAAGGCTGTGCCAGTCTTGAATAAAAGTTACTCTGTGTTAGGTTTTCTTATAGGAGCAAGACTTACCCTACTTGTTTATTGCTTATTGTTTACTGTTCCCTGCCTCATTTTATTTTCAGCTTAAAAACATAGAGTCAAGAGTGGAATGGGGACGTCTGAATCCTGCTTGATTTTATGAGTTTGCACTTTCGATTGAACAAAATCAGTTAACAACACGCCACAGAGGCTAAAAAAAAAAAAAAAGGGGGGGGGGGGGGGGGGGGGGAGGAGGGGGGCAGACCACCCACCCACGCAATCTTTAGGGAAACTGTACGAACAATCGATGTTTTCAAACTGATGTATGTCCAGGACGGGGGAAATCGTGATGGTACAGCTGAAAGTGAACTAAGTTGATGTATTAGTCCCGCTTAACACACCAAGGTTATCGCTGCACTCATACACGCATACGCCGCACTCCTGCACCCCCCAACCATTCCCCTCTCTCTGGGAATGGGCTGTCATGCATTCGCTTCTCTCCTTCCTTCCCCCCTCTCGTTTCCGTTCAGTTTATGTAGGGATGGAAACAAAGAATATCCCTTGGGCCATGCCTTTGTCCATGTTGCTTCTCTGCCACCTTGTTTACATCCGCAATGAATTCCCCTCTAACTGCATTCTTCCACACTTCAGCATTTACACACACCCCTACAAAATAGCTTAGCAAACAACCACTTCTTACCAAACGGACGTCAAAAATTCCCGACGACTTCGGGGGCCGCTTTCACACAGTTATTATTCTATAGAGGCTGCGACAATGACGTCCACATGCGTTCAACCAGCCTGACAAAGCCTCAACACAGTGCCCAACAGCAATACCTAGTAGATGAATTTGTCTCCCTTTTGCTGTCAGGAACGTTCGAATCCGGGAGGGTTCACACTGCCTTGGATGCTTTTGTGAGAGATTTCGCTCCCTTGACAATGTTAAAAATGATTCGTAAAATTTTGCCGTTGATTTCTTCCTTAATATGTTAATCCAAAAAAACTCGTCTCCAGATTGTATTTTTAAAAAAAAACTTTGTAATATTCAACAAAAGCGCGACATGTTTCCTTTTGGTTAGTCTGAAAAATCAACAAATAATTTGAGTACAAACAAATAGTCAAGAGTGGAATTGGAACGTCTGAATCCTGCTTGATTTTATAACAGTATGCCCCTTTGCAGTATAATGCAATCAGCACTCCATGCGCCATAACATATTGAAATAACAAGCTAAATAAAAATTAAAAAAAAGGTGACGATAAATCGTGTACTCAAACAGAACAACAAGTGTACAAAACAACTATGCCCATGTTCAACGTTTTCATATTCGAACGTAGAACTCATAGGAATAAAACCAATGATTACGTATTTCATATTAATGCGATGATAATTTTGCCAAGGATCTCTGTGGTCGACTGGGCTTAAAACAATTACTTAAGTCAAAAATCGGTATGTCCCTATTCCTGAGTTAATTAATGTGATCCCCTAGAGATTTTCCATGTGAGTGTGACCTGACGACCATGATTCAGCGTAGCGGTCACACGCCGGTGGTCATGGGGCAGTGTTGGGCGTGGCCCTGCAGCCACGTCTCCTGATGGTGGACCTATGGAATCTATGTTCGGCCTCCTGATGGACTCTCTGTCCCGGCCCAAAATCTGAAGGACGTGTCCGCCGCAGGGCCGTGTCTCTTCATGCGTCTTCTGCAACATTATTGTCGTTGTCACCAATATCATTCCCGCCGTCGTCATCATTACTATCTTCCTTAACCACCAAACGTACGGAAATAAAAATAATCAGCCCCGAGTCAGAGAATCCAGGGCTTTGTGATTCTGATCTTGTGCTGTACAAATGGCAGGAACAGGAGTAGCAGCAGTATGAGCAGAAGAAGAATTAAAAAACATGAATCAGGAGGAAAAATTACAAGAAGAATTTCGGAATACTTGTTAAGAACACGAAGAGAAACAAGCAGAAGAAAAATAACGAGAACAAAAATACTGCGTAATTGAGGACACAATGCAATTAACACGAACTGCATTTTTTTTTTCCCTTTTAAACATTTCTGAGTGAAAACAACATACATATGCATGAACATCTACACAAACCGTACAGAACTAAAACTTTGTACTGCATTGCATCAAACCACATCAACACCCTCTTCTCTCTCTCTCTTTAGCTGCTGACAATGCTTGCGTTATTATTAAACAGCAGAGCTGGACATCTCTTTACCTCCCTTGCATCCTTGACGGGATCCTCATGCATGGGCACAAAGATTTCCCCTTACAGTGTGTACTGTTTATATAATATGATTTTAGTTGTCCAGCAACTTATTTCCTTACCATTCTTTCTTTCCGTTTCACTTTTCTACCGTGCACTAGCTGCTTGGGGGTGCTATTGGATTATTTCTCTTTTTACCCTTGGTGGTGAGAACACCACAGAATTGTGGACTGTGGTATGTGTGACGAGATGAGCATGTGGTAGGTTGGGTCCTCTAGGGGAAGGACTGGGGATAATTTCTCAATGGGAATTATCATAGCATTTCACCTACAACCTCTCTCTTACTAGTGGTGGAAGGAGCAACTTTCCGGTACTAGTCATCGAAGAAAGTTTTATTTGATTCCGGGACTGGGTAAAATACGAACAGTGGCTCTGAGATAGTTTTCCTTAGGGCTGTACTATTATAAGTACTTGTAGCTCCGAGAGACAGAATTGAAGAGAGAAGTTCAAACATTCAACATTTGATTGAACAACAAAGAACTGCCACAAGTTAAGTGCACTTTCACACATCAACTTTATTGCTTACACATAGGTAAGTATTAGCGGGTCAATTCCATAGGCTAGGGTTTAATTCTCATTGGACTACCACAATGAGGGGCCCTCCCTCACTCCTACATTACTCGCCTGCACTTGGTGCAGTAAGCTTAAGTTGGCATACAGGGGGTCTCCCTGTGTCATAAAGTGAGGGCAAGGGTCTGATGGTTTTGAGTCCAGGTGGTAAGCTAACTTAGCTTTGCTTCGGAGAGGGTAGTGGATCTCTCCTGTGGTCGGTGACTACCCCACTGGTGTAGATTGGTTGTCTGGTGTCGCCCTGGTGTTGGGCAAAGTCCCAGCTTCTGGTCCAGCCGCAATGTGTAGCGTGTCCAGGTTAGCGTGACCTGGATCGCGTGTCCAGGATCGCGTGACCAGGATAGCGTGACCAGGATAGCGTGACCAGGATCCCAGTTCTGCGATAAAGAGAACTTGGTCTGTAGGTGAGAATCTGATGGCTGGTTTGTCGAGTGCCCACATTTACCCTGTTTTACTTTCAGCACAGGTGTGAGACTCAGCCAGCAAAGTTTTCTCTATGGTTGAGTTTCTGCTATAACTATTAATCTCCACTTTTGTTTAAAGACTAAGTTAAGCTTACAAAAGGGTAGGAGACAGTAATACTGTGTTACATAGTTTCAGTCAAACAACTCTTCCATGTTTCTTATGAATTAAATCACACTGACTTGAGCTACACTTAGTCCAAGTACACATGTGGTGTAGACTTAAAGTCATACACTACAAATCATTCCAACAATCACCAGTATTTATAAATCAGAGTAGCAGTTCTTCACCTAGCACAGGCATACTGTTTTCCTGATAAAAATTAATCAATTAATTATTTTTATAATAGACAGAATTGCCTACTGGCAAAAGTCAGGGTGAACACAAAGAACAGTGATCAGATAGTTAACAAAGAATCATAACCACTTGGAGAGAGCTTTTGCCATATGATGGCAAGCCAACTCCTACACAGAATAATCATTCATCAGTTTGATACATGTTGCTAAGCATTTGTACAAATCTACAATGTTAACTCACACAGCATACATAAAATCAATACATAGATTCGAAAAGGTAAAACAGAGTTCCAACTCACTTTTCCTGGGAATTAACAGTGAATGACTGGAGATCAACGAGGTTACCGAGATTTTCTCACGCCTTCTCTAGTTGTCTCTTTGTCTTCTTCTGGTCTGGTCTACAGGTAGTCTTGAGGGGTTTCACTGTGAAGGTGCACCCTGTGCGGCTAGTATATATGTATTCTAACTGCGGAATTCGATTTTGACAACCTGTCACTCACACCTCAGGGGTGAGAAGGGGAGGGATCTAGTCTTATCACTAGTTGCCTCGGGAACCGTTTGAACCTACTCGGCACAGCTCACGGACATCCGCAGCTAGTTAAATTTATGCGTCCGTATGGATACATACTATCGTGGAATGATCCGCCCGTGACATAAGTCACCAGTTCAGCCAGTGCACGGACTGTAGATATGAAGGGGGGGGGGGGGGGGGCGGTTGAGTGGTGGTGGGGGAGAGCACGGCAGAGGCGTCGTGCCTTTGTTTTCACGGGGTAGAGGGCGGGGGGGGGGGGGGGGGGGGGGTGCGAGATGGGCCACTGCCACAATGCAAATGAAATCCCGTAGCTGCTCAGAGTGGGGAAGAAGAGTAGGGAGAGGGGGGAGGGGGGGGGGTCAACAAGAACGAAAGGCGCCACGCGTTTGCCGTGACGCAATTCTTTTCTCTGTCATAGATCGTGTCAGCCCTGCGATTTGCACTAAGCCGGAGAAAGGGGGGGGGGGGGGGGGGGGGTGGGGGGTATAGATTTGAAATCTATTTTTTTGTTTGGGATTTTAGTGGGACCGATCGGATGGTTTTGTCAAGCGTTTCGTCACAGTATGTCTCCATTTGATGCCAAGGGTCCTCAATGTCAGTCAGCTGTGTGATCCTGAAATGTCCAATCCAATGGAAGAAAGATCCAGGAGCAGACAATGTGACCAGATTTGTTTTCAAAAGGAAATGAAATCATTCACATGTACTGCTAGTGAAGGGTTAACTCTTTACAACCGATTGCTGTCATTTTAAGTTCTCATTGTCGTCTTCTCTCAGGTACTTCTCTCCCTTTTTTTTTCTGTTGTTCAACTCTTTGCCAAGTCAATCATGTAATGACGGAAGAGTTGTTAGCCTGCACTTGATCGCCCACACTACTACATTGTTCAGCACTACACGCATATACGTGAACACACGCCCACAAAATGAATATTAAAAAAACAATGGGTTCGTGAATTGTTCCCAATGTTTTGGTCTGTAATAGGTCTTTCTCAGGGGACTTTAATGACAAGAAACTTTATCTTAGACATACGGACATATGTAGAAAATACATTAAATGCATGCAAATATTCAGAACAAATGATGTTCACAAAGAGAGATGTTAGGCGTTTCTAACTTCCTCAGCGCCAGTGAAGGTTTTTGTATTTTAAAAAGAAAGAGAAAACATTCATGGCTTTGTTATACTTTTAATTTGCTATGGTGTAGGAGTAAATTATCGTTTAACCTCCGTTGGAAAGACAGAAGAGAAAGCATGCTGTGATCGAAATAGGACATGGCTTGTGCTTTATTATTGTTTCAAAAAGGGAAAAAAACAAAGTTGTTGTTTATTGTTTGCTGAAGGGTTACGATGGTAAGCTCCGGAGGTGAGCAATGGAAACTGTCGTGTGTTTATGGTGTTCCCGAATTTATTTGATTGATACTGTGGGATGCCACATGGAAATCCTGCTGGATTCCAATGCAGGGAGCTAAATGGAAACCTTTCTCATACTGCTGATGGATAGCAGTGATGAACAACCTTTCTCTTATGTATTTATTACTGATGGATACCAGTGATGAACAACCTTTGTCTTATGTGTTTATTACTGATGGATACCAGTGATGAACAACCTTTCTCTTATGTATTTATTACTGATGGATACCAGTGATGAACAACCTTTGTCTTATGTGTTTATTACTGATGGATACCAGTGATGAACAACCTTTCTCTTATGTATTTATTACTGATGGATACCAGTGATGAACAACCTTTCTCTTATGTATTTATTACTGATGGATAGGAATGAATGGAAATCATGTTGAGAGTTATTTAAAGCCAGCTTATGCTATGTTATGTTATGTTATGTTATGTATAGTGAACATCTATCTGGTGTTTAACAAGAATGCGCAAAGATTGTGTCATGTATGTCAGATGGATATTGATAATGGGGAATAGTTGCTTTTGATAAAAATGAAAAAAAAAAAAAAATGAATGAAAACGTCTTCTCTTGAGAGGCAGTGATCTTGTAAAATGTTTAAAACATTCTGTTATGATCTTGTGAAATGATCAAAACCTTTTGTTTATGAACGAGATAAGAGAAGGTAATGATACACTAATTATACTTTCTCTCATTGTGAAGGTCTATATGGTAGTCTTTCCTCACTAACGCGAAGGTTATGATTTTGAAGAAAGATGACGTCTCATCGTGTTGAACTTTTGAGATAGTAATTTTGAAAGAAGTAAAGTGTCTCTTTTATTGAAACCGATTTTTGGCTGTTGATAAAGCGCTCTGTTCACGATAAAAATATGAAGCCAATATTAACTGTGAATGTGATTAAAGGACTATGGATAGTAGGCTGGAAAGTCAAAGTAGTTTTCTCAGTTCCCCAGGTTGAGTTTGTCCCCGGTGTACTTGGGAACAGGTTGTCCCTACCTCAAGTCCAGGGCCTGTTGTTTGTCCCCATTCTCCACTGTGCCGGGTGTGCAAGAGGCTGGTGCATGCCAGTATAGACCAACAAGCCAGCTGAGCCAGCACCTCTTGTGCGAGAGAAGTCGTCGCTTCGGATTTGAGACCCTAAGTCCTGTTCGCCAGCTGCGCCCTGCGCTGGTCCTGCCTAGACAGAACCACCGCCTGTGTTGACAACGACCTGCAGCGCCAGCGTCGTTCCTGCGCGTCGTGAGACCCTTCGTGTCGTCGACCTCACGCATTGTGAGACCCTTGTTGCTGTGCAGTAACAGAGCCACAGCTCTTGGAAGTGGAGGCTGGTGCCTCAAAAATAGAGTGCTACTTCAGTGTGATCGGACTGAATTATAGTTTTTTGGGGGGTGTAGGAAGTGGTTACTTCCTTGTGGACAGAGACGTCACAGCATCCTTCCGTCGTCACTTCCCCTACTGACAGTCGCAGTGTCGTCGCGTCGACTCCGTTCTTCACCTGCATCTACCCCTACCTGCAGACTGCGCCCCCTTAGGCCAGACAGTGCCTGTGACAGACTGTTGGTGTGTGCGCCACATCTCTCTCTCTCTCTCTCTCTCTCTCTATATATATATATATATATATATATTATATTACATACATACACGAGCACACACATCACATCACACTTCAACAGGCCACAACACTCACTCTCCAACATAAAATGTCTACCAATAGAGAAAGTGCACTCTGAAACAAAACAAAAACGACTGCAGCAGGAGGCATTCTGGATAAGTAAATTGCAGACACTACATCCACTGGGTTTGAACAGTTTACAGTAATACGTCGCCAGCAACCATTTTTTGTGGAGCCAGAGTACCTTGAAGATCCTGACTATTTCTCCTGTACCAACATGTTCTCACCATCGATTGTTGCAGAGCCTGAATACGTGTTTGCAAAAACAGGTTTTCACCATTATTTGCTACGGAACCTCCTGTAACAACATGTTTTCGTCATCATTTGTTCTGGAGCCCGAATACTTCTCCTGTAACAACATATTGTCGCCAACAGTTCTTGTAGAGCCTGAATACTTCTCCTGTAACAACATATTGTCGCCAACAGTTCTTGTAGAGCCTGAATACTTCTCCTGTAACAACATATTGTCGCCAACAGTTCTTGTAGAGCCTGAATACTTCTCCTGTAACAACATATTGTCGCCAACAGTTCTTGTAGAGCCTGAATACTTCTCCTGTAACAACATGTTCACACCATCATTGTAGTGGAGCCCGAATAATTCTTCCATAACAATATGTTTTCGCCATCATTTTGTTGTGGAGCCCAAATACTTCTTCTGCAACAGCATGTTTCACCAGCATTTTGTTGTGCAGCCAAATACTTCTCCTGTAACAAAATGTCGTCGCCATCATTTTGTTGTGGAGCCCAAGTACTTCTCCTGTAACAAAATGTCGTCGCCATCATTTTGTTGTGGAGCCTGAATACTTTTCCTGTAACTACATGTCTTCACCATCACGTTGTTGTGGAACCCGGATACTTCTGTAGCAACATGTTTTTGCCATCATTTGCTGTGGATTCTGAACACTCCTCCTGTAGCAACATGTTTTCTCCATCATTTGTTGTGGAGCCTGGATACTTCTCATGTAAGAACACGCTTTCGCTGTCATTTGTTGTGGATTCGGAATATTTTTCCTGTAACAACATGTTTTCGCCATCATTTGCTGTGGATCGTGGATACTTCTCCTGTAACAACATGTTCTCTCCGTCATTTTGCAGCAGAGGCTGAATACTTCTCTGAAACAAAATGTTTTCATCGTCGTTTTGTTGTGGAGGCCGAATACTTCTGTAACATTATTTGGCCATCATTCTGTCACGAAGCCTGATTACTTCTCCAGTAACAACATGCTTCACCATCATTTTGTGGCGGAGCCTGATTGCTTCTCCGTCCTGGATGACCTGAACGACGTGTTCATAATCCCCCCCCCCTCACCCCTCTTTTCTTTTCTTTTTTTTTCCTTGGGTGTAGGGAGTGGGGGTAGGGTGGGGGGTGGGGAGGCTATCCTGAAAACAGACACATATTATAAAGTATCATACTATAAGGTATCATATTATAAAGTTATGAGGATGATTTAACAAAACAATCTCGCTGTCTCTCTGTGGCTGTCTCTCTCTCTCTCCCTCTCACACTCTCAAACACACACACACACACACACACACACACACACACACAACACACACACACACACACACACACACACACACACATACACACTCATACACACACACACACACACACACACACGCATGCACGCACGCACGCACGCACGCAGACACACACACACACACACACACACACACACACTTCATGTAAGGTCAATGACCTCCTTGATCCACAGACTTAAACTTAATGGTTTTAAAACAAAATTTACAAATGACATAAAATACAGCTGTGGCGAAAAAGATATCAAATATGCAGAAACTACCAAGATGTGAACCGTTTAAAAAAAGAAGACTTTACTTACTTTAGCTGAATGTTCCCTGGATTAAATTTTAATTAAGTAAGTCCTCAATAATATGTGACAATGGCATTGACTCGGGGTCCGATTTTTACATACTTGTAAAGAGATGCAGATGTTGTATCTTTATTGGATGCTACTTGGTATATTTTTTAGTGCTGCTGCGTTCTTCTATTTTGTGTGTTTAGACCAAATAACGTGAATAGACATTAAATTGACGACTACGCGCTCACACACACACACACACACGCGCGCGCGCGCACACACACACACGCACACATACACACACACACACACACACTCACACACACACATACACACGCACGCACGCACGCCGGCATACACACACGCACGCACGCACACACCACACACACACACACACACACACAGAGCTTTCATCCATCAAATTACTACCTGTGACACGTCTGTCGAGTTACGTATAGAGAACTATAAAATGGGCATTCTGGCTCACCCACCTCCGCCAGCTCCAACCGGCTGAAGCCGGTTTCGCTGTTGCTTCGCCGGCTTACCCAGAATGCCTATTTTATAGTTCTCTAATAGTAAACACTTTACAAACATACATAATGTGTAGGATTATCTGTTTTATAGTTCTCTGTCACTGGACCGTTAAGAAGTAAACAAACAAAACAATGGGGACTTGGTTAACCATGCCTTTATTCTTAGGAGGGCTATTTGTCAACCAAGTTGGGATTTCATTCTATTGTGAGGAATGACTGGCTATTGAAAGCTATCTGAATAGGGAGTGTCTGAAAAGGGGTGGGATGTGTGTTCACACAAGCGTAGAATCGTGGCACGTTGTTGAAGATTATTCTAAGCAGCCACCATGTGCACTTATTAAAAGCTTGATTCAACAAACAAGACAATTGTATAAAGTACACCCGGCGGCCGCCTGAATAGGCAGCCTGTTGAATAGGACGTGACAAAGCATGGAGTAGACTTCAATGAAAGGTAGTCCAACAGTAGAAAACCTTTTCATACGTTTCCAGAAACAAGCCAGCTCCGAAATTCTCAAGAATTCTAGGATTCTAAAAATAGTACCGTTCACGCGTGAACGGTAGGTCTTCCAGACAAGCCAGCTCTGACAGATAGGATTCTAAAAATAGTACCGTTCACGCGTGAACGGTCTCAGCAATCGAGATATCACCCTCAGTTTACGGGAATAGGAAGGTGAGATTCCAATATGTTGTCTCAACCAATCTTCCCATTTTTGTCTTGAGTAATCTAGCAATTCTTGATGAACGGTTTGTGATTCAAGAAGTTCTATCTCTAATTCAGAAGAGATACTGTCTTGCGACATAACACAACACTTTCTAACTGAAAACACGACTGCACTGCACAACACCACACCCGCAAATGACAAGACAGCTAGGTTCAGTTGCTAACAACACAAGTGCTGGGCGGAAATGTCGTCACTGTTACTAATCAGCTGATTCTATCTAGTCTTGTGATTGGGGGAAGGTAAGAAACATGTTTTGATATGTTTGGAAATTTAGCCGCCTAAATTTATACAATGACGTCTAACGCCTGTACTAAACGACGCCGGTGGGGAATTTAGCCGGCTAAATTTATACAATGCCGCGTGGCGGCCCGACGCCCTTATGTGTAACTCGACACGAACCCGGAAACAGTGCGGCGCTTCGACTCGGCTATTGTGCAGTTGAGTAAGCCGTGGCCAGACATGTCTGGCCTAGAGTACTACATAAAGGCAGAAGGGAGTTGTCTCCCCGGAAAAGAATGTAACAATTAATTGTGAAAAAAAATCGTCATTAAGTTGTTCTAGGTTCTTATTCAAGTCGGCATCACGTTCTTATTCAAGTTTTTATTCAAGTTCTTATTTAAGTTCTTAACAAGTCAACATCAAGTTCTTAACAAGTCATCATCAAGTTCTTAACAAGTTCTTATTCAAGTACTTATTCAAGTACTTATTCAAGTTCTTAACAAGTCGTCATCAAGTCATCATTAAGTTCTTATCAAGTCGTCATCAAGTTCTTATCAAGTTCTTATTTAAGTTTTTATCAAGTCGTCATCAAGTCGTTATCAAGTTCTTATTCAAGTCACTTATAATTATTTATTAAGTTCTTGAAATATTACTGCATATCAAATGGATCAAAATGAGATTTTGTTGTTGGCAGTTCTGGTATTCTTTTTTGTTCAGATTTTGTATTTAGTGGCTGTGATTTTTTGGGCTGCTTTGGGTTTTGCTGTCTTTCTTTATATGTTTTATAAACGTAATAACCACCCCCACCAGCAGCAATGACGCCAAAAATGGCAACTGTTTTAAATTCAATATTCCATGACGACTTTGGTGTTGTAGGTCTTGAATCAACTTGTGTATTTACAGCTGGCTGTGGCAACACTGTTGGCGTTGGCGGTGTTATGTTTTCATTATGAGTTACATTCTGTGATTGCAACATTAATTTTTTTTGTTTGTTCCACTCTGCTAATTTTTTTCCTGCTGCAACACGCCCAGGATGAGGAGGCTTTTTACTGGTCACTTTCTCCATCAGTATTTTCTGATTCTGATTCTGCTGTTTTTCTGGCTCGGTCATTTTTAAGGGAAACAAAATCTATATGATTAAAAGTAATTAATCCCATGATTACTGGCGATAACAATGTTCCAAATCTGTAATATAGATCACATCCTAGAGACTCTAATGACTTTGTTAAAACTGGATCCTGTGTTAAATCATACATAAAATCTTGTTCAGAATCAATGGGAGCAAATCTACTAACTAGTTTAGTGTACAAACTAAGAACCGTTTGCCCAACACTTTTTACCATTCTTGACCCCAGTTGCGCTTCATACCTATTGTGATACTTTACAATGTCTTGTGGCGACATCTGTTGTATCTGTTCTATGCTGAATTCATTTCCAAGGTACTGTTTTGTTTTTCCACACGCCGCCAAAGAATACAGCCTTTCCTTTTTAGGCATAATAGTTTGGTCATCAACTTGATCATTTGTAATCATAAGTTCAGGAAGTAGATCATCGCTGTTCATGTTTTTTATTAATTATAATTATTTTATTTTTTAAAAATGAGCGCCGAAAAAAAATGTTACCAACCTCGTATACCATTCTGCTGTTATTGGAGGCCTAAGTGTAGGATACACGATGCTTGGTAAAAGCTTGTTAAGAATAAAACCAGCAGATCTTGGCAAACTAGACTTTGAAGACTCAGCAAAGCTGATTGCTGTTATTACAGCTTCATTTGCTACGAAAGATTTTTTAGTTAAGCAAGGAATAATACCAGACAGTATCAATATGTAAAATTAAAAAAATACATTTATAAAAATGGCTTCACTCGTAATGATGATTGGCGGCGCTGTGGTTAATGCGCTTGCTTTTAGCGGAAGTAATTACGCATTTAGTAAACTACGGGATGACGGCGAGAGAAAAAGACATAACAAAGCTATGGAGCAACTAGCCGCAGCACAAGCTGCGTATGAAAAGCAGAGAATTGAGCAGTTAGATTTTATTAACGATGAACTGAAAAAACAGGGACATGCAGCTTACACATTTAAAGATGTTGATCAAGCAATAAAAGAATATTATCTTGTAACAGGCAAGCCAATCGAGACATTGCCCCCCCCAAAAATTCAGCGATTTTTATCAACCATCAGAAAAACAAAAGATGCAAGAAATATTGTTTATTGCCTTTGGTATGACCGTTGTGTATTTTGTTGCACATAATATTGGCTGAATAAAAATGAACAAAATCTATTATTCACCAAAAGGATATTGGAAGGGAATAACAGCAATTAAAAAGCTAAGCCAAGCAGCTGGAGTCAGTGAACAAACAGCAAAGGAATGGTTATCTAAACAAGCGATTTGGCAAATTTATCTACCAGCGCCTAAACGAATACAGAGACCACACTTTGTGAATATAACACCAAACGACACCCATCAAATGGATCTTCTATATTTACCCCATGATACGATTAGACGAAAAAGATTTAAGTACGCACTTACAGTCATTGACATAGCTTCAAGATACAAAGATGCGGAACCATTAACACAAAAGAGTGCTTCTGCTGTTGCTGTCGCTTTACAACTAATATATCAACGAGGACCCTTAACTTATCCTCGCATGATTCAAGTCGATGACGGAAAAGAATTTAAAGGACAAGTGAATCAATTATTGTTAAAACATAGAGTTACCATTAAAAGAGGCATTCCGGGTGTTCACAGATCACAGGGGTTGGTTGAAAACTTTAACAAACAGTTATCTGAAAGACTTTTCTCCTACCAGTATCACAGAGAGCTGATTGACAATTCTCGCAACACAGAATGGGTAAAAAGACTGCCCTCAGTTTTGCGCGCAATGAATAATGAAGAATTTAAAGGTCTAAAACCAGTACAAGCAATCAGAAAACAAACAATAAATGTTGTTGAAGGAGAGTCTTCATCAAGCAAACTATTACCATTTGGTTTAAAAGTGAGATACCTTTATTCGCCGGGAGAAGCGGAAGGGGACACTCGCATCAGGGCAACAGATCCAGTTTGGAGTGTTGATCCATATGAGATAAAAAAAATTGTGAAAATGAATCCGCCCGTGTATTATTTACGAGAAACTGACACAACAAAACGGCCGGCCCCTCAAAGATCTTTTGTGAAGGAAGAACTGCAGATAATCCCACCAGACACAGTTCCAGTCGCTTAGTTAATTTAGGCAAATACATTTCTGAGTTAAAATGGAAGCTCAAAAAAAAATTATTTGCGTATAGATTTATTATTAAAACAATGATAAAGAATAAACTACCCATTGACCCTAATATTTATGAAAAAATCAAAAATCTTGAAACAACAACCACAAATAATCCAGCTATACTGGATAAAGAAATTACTGAGTATCTAATTGCGCTTGACCAAATGTCCTCCAGTGCCCAATTGCATATGAATACTCTGGATTAACAAACACACGTTTTGTGTTTGTTCTATCTAATGACTTCTTTGTTACAACAGTTGTGTTGATCTCATGTAGATTAGATCGTAGTTTGTAATTGTCATGATGAAAAGTCTTTTTTTTGAACAATGCTTCTTTATAGTTGTCATGTGATATGTTTGATTGCACAACACTACGAGATATTCCCTTTGCTTTTTTAACAACTTTTTTTTGGCTTGAAAGACTGTACATTTTCGACCTTAAACCAACAAACTCCTTGATCACCCCTCCAGATAATTCATCCTTCATCTTACCTAAAACCTTCTTATTAATAACTGAATGCAAAGGCGAATCTTTAGGATAATCGGATGTGTCGTACCATCCGGCATGCTCTTTTGCTACTTCTAATTCCATGTCTTTGTAAAAATCTTCAGTAGGGATGTCGATTACAAAGGAATCTGTATCTGTGTAAAGTACTTTGGACTCAGGATACAAGGGCTTAAAGTAGTCATAAAGAAATTCTAACATCAAAAGCTTTGATAATTCTAAAACAGTAAACCCAATAAAAACGGGCTTATCCAATTTGACTTTCTTTTTTTTCATCATTATGCCAAAAAGCTGATCATGAAATCTTCTGAAGTCCTGATAATTAGGTTTAGAAGTTAGCTTAACTGCAACGTTTTCTCTGGTGACCAATCTAACATCTTTACGCTTGTGCGGATTTTCCATAGTCTTTCCAAAACAGCTGTTGTTCATCAACTTGAAAAAGTCTTTTTCTGAAGCATCTGCGGATTTAGTTCTGAGATCAGTGTTCTTCATGATGTATGGTTTCATGAACTGTTCTTGATCAAAAGCAATTATACGATGAACAGCTGTCAACTTCAAACCATGTCTTAAATAAAATTGTAGAAGTCTGTAATGACAGACATAATTTTTTTTGTCACGAAGATTAGGCACAAGTTTAGGCGGTTCTGTCATTGACACTTTTAGGGTTTCTGCCGCTAATGGATAGTCATTATGGTAATCATGAAGTTCATGAGGATATTCTAAATCAACTTCTAGAATAAAGCCTTGCGGTTGATCAGCTTCTAGAGTATGCAGCCATTTTAAAAACTTTTGAATGTCTTTGAGTCCTGTGTACATTTTAAAGTTGCGTAATGGAAGTGATTGCGCCATTGCCCATCCATACAGATTGTTTGCATCTAAATACATGAGATAGTTAGACTTCCTACTTGGATCATAGTCATCCAAGTATTTGTTGTTTGCTTTACAGTAATGGTGCGACACCATACTGATTCCCCCACGCAATCCGTTTTCAATCATCTGAAGCATTGGTAGGTCAGTTAATAAATCAATCTGTACACCAGTAAATTTTAAGAAAGCGTCCCAGCTCATCCCAGGCGCAGAAATGTAATGCGCGGGATCTAGACTATAATGTTTCATGCAGGTCTTCCTATAATTTTCAAAGACGTCCGCCAACAAACAAACGTCAGCCATCAAGTATAAATCATGATAGTCTCCCATCGTTTTACACTCTAACTTCTGCCACGCATCTTGAGCATGCTGGTAATCAGAATCACTGATGTCCTTTCCTCTGAGACTAGAAAAGAACGCGCCTTTAGGTGGAAGGGCTGGGTTATCAAACCTTTCCCAACTGTTCATGTACTCATAAGGGTAAACGTCCTTTCTAACGAGCGTTGGGTCAAAATATTCTTCCGTTATTGGGCAGGACTTTAAGGACATAGCCAGTGACTCTAATGATCCCATCAGGTGTTGCATAGAGTCATAAAAAGACAGGTTATTTAAAGTGAAACACATGTACTTTTCTGATGACTGTGCAATACATGACACCCTAAAGGCGCTAGTTACTGCTTGCATTATAAGGTGAGAGTCGTAACCTCGCAAGTTGTGAAAGAATATAGGCAGCTTCCATGTCTTTGGTTCAAACTTTAGTTGAAGATTGCATTTACTGTGTGCTGCTCCTCTAAACTTTCCACTAATGTGATCATGGTCTCTTACTGTTGGATTCTCTGCGGCGGCAACCAAGGCCGCCCCACAAATCCAACAGTGAGTGGCTGAGTCATACTGTTGTTGGTCTTCAGGCGTCATTATGATTTCAGATAAGTTTAGATTATTAGAACAGACATTACGCACTTGCTGCATGCGTTTTAAGAAGTATTTTGCAGCATTTGGTCCTCTGTATAATTCTGGCTTTGAATGGGCGCCATCCGACCTGACAATGATGAAAGCAAACGAACAAATCTGATGATTACTCATTAAAACTGTTTTTGGAAGTTTCTGCGGGGTTGGTCCTTCATAAGGAACAATAAGCGATTCAAAGTCTGCGTAAACAACGTATGGAGA
The DNA here is from genome assembly GCA_033310375.1 of Conus canariensis. Lineage (NCBI taxonomy): Eukaryota > Metazoa > Mollusca > Gastropoda > Neogastropoda > Conidae > Conus > Conus canariensis. The sequence goes on from CM065741.1 coordinate 8,692,535, forward strand.
CCTCTGGAGTTTTTTGTAATTCTTAAAACTAACCTTACTGCCTTCTCTTGGCATAATTAGTTCTGTATTGCAGTCAACTGGACTAAGACAATGTTTTACATGTTCGCTCGCAGCTTGAACGGACGGAATTCTTGTTAAACATTTTCTACAAAATTCTTGTTTGCTATGGTGTTTTATAGTATGCACTAGTAATCTACTCATTGTGCGTATTAGAGTGTAGTGCAACCCATTAAGGCTTTGCATTAGGAGTAAGTCTACATGAGTTTTGGTTGGTTCGCCTATTGTTGGACTGTTCTTTGACACTCTAATTGGCAGAAGGTTGGTTTCTTCAGACCATGCGTATACGTTAACAGTTATTGGTGGATTTTGTTTTTCAAACTGATCAATTTTGTCTACAGCCATAGGAAATTCAAGACCGTTAAAGTTAAGATCATTGGCCCACTGTAAATAGTTAGATACTCTCTCTGCATTTTTGGCAACGTGATGCAGCCTAGCAAGAACGCACCACATAAAACATTTGTCGTCTGAATTTTTTATGTTCAGAACTGCTTTCTTTGCAACTAATGTTGGAGGCAGTGGAATGTAAGACTTGCCTACAATCGGCTCATACTTAGCCTGTCTTAATCTGATGTCTAGGACTTCACCCTCTGACCAACCAGAGCCTCTCATTTTAGCTGCTTCAGAGGCTTCATTAAACTGTGTAAGAAGTTGATCTGCCCAACCGGGTGTTAAGTCATTATAAGAAAGAATAGTCTGCTGTTTAGTTGAGACCCAGACTTCTAGATTTTCTTCGTTTATTGTTATATAGTCGATTAAAACAACTACCCTTACTTTAACTGGAGGGTTTATTGTTAGTTTACTTGGAACTTGAGAAATAGCATGTACAACGCTTGCCTGCACGTTTGTTGGATCAATAACTTCTAAAACGACCTCATTTAAAGCTTTTGACAAACGCTCTTCCTCGAGCATTGCTTCAAACAATTCATCTGAACCTTCATATATCTTATCCATGCTGAGTTTCTTTTCTAACTCAAAATATTTATTTAAATTAAAAAAATACTTAATCAGAATCAATATCAACGGTCTTTTTGTGCTTGGACTCGTAAACTAAAGTATAAACGCCCTTTGGTGTTGTTAATGTGAGCTGTTTAGAACAGAGTTTAATGTTTCGTTTACTTTTTTTAAGCATTCCTTTTTTATCTGGTCGGTGTCTGGTTGTTGAGAAAAAGTTGCCCTTGCCTTTCTTTGAAGATCAAACTTTTGTCTTTTGTAGTCCTCAAAATCAGCCTGTAGGCGACTAAATTCTTCATCCGTGATGTTCGAGTCAGCAAGTGCTTTATCAATTATCAGTTTGAAGGAACTAAGTTTAGCTGTTATTAGTTGAACTATAGCTGTGTGCTTTTGGAGTTTAGCTTTTATTTTTTTGCTGACAGCACTTACAGCTAATGAACACAGGGCAAGAGTTAAAGACAAACCGCCTAGAGGTAAAGCTGCCGGTGCACCTACGCCTGTTGCTAAGAGGCCTACACTTGTTCCTGCTGATAGAGCACTAGTGATCGATGCTCCAGTATTAACATATGTAACAGCATTAAAGACAGCAGAATACCTTCGTTTGGTTTTACTGTATTTTGAAAGGTCCTGCTCTAGTTGGGTTTGCATTTGTGTTATGTTTGTTAATCTGAAAGTTTTTATGTCAGGGCTTTCTACAGAGTTGCCTACTATCTCTTCTTTGGGCACTTTTGGATAAACCTGAACAGACATGCTTTTTTAAAAATAAAAATAATTTAGTATTGGATATCTTTTAATCTGTTATCTTGAATATTCAGCTGCGCATCATATATTAAAAACAAATGTACATTAAGTGGTTTATCACTCTCTTTTTCTTTATCAATTTGAATGTTTATTACGTCTTTAACTGTTCTCCCACTCCCATGCAACTGATTATCCTCTGTTGACCTTAGGTCAATCCATAAACCGTATTTCGTTGTTAAATATTCATCAAGTCTAACACTGTGAAGGTGTAGATCTTTAGACACAAGGTCTACTGTTGGACTTCTAGACCTCCCGCCTCCAAACAATTTTCTTATTTCATCAAAATGATGATAAGGTTTAAGCCCGCTACCGTAGACTTGGTTAGGACTACCCTCAATTGAACATTGTACTTTCGTTATTTTAGGATTAATAAATTTTTCACTTTGTCTTTTGAATGGTTCTTCATCTTCACACAGCAATAAAATACCTTTAAGGGATCTTGCTGCGGCACTAAAACTAAAGTTCCATATAGTGTCTGCCCTGCTTTTAGGATATTTAGTATGATGAATCACTCTTTCGTAATATATTGCTAATTTTGACTGATATTGTTGCTCAATCAGCCTTGCTAAGTTAGGGTTGCTAACAATGTCAAACTCTAACGAGATGTCGAAAATGCTGTACTTGGAATCAGTGTCTGTAGATTTAATGACACGTTTGTATTCATTAAAAGTTAGTTCATATGACAATCTGTCTTTTAATGCTCCTTGAAAGTATGGCGCATGCGCTTTTAACAACTCAAAATCTAAGGGTATGGAAAAGCGATTTCCATAAGCAAAACTTACAGCTTCATACTTGTTGCCGGCTTTAGCGTCTTTGGCGTCTATTCTGTGTTTTAGTGCTTCCTTATTTTCGATTCCTTGAAACGCAAGATCGGCCCTTTCATTATCGGTTAGCCATAGATCACAATAGGTTAAAAATATGTCTGCATTGTGTAAAGAAAATATTTCTTGCCCCTCAAGTTTTATAGAAATTTTCTTAACGATTGCCCGTCCCAGATTCTGTACAACTGTCCTGTTTGGGTCTGTTGCTGATTCGAGTTCTATTTTGAAAGTAAGCCGTGCAGATCCCGGCACAATCACTTCATCTGCTCCTAGGTCTGGAAATTTAACAGTAAGAATTTGATCTGAATCAATAGTAGATGGATTATTTGGAACAATAATATTCTGTTTATTTCCCTTCACGCCAAAGGGCTCTTTCAGTCTTCTATGCGGGTCAAGAATCGAGCCATATGCTTGTGACATTTTTTTATAAAACAAAATAAAAAGTTAATTATTTAAAACCATGGAAGATTATGATGTTTTTGATCCTGGAGACGACATGAGTGAAATGACTCCTTTGACACATCCATTGCGCTCATTGCGACATGAATTAACAGAAAGTAAGGTCAGATCATTGTACCAAAGTTTAGGCCAAGAACCTCCCGAATTTATAGACCCTAATGATTTTGAAACAAAAGATGGCCATTTGTTTTTTAAAAACGAGCAAGGACAACCTGTACAGCTTACATCTAAACCAGACCCATCAAAGTTTTTAGCAAAGACTACAATTAGACAAAGGCTCAGTGTGAGCGATCAAAATCGCCTTGGCATTGCTAAACCGCGAAGATTAGACAGTGAGGCAGTTGCTAAACTTCAAAACACACTACAGGAACTCCCAACAGATAACCAAATGCAAAACATGGAACTTAAAGATTTAAGCCCAACAGCAAACGAAATAATACAAGCAGAAACCAGTTTTTCAGAAGAAACAGTATTAAAAACTATGCACGATCCGCCGCTACCTATGAGAGAAATAACGGCCCTTGATCATGCTTTGAGAAGCATCAGAGGCGAATTAACAAACAATTTAGCAAAACTGGGTGAACTAGATGAGCATATAAAAAGAGAAAAAGAAAAACTAGTTGAGGCTGATGACCACAACTTAGGACCTGGTGTTAAAGAAAGAATAACACAAAGACTAAAAGATCTTGAACAAGAGAGATCAGCAAGACTAGAAGTGCTGTCTACTAACCGAGAACAATTAAGAACTCAAGTGAGCAGAATAAGAGAAACTATCCAAAGAATTTTATATGAAGACACAACGTTAGCAGAACGAATAAGAACACTGTTTAGAGAGCAAGGTGTCACATTAGCAAGTGTTATAACAGCCTTAGGATTTGCAATAAGTACACTGGTGTTGGCTATTACAGGCGGCGGTGGGCAAGGGTTAGTGCCTCCGCCACCATCTCCTCCACCTGATAAATCATGGGTAAAAAAACAACTTGATCATCTTGCGGGTTTATTAAAAAAATTAGCCAGTAAGGCAATAGATTCTTTGCCTGGTATAATAGGAGGGATCGTTAGCTGGCTTTTGTCTGCCGCAAGTAAAGTAGTTGGCTTTATGGCTGAGCACTTATGGGCATTAGTTGTCTTAATAGTTGGGTTACTTTATAGTAAGATAAAGACCAAGTAATCCTAGGGCAGTTAATCCAATAACAAGTGCCGTCTTTTCATATTCATGGTCATCACGAACAAAGTCCGCGTCTTCATCAATGGCCTTTGGGCTTTGGGCCACGGGGATTGGATGACTTAATCTTGGGGGGTCGGCTTGTTTTTTTATTGTTTGTAATATTACTGGCTCAGAATTTATGTCGTTTTGTCCAACCTTCTGTTCATTTCCTGCAACAAGGATTTCATTGTTGTAGTTTATTATTGTTCCTACCTGGAGCCTGAGGTCAGAAGGTAGCATGTATAAACCAGTGCCGACAGCAAAGTCTACTTTCGATCTTGCAAATTGTAAAACATTTTGGTACCTTTTAATACTTGAAGGCAAATCAATTGCAGAATTAATGGCGTCCTCTAAATTTGCTAAATACTGTTTTTGTGCATCAAAGCCAGTAGAAGGATCAGTTATGTTCGATCTCGCTTGTGCTTGCGAACCTAGCAAACACCAAACGTAAGTACGAATAGAGTCGTTTATTCGTTCTATTCCCGCTCTAGTTAGGCCCTTAGAAGTATCCAAAATAAATGTTGTCCATGCTGTTTCATGCTCTTGCTCTATGGACCCGAGGTGAACAGTTGTGCCTGAAGAAAAAGATGTGTAAGGAGGATTCCAATCATAGTTATACTTTCTGTGCACTCCCCAATAATAAAGAGTGCCTAAACCATGATTAAGATCCAACTTTTGTCTAAAGTCTGTCTTTGGGTCAATATCAAATTCGTTACAGATCCTTTCAAAAGCCTTGTAATCTATTCTGTTGCTGAATGGATTAAACGTTTTGTCATTTGGTAATGGCGCTTGCAGTTCAGATAAAATACGTCTGAAGGTGTAATAAAAATGAAATCTATACACTGACCTCACCAAAGGATCAGGATGATTTAAATGATCAGCATACGACACTCCACACCCAGTTGATGCACAAAACACAGCAAAGTTTAACTGGTTCTGATAAAACTGCATCGGATGACTGAACCACACTTTCGCGATGTGGTCTTTTTTAATAGGAGGGTTAAGATATCTGTTCAATGGAGTACTAACCTTTACTTGAAAGGCGTCAGACTGAGTCACAGAAATGTCGAGGGTATCAGTTGTTATATCTTTAGGACTGTAGTGCGGCCCAACAGAATATTTTGCATTAGTATATTTGAATGCACTCATTTTTAAATTGTTTTAAAAATGTTTGTAACAATAACAACTCAAGACAGTCCTTCGTTTTTAGAATATGCTATTGATAATGAATGCGGAACCCGAAGGGTTGCACTCCATGAAATTTTTTACAAAGTCGTATGGTTTAATATAAGTGAAACCAAGAAAAATAATAAGGTTCAAAAATTTGTTAATAGAATAAAATTAGCTAGCCAGTTAACCATACCTGATGGTTATTACGGGTTTTGCTCGCTAAAAGAAGCAATGAGTAACTTCGACATTACTCTCAAACTTAACAATGCAAATTTGAAAGTAATGTTGACATTCAAACCTGAAGAAAATATAGTAGGTTACTATTTTGATGTAGAGCTAGCTAAAATGTTAGGCTTTGCAACTAACAATAAATCAAGCAATCATGAATTTATAGTTACACCAGACAAAACTACTTATGAGGGAGAATATCCGCTCGATCTTGCATTACATTCATTACTCTATGTTCATTTGGACGAGCTGAGCACTGATGAAAACTTATATGATGGAAGGCCCTCAACTGTTTTAAGAGCTCTTCCATCAGGGAAAGCTGCATATTGCGATTATGAAATTATACAATTCCCTAATTTACAGTTTAAAAGATTAGCTTGTGGGAGGGTCAGATCATTTAATATAAAGATCACAGATAAAACAGGGAAAGTCGTGAAATGTGATAACCTGCACATTGTTTTAGAAATAAAATAATACGTTGTTTTAAAAAATGTCACGTGGACCAGAAGAATCAAGAGTTACATTAGCGCCTGAGAGGTGTGTAACTTTAGAATTAAAAGACCTTGCAGACGTTGAGGACTTTGAACAGAACGGTGAGATAGGCACTTTGTATGGTTTTGAGTACACTAAAGATGGTTATTATAAACGCAAAGAGGTTAGCGACAGCAAAAGGTTTCCTAAACTAGAACAACTACGCAATGTAGAAGCAAATAATGCGGGTCAGTATGAATATAAAATAGTTCGAAAAACTGACAGCAAATGGCACTTAGAACCATATTTAGAATGGGACATAAAATTTGAATTCTTAAGTCCATTTACATTTTTTGACCGTCAAAAAAGTTTCAGAAAAGCATTGAACTCTGGCCCTTTACATGTAAGTCTTATGCCAGAGGACAACAGTCGGAAAGAGATCGAAATAAAGAAGTTTGGGAGCAAACAGTACATCCTCCACAGAAGAGAATCAGTTTTGAAGGAAGCTACTACAAAAGTACAGTTCTTTCCACGCACAAAATTAGGAGACACGTTCACAATGATATTTAAAATTTCTGTCTTAAAAGATGAGGAGAGGAATGGAGCTTCTGGCGTCAGTGACATCCTTATAAAAGGAATTATTATTAGCTGGCAAAACTTAGACGTTGACAATCTTAAAGTTACTGTCGTCGTTCGTTACGATGGTGAGGATATTAAGATCATTTCAACCAGCGACAAAATCAATATTGGTCTAAATAGAAGCAATCTTACAGAACTGAGTTGGATTAATCTTACACATTTGGACCTTATAGGGTTTTATTATACTGAACAAGTTTTGACAGAGAGTATGATAACAACACTAACTGGTGTAAATTAAATTCTGTTATAAAACTATGGAGCAGACAACTTTGGTGTCAATGCCGATGTTAAACTTTATGACAAAAACCCCTCATTGTTCATTGATTTGTGGACAGACTGGTTGTGGAAAAACAATATTTGTCCTCGACCTATTACAAACAGTTTATCGTTATAATTTTGATCATATAGTAATTTTCTGCCCAACATTAAAGTGGAACAAAGCATATCACGACAGAAGGTTTATATGGACAGATGATGAAATCTATTTAGTTGATCCTAGCAATAAACTTAGCGAGTGCTTAGAACATTTCTTTAGACAGTTTGAAGGAACTCAGACATTATTTATTATAGATGATTGTTCAGCAGAAAAGGATATAGTCAAAAAAAGAAACGCTTTGTCAAAACTGGCTTTCAGTGGAAGACATGCTGGGATAAGTGTGTGGATTTTATGTCAAAAATATAACTCAGTTTTAAAAGACTTTAGAGAGCAATTAAAGACAGTGGTTTTATTTCACATGAAAGATAGAGACGCATTTGATGAATGTATGAAAGAAAACGATGTTATTGAAAACGATCAAGAAAAACGAAGGATTAAGCAAAAACTTAAGTCTCAAAAGTTTTCTAAATTAGTGTTAAAAACAGATAATCCTACACATTATGTATGTTTGTAAAGTGTTTACTATTAGAGAACTATAAAATGGGCATTCTGGGTAAGCCGGCGGAGCAACAGCGAAACCGGCTTCAGCCGGTTGGAGCTGGCGGAGGCGGGTGAGCCAGAATGCCCATTTTATAGTTCTCTCGTATCATTCTAGTACGTAATTTGTTTTATATTTTGTCATATTGAAATATTTACATCTCTTCCCTCACTACCTTACCTGCTGGCACTCAGGGAGGATGTCATGTGCTGACGAAGGCAAATAAAGCCGAAAATTTCATTTATAACCACTACAGCTTGTTGTTCTTGTGTCTTTTTTCTTTTGTATGTATATATATATATATATATATATATATATATATATATATTGTACACCCATAGTTGGGGTGTGCTCCATGTGCGTTATTAATGTTTATGGATGATGTTTTGTATGTGTTGGATGGCCCAGGCGGCATAGAAAAAATAAGAAAAGAATTGCGGTTGTGTTGCCTGGCTGTCTATGTACAGTTGAGTGTAGTAGTAGGAAAGCGCGAGCACGCATCCATATTTCTGGAAGAGTCAAACACACAGACACACATGCACCAAGTACCCATCCTTAACAACGTATTTATTTCAGTTTTCTTTTATTCTGATTGAAATCAAGTTATTTAAATGAACCAACGATGTCGAGAACATTTTCATCATATTTCAAAACATTTTCTGGATATGACCGAACATAGGAAAGCATTATTTTGGTTTTGGAAGTACTGACATCCAACTTTCAAGACTGACAGACCTTATGCAACGCCCTCAAAGCCTTACTAATACCCGTAATTGGAATACAAGAAAGCAGTATCATCAAAATATCAGAGCAAAAGTAATCTGAGGGAATTAGTTCCATATGTGAGCGATCAGCATTTAAAACTTCTCGCAACCATTCTCCATTAAATAACCCTCAAAATCGTTTAGATACAAAGAAAACAACAAAGGTGACACATTTTCACCTTGTATAACCCCTCAGTAACTTAAAGTAAAAGACTTTTCTTCATTGAAAAATATGTTTATACAATGTTAAAAATCATTCATAAAATGTTGCCTTTTATTTCCTCCTTAGCATCGTTTGGTTTATCACGGGACTTGGGAATAGCTTCCTTAGCACTCTCTACAATTACTTTAGTGAACTGCAAAACAGGATCATCATTACTCTGCAACAGATTCATAGGCAGTCTACTTAAAATCTGTTGCTGATAAAGACTCCAATCTGCAGAGCGAAACTTCCATGTTTCCCGAGGGGACTCCTGCAATTGCTTCGTAAAATAAATAAAAATCGGAAAGTGATCACTCCCGCTTAGGTCCGAATGAACCTGCCACTCTAAGTCCAAAAATAAGGAAGGGTCGCAAATGGACAAATCCAAGTGAGTCAAAGAACCAGAAGGAGAACAAAAGGTCGGTGAGCCTGAATTCAGAAGACAGAGATCATGATCCGATATAAAATCCTCAAGAACTTTCCCTTGAGAATTGGTGCAGTTACTTCCCCACTGTGGAGAATGGCCATTCAAGTCACCCAATAAAAGAAATGGGCGAGGGAGCTGAGAAATTAAACCATCCAACTGACTCTTCGAAATCACAAAAGATGGAGACAGATACAAACAGCATATCGTAACGACCTTGTTTAACGAGATACGAGCTGCCACTGCCTCCAGATCCGTCTGAAGTGGAATTTCTGTATGTAGTACCGAATTATGAATATAAAGAGAAACGCCTCTCCTTGAAAAGTCTGCAGAAGCCGGCTTGAGTAAGCAGGAGAAACCAGGAATCTCATGCTTCTTACTTGCAGTTAAAAGGGTTTCCTGAAGAGCAATTACCGAAGATCTATACTCTGTCAATAATAGCTCAAGGTCCCGACAATTTGCTTCAACTCCCCTTATGTTTCACTGGAGTATGTCCATGTTAGGTTGTTAAAAGAAAATCTATCAGCCTCTTCTCCAGAAACTTCACTGTCCACCAAAGAACTAAAACGGTTCTTCAAGACAAGATCAGAAGCCGATGCTCCTGATAAATTTCTAAGTTGTTTGTTGCCATGCTTGGAATTTGCTCTTACTGGACTGAAACCTGCTGCACCAAATACCTGACTTCGAGATTTTCCACTAGGAGGGTCTGGAGTCCGAAAAGGACGCTCCTCACTGCGTGCCTGTCTCGTACTGCTGTTATTGACCTGTGAGCGAGGGGGCGTCTCTTTCCTCCGATCCTTCACCCCTGACCTCTGATCCACAGCACTTTGTACGGCTGAAACACCTCTTCCCTCACCAGCAGGGACTGAAGCCTGTTGTACACTGCTGGTCGGAACACTACTGCATTTCTGAGACAAAACCTCAACTGATTGTTCAAGTATAGTAAGCCGATCCAAAACCGATGACAACAATTCTGTCAATTTCTTCTCCAGAGCAGTGAATGGAGCTGCTCCCAGATCATCACCCGATGACCAGTTCGCAGAATCGTTGACCACCTTCTGTGCGTAAGTAGCAGCCGAAGGAGTCCTGGCCTCCACTAACCTTCTAGCCTCAAGAAAGGAACATTTCCTCTCAATCTTTACTTTTTGAATCTCGCATTCCTTTTTTCCACACTGGACAACTTTTTGAATTTGCTGGATGATCACCCTTACAATTGACACAGTATACAGTACTTATACAAGATTCATCATGCTTCTTCTGTCCACAGTCACGACAAATCTCCTGACCCCGACAAGCTCGGCTGGAATGCCCAAAGCGTTGGCACTTGAAACACCGCAAAGGAGATGGTACAAAAGGCGTAACTTTCACCCGGACATAACCCACTTTGACAAACTCTGGGGGAGATGGCATAGCAAAAGTCAAGAACAGCGTGTTGGTTTCGATTAAGTCACTTCCTTTAGAGATTTTAACTCTATGGACCTGCAGAACACCCTGGCTTTCCATCTCAGTCCGAATTTCTGATTCAGCAACTCCAGCCAAGTCAACACATCTGATTACCCCTTTCGAGTAGTTGAGAAAGGGTGAATGGAAACCTTAACTGTGATCTGCATGAGTTGAGAACCATCCCTTTTCAGCAGCAACCGAGACGCCGCTTCCGTAGCACAGTTAACAAGGTAACTACCAGATCGGAGTCTTTTAATCATTTTAAATCCTGTGGACGAAACTCCCTCGAACCACTTGCAAACAGCGAACGGAGAAATCCGAGCAATGGATTCTTTCGGATCTTTTGCTTCCACTAAAAGGAAGCTTGGCCATGTGTTTTGGATACCCTTTCTCTTTGCCACTTCTCTTATCTCATTATCTGAATCTGAATCTCTACTCATAGTCTCGTCCATAAGCGTGCCATGTCCATCATCGTTTCTTCTCTTTTTGTTTGGGGGTAGTTGTTTAGTGGTCATATTGAAAGGAAAAATCTTCACCTCCCCTACTCCCCACCCGCCATCGAGTGCCCACAAGGGCGATGCCCCTAAGCGATTCTCCAGCAAAGGGAAACACCAGGGTTATAGCGAAGGTATACACCGCGTGGCACGCGCTCCACCCCATCCACCAGGCTCATGACCAACTGCCGAGAACAGACAGGAGGCCACTCACCTGGCTTCCAGGGCAAGCAACGTGGCACACGGTTTGACCCATGCCATGCCCACACTGTGGAGGCGACTGGTTGAAAGCATTGGGCCCCATGCTGCCCCCCGTCTAGGGGAAGTCCGGGCCAAAGTGGCGTGTTGAGGGGCGCGGATCCTACTCCGGGTCCCTCTCAACCACCAGGACACCATTCTCCCCCGACATGGGTCGCACCGCACGGTCAACACGGTGGACCAAGAGGCCACAGAGAAAATAGAAAGTGCTACAGAAGACTTGTGAAAAAAGGAAAAGACTAGGATAAAGATCCGTAAAGGCAGAAGATAGACAAAACAGAAAACTGCAGATTAATAAGGAGAATGTTGAAAGAGAAATGCAGGTGAAAGAACCATGGGTAGGCAGAAAAAACACAAAAAACAGAGAAAAAGAAAGCCCACCTAAAACAAAGTCCCACCCTCAAGGGGCACAAGAGGGTGACCCTGAGAACTAAAAATAAGACACCCCACCCAGGTCCCCTTGGTATGATAAAGAGTGCAAAACTTTGAAGGGTAAGAGAAAGGGTGCTCAAAGACTTTTTGCTAGGTTTCCTATGGTGGGGAACAAAGTTAAACATCAGGCGTGTAGGGCTAAGTGTCGGTATACTTTTAAAACTAAGAAGAAAGAATCTTGGAAAAAAATTTGTTCAAATCTGTCCTTTAAGGTCAATTCAAGGAAGGTGTAGAAACTAATCCGTAAGATTAAGGGAAAGTCGGTTACATCAGTTACAAAATGTTTGCAAGTAAACGGATCGATTATTACTAACAAAAAGGAGGTTGCTAACTTGTTAGCTGTTACTATCCATCAAAATTCGTCAGCTGATCATTATTGCAAGGAATTCCAGCGTATCAAAAGATCAGCAGAGTCAAAATCTTGTTCCTTCGTGCCAGATAGTTCTGAGTATTACAACTGCGTTTTCAGCATGGACGAGTTAAAGGACGCCATTTTGAAATCCAACAACTCAGCTCCTGGACCAGATGACATTCATTATCAATTTATTCAACATTTGCCAGCGGAGGGTTTAAAGGTGTTGTTGTCTCTGTTTAATCATGTTTGGTGTTCAGGGTATGTTCCACCTTCTTGGAGAGAGGCGGTTGTTATCCCTATTCCTAAACCAGGGAAAGATCATTCGGATCCTAACAACTATCGTCCTATAGCTCTCACTAGTTGCTTATGTAAAACTATGGAGAGAATGGTATATTCTCGATTGTTGTGGCAGTTAGAATGTCAGGGGGGCCTTAGATGTTTCCCAGTGTGGATTTCGGAACAACCGCAGTACTACTGATCACCTGGTTCGATATGAATCTTTTATCAGGAATGCTTTGATTAATGGAGAACATGTAGTTTCTATTCTTTTTGATTTAGAAAAAGCTTATGACACAACATGGAGGCATGGAATTCTTCAGGACTTGAAGGCACTTGATTTCAAAGGTAATTTACCAATGTTTATTGCTAATTTTTTGTCTAACGGGCATTTCAGTGTTAGACTTCATTCGACCTTTTCGGATCCTTTTGAGCAGGAGATGGGTGTCCCTCAGGGTAGCATCCTTTCTCCACTTCTGTTCAATCTCAAAAATAACATCGTTCAGTCAGTAAAGTCTGGAATTGATAAGTCATTGTTTGTTGATGACTTCTCCATCTCTGCCAAGGGGAAAACTTTGGCTGCAGCTGAGCGTCAACTTCAGTTGTGTGTTAATCGTGTTCAGCAGTGGGTTACTGAAAATGGATTTAAGTTTTCAGCTACTAAGACAGAGTGTATTCATTTCCATAGGAAAAGATCTCAGGTCTTAGAACCAGCTATCAGTCTCAATGGTCAGGTAATTAAAGTTTCCAAACAAGTGAAATTTTGAGGGGTTATTTTTGATAGTAAGCTTTCTTTTTTGCCTCACATTAAGTACATTAAACAATCTTGCCAGTCAGGTTTGAATGTTTTGAAGGTTATTAGTCACACTGATTGGGGTGCAGACAAGCGAACTTTGTTGCGATTGTATCGGGCTTTGGTGAGACCAAAGCTAGATTACGGTTGTGTGGTATATGGTTCTGCACGAAAGTCTTACCTCAAAGCTCTTGATCCAATTCAACATCAAGGACTGCGGATTGCTCTGGGAGCACTTCGCACATCTCCAAAAGAGAGTTTGTATGTTGAATCTGGTGAACCCCCTCTGGAGCTAAGGAGATTGTGTCTTTCCATGAATTACTATCTGAAACCGAGGGCTAATCCAGAAAACCCTGCCTATGATATTGTCATGAACCCGCCTTTTAGAGCCAAATATGACTTAAAGCCAAATGAGGTTCCTCCACTGGGTATTCGTATTTTGCCCCACTTCGGGGCAGCTGGCATTGACCTTGATGCTGTTGATGACGGTCCATTACAGACTGATGTACCTCCCTGGAAAGTCGCCAATCCAGAGATCATATTTAACTCAATTTCGAAAGGAGGTCACCTCGAGTGCTGCATATAAACAACTTTACCTTGGGCAGTGTGAACTTTATAAAGATTTTATCAAGATTTTTACAGATGGTTCTAAAAAAAGGTGAGAGGGCTGCAGCTGCCATTGTGTGTGATAACAATTTTCAGGAGCCTACTTTGTTAAGATTGCGGGATTGGTCGTCTGTTTATACTGCTGAACTGAAGGCTTTAAATCTGGCCCTCAGTGCGGTGTCCAGGTCAGATCAGAATGATTTCCTTATTTTATCGGATTCATTGTCGGCATTGTCGGCTTTATCGACAAGAGAAGTTTCACATCCAGTTTTGGCCGATATTCATGATCTTCATACTCAGCTTGTCTCTTCGGGAAAGCATAGTTTTCTTGTGGGTCCCCAGCTATGTGGGAATGTATGGTAACTCAGTGGTGGACAAAGCAGCCAAACAAGCTCTCGGTGCAAGTCTTTCCAGGAGGCCTGTGCAGTTTGTTCCTCACTCAGATCTACGTCATAAATCTAGTTTGTATTGTCGTGAACTGTGGCAGAGTGAATGGTCTAATCAAATTCATAATAAATTGTTTAAAATTTGCCCAGATTTAACCAATCCTTTCCCATCGGTGGTACGTAACCGTAAAGAGGAATCGGTTTTGTCACGGTTACATATTGGGCACAGCTATATAACGCACAGTTGGATACTCAGAAGGGAAGACCCCCCATGGTGTGTTGCATGCGACAGCTTGTTCAGTGTTAATCATTTTTTGACAGAATGTGCTGATTTGATGTGTATCAGAGAGAAGTTCTTTTCCACCAGTGATTTATCAGTTCTTTTTCGTGAGATTTCAGTAGATCTTATTTTTTTCTTTTTTGAAAGAGGTAAACTTATTTTATAAATTATAGTGTTTTAATAATGTATACAGGTGTCGTTGGAGTTGAACAGATAATTGTGCTTTTGTCCTCATAAATTTTAAGCGATGTGTTAATACTAGTGCGGGTATTTGTACCTAGAGACTCAGCAGATACAATAGCTGAGGTCCTGATTTGTTTCCTAGTAGTCCGCTGGACCCTATAAACACTAACTAACTAACTATTTCCTCCTTAGCATGCTTATACCCTAAACCTCTTCTCTAAACTGCATCAAAAGCTTTGTGGTAATCAACAGAAGTGCAAGATCGGTTTCTTATTGCTTAGTTTGAAAACATCAGCAAATAATTTGAGTACAAATATATAGTCAAGGGTGGAATTAGGACGTCTGAATCTTTCTTGATTTTTATAACAGTATGCACTTTGATTTTGTCTGAATCCTGCTTGATTTTAGAAGACCATGCAGTTTGATTTGACGCAAATCAGTTAACTACACGGCCGCGGGAGGCTGAAAGAGTAAAATAAACCAAAACGGTGGGGGGAGGGAGAGATATACTACCCTCACATGCACATATGTTTTGAGAAACTGTACAAAGTTGATTTGTTGAAACCCGTAATCAAACACTTTCCCATTTAAAATTAGAATTTGAAGGAATTTTTAAAAGGTACTATATCTTTCACCTTTTCTTTTTAAATGAAAAAGTCTCTCCAGTTCACAGAAAATAAATTCTTAACAAGAGTGAGGTCCATGGGAGGGGACGAGGAAAGAAAACGAAGTGTAAATTTGGGAAAACGTAAAACGGCACAGAATAAAATGTAACAAGAAAATGAATAATGAAATAAAACGTTAAATTTGCTCCTGGCATATTTCTGTGTCCATGGTACCAAGGCTGGCTCTCTAATCTCTTCCTGCTACTGCTCCATGGCGGCAACACTGGATGAGGACTTAGTCGATTCTCTGCAAAGAAAAAATAATTGAATAAATAAATAAGGAGCACTTACAAGAAGTCGAAGGCGTGTACAAAAGGCAAGCAAGAACAACAGGTGTGAGAGAGACTGAGAAACTTGAACAGTAGACAATTTATTTTAGATATAAAAACAAAAAAAAAGCAAAACAGTAAACGCCTGAAGGTCTGGACAATCTGAAGAGAACCCTACAGTGACATGAACACGTTACTTGAAATCCACGAGCTTAAATCATCACTCCCATGACTCCTCTTTCCTCCCCACCCATACACACATATTCATGCACGTGCTAAGCACGCACGTGCGTGCGCGCGTGCGATCACACGCACACACACATACACACATCCATGTACATCTTAACACACACATACATGCACGAACGCACACACACACACCCCACACACACACACACACACACCACACACACACACACACGCACGCACACACACACATATGCATACATACGCACCCATGTACATTTTAACACACACACACACACACACACACATATGCATACATACGCATCCATGTACATCTTAACACACACACACACACACACACACACACACACACATACACACACATATCCATGTACATGTTAACACACACACATACATGCACGAACACACACACACACACACACACACACACACACACACACACACACACACACACACACATCCATGTACATGTAAACACACACATACATACTACATGTACAAACACACACACAATCACACACACACACATACACGCACGCGCGCTCGCGCATGCACACAAATACACGCACCCCCACCACACTTATCCCCCCCCCCCCCGGCCCCCCAAGTCTCTGCTGTACCTGGTGCCAGCTGGATCTTCGTCCTCCTCGTGCCCCTGGGTCACGTGGTGGTGGCGGTAGGATTCCTCATCCTCCCTCCTGTCCCTGGGTAAAATGGTGAAGGGGTAGGATTCCTCATCCTCCCTCGTGTCCCTGGGTAAAATGGTGAAGGGGTAGGATGCCTCATCCTCCCTCGTGTCCCTGGGTAAAATGGTGAAGGGGTAGGATGCCTCATCCTCCCTCGTGTCCCTGGGTAAAATGGTGAAGGGGTAGGATTTCTCATCCTCCTTTGTGCCCCTGGGTAAAATGGTGAAGGGGTAGGATGCCTCATCCTCCCTCGTGTCCCTGGGTAAAATGGTGAAGGGGTAGGATTTCTCATCCTCCTTTGTGCCCCTGGGTAAAATGGTGAAGGGTAGGATGCCTCATCCTCCTTTGTGCCCCTAGGTAAAATGGTGAAGGGGTAGGATGCCTCATCCTCCTTTGTGTCCCTGGGTGAAATGGTGAAGGGGTAGGATGCCTCATCCTCCTTTGTGCCCCTGGGTAAAATGGTGAAGGGGTAGGATTTCTCATCCTCCTTTGTGTCCCTGGGTAAAATGGTGAAGGGGTAGGATTTCTCATCCTCCTTTGTGCCCCTGGGTAAAATGGTGAAGGGGTAGGATTTCTCATCCTCCTTTGTGTCCCTGGGTAAAATGGTGAAGGGGTAGGATTTCTCATCCTCCTTTGTGTCCCTGGGTAAAATGGTGAAGGGGTAGGATTTCTCATCCTCCTTTGTGTCCCTGGGTAAAATGGTGAAGGGGCAGGATTTCTCATCCTCCTTTGTGCCCCTGGGTAGCTTTGTGGAAGGGGTAGGCGGTGATGATGCAGCACCTTCCCCTTTCCCTTTACACCACTACCCGTACCCAGGTGCACGCCCCATCCCTGCTCCTGCCCACCCTGTGCCTGAAACACCCGGAAAGGAATGTACACTGATGATAGTGATGATAACGATGATGATACAGTAACAAACACTGATGATAAACGATGATGATACAATAATATACACTGATGATGATGATGATGATGATACAATAATACACACTGATGATAATGATGATGATACAATAATATACACTGATGATAATGATGATGATATAATAATATACACTGATAACAGTAATAATGGTTTTAAAAAGTTAATAACTTGCCTGAAACACCCAGAATGGAATATACACTGATGATGATAACAAGACACACTGATGATGATGATGATGATAACAATAATGATGATAAACCATGTTCACTTTGCTGGTAATAGTAAAGAGAAGAAGAATATTAATGATAATGGAAACATTTGTATCACTATTACTGTTGTCAAAGTAATCAATTTTCTTTATAAAATAATAGTGATGATAATAACTATTATTATAATAATGATAAGATTTACAATAAAAATTACCATGATAATTAGAGTAATAATGTCTATTAGTAGGCCTACTAGTATTTCTATTTAATTATTATATCATCATATCATTATCATCATTGTAAATGTTATTGGTCTTGTTGTTATTCTTGTGATTCTTATCATTATTATTTTGATTATTATTAACTTTCATGATAAAAATAATGATTAACATTATTATTTATCATTACAATCATTATTTTATTATTACCGTTATTGTTATTACTATCATAATCATCATCACTATGATGCTGATTAAGATCGTTCATCTGATCTAATATGTTACGGAAGAAAGATTTTTAACGAAGTTTCTGATGCGTTTTTAGAAGGTGCATTTTAAAGAGATGTGTGAATTCTTTTTTTTTTTTTTTTTTTTGATGGCTTGTGAGTTGACTTGAAGGTAGTGACAGCCCTGATATGGCCATTTGCAGTCGGCTGGGCTATAAGCAACATTACCCCTTACCCCCTGCTGATGACAATGATAATGACATTGGTAACGAAATCACCAACAAAGGTTAAAAAGTACAACCATTTAAACGGAAACAAAACAAATCTGCCTGTTCCAACACACACGTGACGACTGCACGCCTCAGAAAGGGGGATGGGGTGTGTGTGGAGGGGGGGGGGGGGGGGGGGGAGTAGAGCAACTTACTAGGAAGGGCCAGAGGCATACAGACCATGTTTAAGTGATCATAGAAAAAAACCACTTCAAACAGGTTACGAACATTGTAACAGACTTGAAGGCCTTGCACCGAGTCAGACAAGACTACTCATGGGTGTGTGTGTGTGTGTGTGTGTGTGTGTGTGTGTGTGTGTGTGTGTGTGCGCGTGCGTGCGTGCGCGCGCACGCGCGCGTGTGTGTGTCCGCATGTCTGTGTGAGTCGGACAAGACTCTGTGTGTGTGTGTGTGTGTGTGTGTGTGTGTGTGTGTGTGCTGTGTGTGTGTGTGTATAGTGTGTGTGTGTGTGTGTGTGTGTGTGTGTGTGCACGTGTGCGAACGCGCGCGCGTGTGTGTGTGTGTGTGTGTGTGTGTGTGTGTGAATGATTTGTGAGTCGACTTCCACGCGGTGACTGCCCTGATATGGCCCTTTGCGGTCGGCGGGCTAAAAGCAACATTACCTCCCTCGAAGATCGGTGTGCCCGTACCCCTGATGTTAATTAACGTGCCCCCCCCCCCCCCCCCACCCGCCCCGCCCCCCAGCCCTAGGGCTCCATGTGAGCGTGACCTGATGACTTACCCATGGTCCAGCGTGACGGTCACACGCCGGTGGTCGTGGGGGCAGTGTTGGGCGTGTCCCTGCAGCCACGTCCTCCTGATGGTGGACCCCATGGACTCTAGGTCCGGGCGCACAAATCTGCAGGACGTGTCCGCCGCAGGGCCGTGTCTCTCCATGATATGTCTCCTGCAACATCATCATCACCGTCGTCATCATCAATGTTGTCTTCGTCATCGTCATCATTGTCGTCGTAGTCACCATCATCTTTGTCGTCTTCGTCATCATCATCATCGTCGTCGTAGTCACCATCATCATTGTCGTCGTCGTCGCCGTCGTCGTCATCATTATCATCGTCATCATCAACATCATTCTTGTCGTCGTCATCGTCGTCATCATTATCAGCACCATCATCATCATCATCATTATCGTCATCGTCGTCATCGTCATCATCATCATCTTCATCACCAACATTATCATCGTCGTCATCATCATCATTACCATGTTCATCATCATCACCACCATCATCATCATCGTCGTCGTCTTCCTCGTTGTCGCCATCATCACCACCACCATCATCATCATCGTCATCACTATCATCACCACCACCATTATCATCATCATCGTCATCACTATCATCACCACCACCATTATCATCATCGTCATCACTATCATCACCACCACCATTATCATCATCATCGTCATCACTATCATCACCATCACCATTATCATCATCGTCATCACTATCATCACCACTACCACCATCATCATCGTCATCGTCATCACTATCATCACCACCACCATTATCATCATCGTCATCACTATCATCACCACCACCATTATCATCATCGTCATCACTATCACCACCACCACCATCATCATCATCATCATCATCACTATCATCACCACCACCATCATCATCATCATCGTCATCACTATCATCACCTCCACCATTATCATCATCGTCATCACTATCATCACCACCACCATTATCATCATCGTCATCACTATCATCACCACCACCATTATCATCATCATCGTCATCACTATCATCACCACCACCTTCATCATCATCGTCATCACTATCATCACCACCACCATTATCATCATCGTCATCACTATCATCACCACCACCACCATCATCATCGTCATCGTCATCACTATCATCACCACCACCATTATCATCATCATCGTCATCACTATCATCACCACCACCATTATCATCATCGTCATCACTATCATCACCACCACCTTCATCATCATCATCATCGTCATCACTATCATCACCACCAACTTCATCATCATCATCGTCATCACTATCATCACCACCACCATTATCATCATCGTCATCACTATCATCACCACAACCATTATCATCATCATCGTCATCACTATCATCACCACCACCATTATCATCATTATCGTCATCACTATCATCACCACCACCATCATCATTATCATCGTCATCACTATCATCACCACCACCATTATCATCATCGTCATCACTATCATCACCACCACCATTATCATCATCGTCATCACTATCATCACCACCATCATCATCATCATCGTCATCACTATCATCACCACCACCACCATCATCATCGTCATCACTATCATCACCACCACCATTATCATCATCATCGTCATCACTATCATCACCACCACCAGCATCATCATCGTCATCACTATCATCACCACCACAATTATCATCATCATCGTCATCACTATCATCACCACCACCACCATCATCATCGTCATCGTCGTCATCATTATCGTCATCATTATCATCATCATTGTCATCACTATCATCACCACCACCATTATCATCATCGTCATCACTATCATCACCACCACCACCATCATCATCGTCATCGTCATCATCATCGTCATCATTATCATCATCATCGCCATTGTCATCATCATCATCATCATCACCATCATCATGCTAATCATAATAAGGGGGGGGGGGGGGGGGGGGGGGGGGGGGGCAGTTTATTAAACGTGTGTAAATAACCAGCACCTAGTCTCCCACAGGTTCTGCCATTCCGATCTTGTGCCGGACAAGAAGTCAAAGTGACAGCAACAGCAGCAACAGCAACAGCAGCAACAGTAGTCGCAACAGAAGAAGCAGTACCAGTAGGAGGAGAAGATGAAGAAGAATGAGAAGAAGGATTAAAAGAAGAATTAGAAGAAGAAAAAAAAATTAAAAAAAGAATCAGGAGAAGAATTAGAAGAATTAGACTAGAAGAAGAAAAAGAAGAAGAAGAAGAAGAATTTAGGAATATTAATTAGGAACATGAAGAGAAACAAGCGGAAAAAACGAACGAAAACAAAATACTATGTGATTGAAGACACAATGAATTAAGTCGTATACGAACTGAAAAATTTTCATTTTAAACATGTTTTGAGTGAACAAAAAACCACACACATACATAAACAAATACATATGCACGCTTATCTACATAAACCATACAAAAAAAAATTGCATTGTATTGCATAGCATCAAATCACACACACACACACACACACACACACACACACACACTCACACACACACACACACACACAGCCTCTCTCTCTCTCCTCTCTCTCTCTCTCTCTCTCTCTCTCTCTCTCTCTCAGCTGCTGACAATGCTTGGGTTATTAAACAGCAGAGCTGACCACTGGGACCGTTTAGACATATTTTAACCTCTCTTGCATCCTCGACTGGATCCTCCAGCACAGGCTCAAAGACGTCCCTACATTTTGTACTGTTTACACTATGATTTAGTTGTACTGTTTATGCTATGATTAATTTTAGTTGTACTGTTTATACTATGATTTATTGTACTGTTTATACTATGATTTAGTTGTACTGTTTACACTATGATTTAGTTGTACTGTTTATACCATGATTAATTTTAGTTGTACTGTTTATACTATGATTTAGTTGTACTGTTTATACTATGATTTAGTTGTACTGTTTATGCCATGATTTAGTTGTACTGTTTATGCCATGATTTAGTTGTACTGTTTATACTATGATTTAGTTGTACTGTTTATACTATGATTTAGTTGTACTGTTTATACTATGATTTTAGTTGTTCAGCAACTTATTTCCTCACCACTCTTTCTTTCCGCTTCACTTTTCTCCCCTTCGCTGGCTGCTTTGGGGGTGCTGTTGGATTCTTCTTTGAACCCTTGGTGGTGAGAACACCACAGAATTATGGACTGTGGTGTGTCTCCATCTGATGCCAAGGTTGTTAAGACACAATCAGTTGTGTCTTTATGATGAGTCTAAACCATTGGCCGAAAGGCTTAGGAGCAGGCCATGTGACTAGAGTTAATTTCAAGAGGGGTTGTGAAGGTTTCAAATATGCTGCTAGGGAAGAGTTCAACTTTTAAAAGCTGAGTTTTACCAGCTTTTAGGTGTTCATTTTCTTTTTCTCTTTCCCGTTCTTCTCCACCCCGTTTTCTTCCATCATGACTTTGCCAAGTCGTTTATGCAACTACGAAAAAGTTGTTAGTCTACACATGTTCTGTTCAACTACTGAATTGTCCAGTGTAGTACATACAGACACATGAATCAAACATAAAAAAACAATAGGCTCATGAATTATTCCCAGTAATTTGGCCTGTAACAAGTTGTTATCAGGAGACTTTAATAACAAGAACATTTTTTCTAGATATACATGAAAAAAATTAACAATCATTTAAGTATTCCGAACAATAACATCTCCACAAACAGGGATACATGGAGAAATATGACAGGGACATGTATATAATATATACAGACAATAAAATACGCCACCGACACTTTCATGACGTTAGCATGAGCAGTGGGAGATGACTTACACAGCGACACTACTCACGTCACGTAGGTGGGCAGCTCCGGCCGCTCATTTATCACGGGCCTCCGAGGGGCCCTTGGAATTATCCCAAAGTAGGGGGACAGGGGCCACAATTCCTGCAAGTATTCACAGTAACATGCGACGAAAGTGGTATCAGTAACGTACGCACAATCAATGAACACAAACGCAAACAAACAAACAAACAAAAAACTATGATGAAAATAAACAATAAACAAGTAGGGTTAACTCTTGCTCCCCATAAGAAAACCCAACACAGAGTAACTTTTATTCAAGACTGGCACAGCCTTTTAAAAATTGAATAAAGTCAGACAAATACAAAGACGAACAATCTAATGGTGGGGGGAAACAAGTGCAGGCCAACAACCCCTCTGTCATCACTGTAATGACTATGAAAATCAGCAATGAGAACGCGCGTGCATGCACGCGCGCACATACAGAGCCATGAGAAAGCCCGCGCGCACACACACACACACACACACACACACACACACAGCCATGAGAAAACACACACACACACACACACACACATGAGAAAGCACGCGCGCACACACACACACACACACACAGCCATGAGAAAGCACCACACACACACACACACACACACACAGCCATGAGAAAGCACACACACACACACACACACACACACACACACACACAGAGCCATGAGAAAGCACACACACACACACATAAGAAAGCGCGCGCAACACACACACACACACACACACACACACACACACAGCCATGAGAAAGCACACACACACAGCCATGAGAAAGCACACACACACACAGCCATGAGAAAGCACACACACACACACACACACACACACACACACAGAGCCATGATAAAGCGCGCGCGCGCGCACACACACACACACACACACACACACAGAGCCGAGCCGTGAGAAAGCACACACACACACACACACACACACACACACACACACAGAACCATCAGAAAGCACACACACACACACACACACACACACAGAACCATCAGAAAGCACACACACACACACACACACACACACACACACCACACACAACCATGAAAAAGCACAACACACACACACACAGAACCATCAGAAAGCACACACACACAAAACCGTCAGAAAGCGGGCGCGCGCGCGCACACACACACACACACACACAGAACCACGAGAAAGCGCGCGCGCGCCACACACACACACACACACACACACACACACACAGCCATGAGAAAGCACTCACACACACACACACACACACACATAGCCATGAGAAAGCACTCACACACACACACACACACACACACACACAGTCATGAGAAAGCACTCACACACACACACACCCCACACACACACACACACACACACACAGCCATGAGAACTCACACACACACACACACACACACACACACACACACACTGCCATGAGAAAGCGTTCACACACACGTACACACACTTATCATAAAAATTCCCCAGAACGAAAATGTTTACAACGGTGAAAAAGGCACATGTAACGAACAAAATTCTGAATACGAACAGAACGTATCACTTGTAATCGTTGAAACAACATGAAACACACACACACAAAAATTATCATTGAAATCCCAAGACGAAAATGTTTACGAAAGTGGCTATGCCATATGTAAACAAACGTCTGAATAAATCATCCAAATAAAAGAAAGACTAACACAAAACTGCAGAAACTTTGCCAAGTAAAAGAATTTTTTTTTCACTTTTTTTGCTAACAATTTTTTTTCTACAGTTTAGTTTTTAAATGCGTTTTTGATCAAACACACCAAACATACCTTCAGCATTTATCGAAAAAGACAGAGACAGAGAGGTGCACATAATACTGTTTCCTCAAAGTCCCAGTCCCAGGTAATACAAAGAACTACTGGAGTTTGAACAATTAAGTAGTGGGGGAAAACAAGTGCAGGCTAACAATTCTTCAATTAAAACAATCAGGTTGAGCACGGTGTTCACATTTGTTTCAGTATTTGTGCTAAGTGCAATTATCACAACAAAAGAGGAGAGGAGATATTCGTATACATACATGTGTGTGAGTGTGTGAGTGTGTGTGTGTGTGTGTGTGTTCCTCTAAAGAGCATCTGTGTTACCGAAGGGCAAGGAAGCCTTAAAAAATGGGACGAACATTTGGAAGTTTGCGTCGGTAAATGTAGAACTTTGCAGGCCAGATTATCAAATTAAAAAAAACTGCATCTGTTGGCCTACATGCCTCTTTTTTGACACCTATGAAATCATACTTTTTTTCCAGCTGAAATGTCGGCAGTGTTGAAAATTTTCATTTAAAACTTGCTGTGTAGTTCAGTCCAAAACTGGTAGACCCTTTCGCTATTGTACAGCATATAGAGCATTATTTCTTCATGGCAGTTACAAAAGTTACAGTCAGGAGAATTGGGCATTTTACACAATGAGTTGATCCCAAGAATTGCGCTATATAAATTCCATACATTATTATTTATTATTACATACAGGTATTTCTGACTTAAAAAGACATCTGTTCAAAGGCCTACTTTGGAACAACTTCAACTGAACGGCAACTGAAGTTTAGAGCGGTAGGAAAATTACTGGTTCCAATTTAATGCTCAAAGTTAGTTTCAAAGGGAGGCGACTGTGGGCGGAAATTGACACAAACTTCAAAAGAAAAATCACTCTGCCGCCAAACGAACGAAACAAATGACAAGACAAAACACGACGCGTTTCGATCTCTCTGGTCCTCTTGAGGCAATACAAACAACATTGAAGACAATGAAATCGAACCACAAACAGTCATACATTTTGCGGCCAATTTGAGGAGATCAGTGACTGACTGTTGGAACCGAGGTTACCTGTATTCGTTACTGTTCGTCCGTGTGTGTGTTTGACTACGCTCAAGATCGTAAACGCTGTGCCAGTCTGGAATAAATGTTCATTTGTTATTTGTTCAATTCTTCAGTTGTCGTTGCTGTGCAGATGTGTCCGGTACAGGGTTTATGAACAAGTTTGGAACATCATTTTGTTTGGGGGTGTCTCCTTGTTTGTTCTATGTGCCCTGTGCTGTCATTTCTGCTGTCTGTTCTGTGTGCTCTGTGCTGTCATTTTTGCTGTTTGTTTCTGTGTGCTCTGTGCTGTCATTCTGCTGTTGTTCTGTGTGCTCTGTGCTGTCATTCTGCTGTTTGTTCTGTGTGCTCTGTGCTGTCATTTCTGCTGTTGTTCTGTGTGCTCTGTGCTGTCATTTCTGCTGTTTGTTCTGTGTGCTCTGTGCTGTCATTTCTGCTGTCTGTTCTGTGTGCTCTGTGCTGTCATTTCTGCTGTTTGTTCTGTGTGCTCTGTGCTGTCATTTCTGCTGTCTGTTCTGTGTGCTCTGTGCTGTCATTTCTGCTGTCTGTTCTGTGTGCTTTGTGCTGTCATTTCTGCTGTTTGTTCTGTGTGCTCTGTGCTGTCATTTCTGCTGTCTGTTCTGTGTGCTTTGTGCTGTCATTTCTGCTGTTTGTTCTGTGTGCTCTGTGCTGTCATTTCTGCTGTCTGTTCTGTGTGCTCTGTGCTGTCATTTCTGCTGTTTGTTCTGTGTGCTATGTGCTGTCATTTCTGCTGTTTGTTCTGTGTGCTCTGTGCTGTCATTTCTGCTGTCTGTTCTGTGTGCTCTGTGCTGTCATTTCTGCTGTCTGTTCTGTGTGCTCTGTGCTGTCATTTCTGCTGTCTGTTCTGTGTGCTCTGTGCTGTCATTTCTGCTGTCTGTTCTGTGTGCTCTGTGCTGTCATTTCTGCTGTTTGTTCTGTGTGCTCTGTGTTGTCATTTTTGCTGTTTGTTCTGTGTGCTCTGTGCTGTCATTTCTGCTGTCTGTTCTGTGTGCTCTGTGCTGTCATTTCTGCTGTTTGTTCTGTGTGCTCTGTGCTGTCATTTCTGCTGTCTGTTCTGTGTGCTCTGTGCTGTCATTTCTGCTGTTTGTTCTGTGTGCTCTGTGCTGTCATTTCTGCTGACTGTTCTGTGTGCTCTGTGCTGTCATTTCTGCTGTCTGTTCTGTGTGCTTTGTGCTGTCATTTCTGCTGTTTGTTCTGTGTGCTCTGTGCTGTCATTTCTGCTGTCTGTTCTGTGTGCTCTGTGCTGTCATTTCTGCTGTTTGTTCTGTGTGCTCTGTGCTGTCATTTCTGCTGTTTGTTCT
This sequence comes from Conus canariensis, assembly GCA_033310375.1. Lineage (NCBI taxonomy): Eukaryota > Metazoa > Mollusca > Gastropoda > Neogastropoda > Conidae > Conus > Conus canariensis. The sequence goes on from CM065741.1 coordinate 8,719,544, forward strand.
GTGT
>CM065741.1:8724547-8735715 GCA_033310375.1 Conus canariensis
TCGTTTTCCTGGGGGAAAACAGGTACTGCTAGGCCTACCTCCAGGAAATAACAAATTGTTAACAAGGAAAACAACTAGGCTACAACCACTGTTTGCTACAGAAGGTCAGAATTTAGCAATGGGGGTTGGAAAAAGTGGAAAAAGTATTTGTGATTCTGCGTCCCATTTTGGGGCGTTTTCCTTCAGGAAAATGACCTTTTTTTTCCCCAGCGGAAATATGGAAAATGCTTGTGATCATTAGAGATGGTACCAATGATAACTGTTTTCCATGGGGAAAACAGGGGAAACACTTTTGATTTTGCAGGGGAAGCAGGGAAAAATGCTTTTCATCCACCAGAGAATACTCATGGTCCTTTAAGATAATTACCCATGATCTTTTGAGATAATTACCCTTGATCAGTTTTCCGCAGGGAAAATAGATGACACTTTTGATTCTTTGGGAAAGCAGGGTGAAATGGTTATCATCTAAAGGAACATACCATGATCACTGTTTTCTGCCATGTCAGACGCATGGGCGATGGTCTCATCCCAAAGGACATGCTGTACGGTGAGCTGGCTACAGGCTCCAGGACCCACAGGATGACCCGCCCTACGCTACAAGGATGTATGCTAGCACGACCTGAGGGCAGGCAGCCTTGACCCTGTAGACCTGGAGACAGCAGCTTCAGACCGGGTCAGCTGGTGGTCCACCATCAAGGCCGGCATCAAGCAAGCAGAGCAGAGGAGAGAGGCCCAGTGAGAAGAATGGAGGCACCACAGACGGCAAAGAATGGCGTCGGCACCTGCAGACACTCATGACCGAGATTTCACCTGCAGCACCTCCAACAGAGTCTGCCGCTTGAGGATCAGGCTCTTCAGCCACAGCAGGTGCTGCCACTACACAACTGACTGATCCATGGTACAACACCATCGTCTCCCCAGATGGATGAATGCCAACAACAAGACTATGCCAACAACAAGACTATGCCAACAAGACTGTTTTCCGCGGGAAAACAGGAAAAAACTTTGGATTCTCTGGGGAAAACAGGGGAAAAGGTTATCATACTCGAAAGGAAAACACGTGATCTTCATTGATAAGAGCTAACCCCAATTCTTCTGAAGAGGGATACCTGTTTTGCGGGGATAACACCTATGTGCGTCTTTTGAAGCCAGTGTGTTGCCATAGAATGACGGTCGTACCCTATCGGTAGCGTAAGGGGGTGACAAAGGTGATAGGCTATCGTGTCGGGTACTTGATGGGGTGTTGTTAAGTGGCCAGTGGTGGCACTGGGGTGAAAAGGAAGTGATAGCGGGGTGGGTGAAGGAAGAGTGCAGTGGGTTGTTGAGAGGTGGGGTGGTGGGGTGGAGCCTTTGTGCAATTAACTGAAGGACCACAGCGACCTGGAGGGAAGGGAGAGGGGTGGAGGTAGGGGGTGGGGGGTGTGGGGTGGGGTGGGGGGGGGGGGTAGCGCGGAGAGCTCTGTCTTTGTTTCTCTAGTTCATTGCTTGCTTTTCCTTTCCTTTTTTTTCTTTCTTTCTTTCTTTTCCCCATTCGTTCTTCCTCTGTGTGTGTGTGTGTGTGTGTGTGTGTGTGTGTGTGTGTGTGTAGTGAGTGTATGTGTGTGTGTAGTGAGTGTATGTGTGTGTGTGTGTGTGTGTGAAGTATGTGTGTGTGTGTGTGTGTGTGTGTGTGTGTGTGTGTGTGTGTTAGTTACCAGTTCAATCCCTTTCTCTTGCCAAGACCTGAATAGTACTTTGTTTTATACACTATCAGACAATTGTTACATAAAAGTTTGCGACCGAAATTTAGAACCGTTTATAGCTGAAGGATCCTTAAAAAATTTGCTATCCAAATTTTTAACACATCTTTCCAGAAGTCGTTCTGCATCAAATCCCAGCCCACAAAGTCTTTTGCTCTACAACTAATGTGTGAGAACTTTTTGGTAACAATTTGAACTAAATGCCATTTGGGTATTAAACTCCAGTTCTTGTCCTCTCTTGCTGCAAGTGGTTTACCACCCCACTGTATGTAGAAGCAGCTTCGAAGTCGGGTCATGTCAGTCATAGTCAGACCGCCATCTTCAACACTTGCTTCCATCACTTTCCTTTTGATTTTTGCAAATGCTTTTCTTTTTGTTGTTTTTTTTGTTTGTTTTTCTGCCATAAGAATTTGTATATCATTGTATTTAGTTTAAAATTACATTTGGAAGGCCAAAAGACTACAACACACACACACACACACACACACACACACACACACACACACACATATATATATATATATATACTATGTTCATATATGCATATATATATATATATATATTATATAAGCTGACTCACAAGGAATGTTTTGATTATCACAACTTTACCTTGAATACTCAAGTCACGCTTACTCCATTCATTTATTTGCTTGTTCACTGTGTCAATTCGACCAGTCCAGTTGTCTTCATGTCTCAAGCCATTTTACCATTTTCGAAATGTGCGCCCAGTGTTTTGATTTTGTCTGCTATATCAAAAGGAAGACTTGGATTACCGATTGGGTGCTCATTTTGAGTGCTATTGTCTTCTGTGAATTAAGTCTGAGGCCAGAAAGTCTTTGAAGAGATGAATTAATTGGATGAAGGTAAGTGATTGCTCGTTCATTTTCGTTGTCCTGAGTGTTGTGTACCTTGCAGGAATAAGACCTGAGATGTCGAAATGCGTCGTGTTTTGTCTTGTGATTCGTTTGTCTACGTTTTTCGGCGGAGCCTTACAAATAATTTTTTTTAGTTTCTCTGAAAAGAGGTCAAAATGTTTCACGAATTTTTCAATCTTCTTCACTGAGATTCAGAGTTATATCATCGGCCATTCGTTTTATTTGCAAGTGCATAACATGCCTTAGTGAATAACTTCTTTTTCCAGAACTAAGACAGGTGGGCCAAAGGAAAACAAAAAGGAAAAGAGATTAAAAAAAAAAAAAAAAAAAAAGCGAAGAGTTTCAGAAACTAGCAGAAAAGAGGAACCTGCAACAAACCACCTAACAAGAACACGTGGCAAATTATGTGGTGACAATGATACAATTACATGACCATTCTTTTTCTTCTTTTCTTTTTTCCTTTGACTGCATTCGGCAGTCTCTATTTCCTGCTGGCGCTGCCTTAGGTCCCGTTTGAATGACTGGGGTGGTGATTAACGCCGTGCAAACCTTTCAGCTGGGAAGAGACATTTCTTTTCCGCCCCAGCTCGGAGTTGGTGGCTGCTCTCCCCTGCTTGTGAGCCCCATTATCATGGTGGCTGCTCTCCCCTGATTGTGAGCCCCATTATCATGGTGGCTGCTCTCCCCTGACTGTGAGCCCCATTATCATGGTGGCTGCTCTCCCCTGATTGTGAGCCCCATGATCATGGTGGCTGCTCTCCCCTGACTGTGAGCCCCATTATCATGGTGGCTGCTCTCCCCTGACTGTGAGCCCCATTATCATGGTGGCTGCTCTCCCCTGATTGTGAGCCCCATTATCATGGTGGCTGCTCTCCCCTGACTGTGAGCCCCATTATCATGGTGGCTGCTCTCCCCTGATTGTGAGCCCCATTATCATGGTGGCTGCTCTCCCTGACTGTGAGCCCCATTATCATGGTGGCTGCTCTCCCTGACTGTGAGCCCCATTATCATGGTGGCTGCTCTCCCCTGACTGTGAGCCCCATTATCATGGTGGCTGCTCTCCCCTGATTGTGAGCCCCATTATCAGTCAACTGGAGCACCAACAAAGAAAAACGTTTGACACAGCTGTGATACCCTACCTTCTGCTCAATACGCGAATACGCAACACACCTTGCACTAGAGTTTCTCCCCGAATCTCTCAAGTCACTTGTTGATTGCTTTGGGAAGAGGTGGTATCGGGGAGGGGGAGGGAGGGGGGAGAGAAAGAGATGATGGCGGTGGGGGGGAGGGGGGGGAGGGGGCGGCTGCGATATAAAACAGGGTGCAGGGGAACGAGGGGGAGGGGGGATGGGGGAGGGAGGGGATTAGGGGGGGGGGGGGGAGGCTTTGTTCACATACCTGGAGGTGATTGAGCAGGACACCTTAGCTGGAGGTGATTGTAAAGCGTGACAATGACGAGTGAGTTCTCTACTCCGGCGTGGAGTGTCTCTTTGTGTTGACTTTACGGCGTCATCGGCAACTGGCGTGGAGGACCTCCCTTAACTTGTTTTCTCTCACAACTGATTTTGTGAGGGATCTGTCTGTCAGTCTTTTGTCACTGTCTGGCTGACTGTCTCTTTCACTCTGTGTGTGTGTGTGTGTGTGTGTGTGTGTGGTAAGGGTTTTGGGGCGTTTTTGCATAAAATAAACCAAAATTCATAGCTCCTCATCCAGCTAAGAAAACCCCATCAAGCTGTACATTGTAGGACTCGGCGTTATTCCTCTATGTGTCGACATCAAAATAAACAGAAATCTTTATCTGGGTATGAGCACCATACTGTTATATAAACAAATGTGGAAAAAAGGATAAAATTTATTAGAAAAATATTTGTAAAATATAAACATGCAGCTGGAAGTTTTCGCCAGTGGGAATTGTTATCCCTGGGTTTTCCACTAAATGGCAGTGTTACCGGGCAATAAAAATTTGGTTGTGAAAAATTCGCTTGAAACCTAGCTGTCCTAGTTCCAGCTGCTGATTGTCTGCCACGCCCCCTTGACACACCGCCTCTCCCTCTCCCGAGCGAATCGACTGACTCACTGTATATTCGCTGTTTCGAGAGTACAAAAGGTTTTTCGAGTCGATTGTATGTCGCCAAGTCCGGGTGTTATTCTGCATGAGCGCTGAAGGACAGCCAAGTCATCAAGGTGAAGTCGACATGGAACCTGACGAATTGGTAAGATTCTCTCTCTCTCACTCTATTACGTGTGTATGTGATGAGTCGGCCGAATGTTCTCGAGTTCTTTCAGCAAATGGCAGTTCTTTGCTGAAATGGTGTAAATTGGAAATGAAATGAGGCAGGGAACAGTTAACAATAAACAAGTGGGATAACTTTTGCTCCCATAAGAAAATCTAACACAGAGTAAGTTTTATTCAAGACTGGCACAGCCTTTTAAACTTGAATAAAGTCAGACAAATACATAGACGAACAATTTAATAGTGGGGGAAAAAACAAGCGCAGGCCAACAACTGAACTGTCTTCATAGTAATGACTTGGCAAAGATTTAGACTTACGGGGGGACTGGGGAGAGGTTGAAGATGGAGAAACTGGGAACATGAAATTAAGAAAATATATTACAGATACGGAAACTCTTCATTTCCTGCATAAAGCAACCATTTGAAGGCAGATATATTTGTATTGCCTGCTCCGAGGCCTTTGTCCGCTGGATCGGAACTCATCAGGGAGACACGGCTGGTTGTGTCTGCGCTCCTGGCGTCAAATAGAGACACACCACAGTCCATAATACCGTGGTGTTCTCACCACCAAGGGTGCAAAAAAGAATCCAATAGCACCCCCAAAGCAGCCAGTGAAGGGTAGTAAATGAAACCAAACGAAAGTGTGGGGAGGAAAAAAGTTGCTGAAAAACTAAAGACATTATGCAAACAGTATAAAATGTAGGGGACAATCTTTGAGTCTACACTTGAGGATCCACCCAAGGATGCAAGGGAGATCAAAAGACAAACACACAGACGGACAGAAACAAATAACAAATAACCTCGATTTAATCGAAACGAAATTGGAAATGAAATGAGGCAGGGAACAGTAAACAATAAACAGTAAACAAGTGGGGTAACTTCTGCTCCCATAGGTAGATCATTCCTCGTTGGGAGAATGCAGAAAGTTGTGGAAGGGTCATCATCCCATTGTAAACCAGTCTTGTCAGGTGTACCACAGGGAACTGTTCTGGGGCCCTTAAAAAAAAAATTATATAAATGACATAAGTAGAAATCTCTCTCCTGGAACTACTGTAAGGCTTTTTGCAGATGGCAGCTTAGTATATAGAACAATCAGAAGCAAGAATGATACACGCATTCTACAAGAAGATCTAAACACTTTACAAGAGTGGGAAAGAACTTGGAAAATGGAATTTCATCCCCAGAAGTGCTAAGTGTTGCGTATATGTAATAAACACTCACCAACTAGATCAGAATACACTATTCATAATACTATTCATAAAGAAACCAATGCTGCAAAATGTTTAGGCGTGATTATAGATAGTCATCTCAAATGGAAAGAACATTACAATTTAGTATGTAAGAAAGCAAACAACATCATAGCTTTCTTATACAGGAATATCAACGACTGCCCCCAAAAGGTTTAAGACGACTGCTACAAAACACTGGTTAGACCAGTATTGGAATATGGTTGCTCAGTCTGGGATCCTTACAATCTAAAGGACATTGATAACCTCGAAAAGATTCGGAAGAGAGCAGCACGGTTCGTAACAGGGAACCATATCAGAGAGAAAGGGAATACTAGGAAGAACATGAGGAAATTAGAATGGAAACCCTTAGAAGAGAGAAGAGCTTTTATTAAACTTAATACCTTCTTCAAAGGCAGAGCTAAACTAATTGATATCCCAATGGAACAACTAGTATTGAATAAAAGTAGCACCAAGAGTGGCGGTCAATCTTATGCCATACCTGCATCAAATATTGACAGCCACTTACATTCATTTTATCCTAGTTCTGTACGGCTGTGGAACTCACTGCTGGGTGCCATCAAGATTGCCACAAATGCAGTCTCATTTAAAAATCAAATTGATACGACAGTCTTGAGATCTGCATATTGACTGATTTTTCTATTTTAACTTCCCCAGATATTTTATGGTTACCTAGGCCTTAACTTGGCCATTGCTTTTAACTTTTTAAATATCATGTGCGACCCCTTGTTGCCAAATTTTGCTCCAGGGGCCAACAGGCTGAGTCGCACTTTCTTTTTTTTTTTAACATGGGCGCTGGTGACCTACTCATTTTTGAGTGAACCAGTTTTTTAGGAAGAAGAAGAAGAAGAATTTGACCGATGTTGAGATGAGTTCCTTGGGTCCTTCAAGTGTGCGAACTCAGGCATTGCCAGAGGGGGACACCCCGTGTTGTGTACTGAAGGAGGGAGAGTAACTGGGAAGTGATTCACATGTCCAGGGAGGAGGGTGTGGGGGGGGAGGGGGGGGGGTTAGTAACAAAGACATATCGACCTGCTCCATATGGGTGGGAGGAGAGGCAATCGTAGCATGTGACCGTCGCGGTTGAGTGACCGTCGGCCTGCAGGCAGAGTTCCCGAGGGATCAACACCTTCGTGTAGGCTTCAACTCAGTAGGTTAGTAAACACTTGAAGCGTCAGTCCTGGTTTGTGGAGAACTCTGGGCTGTTAAGACAATGGGGAGCTTCGGGGAATCGAACATGAGTTTGAATGGGAGGTTATGCATTAACCACTTGGTACCCAACCTTGTTCGTGTTAGTCTTCGTGGTGTGTGTGTGTGTGTGTGTGTGTGTGTGTGTGTGTGTGTGTGTGTGAACAAGAACAAGGACAAGAACAAGAACATATTTTACTGCCATATGAAAACTAGAGGTTTTGTGGGGCACCGATGATCAAGTTAAGACATTCAATTAAACTGATTCCAACATCGTCACATCTTACAACATAACATTAGAAGCAGAATGGGAAAAAAAAGTGTGTATTAGGGTATGATTTTTTTTTCTCTTTTTTTTTTTTAATGGCATCGGTTGTCGGATGAATGGAGCACCTAAGGCGGTGACTTTCTCTTTTTTTCCTTTTAAGGCCGAAATCCACCTCTTCATTTTTTTTTTTGGTGCTTCATATTGTCCTCTCCATCTGCCAAAAAAAAAAAAAAAAAAAAAAGCGGAAAAAAGTACAAAAACAATTTCCATAACTAGCTTCCCCCCCCCCCCCCTTTTTTTTTTATTTTTATTTTTCTTCTTTTTTTTTTCCCATCCAGTCTCTTGCACACCATGCATAGTCTGTATGTTCTCTCGCAAATGGACATATTCTTGCTGATTTTAGTGTTTTGACGTTTGATACAATGTGTCTGGGTTTGTTTATGTTCTAATGTGTGGTATAATGGCACACTCACTCTGACAATGTGCTGCTCATACAAAGAAAACAACAGGCAGAGACAGAGAAAAAGAAGGAAAGAAAGGAAGGAAGAAGGAAGGAAGACGAGGAAGAAGGAAAGAACATAAAAACGAAAAAGAATTCGTTGCTGTGTAAAGACGAAATGAAATAACAAACTAAATGTACAGTTGTAAAGCAAAATGTGAAACAATAATCTTCAGGCCTAGATGTGACCAGGTTGAATACACTGAACACAACATAGAGATTTTCTTTCGCCTCCTCCGTTCTCCCTCGTGTGTCCGAACGTTCCCCGATAGCCCTCCTTGGACCGAAAAACGAAAACATCCAAGAATGACCGAAGGAACGAGCGAACACGGAACGAAAGGATAAATATGTTTTGTGTATACGACGATTACAAGTAGTCTCGCACCTGCCAGTTCCCCAGTAACGCCATCCTTACAGTCAAGAAGAAACAGGGGGGGGGGGGGGGGGGGGGGGGGGGGGGGAGGGGGGGGGGGGAGCCGCAAGGAGGACGTGAGGAAAGACCTGTAGCGAGACAACCAGTATCTCTGTGTGTGGTATGATTACATTTTCTGTTTACGAAGAGGAAAACACGTTGCACAATACATAATATTTTTTAAGTATTGTAACAAATCTTAAATAAATGTCAGCGAACCGCCCAGAGAACGCGGACAAACGAGTCACAAGACGAAACACAACTAGTTTCGACCTCTTAGGTCTTCATCAGGTGAGACATTAACGAATAAAACAATGAAAATTCACTTAGCTTTGATCGCTTCAGATCACTTCGTAGGGTTCAGCGCAAGGAAGAAGGCGTTGAATGAAGAAGGCGTTGTTTTATTCGTTAATGTCTCACCTGATGAAGACCTAAGAGGTCGAAACTAGTTGTGTTTCGTCTTGTGACTCGTTTGTCCGCGTTCTCTGGGCGGTTCGCTGACATTTATTTAAGATTTGTTTGGATTTCCGCCTGCAGTCCTCTCGCTTTGCAACTAAGTATTGTAAGCTAGGCATTGAAATTAGCCCTTGGACTTCCTGTGCACGCATCATCGTCACGTACATATCATGAAGCTCAGGTACTTCCTCTAGATGATTATAGAGATTTAAGATGTAAATTTGTCATTAAAAGTACAGCTAGAAAAACGCACATTAAATCAGAAATCAAAATAAGATCAGATTTTGATTTTCCGAAAAGAGCAAAGTCTATAACTTCTCAAATAACTGTAGCAACTTATACATCAAAAATAATTTCAGATTCTGGGGTTTCTTTAGAAAAAGAAGCTTTCTCTCCCAGACCAACTTTTTGTCCTATTCCACCCTGGGAACTTAAAAAAGCCCAATTTGATATTGATCACACCAACATCAAAAAAGATGAAAATATCAATATGCTAGCAAGTTATACTAAGTGTCATACTGACGAGAAATACACTAACCAGTTAAAAATATACACAGATGGTTCATGTATTGGTAAGCAAACAGGTTGTGCATTCTTAGTCCCTGACTTGAGGGTGGAGAAATCTTTTTACACTGGATGTAACATATCCATATTTACAGCTGAATTAGCAGCAATACTCATGGCTTTGAATTACCTTTTAAATTTCCCCAAAACAATATTTCAAGCTCTGTTTTGTGTCGATTCAAAATCAGTCCTTCAGGCGATAAAAGATTTTCATTTGCATACTAGGCCTGAAATGATTATTGAGGTAAGCTGTTTGATCCACATACGTATTGAAGGAGGCACCCAATTATCTTTTTGTTGGATTCCTTCACACTGTTCCTTTTATTACAACGATAAAGTAGACAGGGCAGCTAAGCGTGGAGCAAAACATATCTGTGGTTCTGAAGATCTTAAACTACCCTTATCGGTACATGAGCAGTGCAATTTAGTTAAAACATATATTTCGAAAACTTTCAAAGATAGAATGATAGAACATGACAATCAAAATCAGTTTGATATTTTTTATATTAAAATCGTTCAACATAATTTTTGTTTAAATAAAAATATACTTTCATTGATGTATAGGTGGAAACTTGATGCTTTTAAAACAAAATGTGTTAAAAACATAATGTGTTTATGTAAAAAGAAAATAAACGTGATCGTATTGTTACATGTCAAGACATGAAAAAAAATAATTGCGGTGTTGAGGCAAAATAGTGCACAGGCCATCTTTGAGTCACCAGCTCTGACATGACTTTTTTTTTAATGCTTAGAGCGCACTCCATTGGGGAAGTATTTATAGGTTCCTTTTTTGTGTGTGTGGGGCGGGGATGGGGGATATGTGTGGGGAGGGAAGATGGAATAATGTACAAAGCTCAAAAGTGACAAGGACTGAGAAAGGTTAAGTTTCTGTGCCTTGATGGTTGTTAATTAGTTTTGTTAAAATTTTAGCTTTTTTCCCTTTCAAACTTATTTTTAAAAATTTAAGTCTTTTATAATTACCATTATTATTCACATAAGCACTCATATAAGCACACACATATGCACACAAACATACTCAAACACACTCGCATACACACACACGAGCACACGCACATGCACACATACGTGTGCGTGCACAAGCATAAGCACATACGCTCTTTCTTTCCCCATCTCTCTCTTTCGGCACGATTTTTTCCCGTCTAATATCACGATTAGTGGAAAGACGTTGAATGAATGACACACACACGATATTTTTTAAATTTTTTTATTGTCCTCATAGAATACAAGAAAAATTTCTTTGTGGTGCCATCATCAAAGTTCACATCTTCTAACAAATTATAAACATGTATGTCATTAAATATTCCACTCTTTCCACGTGCTCAGTCATTCCTTGTCAATTCATTTATCCATCTCGTGCCAGTCTGCACACACACACACACACACACAACACACACACACACACACACACACATATATATATATATATATATATTTATATTTATATATCTGATATTTCGGGTACTTGGACCTCGCTGTTGTATGGGGGAGTGACGAGTTAAACGCTGGAGTTGATAGAGTTGGGATCATTATCATCGTCCTAATACTGCCGTTTCATGCACTTTAAGATCTTTTTAAAGTTAAGGTCTGAAGCAATCTAATGTATCCACACTGATTACCAGCCCAGAAACCAAAGTCGACTCGGGGGGGTGGGGGGTGGGGGGGGGGG
>CM065741.1:8735815-8748315 GCA_033310375.1 Conus canariensis
CCACCACTCCATTTCCCATCCTAAATATTTTCTTACTCTTCCACTTGTTTATTTCCGTCCTTGTCATCTTGTGGGTTTTCCTGACAGCAATGCGCCTGGCTGAAACTCTCTCTCTGTCTCTGTCTCTCTCTCTCTCTCTCTCTCTTTATGCTTTTGGTAAACAACCATTGTAGGTAGCTTACAGAACTGGCATGATTTCATATATTATATATATATATATATATATATATATATATAGTAGTAATAGTAGACTAACAGACCCAGAGCCGAAACGTTGGAAAGAAAGACTTGCTTGTTTGCCGTTTCATTGTGTAGGTGTTTATATATAAGGTTGTTCTGCACAGTTCTTAGACGCTGACAATGCTTGGGTTATTGAACAGCAGAGCTGAACACTCGGACTGTTTCATCGTATCTTTTGATCTCCCTTGCATCCTTGAATGGATCCTCAAGCATAGGCTCAAAGATCGTCCCCCACATTCTATACTGTTTGCATAATGTTTTTAGTTTTTCAGCAACTTTTATTTTCTCTCTACACTTTCATTTTGTTTCATTTACTACCCTTCGCTGACTGCTCTGGGGGTGGTGTTGGATTCTTTTTTGAACCCTTGGTGGTGAGAACACCACAGAATTATGGACTGTGGTGTGCCTCTATTTGACGCCAAGAGCATCGACACAATCAGCCGTGTCTCTGTAATGAGTTTGATCCAGTGTGTTGTTATAGCCCGTTCGCGCGGCTCGCAAAAAAGAGTGAGGTGTATGTTATTGACTTACTCACTCTGGAATACCTAGGCTGTGACGTGGGGTGGTCCGGTTCCTTCGTCAGGCCCCCCTGGCCTCAGTTTCCTCTGGCTGGTCGACGTCAGTGCCGTCCAGGGGTAGGCAGTGATGAGACGCCACTGCCCGTCAACCTCCGCCGCAACCACCCTTACCCATGTACAGGGCATTCCCCGGACCTCGCCAATCTTCTGTCTGACAACGATAGGAAAAGAACTCTAACCCTCATTCTCATCATTCATGCATTAAATTTTCATTTCTCTCAACTTCTGTGGCCCTTTACACCCTGCTCTCATGGTCACCTCAATTTTCAATGTTTTCTCCACGTTTATGGTCTTGGTTTGATTCCATCGGAGTCACCGGTTAAAAAAAGAAAGGGGCTGATAAACAAAGGCAGGAACGAAGACTGTTAATGGGGGGGGGGGGTTGAACACATCGGGGGGGGGGGGGGGGGGGGGAACCTTATACATAGGCTGCGGGTTAATGGTTGGTTAGGCAGGTATTTAAAAACCGGCTATGCTTGTGTATGTGGTCAGACTCTCGATCGTTATCCCTCATTTTTTATTTGACTGTACTAGTACAAGAACTCACTTTCAGCCTCTTCATGATGAGATGAAGTCCTTCAAGCTTTCGCTGACTGTCTCGTGTTTTCAATCCCAGTTATGAGAACAGTTGGATTCTGGCAATGTTGGCTGTTTATCGTATTAAATCTCATCACTTGAAAGATATTTTTAACTCTTCCACCGCCCCACCCCCTCCTCACTGCCTCCCACCCCCCTAACGGTTTTTTTTTTTTTTTTTTTTTTTTTTCAAATTCGCGAATTTTTAAATGTTAAAATCTTATTCTAGGCATATACCATATCAGTATGGTTCGGCGTCTAATTTGCACGTAGAGCAAGGCTTTTTCATTCCCCCCTCCCACTCTCTTCCTCCCTCTTCTCCCCTTCCCCAATCCATATACACCCATAAGCTGTTCGACTCTTACGAGCAATATGTCAGCCAGTTCCATACTTTGATGATCCTTGACTCCCATGTATTGGATATACATATGGTCACACAGAATTGATGTTTCTGGTTACCGGTGTAACGAAAAGTTTTAACTCCCCGAATGGTTTAACTCCCAGGGAGTTATACTGTTCATATGTAAATTTTAACTCCCCGGGAGTTAAACTAGAATGACTCCCACCCTGTACCAAAATAACTCCACTCAGTAAAACTTCAAAATGTTCTAAAATCTTTTTTGTACAAGTCTCAACAAATTCTTGAAACATTAAGGGGGGAGTCATTTTGTACATATATCAGACTTAACTCCCACCCTGTAACAGAATGACCCCCCTGGGAGTTAGTACAGATTAACTCCCGGGAGTTAATCCAGGCGTGTAAAAGTTTAACTCCCTACCCACTAAGGGGAGTCAGTTTTTCACAGTTTAGAATAACTCCCCTGGGAGTTAATGTGTACACGTGTTTTCTGACTCCCAGGGAGTTACTTTGTAACAGAGGGGGAGTTAATCTGATCATGAATAAGGTGACTCCCCACCCACCTATTTCCAGGTGTCTTTCGGTAAGAGAATGGAGAAGGGGATTTAATGTTCATGATCATCATCATCATAGGGAAAGGAAATGTCCGTGTACATATTCATGTGCTCATCTATGCATGTCCTTGATGTTTTACTATGCCTTTTTGTATATAATCTGTATGTAAAGTCTGTACATATATGAATTAATGGTTTGATGCCTTTGGTAGAAACTCTCTCTCTCTCTCTCTCTCTCTCTCTCTCTCTCTCTCTCTCTCTCTCTCTTCTCACTCATAGAATCTATGAACTATCAAACGGTCACCCATAAGTGTAGGCCATTACACTCAAATGGTGTAGAAATAGAAAAATTTCAATTTTTCATTGTGTCATGCCGCCAAATTATGGAGTGTGGGGGGGGGGGGGGGGGGGGGGGGGGAGGTTGAGAGGGTAAGGAAGGTGGGGAGAGAATGACGAGTAGTCGCGACGTGACGTAAAACTGTATTGACTCGCTACATCTGGGAGAGAAAGAAGGAGAAAAAGGGTTGGCATAGATTAGAAATTTGTGTGTGAGACACATGGGATACAGAAAGGGAAGGGTGTGTGTGTGTTGGTGCCTGTTTTTGTACAATTTGTACAAGAGGGTGGCTGCTTGGGACCGATCTGATGAAGTTGTCAAGTGACTCGTCACAGGTGTGGTGATGTGCGTGTGCCAAGCTAAAAATGAAAGTCGGCCAGCCAATCAGAAAAACACACATTTTTCAATAAAATTCAGGACACGTGACTAATTCACAGAAACCAATAATATCGAAGGAAACAATTCTACCTGACAAGTCTTGATCTGGCAAGTCAGTGTAAGAACACACACACATACACATTTCGAAAATATATAAGATGCATGGGTGGTAGCGAGGTGCGGGGAGTGGGTAGTGGGTGGTGGGTGGGAGTCATTCTGGTGGTATGTCAGAATAACTCCCCTGGAGTCAAACTGAAATACAGAGGGAGATAGTTTTTTATATTCTAGTTTAACTCCCAGGGAGTTAAAATTTACAATGAACAGTTTAACTCCCTGGGAGTTAAACCATTCGGGGAGTTAAAACTTTTCGTTACACCGGTATATATGGGCCCTTAGTGTGTGTGTGTGTGTGTGTGTGTGTGTGTGTGTGTGTGTATTTCGTCTATATGTTTATTGCTTTGATGTTTGGACGAAAGAACGAACGAAGTTTAATGCTGTTAGGCTGTAAAGCCCATTAAGCAAATCGGCGCGATGCACAACAACAAAACGCGACTCGGTTTCGATTTTATTGACATGGAAACCACAGCAATGTCCTTTTCTTTCACTTTACATGACGAAATCGAGAACGAGAAAATGTCACTGGTATTCACTGTCAGTTCTGTAGACGACGGTCACCCCAGGTAAAACTGGATCAGTGCGTGGACAGCGTGCAGCCGCCATAGAGCACATGCTTAGGTCTCTGCATGCTTCGTGTTGCCGATGCGTCTTCCTTTCCGAAGCCAGGGTCATCCGATGACATGTGTCTTTATTCCTGCTTGGCAAACCAGAATAAGCAATCGTCTTCGAACACGGATCGCAGGAATATTCTAGAACGACGTCGTCTGATTCACACAGCAGCACACCCACATCATCCGTTTGATGGAACACGACCTTCCGAAATGCTTGATTTCTGTGCGGATCTCGGAATCGTCTCTGCACCTGTCGCTCTGTCAGAGTAACGACATAACCTTAACCATTCCCGTGTCAAAAAGCAGCGACAATTTTGTCTGTAGGTTGCTCCAGACTTGTCGATGTGAGACTGGTGGATTTCAGGGTCCCTGCTGTTGCACTCTGACAGATCGGAATGCAAACACAGTTCTAAGCGTATTCTGAATATGCGACGTGTCATCATCATCGCGAGTCGGCTTGATGTGTTCCTCTTTGCTGTGTACTGTGTTCATCCAATTCGCGACACAAGTGGTACCGAGACCAGCACCAACCTGTTCATGTCGTCTGTTCTGCTGCTTCGATCTCTCTTGATCCCGTAGCACCGGGGGGGGGGGGGGGGGGGGGGGGGGGGGGGGGGGGGGGGGCTTCTTCCTGTAGTAATGAACTTGCGTTCTCCGGTTCAGCAGAGGATCTGCCATTGTTGTTGACACTGGGCTGACCGGCTTCAGTCGCAGAGCGACCACTGTGTTGCTACCGTCTCCAGTAATTTTCCAGCTTGAAACTCAGTTTTCAGTCAGCAGGGCGTTTAGGGTTGACTCCGCAGTCGCTGGAAGTCCAATAACTGGCCTTGTCACAGGAAAATAGAAAATAATTGCCACAGCTGAAATTAATAGCGCCCAGTCGCTTCGTGTCAAATCACGTGACCGTCCTTTGATGTTTGAAGAGGGAGAGAGAGATGGTGGCAAAGGTGCAAAGGGGTACATGATTGTATATAATGGGCAGAATTCTTTTTTATTACTTCTTTTCTTAATGTTTTTTTTTCTCTTCGTGTGTGTGTGTGTGTGGTGAGCGCGTGCGCGCGCACGCGTATGTGTGCGTGTATCCGTGTGTTTATGAGAGTGAATGCATGTGTGTGAGTGCTCGAGTATGAGCGTGTGTGTGTGTGTGTGGTGTGTGTGTGTTGTTTGGGCGTGTGTATGTCTGTGTGTGTGTGAGTGTGTAAGTTTGAGTGTATGTGAGGATATGGGTGTGTTGGTATTGAGATGTGTGTATTTGTGTGTGTGTGTGTGTGTGTGTGTGTCGCGCGCGCGCACGCACGCGCGCGTATTTTTGTGTTAATTATGCTTCTTTGCTTTGAATGAAAAACGTTGATATTCTGTTCATAATGTTTTCTTAAATGTCAATACAACCTTGAGTTAACCTGACAATAAATTGGTTTCAGTCAGTCAGTGTGTGTGCGTGTGTGTGTGTGTGTGTGTGTGTGTGTGCGAGACGGACAAGGGGGAGGGGGTCGTGGAGAGAGGAGATAAGCAGTGGGTGGGAGGAGGAGGAGGAGGTGGAGAGTGAGGGTAAACGAGGGAGGGGGAGGGGGTGGAGGATAGAATTTTGCAATAGAAGTTTCGCCGACGGAATTATGGAGCGAAATATATCTTAATGTCGGGGAAAATTTGTGTGTGGTATCTACTTTGGTTTAATTAGTTAATTAGTTAAAAACTAATTCCTAGTTTGAATGACAAATCGAACTGAACGTCAAGTCCATCGGATGGGGACTATAAGCGAGTCGGACCCGTGTGCCTTCCTGGCCCCTGCACACGTTAAAGAACCCACGGCAGTTGAAAATCGAAAAAGAGCAGGGGGGTTCCCCGCTGCCCTGGCAAAATTGATGTAGATTGAAGATAGCCGCCTGGTATTTCTTACCAAGCACAAAAATTGTCACCGACTGTTATCGTGTGCCATCGTGTACCGGTGGAAATGGAGGACACGTATAAAACATCGTATGCATCCTATGTGAGAAACTGGAGGAATAAATGAGATAAATGAAAATGAGTGACTGATATTTGAACAGTACGGGAAACGACTGAATGAGCGCCAGTAGGCTGCTCTTCGGCCGGCTCTACCTGGGTAGGCAGCCCGTTGAGTGAGTGAGGTAGTGTGTTTATTGTAAAGCGCTTAGAGCTTGGTCTGTGACCGAGGATAGGCGCTATATAAATACCCAATATATATAACAATATATAATTAACAAAAGTAGATTTTTTTGGTGGTGTAAACTTTCAAACTGATCGTGTGAAGAACAAGAACGTGTGTGTGTGTGTGTGTGTGTGTGTGTGTGTGTATGTATGTATGTATGTGTGGGTGGAATGATTAAAAAAAAAATTGTCAGTTAATCAACATATTTCTGTTCATTTGATGTCGAAGTAGATTATTCAGAGAACTTGTTGTAGTAGTAGTAGTTGTTGTTGTCGTCGTTGTTGATTTTTATTATGACAGCACACATTTGCTCTTGATCAACACACTTTGTCGCAAAACTCTGGTTGTAGTGACAAGTGATTATCGATGCAGGTGTTCATGTACGCATGCATACGATGATATTCTATTTCTCCCTTCTCCGTTGTCGTGCTATTACATCACAGACTCCACAGTTAAATATTTCCAAGCGATCCGTCCTTGATAGCATTCTCTGTACTAGTATGTGTATGTAGGCTAATTGGAATATGATGCCATGCAACTTTACATGTGTGTGGGTTTCAATGTACAAGTTTCAGTTTGTTTCATCAAGGAGGCGTCACTGCGTGTGGACTAGTCCATATACGCGACGCGACATCCGCAAAGTTTTGAGACCGCACTGCGCACGATTAAAAAAAAAAAAGAAAGTTGATGGATAAATGAATTAATGACTGAGATGAGAGAATTTAATTAAGAAGAGGGTCTCGTGGCTGCGACTTAGCAGAAGTCTGACCTACAGCATTAGCCCAAGCGCTCGAGGGTTTTTTTACAAGCTTAAAGCGCCATGAGCTAGGACAACCAGAAACCTGTATCTCAAAGTACCGGGTTTTTGGGAAACTTTGTACAGAAAGCATTTCCTCAGAATGTAATTACAAGAACATCGTATTTTGATGTACTGCACTTTGTAGGTACATAAAAGGCGTCTCTCTTTAAGAAATGGGGCTACCTAAATCGAGTTTTTTGTTCTACTGGGATCTTATAATCACAAATGCGCTGGTCAGACCTTGAGTGCCTACCTAACATTGGTGGTCTTTTTTATGTACATGTGTGCAGTGAATGTGCACATGTGTGTGTATGGATATGTGGGCATAGGCCCATGTGTGTACGCGTGCGCATGTGTGTGTATGTGTTTGTGTGTATGTGTGTTTTTATGTGTGCGCATGCATGTGTGTGCGCTTGTGTGTGTGTATGTGTGTACGCACGTGTGTGTGTGTGTGTGTGTGTGTGTGTGTGTGTGTGTACCCGCGTATGTGTGTGTGCGCACGCGCGTGCTTGTCTGTGTGTGTGTGTGTGTGTGTGTGTGCGCGCGCCTGCGTTTATGTGCGCGTGTGTGTTCGCGTGCAGAAGTGCATGTGCGTTTGCATGGCCACGGTTTGTATGTGTGTGTGTGTGTGTGTGTGTGTTGTGTGTGTGTGTGGTGTGCGTGCATGAGAGAGAGAGAGAATTTGGTTTTATTTGTTTGTCTGTGAGTGCATTATGTGCGTTCACGCATACGTGTGAGTAGGGAGAAGGGGAAATATGGGTCTTTTACATAATTATGTATTTCACTGTACATAGACTGATACTTGTTTTGGTTAATGTACAAGTAGTATGTAGTGTATCAGCAGCAGCAACGAATTCTGGCCAGTAATGTAAGGAGCAACCATGGAAAAGAGTTAAAATGCCGAACTTTACAATTAAGACTTTTTTCTCCAATACAGTAGCAACTGTAATACTGTTAGAAATAGTAATAACATCTCTAATATTGTTAATTGATATCTTATATTTGAGTCTTGTAGAACAATACATCAATACATCAGAGCTACGACCAAATATCTATGAATGAGACATTTTGAAGGAATGACAATTTAAGTTTTCCTGTTTGCATACAAAAATCTCCTTTTGCTTGAATACTTCCCCCCAATTTTTCTGTAAATCACACACACACACATTAGTAATCCTTAACTAGCCTATATCACAATGTGTGTGTGTGTGTGTGTGTGTGTGTGTGTGTGTGTGTGTGTGTGTGTGCATTCATGCATGTGTGCGGATTGTGTGTGTGTGTGTGCGCGCGTGCACCTGTTCCCGTTTTTTGCCGGGGGAGGTGGGGGTGGGAGGTAAACGGGTGTCCACCCAGTCTACGTCTTTGTGTTCGCTGTCGTCGGTGACTTCAGAGACCGCTCACTCACGGCGATAACGGTGGTGGGGAAGGGAGGAGGTAAGGGAGTGGAGGGAGATGAGGGTGGATGTAACAGGTTTCGGAAGGTGATGGGGAGCAGCTGCACCTTCATCTGTGTGTGTATGACTATGTGTTTGTTTGTATGTTTAGTTTTACGTCTTTTCACATGGTGCATTTTTAGACGATTGTGATAGTTGTAAATGATATACATCAAAATGACATTGATATTGTCATACAAATGAAAACATAATTAAAAATAAAACTTAAATCGGTGAACATGAACAATATATACAATGTTTACTTCAAAAATACTGAAAACTCATACTAATGTACCAACAGGGCTGCGAAGTAAATATTTTGATACATTAGCCAAAATAAATGATTTGAAGTTATGAGTCTTAAAATCATCAGTTGTAGGATTATTTGGTAACTGAAAATTAGGTAGGTACTGCCGCATAATGGGACAATTAAATAGTACATGAAATGTCAAAAGTTTTCCCCCACATATGCATTTTGCAGTATCAAGATATTTACATTTTAATGAATTATATTTAAGTCTAAAACACAAACTGGAAATTTCCCTTGAAAAAACATTCAACAAAGACCTGCTGTAAGAGGTGTGCCGATTTACATTATAACCCACACGAGCTTTGGTGTCTTTTTCTAAAAGATTATAGCATTCCTTTACAGACAAAGGAATATGAACGTTTTCACAACGAATTCTTTGTTCTGCACCTTCTCTAGCTACTCTGTCTGCCCATTCATTTCCATAAATACCACAATGTGATGGGACCCAAGTAAATGTTACACTGAAACCCTTTTGAATTAGAAAATGTATGAGATGATTAATTTCAATTGTTAAGTCACATCTGTCTCTAGACTTAATGGCTTTCAGTGTAAATAAGACGGACTTAGAGTCAACACAAAAAAATATTGGAAATATAACCATAGGAAGATTAACAATGTATCGCAGAGCCATGAGAATGGCTACCAGTTCTGCGGTGAAAACAGAATGACCTGCACCAATATGAAACGATTTTTCTTTCTTTAGTCCAGGTATTACAAACCCCGCTCCCGCCACATTAGTGTCAATAAGAGAACCATCGGTATATACCTTCAAATGGTTAGAATAATTTGAATGAACATGAGATCGAAAAGAAACAGCAATTAAGTAGGTGAGGGTTATCACTCTTTTTTTAAATCGTCATTGGGAAAGTCAAAATCTGCTGTGTTCAGTTCCCATGGAGGAATTGGAGACGTAATCGAACGCCTACCTATATCTTTAGTTTTCAGATCTAATCTACTGTGAATATCTGAAGTATAAGTGACTATTGTTGTCAGATTTTATGGCCCTTGCTCTTTTTGGAAACTGCAGATCTGATCTGGGGGGGGGGGGGAGTTTGAAGATGGAGAAACTGGGAACATGAAATTAAGAAACTATGTTACAGATATGAAAACTCTTCACTAGCTGCATAGGGGAACCATCGCAATCCCTTTTGAAGGCAGATATATTTGTATTGCCTGCCTGATGAGTTCCGACCCAGCGGACGAAAGGCCTCGGAGCAGGCAATACAAATATATCTGCCTTCAAAAGGGATTGCGATGGTTCCCTTATGCAGCTAGTGAAGAGTTTTCATATCTGTAACATATTTTCTTAATTTCATGTTCCCAGTTTCTCCATCTTCAAACCTCCTCCCCCCCCCCCCCCCCCCCCCCCCCCCCCCCCCCCCCCCCCCCCCCCCCCCCCCCCCCCCCTTAAGTCCAGATCTTTGCCAAGTCATTACTACGAAGACAGTTCAGTTGTTGGCCTGCACGTGTTCTTCCCCCACTATTAGATTGTTCGTCTATGTATTTGTCTGACTTTATTCAAGTTTAGAAGGCTGTGCCAGTCTTGAATAAAAGTTACTCTGTGTTAGGTTTTCTTATGGGAGCAAAAAATACCCCACTTGTTTACTGTTTATCGTTTACTGTTCCCTGCCTCATTTCATTTCCGATTTTCTCTTTAAAGCCGTCGACCGTGCGACTGCCCGCTTCCAAACCGTTATCACCGGCAGGGACGTGCTCCACTTTAAGGCCATAGAACAGAGAGTAGCTGTCACCTCGGCGGCTCTTTTCAAGTGCGTAGCTTCGTGGCTCTGCTTCATCTACCTCACACACACACACACACACACACACACACACTAAACAAGGGACGGAGAAAAGGGTCGGGATGCACAGAGAGAGATAGAGAGGGGGAGGGGGAGAGAGAGAGAGAGAGAGAGAGAGAGAGAGAGAGAGAGAGAGAGAGAGCATGTGCATATTAATCTCTGTGTGTGTGTGTGTATGTGTGCGTGCGTGTGTATGTGCATATGTACGTGCACAAGTGTGTGTGTGTGTGTATGTGCGCGCGCATGTGTGCGTGCGTGTGTATGTGCATATGTACGTGCACAATGTGTGTGTGTGTGTGTGTGTGTGTGTGTGCACGTGCGCCAACGGTGGCCACCTTGCCACAGAGAGAGAGAGAGAGAGAGAGAGAGAGAGAGAGAGAGAGTACGTCTGTATGCGTTTAGCTATTGATGAAAACTACTGCCACTCATAAAGAGGTACAATGCACATAAGGCGTCTCTTTTTCACAAATGGGGCGGTCTAGATCGAGTTTTGTTTTGTTCTACTGGGATTTTATAGTCACAAATGCGCTGTCAGACCTTGAGTGCCTACCTAACATTAGTTGTGTCTTTTTTATGTACGTGTGTGTAGTGAATGTGCACATGTGTGTGTGTGTATATGTCTGGGCACTGAAATAAGTGTGTCCACGTGCACAGAAGCTTATTGTATATTTCACTGTACATCGACTGACACTTCTTTTGGTCATTGTACAACGATATGTAGTATATCAGTAGCAGCAATAAAAACAGTGACAGTAGTAGCGGTAACAGTGATTATAACGCTTCCGGCCAGAAATGTAAGGAGCAACTATTAAAAAGTTGTAGAATACTGAATTTTTCATTTGATTTTTTCTTCTCCAATACAGAAGCAACTGTAATTCTTTTAGTAATAAAATCTATAATGTAGTGAATTGATATTTATGTTTGAGTCTCTTAGAAAAATACACCAATACATCATAGCTACAACCATGTATCTCTGAATGACACATTTTGAAAGAATGACAATTTAAGTTTTTTTGTTTGCATAAAAGAAACTCCTTTTGCTTGAATACTATCCATTTTTTCTGTAAATCTTGCACACAATAGTATTCTTTATTAGCCTTTATCATAATAATTATGTATGTGTGTGTGTGTGTGTGTGTGTGCGTGCGTGTGTGTGTGTGCGTGCACGCGGATCTGTTCCCCGTTCATTAAATCACAAAATGGAGCACTTTCTAACGTGGATGGAAGGGGGGGGGGGGGGGGAGGAGAAGGTATGGGCGTGGTGGGAGATAAGGGTGGATTGGCGGGGAACGGGGAAGGTGGGGGTGGAAGGAGTCTACCGGTCTCTTCGTCTTTCATGCTGCCGACGACGGTGACTTCAAAGATGGCTCACTCGTGACGAAAAGCGTAGCGGGGACGGGAGCAGATGAGGAAGTGGTGGGAGATAGCTGAGAGAGAAAAATATGGCTGAAGCAGTGAAAATCTCTCTCTCTCTCTCTGGTGTGTGTGTATGTGTGTGCGTGCGTATCTGCGCGCGCGTTTGTGTGTGTGTATGTGGGGGGGGGGGGGGGGGGTATGGTGTGGTGTGGTGGTGGTGGAGTGAGTGAGTGAGTGTGTGTGTGTGTGTGTGTGTGTATGTGTGTGTATGCTCTCACTCTCTCTCTCTCTCTGTCTCTGTCTGTTTCTCCCTCTGTGCTTGCGTGCGTGAGTGGTGTGTGTGTGTGTGTGTGTGTGTGTGTGTGTGTGTGTATGTGCACGTGCGCGCGTGTATATGGTGTGTGTGTGTGTGTGTGTGTGTGTGTGTATGTGCACGTGCGCGCGTGTATATGGTGTGTATGCGTGTGTGTGTGTGTGTGTGTGTGTGGTATGTGCACGTGCGCGCGTGTATATGGTGTGTATGCGTGTGTGTGTGTGTGTGTGTGTGTGTGTGTGTGTGTGCATGCACAGTCTCTCTATATGTGTGTGTGCGCGCGCGTGCGTGCGTACGTGCGTGAGTGTGTGTGTGTGTGTGTGTGTGTGTGTGATCAATGTTGAACCTCGGATTTCTGGACATGCTAAGAAGAAAGAATGAACACGGTGAACATCAATGTCCACTGATGCCGTATCGTTGTGAACACTGTGAACATCAATGTCCACTGATGCCGTATCGTTGTGAACACTGTGAACATCAATGTCCACTGATGCCGTATCGTTGTGAACACCGTGAACATCAATGTCCACTGATGCCGTATCGTTGTGAACACTGTGAACATCAATGTCCACTG
>CM065741.1:8753315-8768315 GCA_033310375.1 Conus canariensis
TAACGTCTTTCCACTAATCGTGATATTAGACGAAAAAAAAATAGTGCATGAGTAAGAGAGTAAGACTTGTGCATGTCTAAACTGTATGGTTTTCTATATATTCATGTACGTGTGTATACATACGGATGCTTAGCCGTGAAAATATATGTGCATTTGAATGTAGGAAGAATATATATAGCTACACTATTATGATAGCAAAAAAAAAAAAATCAACAAAATTATAAACATCACCCCCCTCCTCTCCCCTCACCCCTTCTCCTCTTCTACCCCTCCATCACTTCCGCATTAAAAAAATGATTATAAATAGTAACAATTGGACTGTTCTCTAGACTTACAAAAAAGTCATAAGTCAAAGCTGGTGAATCGAATATACTGAGCGAGTTATTCTGCGATAAAACTGGAATCAATATCTTCAAGCTTTGACATGAAAGAATATGATTAGGAGATATTTTGCATCCACAAATGCAAACAATATTTTTGACATATTTTGTTTTGAAAGCATCAAGTTTCCATTGATACATGAAGGAAAGTAATTTTTTAGTCGTAATAAAGTTATCTTTTATATTTTGAATATTAAAATGGTCTTGGTTGTTTTGATGTTTCACTTCATTTTGGAAAACATTCCAAATGTGCGACCTTAGTATGCCATAATGCTCGTGCAAGGAAAGAGGAAAATGAAGGTATTCAGACTGAGAACCACACGTATCGCCATGTTTAGCTGCCCTGTCTACCTTTCCATTATAGTATAAAGAACAGTGAGATGGTATCCAACAAAACGTTATCTGGGTACCCCTTACAATTAGCATGTGTATCAAACAACTGATTTCCATAATCATTTCTGACCGGATGTGCAGTTGTAAGGCTTGTAATGCCTGCAAAACTGATTTAGAATCTACACAAAAAAGAATCTGAAATATATAATTTGAGGGAAGTTGATCAAATAATTTAAGGCCATAAGTATTGCTGTTAGTTCTGCTGTAAATATGGACTTGTGTAATCCAATATAGAACGATTTCTCAATTGTCAAATCGGGGATTAAAAAGGCACACCCTGTTTTACTGCTTATACAAGAACCGCCTGTGAATACCTTTAAATGGTTCGTGTAGTTCTCTTCAATATTGCATTTAGTATAACTGGCTAGCATATTCATGTTTTCGTCTTTCTATATATTTGTGTGGTCAGGGTCAAAATAAGCTTTTTGAAGTTCCCATGTTGGTATTGGGGAAAAAGGATGGTCTGATAGATACTGAATCTTTATCTGTAGAAATGCCAGAGTCGGTTATAGTTTTGGTTGTGAATGTTGCTAGTGTAACGTGAGAGGATATTGATTTAGCTCTTTTAGGAAAGTCAATATCTGACCTAACCTTTATGTCAGAGTTGATGTATGTTTTGATAGCTGAATTTTTAATTAAATATTTACAACATGCTAATCCTCTATACTCTTCTAATGGAAGCATTTGAGTCTCAAAATATGTTCGTGATGATGATGCATAAGTTGGTAGACCTAGTGCTACTTTTAATGCCTTACATTCAATACTTTGAAGCTTTTTAAATAAATACTTTGGAGCGCTGAAAAAAACTTCTTGTGCATATGTTAACTTTGATCGCATTAAAGATTTACACAGTGTTACTAATGTAGATGAGTTTTGTCCCCATTTTTGTTTAGAGACTATTTTGTTTATTAAATTTAATAATAATAATAATGGTTTCTTATATAGCGCTTAATCAAACGAATTTCTCTAAGCGCTTTACAAAGTCATACTACATTCACCCTTCCCATATACAATAATACACCTTACACCCAGCTACAATTACTATTACTACAATAACTAACAAATCCTTATCCTACGAGTGTGACATTCACTTATTTTTCAAATATCACTACAAAAACTTAATCCTATGACGTTCAATCATACAACAAATACATATAATAATAGAAAACATACACATACACTACATTTGAAAAGGCCCAGACGGCTATGAGATAGGTTGTAACCCCCCCCCCCCCTCCACAGCATTGACTAATTATGAGAAAATAGATGGGTTTTAAGTTTAGACTTGAAAGAACGTTTTCCTTGCTTTAGTTAGTAAATTATCAATGTGTATATTCCATGTTAACTTTGAAGTAAAAAGAACTCCAAAAAGTTTACCTGTGTTACATATTTAATAGTTGTATTTCCCAAAGTAAAGACAGGCATTCTGTCTGGATTTGAGCCATTGTTAAAGAGAATGAAGTTTGTTTTTTCATAAGATAGACTTAGCCCATTTAGCTTCATATATTCACCCTCAAGCTCGCATTGATAAATCTTTTTTATATAATTTATACTACGCTGGGGTGTTTTCTTTTTCAGAGTTACTTCCGTCCACAACCAGACACAACCAGCCATGTCTCCCCTGATGAGTTCCGATCCAGCGGATGAAAGGCCTCGGAGCAGGCAATACAAATAGATCTGCCTTCGAAAGGGATTATGATGGTTCCCTCATGCAGCTAGTGAAGTTTTTATATCTGTGATATATTTCTTAATTTCATGTTCCCAGTTTCTCCATCTTCAACCCCCCCCCCCCCCCCCCCCCCCCAGTCCCTTAAGTTCAAATCTTTACCAAGTCAGACGGTTGAGTTGTTGGCCTGTGCTTGTTTTATCCGCCCACTATTAGATTGTTTGTCTTTGTATTTGTCTGACTTTATTCAAGTTTAAAAGGTGCGACGAGAGGTGGATGAGTGGTAGGTGGGTCCTCTAGGGTAAGGACTTGGAATAATTTCTCGATGAGAATTATCTTAACATTTCACCTACACCCTCTCACTTACTAGTGGTGGCAGGAGCAACTTTCCGGTACTAGTCATCAAAAGAAACACACGGTTTCAATCAGACAACTCTTCCCTGTTTCTTATGAATTAAATCACATTGACTTGGGCTTCACTTGGTCCAAGTACACATGTGGTGTAGACTTAAAGTCATACACTACAAATCATTCCATCAATCACCAGTATTTACAAAATCAGCTTTCGCAGTTTTTAACCTAGCATAGGCATACTGTTTTTCTGATCAGAATTTATCATTGACTTGTCATCTTAACAGATAGAATTGCATACTGGCAAAAGTCGGGGTGAACACAAAGAATAGTGGTCAGATTGTTAACAAAGAATCATAACCACATGGAGAGATAGAGCTTTTGCGATATGATGGCAAGCAAACTACTACACAGAATAATCATTCATCTGTTTGATAAAAGTCACTAAGTATTTGTACAAAGTTACCATATTAACCCACATGGCATACATAAAATCAATACATAGATTCGAAAATGTAAAACGGTTCCAACTCACTTTTCCTGGGAATGAAACGATGGTCTTAGACTTGAGATCAAGAAGTACCAGGAGGTTACCAGGCCTTCTTTCTGTTCATCGATTCATCTTTCACTGTTCTGATCTACAGGCAGTCTTGAGGGGTCAGTGAAGTTGCGACTCTATGTGTCTCGTTAATGTATTCTAAACTGCCAAATCAGGTTTCTGATTTGGCTGACAAGGTGTCGGTCAAACACCAGGAGTGAGACGGGGAGGGATCTATTCTTATCATTGGAAACCATTTGAAGTTAGCACTGAAATCAGCGGTCGGTTAATTTATGTGTCCATATAGACAAATGCTAATTTAGACTGTCGCGGGGAAAACACAGTGATGTCATTTACTAGAGGTTCACAGCATGCAGGCAGTGGGTATGAAAGGGAGGAGGGGGGTTTGAGAAGGAGGGAGGGTTGCCGGTTACTCTTTGTGTCGACTAAGGTCGCACATGGCTCAGGGGGTGGGGTGGGGGGTAGATGGGTGGGTGGAGAGAGCGGCAACC
Organism: Conus canariensis; assembly: GCA_033310375.1. Classification (NCBI taxonomy): domain Eukaryota; kingdom Metazoa; phylum Mollusca; class Gastropoda; order Neogastropoda; family Conidae; genus Conus; species Conus canariensis. The sequence goes on from CM065741.1 coordinate 8,757,156, forward strand.
TGCCTTCGTGTCACGGGATAGGAGGTTGGGGGGGGGGGGGTGTGAAAATAGCACTGGGGAAAGGGGGGTGGGGGTGAAAATAGCACTGGGGAAAGGGGGGGGGGTGAGAGGGGCAATTGTTACAATGCAATGTAAATTTTTCTGCGTCGTAGTTTGCCCAGAGTGGGGAAGGAGGGTTGAGAGGGGAAGGGAGGTAGGCCGATAAGAGTGACGGGGAGCGTGGCATGACGTAATATTCTCTTGTATGAGATAGCAAAGCTGGGTGGCTCACACTGTTCTAAGAGAGAGAAGGGGGGAGGGGGGCATAGATTTGAAATCTGTTCTTTGGGGTTTGATTGGGACCGATCGGATGGGTTAATCAAGTGTTTCATTACAAAAGGCTGTGCCAGTCTTGAATAAAAGTTACTCTGTGTTAGGTTTTCTTATGGGAGCAAAAGTTACCCTACTTGTTTACTGTTTATTGTTTACTGTTCCCTGTCTCATTTCATTTTCAATTATAATGTGATACACCTCAATTTTCTGCATGAAGCAATGGAGAGAGAGAGAGAGAGAGAGAGAGAGAGAGAGAGAGAGAGAGAGAGAGATCTGAACTCTAATGTGCTATACCTCAATTTTCTGCAGGAAGCAATGGTGAGAGTCTTGGATTTAGATCAACTCAGGTGTATAAACCACATTATATTTTTACGTTAATTGATCAGGAATGAAGTGTTGTACGTTGTTTGTTTGTGAGCCGACCCTTATGCATGATGCAATGAGGGGAGGAGACAGGCTTGGATATATACAAGCTGAGGTGTATAGACCACATTGAATTTGTACACAACTTTATTATGAATGAAGTGCCATACATTGTTTGTTTATGAACAGACTCTACCTCAATAAACATATTTTTTTCTAAAATCCTCAAAAGCTCTGTGCGTGTGTGTGCATGTGTGTGTGTGTGTGTGTGTGTGTGTGTGTGTGTGTGTGTGCGGCACAAGCCAAGTCTTAGCTTTATTTGACTAGTGGGCTTTTGTCCTGCATGGGGAGTGTTTTGTCCAGCAGAGCTTTGTCTTCGTAGGTGGTATTTTGTCCAGTGGTGTTTTGTCCTGCATGGGTAGTGTTTTGTCCAGTTCGTTTTAGTCCTGAATGGTTGTGCTCAAACACTTTGGTGAATTTATTTCAAATTGCGGTTTTATTTCAAAACGTGTCGACACACACCAACGCGTTTTGAAATAAACTCGACACGTTTTGAAATAATTATTTCAAATCGCGTCGTTATTTCAAAATGTGTCGAAACACACCAACACATTTTGAAATAAACTTGACGCGTTTTGAAATAATTATTTCAAATCGCGTCGGTAGTGTTTTGTCTGGTGTCTCCTCATCCTTCATAAGTCTGCACAGAGACTTGTTTTGTCCAGTGGATTTTTGTCCTTCATGGGTGCTATTTTGTGTAGTGGGCTTTTGTCCGACATGAGTAGTGTTTTGTCCAGTGGGTTTGATCCTGAATGGGTGTGCACAAACATTTGTTTTGTCCAGTGGTATTTTTTGTCCTTTAGGGGTGGTCTTTTGACAAGTGGGCTTTTATCCTGCGTGTGGAGTGTTTTGTCCAGTAGGGCTTTGTCTTCGAAGGTGGTATTTTGTACAGTGGTGTTTTGTCCTGCATGGGTAGTGTTTTGTCCAGTTCGTTTTTGTCCTGAATGGTTGTGCTCAAACACTTTGGTGAATTTATTTCAAATTGCAGTTTTATTTCAAAACGTGTCGACACACACCAACGCATGTTGAAATAAACTCGACACGTTTTGAAATAATCACACCAACGCATTTTGAAATAAACTTGACACGTTTTGAAATATTATTTCAAATCGCGTCAGTAGTGTTTCGTCTGGTGTCTTCTCGTCCTTCATAAGTCTGCACAGAGACTTGTTTTGTCTAGTGGATTTTTGTCCTTCATGGGTGCTATTTTTTGTAGTGGGCTTTTGTCCTGCATGAGTAGTGTTTTGTCCAGTGGGTTTGATCCTGAATGGGTGTGCACAAACATTTGTTTTGTCCAGTGGTATTTTTTGTCCTTTAGGGGTGGTCTTTTGACAAGTGGGCTTTTATCCTGCGTGTGGAGTGTTTTGTCCAGTAGGGCTTTGTCTTCGAAGGTGGTATTTTGTACAGTGGTGTTTTGTCCTGCATGGGTAGTGTTTTGACCAGTTCGTTTTTGTCCTGAATGGTTGTGCTCAAACACTTTGGTGAATTTATTTCAAATTGCGGTTTTATTTCAAAACGTGTCGACACACACCAACGCATGTTGAAATAAACTCGACACGTTTTGAAATAATCACACCAACGCATTTTGAAATAAACTTGATGCGTTTTGAAATAATTATTTCAAATCGCGTCAGTAGTGTTTCGTCTGGTGTCTCCTCATCCTTCATAAGTCTGCACAGAGACTTGTTTTGTCTAGTGGATTTTTGTCCTTCATGGGTGCTATTTTGTGTAGTGGGCTTTTGTCCGACATGAGTAGTGTTTTATCCAGTGGGTTTGATCCTGAATGGGTGTGTACAAACATTTGTTTTGTCTAGTGGTATTTTTTGTCCTTTAGGGGTGGTCTTTTGACTAGTGGGCTTTTATCCTGCGTGGGGAGTGTTTTGTCCAGTAGGGTATTGTCTTGGTAGGTGGTATACACTCTATCATAATCCATGTCAGTCTGTTGGGGACTACAAACACTCTCCAATGATTCATGGCAGTGTGTTGAGGTCTAAAAATACACTACAATGATCCGTGTCAGTGTGTTCAGGACTACAAGCACTCTGCAATGATCCATGTCAGCGTGTTGAGGTCTACAAACAGTCTATCATAATCCATGTCAGCGTGATGAGGACTACAAACAATCTACAATGATCCATGTCAGCGTGTTGACATCTACAAACACTCAACAATGATACATGGCAGCATGTTGAGGTCTACAAACACTCTATCGTAATCCATTTCAGCATGTTGAGGTCTACAAACACTCTACAATGATCCATGTGAGCGTGTTGAGGTATACAAACACTCTAACATTATCCATGTCAGGGAGTTGAGGTCTACAAAAACTCTACCATAAATCATGTCAGAGTGTTGACGTCTACAAACACTCTACAATGATCCATGTCAGCGTGTTGAGGTCTACAAACACTCTAAAATGATCCATATGAGCGTGTTGAGGTCTACAAACAATCTACAATGATCCATATCAGCGTGTTGAGGCTTACAAACACTCTACAATGATCCATGTCAGCGTGTTGAGGTCTACAAACACTCTGCAATGATCGATGCCAGCGTGTTGAGGTCGAGAAACACTCTATCGTAATCCATGGCAATGTGTTCAGGTCTACACACACTCTACAATGATCCTTGACAGCGTGTTGAGGTTTACAAACATTCTAAAATGATCCATGTCAGCGTGTTGAGGTCTACAAACACTCTGCAATGATCTCTGTCAGTGTGTTGAGGTCTACAAACACTCTATAATGATCCATGTCAGCGTGTTGAGGTCTACAAACACTTTACAATAATCCATATCAGTGCATGGAGGTCTACAAACACCCTACAATGATCCATGTCAGCGTGTTGAGGTCTACAAACACTCAACAATGATCCATGTCAGCATGTTGAGGACTACAAATACTCTATTGTAATCCATGGCAGCGTGTTGAGGTCTGCAAATACTTTACAATGATCCATGTCAGTGTGTTGATGTCAAAAAACACTCTACAATGATTCATGTCAGCGTGTTGAGGTCTCCAAACTCTACAATGATCCATGTCAGCGTGTTGAGGTCTCCAAACACTCTACAATGATCCATGTCAGCGTGTTGAAGTCTACAAACACTCTACAATGATCCATGTCAGCGTGTTGATGTAAAAAAACACTCTACAATGATCCATGTCAGCGTGTTGAGGTCTACAAACAAGCTACAATGATCCCTGTCAGTGTGCTGAGGTCTGCAAACACTCTGCAATGATTCATGTCAGCGTGTGGAGGTTTACAAACACTCTACAATGATCCATGTCACCGTGTTGAGGTCTACAAACACTCTGCAGTGATCCATGTCAGCGTCTGGAGGTCTACAAACACTCTACAATGGTTCATGTCAGCGTGTTGATGTCTACAAACACTTTACAATGATCCATGTCAGTGTGTTGAGGTCTACAAACACTCTATCATCATCCATGTCAGCGTGTTGAGGTCTACAAACACTTTACAATGATCCATGTCAGCGTGTTGAGTGTCTAAAAACACCCTACAATGATCCATGTCAGCATGTTGAGGTTTACAGACATTCTACAATGATCCATGTCAGCGTGCAGAGGTCTACAAACACTCTACAATGATCCGTGGCAGTGTGTTAAAGTCTACAAACACTCCATCATAATCCATGTCAGCATGTTGAGTTCTACAAACACTCTACAATGATCCATGTCAGCGTGTTGAGGTCTACAAACAGTATACAATGATCCACGTCAGCGTGTTGAGGTCTACATACACTAGAGAATGATCCATGTCAGCGTGTTGAGGTCTACAAACACTCTACATTGATCATGTCGACGTGTGGAGGTCTACAAACACTCTACAATGATATACGTGAGCATGTTGAGGTGAACAAACACTCTACAATGATCCATGGTAGCGTGTTGAGGTCTACAAACACTCTACAATGATCCATGTCAGTGTGTTCAGGTCTACAAACATTGTACAATGACCATGTCAGCGTATTGAGGACTACAAACACTCTATCCTAATCCATGTCAGTGTGTTGATGTCTACAAACACTCTGCAATGATACATGTTAGCGTGTGGACGACTACAAACATTCTACAATGATCCATGTCAGCGTGTGGAGGTCTACAAACATCCTACAATGATCCATGTCAGCGTGTGGAAGTCTGAATGGTTGTACTCAAACACTTTGGTGAATTTACTTCAAATTGTGGTGGTATTTCAAAACGTCTCGACACACACTGACGCGTTTTGAAATAAACTCGACACGTTTTGAAATAATTATTTCACATCGTGTCGTCATTTCAAAACATCTCGACATATGTGTCTACAAACACTCTACAATGATCCATGTCAGCGTGTTGAGGTCTACAAACACTCTACAATGATCCATGTCAGCCTGTTAAGGTCTACAAACACTCTACAATGATCCATGTCAGCGTGTTGAGGTCTACAAACACTAAGCAATGTTCGATGTCAGCGTGTGGAGGTCCACAAACACCCTACAATGATCCATGTCAGCGTGTGGAAGTCTGAATAGTTGTACTCAAACACACTGGTGAATTTATTTCAGATTGTGGTGTTATTTCAAAACGTGTCGACACACACCAACGCATTTTGAAATTAACTCGACACGTTTTGAAATAATTATTTCAAATCGCGTCGTTATTTCAAAACGTGTCGACACACACCAACGCTTTTTGAAATAAACTCGACACGTTTTGAAATAATTATTTCAAATCGTGTCGTCATTTCAAAACGTGTCGACACATGTGTGTCAACACGTTTTGAAATAACGACATGATTTGAAATATGTGTCGACACGTTTTGAAATGACGACACGATTTGAAATAATTATTTCAAAACGTGTCGAGTTTATTTCAAAACCCGTCGGTGTCTGTCGACACGTTTTGAAATAACGACGCGATTTGAAATAATTATTTCAAAACGTGTCGAGTTAATTTCAAAACGCGTTGGTTTGTGTCGACACGTTTTGAAATAACACCACAATCTGAAATAAATTCACCAGTGTGTTTGAGTACAACCATTCAGACTTCCACACGCTGACATGGATCATTGTAGGGTGTTTGTAATTATTTCAAAACGTGTCGAGTTTATTTCAAAACGCGTTGGTGTGTGTTGACACGTTTTGAAATAAGACCGCAATTTGAAATAAATTTACCAAAGTGTTTGAGCACAACCATTTAGATCTCAACACGCGGACATGGATCATTGTAGAGTGTTTGTAGACCTCCACAGGCTGAAATGGATCATTGTAGAGTGTTTGTAGACCTCAACACGCTGACATGGATCATTGTAGAGTGTTTGCAGACCTCCACACGCTCACATGGATCATTGTGGAGTGTTTGTAGACTTCAACACGCTGACATGGATCATTGTAGAGTGTTTGTAGACACATGTGTCGAGATGATTTGAAATGACGACACGATTTGAAATAATTATTTCAAAACGTGTTGAGTATATTTCAAAACGCGTCGGTGTGTGTTGACACGTTTTGAAATAACGACGCGATTTGAAATAATTATTTCAAAACGTGTCGAGTTAATTTCAAAACGCGTTGGTGTGTGTCGACACGTTTTGAAATAACACCACAATCTGAAATAAATTCACCAATGTGTTTGAGTACAACCATTCAGACTTCCACATGCTGACATGCATCATTTTAGGGTGTTTGTAGACCTCCACATGCTCACTTGAATCATTGTAGAGTGTTTGTAGTCCTCCACACGCTGACATGGATCATTGCGTAGTGTTTGTAGACCGCAACACGCTGACATGGATCATTGCAGAGTGTTTGTAGACCTCAACACGCTGACATGGATCATTGTAGAGTGTTTGTAGACGTCCACACACTGACATGGATCATTGTAGAGTGTTTGTAGACACATATGTCGAGACGTTTTGAAATGACGACACGATTTGAAATAATTATTTCAAATCACGTCGTTATTTCTAAACGTGTCGACACACACCGACGCATTTTGAAATAAACTCGACACGTTTTGAAATAACGCGTTTTGTAATAAACTCGACACGTTTTGAAATAATTATTTCAAATTGCGTCGTTATTTCAAAACGTGGCGACACACACTGATAAAAAAAACGTGTCGAGTTTATTTCAAAATGCGTTGATGTGTGTCGACACGTTTTTGAAATAACACCACAATATGAAATAAATTCACCAAAGTACTTGAGTACAACCATTCAGACTTCCACACGCTGACATGGATCATTGTAGAGTGTTTGTAGACCTCCACACGCTAAGATGGATCATTGCAGAGTGTTTGTAGACCTCAACACGCTGACATGGATCATTGTAGAGTGTTTGTAGACACATGTGTCGAGACGTTTTGAAATGAAGACACGATTTGAAATAATTATTTCAAAACGTGTCGAGTTTATTTCAAAATGCGTCGGTGTGTGTCGACACATTCTGAAATAACAACGCAATTTGAAATAAATTCACCAAAGTGTTTGAGTACAACCATTCAGACCTCAACACGCCAACATGGATCATTGTAGAGTGTTTGTAGACCTCCACACGCTGACATGGATCATTGTAGAGTGTTTGTAGACCTCCACACGCTGACATGAATCATTGTAGAGTGTTTGTAGACCTCAACACGCTGACATGGATCATTGTAGAGTGTTTGTAGACCTCAACACACTGACATGGATCATTGTAGAGTGTTTGTAGACCTCAACACGCTGACATGGATCATTGTAGAGCGTTTGTAGACCTCAACACGCTGACATGGATCATTGTAGAGTGTTTGTAGACACATGTGTCGAGACGTTTTGAAATGACGACACGATTTGAAATAATTATTTCAAAACGTGTCGAGTATATTTCAAAACACGTTGGTGTGTGTCGACACGTTTTGAAATAACGACGCGAATTCAAATTATTATTTCAAAACGTGTCGAGTTTATTTCAAAACGCGTTGGGTGTGTCGACACGTTTTGAACTAACACCACAATCTGAAATAAATTCATGAAAGTATTTGAGTACAACCATTCAGACTTCCACACGCTGACATGGATCATTGTAGAGTGTTTATAGACCTCCACACGCTGACATGGATCATAGCAGAGTATTTGTAGACCTCAACACGCTGCCATGGATCATTGTAGAGTGTTTGTAGACACATGTGTCGACACGTTTTGAAATGACGACACGATTTGAAATAATTATTTCAAAACGTGTCGAGTATATTTCAAAACGCATCGGTGTGTGTCGACACGTTTTGAAATAATGACGCGATTTGAAATAATAATTCAAAACGTGTCAAGTTTATTTCAAAACGCGTTGGTGTGTGTCGACATGTTTTCAAATAACACCACAATCTGAAATAAATTCACCAGTGTGTTTGAGTACAACCATACAGACTTCAACACGCTGACATAGATCATTGTAGGGTGTTTGTAGACCTCAACACGCTGACACGGACCATTGTAGAGTGTTTTTAGACCTCCACACGCTGACATGGATCATTGCAGAGTGTTTGTAGACCTCAACACGCTGACATGGATCACTGTAGAGTGTGTGTAGACCTCAACACGCTGACATGGATCATTGTAGAGCGTTTGTAGACCGCAACACACTGACATGGATCATTGTAGAGTGTTTGTAGGCCTCAACACGCTGACATGGATCATTGTACAGTGTTTGTAGACCTCCACACGCTCACATGGATCATTGTAGAGTGTTTGTAGACCTCAACACACTGACATGGATCATAGTAGAAGGATTAGAGACCTCAACACGCTGACATGGATCATTGTAGAGTATTTGTAGACACATGTGTCGACACAATTTGAAATGACGACACGATTTGCAATAATTATTTCAAAACGTGTCGAGTTTATTTCAAAACGCATCGGTGTGTGTTGACACGTTTTGAAATAACGACGCGATTTGAAATAATTATTTCAAAACGTGTCGAGTTTATTTCAAAACGCGTTGGTGTGTGTCGACATGTTTTGAAATAACACCACAATCTGAAATAAATTCACCAGTGTGTTTGAGTACAACCATTCAGACTTCCACACGCTGACATGGATCATTGTAGGGTGTTTGTAGACCTCCACACGCTGACATGGATCATTGTAGAGTGTTTGTAGACCTCCACATGCTGACATCGAACATTGCATAGTGTTTGTAGACCTCAACACGCTGACATGGATCATTGTAGAGTGTTTGTAGACACGTGTCGACACGTTTTGAAATGACGACACGATTTGAAATAATTATTTCAAAATGTGTCGAGTTTATTTCAAAACGCTTCGGTGTGTGTCAACACGTTTTGAAATAACGACGCGATTTGAAATAATTATTTCAAAACGTGTCGAGTTTATTTCAAAACGCGTTGGTATGTGTCGACACGTTTTGAAATAACACAACAATACAAAATAAATTCACGAAAGTATTTGAGTGCAACCATTCAGACTTCCACACGCTGACATGGACACATTGTAGAGTGTTTGTAGACCTCCACACGCTGACATGGATCATTGCAGAATGTTTGTAGACCTCAACACGCTGACATGGATGATTGTAGAGTGTTTGTAGACCTCAACACGCTGACATGGATCATTGTAGAGTGTTTATAGACCTCCACACGCTGACATGGGTCACTGTAGTGTGTTTGTAGACCTCAACACGCTGATATGGGTCATTGTAGAGTGTTTGTAGACACATGTGTCGAAACGTTTTGAAATGACGACACGATTTGAAATAATTATTTCAAAACGTGTCGAGTTTATTTCAAAACGCGTCGGTGTGTGTCGACACATTTTGAAATAACGACGCGATTTGAAATAATTATTTCAAAACGTGTCGAGTTTATTTCAAAATGCATTGGTGTGTGTCGACACGTTCTGAAATAACACCACAATTTGGAATAAATATACCAAAGTGTTTGAGTACAACCATACAGACTTCAACACGCTGACATGGATCATTGTAGGGTGTTTGTAGGCCTCCACACGCTGACATGGATCATTGCAGAGTGTTTGTAGACCTCAACACGCTGACATGGATCACTGTAGAGTGTTCGTAGACCTGAACACGTTGACATGGATCATTGTAGAGGGTTTCTAGACCTCAACACACTGACATGGATTATGATAGAGTGTTTGTAGTCCTCAATACGCTGACATGGATCACTTTGGAATATTTGTAGACCTCAAGAGGCTGAAATGGACAATTATAGAGTGCATGTAGACCTCAACACGCTACCATGGATCATTGTAGAGTGTTTATACACCTCAACACGCTGATGTGGATCATTGTAGAGTGCTTGTAGACCTCCCCTCGCTGACATGGATCATTGTAGAGTGTTTGTTGACCTCAACACGCTGACATGGATCATTGTAGAGTGTTTGTAGACCTCAACATGCTGCCATGGATTATGATAGAGTGTTTGTAGACTTCCACACACTGCCACGGATCATTGTAGAGTGTTTGTAGACCTCCGCACGCTGACATAGATCATTGTAGAATGTCTGTAGACCTCAACTCGCTGACCTCCACATGCTGACATGGATCATTGCAGAGTGTTTGTAGACCTCAACACGCTGACATGGATAATTGTAGAGTGTTTGTAGACATCAACCCACTGACATGGAATATGATAGAGTGTTTGTAGTCCTCAATACGCTGACATCGATCATTGTAGAATGTTTGTGGACCTCAACACGCTGACATCGATCATTGTAGAATGTTTGTGGACCTCAACACGCTGACATGGATCAGTGTAGAGTGTTTGTAGACCTCAACACGCTACCATGGATCATTGTAGAGTGTTTGTAGACTTCAAGACACTGCCATAGATCATTGTAGAGTGTTTGTAGACCTACGCACATTGACATGCTTCATTGTAGAATGTCTGTAGACCTCAACACCCTGACATGGATCATTGTAGAGTGTTTGTAGACACATGTGTCGACACGTTTTGAAATGACGACACGATTTGCAATAATTATTTCAAAACGTGTCGAGCTTACGTGTGCCAGTGCCTTTCGGACTATCGACACGTCGAACTTATGCTACGTCGGATTTATATTTTTTGTAAATCAACTTTTCGGACTATCGAATCGTCGTACTTATAAAGCCTCGGACAAAAAATTTCTCGGAGTATTGCTTCGTCACACTAATGCACCACTTTTTCGGACTATCGCTACGTCGGACTTTCGGCCTTCGGACTGTTGATACATTGGACACTGAACGTCGGAACATCGGACCCTAACCATTTCTCCCCACCTTCCAATAAAGCAATACTTCTCTTTGGTTTATGAGGTAAAGAGCAGGGCTCTCCTGATTTTCTTTTGTTTAGATAATCCATCATATGGCTGTGATAACGCACATAATCACCTATAGCAAGAAGTTATTCATCTGTGAACAAAACA
>CM065741.1:8780815-8785815 GCA_033310375.1 Conus canariensis
AGCTGCTGCATTAGACTGAGACCGAGGAAAGGGAAATGAAAAATGACAAATGGAATTAAAAGAAGGAAAGGCTGTGTATTTGGTGATGGCATGTGATACTATGGGCGGAAATCCCCAAAACAAGGGAAATGAATAGTGGGGAGTTGTTCTTTTGATCAATGAATTGTCAGTTTTCCAGTAAATACTGGCTGAAAATTATGGCAGGCCTCAAAACGCTTACAAAGATTGCACACACACACACACACACACACACACACACAACACACACACACACACACACAATATATATATATATATATATATATATGTGTGTGTGTGTGTGTGTGTGTGTGTGTGTGTGTGTGTGTGTGTGCATTTTAGTGCAAAATCCTAATTGTGGCGTGTGGCCTGTCAGTTTCAGTCTCCGCTCACACACATACGCTCAATGCTTCGCTGTCCACAGCTCTGGCCCGCCCACTCCACACAAACACACACACACACACACACACACACACACACACACACACACACCACACCACCCCACACACACACACACACACACACACACACACACACACACAACCACACACACACACAGCCCACTCTACCTCCACACACACACACACACACACACACACACACACAGCCCACTCTACTCCACACACACACACACACACACACACAACACACACACACACACACACACACAGCCCACTCTACTCCACACACACACACACACACACACACACACACACACCACACACACACACACACACAGTGCCAGTGGCGTCCAAAATCCGAACTGTGGCGTGTGGCCTGTATGACGCTGCTTCTGTTGTCGTGCATGGTTGGCTAGCGCCCCTTGCGCAGTTTTTATTAACAATGTTTTTGTTCCAGAGAACAATAGAGTCTTCAGTAAAGATGGAACATTACGAACGTCTCCATATCCTTGGAAGGGGCAGTAAGTGTCTATCTTTCTCTCAGTCGCTCTGTCTCTCTGTAGCTCTCTCTCTCTCTCTCTCTCTCTCTCTCTCTCTCTCTCTCTCCACACACACACACACACACACACACACACACACACACACACACACAGAGTTCTCACCATAAAGTAGTTTAGTGCAGCTAGCACCCTCATTCCATTTCCCCTTGAAAGTGTAGTCTGCAATCCATTTCATTCCCATCGCATTCCATTTCCCATCGACGGTAGTATTCATTCCATATTCCTCATTCAATTTCCCATTGACTCTAGTATTGATTCTATTTCCTTCCCGTTGTATTCCTGATTCCATTTCCTATCGACTCCATTCTTAATTCCATTTCTCCTTGAAGGTAGTCTTCATTCCATTTCCTACCCACTGTATTCCTCATTCCATTTCCCATTGACTGTAGTCGTCATCCCGATTCTTTTGGACTGTAGTCTTTGTTCACTTCTGGGCTGTAGTCTTTATTTCATTTCGTGCCAAATAACTGTGACCGCGTCCATGACAAGGGTGATCTCTCTCTCTCTCTCTCTCTCTCTCTCTCTCTCTCTCTCTCTCTCTCTCTCTCTCTCTCTCTCTCTCAACTGACTTGCCAAACATCCATTCTTCAACTAGGATCAGTGGAATCATGTGGCAGGGGATGGGGTAAGAGGGAGGCTATGTAGGTGAAACATGTGTCCATGCTGCCTCTCAGGTAGATCAGAGGTGTGGGGTGGATGCCCAGAAGGGGAGGTAATGTCATAATCAACCTGTGCTCATAACTCTTCTTTCAGTCGGCACCGAAGTGTGGTGCGTTCAGAAGAAGACGGGGGACAACGCGGCCAAGCTCTTCGCCATCAAGATCATGCAGAGAGCCAAGAAGAAGAAGGCATTCCTGGCCCGGGAGCTGAGGGCGCTGAGACAGATGGCACACGAACCCCTCATCATCCAGTGTCACGGTACTTCTATCACCCCGACACATGTCAATATCATCATGGGTAAGATGATTGTTGTAGTTTTGTTGTGTGAAGTTGGTGTAATTGTTGTTGTTGTAATTGTTGTTGTTGTAAAATGTTGTTGTCATCGTTGCCGTTGCTGTTATTGTTTTTTTTTTCTTCTTCTTCTTCTTCGTCGTCGTCGTCGTCTTCATTTTCGTCTTCTTTTTCTTCTTCTTCTTCTTCGTCGTCGTCGTCGTCTTCATTTTCGTCTTCTTCTTCTTCTTCTTCGTCGTCGTCGTCGTCTTTTCTCTCTTCTTTTCTTCTTTTTCTTCTTCTTCTGATCTCAGATTTGACGGAAGAAACATTTTTACGAAATTCCCGATGTGTTTTTGGAAGATGTGTTTTAAAGAGTTGGGTGAGTTATTATTATTATTTTTTTTAATGACGTGAGTTAACTTAACGCGGTGACAGCCCTGATATGGCCCTTTGCGCTCGGCAGGGCTGTAAGCAACATGACCATCACCATCTTCTTGGTTGTTGTTGCTTTTGGTGCATGTTGTTGTTGTTGTTCTTCTTCTTCTTGCATTGGTATTCATCTCTTTGTTGCTCTGTGTTCAACGGACTGTTTCATTGATCTCTGTGTTCCTTTGAGTTGGACAGACAGCTTCTTCATGTCTGTGTCCCTCTATATCTGTGCACCGGTTGAACAGACAGTTGAATTCCTGTACGTCTTCTTTCTCATTACCACAGATTATGCCCCGGGGCTGGATCTGTGCCACTTGATGAAAAAAGAAAAGTTTCTGTCCCTGCCATACGATTCTATCTGGCAGAGCTCACCCACGCCTTGGACAAGGTGCACAGGGTACGTGCAACGTCTGGTATGGTGTAGTAGTGGTGGTGTGGTGTGGTATATGGTGTGGGTGTGGTGTATGGTGTGGTGACCGTGTGGTAGTGTTTGATGCGTTGCATACAACTGCCAGATTATCCCAGTATTGTGTGTTGTTAGTATTGATTTTTGATATTGATCGTCGGTGTTGACTGTGTCTGTTGTTGATTATTCATGCTGATTGTTTACAGAATGATACTGTCCACTTTGACATCAAACCAGAGGAACGACTCTCTGTAGTATCGATTTTTGATGCTGATTGTCGATGGTGTCTGGTATTGATTGTTCATGCTGATTGTTTACAGAATGATATCGTCCACCAGGACATAAAGCCCCACAACATTCTGGTGGACGAACAGGGGCATATCCTCCTGGCGGACTTCGGGGTCTGCCAATTCCTCAACAGCGAAGAAGTCAGTGTGTGTGTGTGTGTGTGTGTGTGTGTGTGTGTGTGTGTGTGTGTGTGTGTGTGTGTGTGTGGTGTGTGTGGTGTGTGTGGTGGTGTGAGTGGTGTGTGTGTGTGAGAGAGAGAGAGAGAGAGTTGCATTTCTACCTTTAGATTTTCCATACACGTCACACTTTAGGTCTCTATACAATTTAGCTGTACTCACTCACAATAATAAAACACAGACCAGATGTACTGCAGCCCAGTCTGCAGATGTACTGCAGCCCAGTCTGTATACATTGATGTCACCTCCTTGTATCCTCGACATCAACAACGACAAAATCAGCAAAGAGTAACAAATGATTTACCTTTGATAAGACATTCTGCCTCTGAGACTACAGAATAAGGTCTGCTCTTAATTGATAGCAATTAACAGTTAAACCATACACGCACACACCCCACACACACACACACACACACACACACACACACACACACACACACACACACACACACACACACACACTGTTCCATCACAAATTCTCTTGGTATATTTTATCTTTCGGAAGGAGACTGAACATAGAAAAGGACATACACTGCGTGCAGACACTTGTGTTTGTTTATGTGTGTGTTAGCTAATGCTTTCCCTGTAACCAGCACAAAAAGACAGGTGTTTGTTCTTGAATTAGTTGACTTTATAACCATTAATCATTGTTTGTAGTGTGACTGACTATTACAGTAGACTGGTGTTGATTTCAACAGTAGTTGTTGATATCAGATATTGTTTTCCGTGTGACGAGCTGTGGCAGACTGCTGTTGGTTTCTAGAAACAAACTGTGAAACATTGTGTGTGTGTGTGTGTGGTGTGTGTGTGTGTGTGTGTGTGTGTGTGTGTGTGTGTGTGTGTGTTACTAGTCTAATATCACCATTGTTGTGAACAGACGTTTAAATCAAATCAATCAAATCAAATCATGTGAAACATTGGGCACAATTCGGTCATTAGCAGTCATTGTTTTACAGAGGCCTAGAGACAAACTGTTCTGCATTGTGCACCATTGCACTGGTTTATTAGCAGTCATTGTTGTCTAGGGGACTGACAATAACACACTAGTACTACTGTGTGTCCAACAGACACAAAAATGGAAAGTGGGCACTAGAGTGTTCATGGCCCCCGAAGTTCTCCAAGCGGAAAGAGTCAAGAATTGTGAGCTGGTAAGTGCCCCCCCCCCCCCTCCATCTTTCTGACTTCTCTCGTCTGTCTGTCTGTTTGTCTGTCTGTCTGTCTGTCTCTGTCTGTCTCTCTCTCTCTCTCTCTCTCTCTCTAAGTTACTAGATGTTTGGCATTTAAGACTGAGAGTTCGGTGAGAAATCTTACCTCATTTCACATGAAGATTTTCAGTTAAGAGTACACATGCATGTGATTGTTCAATGTACGCTCCCCTCCCCCACCCCTCTTCATTTGGGACAGCCTGTGAATAAATGATTGAGAAAATGAATCTCTCTGTCTGTCTGTCTGTCTGTCTGTCTGTCTCTGTCTTCTGTCTGTCTCTCTCTCTCTCTCTCTCTCTCTCTCTCTCTCTCTCTCTCTCTCTCTCTCTATGTGTTTTGAAGTGGAGGAAGTGTGACAACTATCATGAAAAAAGAAGAAATTTACACATTGGTTGTTCTGATTTGTCCGCTATGATTTATCACAGCTTGCTAACCAGAATACTGCTTTGTAACTTGTAGTGAGAAAACTCTGGCGCTGTGTTGCTCTTTCGTTGTTTCGTTCCAATGTCAAGGGCAGAGTAGAAGACCAGGCATCGCCTCACATCCTCTGTCCTTAAGTAGTAACAAATCGAGTCTTGAGATCT
>CM065741.1:8790815-8795815 GCA_033310375.1 Conus canariensis
TTACTTTGTGTCGATCACAATGATCAGCAGAGCTGTTGGTCAGTCACAGCGTTGAGACACAGAAGGCTGTTCTTTGAGTGACTAGTTGTTACTTTGTGTCGATCACAATGATCAGCAGAGCTGTTGGTCAGTCACAGCGTTGAGACACAGAAGGCTGTTCTTTGAGTGACTATTGTTACTTTGTGTCGATCACAATGATCAGCAGAGCTGTTGGTCAGTCACAGCGTTGAGACACAGAAGGCTGTTCTTTGAGTGACTAGTTGTTACTTTGTGTCGATCACAATGATCAGCAGAGCTGTTGGTCAGTCACAGCGTTAGACACAGAAGGCTGTTCTTTGAGTGACTAGTTGTTACTTTTGTCGATCACAATGACAGCAGAGCTGTTGGTCAGTCACAGCGTTGAGACACAGAAGGCTGTTTTGAGTGACTAGTTGTTACTTTGTGTCGATCACAATGATCAGCAGAGCTGTTGGTCAGTCACAGCGTTGAGACACAGAAGGCTGTTCTTTGAGTGACTAGTTGTTACTTTGTGTCGATCACAATGATCAGCAGAGCTGTTGGTCATCACAGCGTTGAGACACAGAAGGCTGTTCTTTGAGTGACTAGTTGTTACTTTGTGTCGATCACAATGATCAGCAGAGCTGTTGGTCAGTCACAGCGTTGAGACACAGAAGGCTGTTCTTTGAGTGACTAGTTGTTACTTTGTGTCGATCACAATGATCAGCAGAGCTGTTGGTCAGTCACAGCGTTGAGACACAGAAGGCTGTTCTTTGAGTGACTAGTTGTTACTTTGTGTCGATCACAATGATCAGCAGAGCTGTTGGTCAGTCACAGCGTTGAGACACAGAAGGCTGTTCTTTGAGTGACTAGTTGTTACTTTGTGTCGATCACAATGATCAGCAGAGCTGTTGGTCAGTCACAGCGTTGAGACACAGAAGGCTGTTCTTTGAGTGACTAGTTGTTACTTTGTGTCGATCACAATGATCAGCAGAGCTGTTGGTCAGTCACAGCGTTGAGACACAGAAGGCTGTTCTTTGAGTGACTAGTTGTTACTTGTGTCGATCACAATGATCAGCAGAGCTGTTGGTCAGTCACAGCGTTGAACACAGAAGGCTGTTCTTTGAGTGACTAGTTGTTACTTTGTGTCGATCACAATGATCAGCAGAGCTGTTGGTCAGTCACAGCGTTGAACACAGAAGGCTGTTCTTTGAGTGACTAGTTGTTACTTTGTGTCGATCACAATGATCAGCAGAGCTGTTGGTCAGTCACAGCGTTGAGACACAGAAGGCTGTTCTTTGAGTGACTAGTGTTACTTTGTGTCGATCACAATGATCAGCAGAGCTGTTGGTCAGTCACAGCGTTGAGACACAGAAGGCTGTTCTTTGAGTGACTATTGTTACTTTGTGTCGATCACAATGATCAGCAGAGCTGTTGGTCAGTCACAGCGTTGAGACCACAGAAGGCTGTTCTTTGAGTGACTAGTTGTTACTTTGTGTCGATCACAATGATCAGCAGAGCTGTTGGTCAGTCACAGCGTTGAGACACAGAAGGCTGTTCTTTGAGTGACTAGTTGTTACTTTGTGTCGATCACAATGATCAGCAGAGCTGTTGGTCAGTCACAGCGTTGAGACACAGAAGGCTGTTCTTTGAGTGACTAGTTGTTACTTTGTGTCGATCACAATGATCAGCAAGCTGTTGGTCAGTCACAGCGTTGAGACACAGAAGGCTGTTCTTTGAGTGACTAGTTGTTACTTTGTGTCGATCACAATGATCAGCAGAGCTGTTGGTCAGTCACAGCGTTGAGACACAGAAGGCTGTTCTTTGAGTGACTAGTTGTTACTTTGTGTCGATCACAATGATCAGCAGAGCTGTTGGTCAGTCACAGCGTTGAGACACAGAAGGCTGTTCTTTGAGTGACTAGTTGTTACTTTGTGTCGATCACAATGATCAGCAGAGCTGTTGGTCAGTCACAGCGTTGAGACACAGAAGGCTGTTTCTTTGAGTGACTAGTTGTTAATTTGTCGATCACAATGATCAGCAGAGCTGTTGGTCAGTCACAGCGTTGAGCACAGAAGGCTGTTCTTTGAGTGACTAGTTGTTACTTTGTGTCGATCACAATGATCAGCAGAGCTGTTGGTCAGTCACAGCGTTGAGACACAGAAGCTGTTCTTTGAGTGACTAGTTGTTACTTTGTGTCGATCACAATGATCAGCAGAGCTGTTGGTCAGTCACAGCGTTGAGACACAGAAGGCTGTTCTTTGAGTGACTAGTTGTTACTTTGTGTCGATCACAATGATCAGCAAGCTGTTGTCAGTCACAGCGTTGAGACACAGAAGGCTGTTCTTTGAGTGACTAGTTGTTACTTTGTGTCGATCACAATGATCAGCAAGCTGTTGGTCAGTCACAGCGTTGAGACACAGAAGGCTGTTCTTTGAGTGACTAGTTTGTTACTTTGTGTCGATCACAATGATCAGCAGAGCTGTTGGTCAGTCACAGCGTTGAGACACAGAAGGCTGTTCTTTGAGTGACTAGTTGTTACTTGTGTCGATCACAATGAATCAGCAGAGCTGTTGGTCAGTCACAGCGTTGAGACACAGAAGGCTGTTCTTTGAGTGACTAGTTGTTACTTTGTGTCGATCACAATGATCAGCAGAGCTGTTGGTCAGTCACAGCGTTGACACACAGAAGGCTGTTCTTTGAGTGACTAGTTGTTACTTTGTGTCGATCACAATGATCAGCAGAGCTGTTGGTCAGTCACAGCGTTGAACACAGAAGGCTGTTCTTTGAGTGACTAGTTGTTACTTTGTGTCGATCACAATGATCAGCAGAGCTGTTGGTCAGTCACAGCGTTGAGCACAGAAGGCTGTTCTTTGAGTGACTAGTTGTTACTTTGTGTCGATCACAATGATCAGCAAGCTGTTGGTCAGTCACAGCGTTGAGCACAGAAGGCTGTTCTTTGAGTGACTAGTTGTTACTTTGTGTCGATCACAATGATCAGCAAGCTGTTGGTCAGTCACAGCGTTAGACACAGAAGGCTGTTCTTTGGTGACTAGTTGTTACTTGTGTCATCACAATGATCAGCAAGCTGTTGGTCAGTCACAGCGTTGAGACACAGAAGGCTGTTCTTTGAGTGACTAGTTGTTACTTTGTGTCGATCACAATGATCAGCAAGCTGTTGGTCAGTCACAGCGTTGAGCACAGAAGGCTGTTCTTTGAGTGACTATTGTTACTTTGTGTCGATCACATGATCAGCAAGCTGTTGGTCAGTCACAGCGTTGAGACACAGAAGGCTGTTCTTTGAGTGACTAGTTGTTACTTTGTGTCGATCACAATGATCAGCAGAGCTGTTGGTCAGTCACAGCGTTGAGCACAGAAGGCTGTTCTTTGAGTGACTAGTTGTTACTTTGTGTCGATCACAATGATCAGCAAGCTGTTGGTCAGTCACAGCGTTGAGCACAGAAGGCTGTTCTTTGAGTGACTAGTTGTTACTTTGTGTCATCACAATGATCAGCAAGCTGTTGGTCAGTCACAGCGTTGAGACACAGAAGGCTGTTCTTTGTGTGACTAGTTGTTACTTTGTGTCGATCACAATGATCAGCAGAGCTGTTGGTCAGTCACAGCGTTGAGACACAGAAGGCTGTTCTTGAGTGACTAGTTGTTACTTGTGTCGATCACAATGATCAGCAGAGCTGTTGGTCAGTCACAGCGTTGAGACACAGAAGGGCTGTTCTTTGGTGACAGTTGTTACTTTGTGTCGATCACAATGATCAGCAGAGCTGTGGTCAGTCACAGCGTGAGACACAGAAGGCTGTTCTTGAGTGACTAGTTGTTACTTTGGTCATCACAATGATCAGCAGAGCTGTTGTCAGTCACAGCGTTGAGACACAGAAGGCTGTTCTTGGTGACTAGTTGTTACTTTGTGTCGATCACAATGATCAGCAGAGCTGTTGGTCAGTCACAGCGTTGAGACACAGAAGCTGTTCTTTGTGTGACTAGTTGTTACTTTGTGTCATCACAATGATCAGCAGAGCTGTTGGTCAGTCACAGCGTTGAGACACAGAAGGCTGTTCTTTGGTGACTAGTTGTTTTGCATCACAGCGTTGAGCCACAGAAGGCTGTTCTTTGATGATAGTTGTTACTTGTGTCGATCACAATGATCAGCAAGCTGTGGTCAGTCACAGCGTTGAGCACAGAGCTGTTCTTTGTGACTAGTGTTAGTGTTGGCAGTCACAGCGTTGAGACACAGAAGGCTGTTCTTTGAGTGACTTTGTTACTTTGTGTCGATCACAATGATCAGCAGAGCTGTTGGTCAGTCACAGCGTTGACCACAGAAGGCTGTTCTTGAGTGACTAGTTGTTACTTTGTGTCGATCACAATGATCAGCAGAGCTGTTGGTCAGTCACAGCGTTGAGACACAGAAGGCTGTTCTTTGAGTACTAGTTGTTACTTTGTGTCGATCACAATGATCAGCAGAGCTGTTGTCAGTCACAGCGTTGAGCCACAGAAGGCTGTTCTTTGAGTGACTAGTTGTTACTTTGTGTCGATCACAATGATCAGCAGAGCTGTTGGTCAGTCACAGCGTTGAGACACAGAAGGCTGTTCTTTGTGTGACTAGTTGTTACTTTGTGTCCGATCACAATGATCAGCAGAGCTGTTGGTCAGTCACAGCGTTGAGACACAGAAGGCTGTTCTTTGTGTGACTAGTTGTTACTTTGTGTCGATCACAATGATCAGCAGAGCTGTTGGTCAGTCACAGCGTTGAGACACAGAAGGCTGTTCTTTGTGTGACTAGTTGTTACTTTGTGTCCGATCACAATGATCAGCAGAGCTGTTGGAGTCAAACACCTAGCCACTTTGTCATGATAATATGATATCTACTTTGCTCATCCTATCAGCACTTGTCAGTCCCTTGACCCATAGCTGTTCTCTGCTCTGTGCTCACTCTCATCTCTCTCTCTTTTGTCGTATCTCCATGTGTGGTTGTCTTATCAGCGACGTGG
>CM065741.1:8800815-8803315 GCA_033310375.1 Conus canariensis
ACACTCAAACGCACGTCGAGAGAGAGAGAGAGAGAGAGAGAGAGAGAGAGAGAGAGAGAGAGAGAGAGAGAGAGAGAGAGAGATGTAGGAGGAAACACAGAGAGAGAGAGAGAGAGAGAGAGAGAGAGAGAGAAAGAGAGAGAGAGAGAGAGAGAGAGAGAGAGAGAGAGAGATGTACGAGGAAACACACACACACACACACACACACACACACACACGCGCGCGCGCGCGCGCGCACGCGCACGAGCGCACATTCGAGCTTAATCCAAACTGGGGAATCGGGTATTTCTGGTGCCATCTATAACGTATAATTATTTTCTTTCGGCTGATCACTGCTGTTCCTGCCTTCCTTTCGAAACACAACTGGTTTCCCTTTTTCTTTTGAATAAAATCGTTTCCTTATCCCCCAAAGGATAATTTTTACCCCTTTCTTTCCCTCCCTAAGGATCAACAACTATTTTACCCCGTTTACTTGTTACGGTTAAATAAACTATTTTCCCCACGTTTACTTGTTAGGGATAAATGTGACTCGAAATTTACCCCCAAGATTTGTACTGAGGGACATTACACCCTATGGTTGTGACTGAATATTCCCTTCTGAAGTAATGTTGCGGGACTTTCACCCATTCATCGCAAGTCATGTGTATCTGTTCACCCTGATCTCAAGTCATGTGTGTGTCTGTTCACCCTTCATCACAAGTCATGTGTGTCTGTTCACCCTTCATCACAAGTCATGTGTGTCTGTTCACCCTTCATCACAAATCATGTGTGTCTGTTCACCCTTCATCACAAGTCATGTGTGTCTGTTCACCCTTCATCACAATCATGTGGTGTCTGTTCACCCTTCATCACAAGTCATGTGTGTGTCTGTTCACCCTTCATCACAAGTCATGTGTGTCTGTTCACCCTTCATCACAAGTCATGTGTGTGTCTGTTCACCCTTCATCACAAGTCATGTGTGTTCTGTTCACCCTTCATCACAAGTCATGTGTGTGTCTGTTCACCCTTCATCACAAGTCATGTGTGTGTCTGTTCACCCTTCATCACAAGCCATGTGTGTCTGTTCACCCTTCATCACAAGTCATGTGTGTGTCTGTTCACCCTTCATCACAAGTCATGTGTGTCTGTTCACCCTTCATCACAAGTCATGTGTGTGTCTGTTCACCCTTCATCACAAGTCATGTGTGTCTGTTCACCCTTCATCACAAGTCATGTGTGTGTCTGTTCACCCTTCATCACAAGTCATTGTGTGTCTGTTCACCCTTCATCACAAGTCATGTGTGTCTGTTCACCCTTCATCACAAATCATGTGTGTGTCTGTTCACCCTTCATCACAAGTCATGTGTGTCTGTTCACCCTTCATCACAAGTCATGTGTGTGTCTGTTCACCCTTCATCACAAGTCATGTGTGTGTCTGTTCACCCTTCATCACAAGTCATGTGTGTGTCTGTTCACCCTTCATCACAAGTCATGTGTGTGTCTGTTCACCCTTCATCACAAGTCATGTGTATCTGTTCATCCTGATCTCAAGTCATGTGTGTGTCTGTTCACCCTTCATCACAAGTCATGTGTGTCTGTTCACCCTTCATCACACAATCATTGTGTGTCTGTTCACCCTTCATCACAAGTCATGTGTTTTCTGTTCACCCTTCATCACAAGTCATGTGTGTGTCTGTTCACCCTTCATCACAAGTCATGTGTGTGTCTGTTCACCCTTCATCACAAGTCATGTGTGTGTCTGTTCACTATCCATTCATCCACAAGTCATGTGTGTGTCTGTTCACCCTTCATCACAAGTCATGTTGTGTCTGTTCACCCTTCATCACAAGTCATGTGTATCTGTTCACCCTTCATCACAAGTCATGTGTCTGTTCACCCTTCATCACAAGTCATGTGTGTGTCTGTTCACCCTTCATCACAAGTCATGTGTGTGTCTGTTCACTCTTTATCATTATCAAAGCTGACTTGAACGACTGTGTTCTCTCTCTCTCTCTCTCTCTCTCTCTCTCTCTCTCTCTCTCTCTCTCTCTCTCTCTCTCTCTCTCCCATCCCCTTCACCATCTCTGTATTTCTCTCTCTCTCCTCTCTCTCTCTCTCTCTCTCTCTGTGTTGTGTGTGTGTGTGTATGTGTGTGTGTGTGTGTGTGTGTGTAAGAGAGAGAGAGAGAGAGAGAGAGAGAGAGAGAGAGAGAGAGAGAGAGAGAGAGAGAGAGAGAGAGAGAGACGTGGACGTGTGCTTGAAAATCGACATCCAACCCATCCAACATCAATGTATGACTGGATATTGGGGGAAAAACGAAAAACATCCAAAATCGTGATGCCCTTTAATATCCGAGTTGAGGCTCAAACTACCCTTCATACTATCTCTGAAAGGGTGACCCCAATCCTTAATTAAGTTTCCCTATTTTTCTAAAGAATTACAAATGTTTCACCCCTTGGATAATCATCGTTTTGCTTGTTTTCCTGAGGAAAGACATATTGTTCCGAGGAAACCAGCCATT
>CM065741.1:8808315-8885815 GCA_033310375.1 Conus canariensis
GCGTGCGCATGTGTGTGTATGTGTTTGTGTGTATGTGTGTTTTTATGTGTGCGCATGCATGTGTGTGCGCTTGTGTGTGTGTATGTGTGTACGCACGTGTGTGTTGTGTGTGTGTGTGTGTGTGTGTGTGTGTGTGTGTGTGTGTGTGTGTGTGTGTGCGCGCGCGCGCCCGCGTATGTGTGTGTGCGAACGCGCGCGCGCGCTTGTGTGTGTGTGTCTTTCATTTAACGTCCATCCACTATTCGTAATATTAGACAAAAAAAAAAAAAAAAAGAAAAAAAAAGAAAAAAGAAAAAAGGTGAATGTGTACGGAAGTAATTGCAAGCGTGCACATAATGTATGCATGTGTATATGTATGGGTGCGCGTGCACGCCAATGTGTGTGTGTGTGTGTGAGTGTGTAAGTGTGTGTGTGTGCGTGCGTGCGCGCGCGCGCGCGCGCGCGCGTGTGTGTGTGAGTATGTGTGCCTGTGTGTGTGAGTGAGATAGTTGTGGATGTGTAAGTGTGCGAATATCTTTACATAAGTCATAAGTGAAGATTAACATTAAACAAAATACTTAAAACCAACAACTAACTAATCAATTAAAGTAAAAACGCATGAAAGTAGTTTTAAAATAGTCCATTGCTTCCCCCCCCCCCCCCCCCAATCATATATTATCCACTCCAACCCCCCTCCTTTCTCCTCCCCCGCAAATAAAGTTAATAAAAATGTTTTAAGTATCTTCCAATAGGGGTGCGTTCTAAGTGTACAAAGAATTCATACGTTAAAGCTGGTGACTCAAAAATAGCCTGCACAGTATTTTGCTTCAATACTGGAATCGCTTTTTTCATATCACTGCATGAAACAATATGAACTGGAGTAATTTTGTTTCCACATACGCAAACTTACGTTTTTTACCTATTTTGTTTTAAATGCATTAAGTTTCCACCTATACATTAATGAGAGTAATTTTCTATTAAAGTTAAAATTCTCTTTGATTCTTTTAATATCAAACTGTTCTTTATTGACGTGATCTACCATACTATATTCGAAAGCTTTCCAGATATGCGACTTAACTAAGTTACACTGTTCATGTACTGATAAGGGAAAATCAAACAATTCTGAATCAAAACTATTTTTGGCTCCACGTTTAGCTGCCCTGTCTACTTTTTCATTGTAATGAAAAGAACAATGTGAAGGAATCCAACAAAAAGCTACATGGGTTCCTCTTACAATTAGCATGTGTATCATGCAACTTATCTCTATGATCATTTCAGGTCTTGTGTGCAATTGAAAAACTTTTAATGCCTGAAGAACTGATTTAGAATCAACACAGAACAGAATTTGAAATACTGTTTTTGGAAAGTTTAAAAGGTAATTTAAAGCCAGGAGTATCGCTGTTAATTCTGCTGTAAATATCGATTTGATAATTCTGATATAAAATGATTTCTCTACTCTTAAGTCTGGTATTAAGAATGCGCAACCTGTTTGTTTATCAATGCACGAACCGTCTGTGTATATTTTCAGATAATTTGAATAGTTCTTTTCAACATGACATTTGATATAGCTTGCTAACAAATTTATGTTTTCATCTTTTTTAATATTGGTATGATCAATATCAAAATGTGCTTTATTAAGCTCCCATGGTGGTATAGCAGAAAATAACGGTCTAATGGATAGTGCATCGTTATCGATTGAAACTCCGGAATCGGTAATACTTTTTGATGTGTAAGTTGCCAGTGTTTTTTGAGAAGCTATAGATTTTGCTCTTTTAGGAAAATCAATATCTGACCTCATTTTTATTTCAGATCTAATGTGCGTTTTATTAGTTGTACTCTTGATAACAAATTTACAACACGCTAACTCTCTGTATTCATCTAAGGGAAGCATCTGCGCTTCGTAATACGTACGAGAATATGATGCATGCACCGGAAGGCCAAGTGCTAATTTTAATGCCTTGCATTCAATACTTTCAAGCTTTTTCAATAGGTATTTAGGAGCGCTAAAGATTCCTTCTTGGGCATATGTTATTTTCGACCTCATTAAAGATTTACATAGAGTTATCAATGTGGATGAGTTCTGTCCCCATTTTTCTTTAGAAATAATTTTAAGGAAATTTAATGTTTTCCTCGCCTTTGTTAATAAGTATTCAATATGAGCGTTCCATGATAGTTTAGATGTAAAATGGACTCCTAGGAATTTAACTTCTGTTACGTATTTAAGAGGTGGTTCGCCCAATGTAAAAACAGGCAGTTTATCCGGATTATTACCACTATTGAAAAGAATTATATTTGTTTTTTCAATAGATAAGTTCAATCCATTTAACTTCATGTATTCCACCATCCTAATCAGTTCGTCTTGATAGATCTTTCTGATGAAACTTATATCACGCTGTGGAGTTTTCTTTTTAAGAGTTACTTCCGTCCACATGCAAATGTCGTCTGCATATTGAACGAGAACTACCTTTTTAGATAACTTATTTGGCAAATCATGCAATAGCAATGAGAAAAGAAGCAGAGCTAACACTGACCCTTGAGGGATTCCCATCGACAAAGTTCTGCTGGTGGAATATGTTTTTCCTACTCTTGTTTGTATTACTCTATCTTTCAGAAAGCATTTAACATAATTGTATACATTTCCTGATAGTCCAATATTTTTAAGTTTGTTTAATAGCTGTGAATGCCATACTTGATCGTAAGCCTTGTTTATGTCAAAAAACGTAGCCAGGACACATTTACGTCTTGCAAATTGTTTCTTTATATTTGTTGATAATTTCACTAATATTTCTGTAGTAGATCTCCCTTTACGAAAGCCAGCTTGATTAATAGGAATGATGTTATTTTTTTCACAGTAATGTGCTAGTCTATTCAGAACAATTCTTTCTGATAGTTTACAGACGTGTGATGTTAATGCTATAGGTCTGTAATTTTTAGGATCGCTAGAAGACTTTCCTTGTTTATGAACTGGGACAACAATTGTCCGTTTCCATATTTTGGGCATGTCACTACTGTTCCAGCAAGTACTTAACAAAGCTTGAGTGTGTGTGTGTGTGTGTGTGTGTGTGTGTGTGTGTGTGTGTGTGTGTGTGTGCGCGCGCGCGCGCGCGCCTGCGTTTATGTGCGCATGTGTGTCCGTGTGCAGAAGTGCATGTGCATGGGCACGGTGTGTGTGTGTGTGTGTGTGTGTGTGTGTGTGTGCGCGCGCGCGTGCGCGCATGCGAGAGAGAGAGAGAGAGAGAGAGAGAGAGAGAGAGAGAGAGAGAGAGAGAATTTGGTTTTATTTGTTTGTCTGTGAATGCATTATGTGCGTTCACGCATACGTGTGAGTAGGGAGAAGGAGAAAATGTGGGTCTTTTACATAATTATGTATTTCACTGTACATAGACTGATACCTGTTTTGGTTGATGTGCAACTGGTATGCAGTGTATCAGTAGCAGCAACGAATTCTGGCCAGTAATGTAAGGAGCAACCATGGAAAAGAATGAGAATGCCGAATTTTACAATTAAGACTTTTTTTGTCCAATACAGTAGCAATTGTAATACTGTTAGAAATAGTAATATCTCTAATATTGTTAATTGATATCTTATATTTGAGTCTCATAGGACAATACATCAATACATCAGAGCTACAACCATATATCTATGAATGAGACATTTTGAAGGAATGACAATTTAAGTTTTCCTGTTTGCATAGAAAAATCTCCTTTTGCTTGAATACTTCCCAGTTTTTCTGTAAATCACACACACAATAGTAATCCTTAATTAGCCTATATCACAATGTGTGTGTGTGTGTGTGTGTGTGTGTGTGTGTGTGTGTGTGTGTGTGTGTGTGTGTGTGTGTGTGTGCGCGCGCACACACACCTGTTCCCGTTTTTTGCCGGGGGAGGTGGGGGTGGGAGGTAAACGGGTGTCCACCCAGTCTACGTCTTTGTGTTCGCTGTCGTCGGTGACTTCAGAGACCACTCACTCACGGCGATAACGGTGGTGGGGAAGGGAGGAGGTAAGGGAGTGGAGGGAGATGAGGGTGGATGTAACAGGTTTCGGAAGGTGATGGGGAGCAGCTGCACCTTCATCTGTGTATGTGTGTGTTTGTTTAGTTTTACGTCTTTTCACGTGGTGTATTTTTAGACGATTGTGATATTTGTAAATGATATACATCAAGATGACATTGATGTTATTATACGAATGAAAACATAATTAAAAATAAAGCTTAAATCAGTGAACATGAACAACATAAATAATGTTTGCTTCAAAAATACTGAATTCTCATACTGATGTACCGATAGGACTGCGAAGTAAATATTTTGATACATTAGCCAAAAATGAATGATTTGAAGTTAGAGTCTTAAAATCATCAGTTACTTGTAGGATTGTTTGGTAACTGAAAATTGGGTAGGTACTGCCGCATAATGGGTCAATTAAATAGAAATGTCAAAAGTTTTTTTCCCACATATGCATTTTGCAGTATCAAGATATTTACATTTTAATGAATTATATTTAAGTCTAAAACACAAACTGGAAATTTCCCTCGGAAAAACATTTAACAAAGACATGCTGTAAGAGGTGTGCCGATTTACATTATAACCCACACGAGCTTTGGTGTCTTTTTCTAAAAGATTATAGCATTCCTTTACAGACAAAGGAATATGAACGTTTTCACAACGAATTCTTTGTTCTGCACCTTCTCTAGCTACTCTGTCTGCCCATTCATTTCCAGAAGTACCACAATGTGATGGAACCCAAGTAAATGTTACACTGGAACCCTTTTGAATTAGAAAATGTATGAGATGATTAATTTCAATTATTAAGTCACATCTGTCTCTAGACTTCATGGATTTCAGTGTAAATAAGACAGACTTTGAGTCCACACAAAAAAGTATTGGAAATATAACCATAGGAAGATTAACAATGTATCGCAGAGCCATGAGAATGGCTACCAGTTCTGTGGTGAAAATGGAATGACCTGCACCAATATGACACGATTTTTTTCTTTAGTCCAGGTATTACAAACCCAGCACCCGCCACATTAGTGTCAGTAAGAGAACCATCGGTATATACCTTCAAATGGTTAGAATAATTTGAATGAACATGAGATCGAAAAGAAACAGCAATTAAGTAGATGAGGGTTATCACTCTTTTTTAAATCGTCATTGGGAAAGTCAAAATCTGCTCTGTTCAGTTCCCATGGAGGAATTGGAGACGTAATTGAACGCTTACCTATATCTTTAGTTTTCAGATCTAATCTACTGTGAATATCTGAAGTATAAGTGACTATTGTTGTCAAAGATTTTATGGCCCTTGCTCTTTTTGGAAACTGAAGATCTGATCTAAGTACATTTTCATTCACGTTGACATATAATGTACTTAGCTGAAGGCAGTTCTCGATACTCGTTCAAAGGTAGAACACCAACCTCCCCATACATAGCAATAGTTCGGAGTGTGGACAGGAACTCCCAAAGCTAATTTATATGCCTTAGAGTTAATATTTTGTAATTTCTTCATAAGATATTTAGGAGCAGAAAAATAAACTTCTTGGCCGTAAGTCAGCTTTGATCTAACCAAAGATGTTGCAAGAAGAGTCAAGCTTCTTGTTTCTTTACCCCAATTTTGTCTGCTTATAAGTTTAAGCAAATTTAAGCTTTTTGAGCTTTTGATAGACTGTTTTCAATGTGAAATTTCCATGATAATTTCGATGTAAAATAGACACCTAAGAATTTTGTTATGTCTTTGAATTGTTGCTCAGCTCCGTCGATAAAGAAACTAGGTAATCTTCTGGGAGGGTCACCAGCACTAAATACCATCCTGTGAGTTTTTTCAACAGATAACGATAAACCATTCTCCATCAAGAAAGCACTTATGTAATTCAGACTGATAACAGATTTGAATTTGTTTCAGTTTTCTGTTTGAAATATACTTCAATTTTGCATCCAACCAAATACAAATGTCATCAGCATATTGAACAATCTTAATATTCTTGATATCTTCTTAGTAAGATCTGATATCATAATATTGAAAAGATATGGAGCAATGATAGATCCTTGAGGCTCCTATATGTAAATCTCTCTGGGAAGAATATACATTTTCAACTCTTGTTTCAATAGTTCTACAGGAAAGAAAATCTTTTACAAACGACAACATTCTCCCACAAATACCTGCTCTTTTCAGTTTAAATAACAATTGAGCGTGCCACACTTGATCGTAGGCTCGTTTAATGTCAAAAAATGTTGCCAGCACATTTTGCTTACAAGCAAATTGACGTTTTAGATTGGTAGATAACTTCACCAAGTGATCCGTTGTAGATCTTCCCGACCTAAAACCAGCTTGATGGACTGGAATAACATTGTTTTTATCACAATAGTGAATTAGGTGAACAGTTACTATCTTCTCCATTAACTTACATATGTGTGAAGTAAAAGAGATTGGCCTGTAACTGTTGACATCTCTACTGGGTTTGTGTGTGTGTGTGTGTGTGTGTGTGTGTGTGTGTGTGTGTGTGTGTGTGTGTGTGTGTGTGTGTGTGTGTGTGTGTGGTCTGTGCACACGCGGTTGTTGTGTGTGTGTGTGTGTGTGTGTGTGTGTGTGTGTGTGTGTGCGCGCGCGTGTACGCGCACACGTGTACGACGCACGTGTGTGTGTGTGTGTGTGTGTGTGTGTGTGTGTGTGTGTGTGTGTTTTCACAGCGGTAGGCACTTTATCACAGACAGAGAGAGAGAGAGAGAGAGAGATGGGGGTGGGTAGTCAGAAAGGAATTGGTAGGAAAAACGAGTGTGTATCATTGGAAACAGGGTGAGCTAGTTCCTTGGGTGTGTGGGTGATCGCGTGGGGTTAGGGGGTACCATGTCCACAACGCGTCGACGGCCGGCGACATGAAACAAGCTGCCATGCGCCATTCCTCTCCACCTTCATATCAACCTCTTCAAAGCCGTCGGCCGACTGCCCGCTTCCAAACCGTTATCACCGACAGGACTTGCGCCACTTTAAGGCCATAGCACAGAGAGTAGCTGTCACCTCGGCGGCTCTTTGCAAGTACGTAGCTTTGTGTCTCAGCTTCATCACACACACACACACACACACACACACACACACACACACACACACACACACACACACACAACACACACGCACGCACACACACACACTAAACAAGGAAGGAAAAAGTCGGGATGCACAGAGAGAGAGAGGGAGAGAGAGGGGGGGGGGGAGGTGTGGGGGGAGAGAGAGAGAGAGAGCATGTGCGTATTAAACTGTGTGTGTGTGTGTGTGTGTGTGTGTGTGTGTGTGTGTGTGCGCGCACGCGCGTGTGTGTGTATGTGCATATGTACGTGCACAAATGTGTGTGTGTGTGTGTGTGTGTGTGTGTGTGTGTGTGTGTATGTGTGCGCCAACGGTGGGCACCTTACCACAGAGAGAGAGAGAGAGAGAGAGAGAGAGAGAGAGAGAGAGAGAGAGAGAGAGAGAGAGAGAGAGTACGTCTGTATGCGTTTAGCTATTGATGAAAACTACTGCCACTCATAAAGAGGTACAATGCACATAAGGCGTCTCTTTTTCACAGGCCTAGATCGAGTTTTTTTGTTCTACTGGGATTTTGCAGTCACAAATGCGCTGGTCAGACCTTGAGTGCCTACCTAACATTGTTTAGTGATGTGCACGTGTGTGTGTGTATGGATGTCTGGGCACGGGCCCATGTGTGTCCACATGCACATGTGTGTGTGTGTGTGTGTGTGTGTGTGTGTGTGTGTGTGTGTGTGTGTGTGTGTGTGTGTGCGTGTGTGTGTGTGTGTGTGGGGAAAGACATGATATGTTCCTTCGCCTTCCGTATTTGATCTTCAGGTGTCTTGTTGTGTGGAGAGTGTTTTCCACGCTGATCACTGCCCGTGAAAGCCCCGTGCTGACAAAGCATGATCGACATATGCTTCGCCCACGGAAAGAGTGGCAAGGAAAAACTTCTTGCAGACACGGCGCCGCTGTCCACATGCACTGAAAGAAAAACCGGCACTTGTGCTGAAAGAAAAAACGCGGCACTTGTGTCGTGTTTTTGACTGAGGTGTACCGTTATCTCCAAGCAGAGTTTCTGTGTTCTTCTCTTGGACGTTGCAACAAATGAAGGTTTTTTGACTGCTGTAGTCACCCAGGGCATAGAACGCCTGAAACAACTCATGCCTCGTTTGTTTAGAGATTCTGGAACACTTGTACCGGCATTTTGAACAGTCAAAATTTTTCGTTGTTTTTTTTTTTCGGGCCTCAGTTTACCTGAATCTGAAATATATTGTTTTCCTTGAAGTCGCAGTGTCTCTCTTGAATTCTGTTTCGATTTCTCTGGTGCGGCAAACTTCTTTCTGACTAATGTCTTTTTTGTTGGTATAATGTAGATACCCTGTTTTCTGGTGTCTGAACTTTGGTATTGGGGCTGGAATGGAGGGGTGTTCCTGTCTGATCTGAAGCCTGACTGTTGCTTGGTGTGCTTGGTCCTAAGCTATCCGGTACAGAGGCAGAACTAGAATCAGCAACATCACCGTTGTCATCATTGGTCACTGAAGCTGGTACTGGTGACATTGAACATGGAAATCTCCCAGTTTCTGCGGGCGGGACAGATCCAACTGCAAAAACAGCATCATGGTGGGGCGTGGACGTTTCCATATAAGAGTGATGGGAGGGTCTTTCTTTCTATGCGTGTCAATGGCGTCCTCTTCTGGATGTACGACCGTTTCATAGTTCTGTAGATTGCTGGAATAGATGAGAAGTTATCTTTGACACCAGTCAGCAAGCGCCTTTGGTAGGATGTCTCCTGCATCATTGCTTCAAGAGCCAGCAGCTTGTAGCTGCTCCACATTGAAAACATACCTAAGGTATCTTTCATTTTCATCTCCGTCAGTGGTTCCTAGAAAGTCAGTGTACTTGGAAAATCTTTCTTCAAGGAAATTGCAAAGACACTTTCTCAGATCAGCGGCGTCCATGTTCAAATGCAGTGAAGCAGACTCAAAGAAGCAGTTACCATCAGCTGCAACTGGAACACTGCAGAGACCATTAGCAGAAAGCAAGTTGTTTCATCTGCTCCTGTGTTCAGCTTGGTCTCTCTGAACTTTTCTTGCTTCTTGCATGTTTAGATATCGTGCCATTTCTATGTCAGCAGGAGTCTTGGTTTCCTTGCAATTTCTTTTTCGCTTCTGTTTTGCGTGTCTGCATGGAAGCGATGAGTCCTAAGTTAAAGGAGGAAAGTAGCTGGGATCTTCAGAACTGTTGTCAAAATCAGTGTCGGTGATAGTTTCTGATTCCTCTGTGAAAAAAAGATGTTCGAGCCTGTTTTGTCGCAGGTTCACTCTCAGAGTGGCAGTAAGAGTCAGTCTTTGCTTTCCTAATACGACGGGATAATGGTTCGTTGTCTGTGTCACTGGAGGGGACTGCAGTCTTCTGCCTTCCAATCTGCTGAATCAGAGGCTCATCATCACACAGACACCAATCCACCTCTGTGTCTTCATTCAGAGTCTTTTCCTTTACTCCCGCTTGTTTATTTAGAGGTTCATTTTCAGACTAACACCAGCTGGTATCATCATCAGCAACTGTTCCAGCAGCTGTAGGCATTTATAGCTGGATGTTGTTGATTTGACACGTGCTCTGATCATCAGAAGTACCTCCAGGAATAAGGGAATTCTGGCAAGAGACAGCTGTTGTAGACTCCATCAAGAACTGGCTGCTGGTTGACTGACACCAGCAGTCAGACTGGCACCACTTGGGGTCCTCACGTGAACCAATGTCGTCTTCGACAGCTGCAGTCAGGGAGTTGGCAAGGTGAAGGTCGACACTGCCGTCAGTATCTTCAGCCATGCTGAAAAGTTGTGTGAAGATGTATTAATAAACTATTTGTTATTGTGCAAAAACTGTTGTCGCTGATTTATAGTACAATACAACCAGAGTTTAATTTGACAAAAACTGTTTAAATTATCATTGTATGTGATATCCTCAAATTTTGGTGGTATCACAGAAGCTTATTGTATATTTCACTGTACATCGACTGACACTTCTTTTGGTCATTGTACAACGATATGTAGTATATCAGTAGCAGCAATAAAAACAGTGACAGTAGTAGCGGTAACACAGTGATTATAACACTTTCGGCCAGAAATGTAAGGAGCAACTATTAAAAAGTTGTAGAATACTGAATTTTTCATTTAAGATTTTTTTTCTCCAATACAGAAGCAACTGTAATTCTTTTAGTAATAAAATCTATAATGTAGTGAATTGATATTTATGTTTGAGTCTCTTAGAAAAATACACCAATACATCATAGCTACAACCATGTATCTCTGAATGACACATTTTGAAAGAATGACAATTTAAGTTTTTTTGTTTGCATAAAAGAAACTCCTTTTGCTTGAATACTATCCATTTTTTCTGTAAATCTTGCACACAATAGTATTCTTTATTAGCCTTTATCATAATAATTATGTATATGTGTGTGTATGTGTGTGTGTGTGCGTGCGTGTGTGTGTGTGCGTGCACGCGGATCTGTTCCCCGTTCATTAAATCACAAAATGGAGCACTTTCTAACGTGGATGGGAGGAGGGGGGGGGGGGGGGGGGGGGGAGGAGAAGGTATGGGCGTGGTGGGAGATAAGGGTGGATTGGCGGGGAACGGGGAAGGTGGGGGTGGAAGGAGTCTACCCGGTCTATACGTCTTTCATGCCGCCGACGACGGTGACTTCAAAGATGGCTCACTCGTGGCGAAAAGCGTAGCGGGGACGGGAGCAGATGAGGAAGTGGTGGGAGATAGCTGAGAGAGAAAAATATGGCTGAAGCAGTGAAAATCTCTCTCTCTCTCTGGTGTGTGTGTATGTGTGTGTGCGTGCGCGTGCATGCGTATCTACGCGCGCGTTCGTGTGTGTGTGGTGGGGGGGGGAATGGTGTGGTGTGGTGTGGTGGTGTGTGTGTGTGTGCGTGCTTGTATGCTCGCTCTCTCTCTCTCTCTGTCTGTTTCTCCCTCTGTGCTTGCGTGCGTGTGCATGCATGTATGTGCACGTGCGCGCGTGTATATGGTGTGTATGCGTGTGTGTGCATGCACACTCTATGTGTGTGCGCGCGCGTGCATGAGCGCGCGCGCGTGATCAATGTTGAACCTCGGATTTCTGGACATGCTAAGAAGAAAGAATGAACACGGTGAACACCAATGTCCACTGATGCCGTATCGTTGTGAACACGTGAACATCAATGTCCACTGATGCCGTATCGTTGTGAACACTGTGAACATCAGTGACCACTGATGCTGTATCGTAGTGAAATCTGTGAACATCAGTGTGTGCTGATGTCATATTCTAAATACTTTGAACATCAATGTCCGCTGATGTCATATTATTCTAAATACTGTGAACATCAATGTGTGTTGATGTCATGTGTGTTGATATCATGTCGTTGTGAACACTGTGAACATCAATGTCCACTGATGCCATGTCGTTGTGGTCACTTGCAGTGTCTGAGCCCCAGTCTCCTTACTTTGGGGCCAGGATCACCAGGCGCACTGCCAGAGTGTGTCCATTGGACTATCGGCCGGAGCTGCCGACGTACTGGACGTAAGTGGATCCATATCAGGGTTCGTACGCTCCTTGAAGCTCCTTGAAACTCCTTGAATTGTGACAGGGAATTTCAAGACCTTGAAAACCTTTGAAAATCAATAAAATGTGGTTCTGTTGACCGAACCTCCTTGAAAACCTTTGAAAATCAAGCCGTCAGCTCCAAAAATCTTTAATGTGGCAGAAAGAAATGGCAATTGGGTTGTTCTGCGTTCTTGTTAATGAAAAACTATTTTAAAACAAATTTTTACAAACATTGTCGCGATCCTGGATTGTTGTCGGCGATTTTACCAAGGGAGATAATTTGTAACTAATTGATGAAGTTACAAATTATCTCCCTTGGTAAAATCGCCGACGAGAATCCAGGATCGCGACGATGTTTGTAAAAATTTGTTTTAAAATAGTTTTTCATTAACCTGAACGCAGAAAATTCAAACCGCCATTTCTTTTTTCAATTTTTACGCAAGTAGTGTCGTCTTAAGGGGAGAGGTGGCACGAAAATTTGACCATTTTCTTTCAGAAATCATGTTTTAGGTTTTATGTGTTTTTGTGCTCAAGAAAGTCTGTTGAAAGCATCTGTGGTGTTCATTTTGTTTATTTTCACATTTTTCTTAGTAAAAAAATGACTTTATTTGAAGGAGGTGTGTGTGAAAATTGCTTAACTTCTTTATTTTCGAACGCCGTTTTCTCGAAATCACTTTTTTCGACAACAGTTGATGTGCAAGGAGTATAATATCTCTGGATCCAGGCCAGCTGGCTTGGTAATTTTTTTTCTTTTGATGAGAAATGATTTCTGCATGCAATTATATTTTATTTATAAGTCAAAACAGCACATATCATTTGCTATTTCTATTGGAATAATTCAAAAGCAATGAAACGCGAAGCCTGATGGCCACCATATGGAAAAAAATTATTGAAAAAAAAAGCAGTTTAGATATATGAAAATCCTTTTGTAATTGCATTACTATAGCTCAGCAAAACAATATATAAAAATCCTTTTGTAATTGCATTACTATAGCTCAGCAAAACAAGAAAAGTCATGTTTCAAGTGCCTAACATGTCTGC
The DNA here is from genome assembly GCA_033310375.1 of Conus canariensis. Taxonomy (NCBI): domain Eukaryota; kingdom Metazoa; phylum Mollusca; class Gastropoda; order Neogastropoda; family Conidae; genus Conus; species Conus canariensis. The sequence continues at coordinate 8,820,920 of CM065741.1, forward strand.
TTTGATACAAATACAGCTCTTGTCATGAACCTTTTTTTTTTTTCATTTTTCATCATTTTGCCCCCATTTGTGGTCCCCAAATCACACAAGAGCTTTGAAATCGCTGAAATATGTTTTTTCTATGTTTTTTGTTTTTAACATAAACAATAGAAAAAAAATGAAGTTTTAAAAGAACAATGGTTTAATTTTCGGGCCACCTCTTGCCTTGAAATAAAATAAATGCTCCTTGAAAACTCCTTGAATTTTGTTCTTGGGAGTCTGTAGGAACCCTGCTTGTTGATGTTGGTTAATAAGAAAAGAAAAGAAAAACTCTTCCTGCTGGTTGGTGACATGTATATCTGTGTATCGCCTATTGTGCGGACATGGCACGTTTCTCTGTGTATCGTTGAATGCACGTACGTGACATGTCTTTGTGAATAGGCTGTTGTACGTACGTGGCATGTCTCTGTGTATAGTCTTTTGTACGGACAGTGACATGCCTCTGCGAAAAGGCCATTGTACGCACGTCACATGTCGCTATGTATAGTCTATTGTACGCACGTGACATGTCTCTGTGAAAAGGCCATTGTACGCACGTCACATGTCTCTGTGTATAGGCTGTTGTACGGACGTGACATGTCTTTGTGTATAGTCTATTGTAAGCACGTGACATGTCTCTCCGGGCATAGGCTGTTGTACGGACGTGACATGTCTCTGTGTATCGACTGTTATACGCATGTGACATGTACCTGTGTATAGGCCATTGTACGGACGTGACATGTCTGTGTGTATAGGCTATTGTACGGACGTGACATGTCTGTGTGTATAGGCTATTGCACGGGCGTGACATGTATCTGTGTATAGGCTGCTGTACGGATGTGACATGTCTCTGTCTATAGGCTATTGAACGGACGTGACATGTTTCTGTGTATAGGCTATTGAACGGACGTGACATGTCTCTGTGTAAAGGCTATTGTACGGACGTGACAGGTCTCTGAGAAAAAGCCGTCGTACGGAAATGACACGTATCTCTGTGTGAAGGCTGTTGTACAGGCGTGACACGTATCTCTGTGTGTAGGCTGTGGTACGCACGTGACATGGGTGTGATTAAGTTGTGACTGCGTGACGTCAGCAGACCTGTGTACCCTCGGCCCCTTGCAGTGTACTGCTGAAGTCGTGACACCTTGTTTGCATCGCCACTGGTGTGTGACTACCTTGTTTGCCATCGCCAGCTGGTGTGACACCTTGTTTGCCATCGCCAGCTGGTTGTGACACCTGTTTACCATGCTGGTGTGACACCTTGTTTATCCATCGCCATCGCTGGTGTGACACCTTGTTTACCATCGCCAGCTGGTGTGACACCTTGTTTACCATCGCCAGCTGGTGTGACACCTTGTTTACCATCGCCAGCTGGTGTGACACTTGTTTACCATCGCCATCTGGTGTGACACCTTGTTTGCCATCGCCAGCTGGTGTGACACCTTGTTTGCCATCGCCAGCTGGTGTGCACGTTGCATCGCTGGTGTGCCTTGTTTGCCATCGCCAGCTGGTGTGACACCTTGTTTACCATCGCCAGCTGGTGTGACACCTTGTTTGCCATCGCCATCTGGTGTGACACCTTGTTTGCCATCGCCAGCTGGTGTCTGCTTTTCTTTTAGTCATTGTTTTCAACGCCGTTTTTGTTTCTTTCTTTCTTTCTTGATCTGTTGTTTGTTTTTGTTTTTTTTGTTTAGCTTTGTTTTGTTTGTTTTTATCACTCCATGATTAATGATGCAAGGCCTTTCGTCCCGAGACTTCTGGTTCTTACTTGTGTTGCAGCGTTGTATATTGTAGAGTGCGTGATTGTATGACGATGGTGATGATGATAATGATGACGACGACGATGACGCTGATGATGATGATGGTCTTCTTCTTCTTCTTCATTCGTCATTCGTCATCATCATCGTCACCCATCATCATCATCATCATAGTCATCATCATCATCATAGTCATCATCATAGTCATCATCATCATATATAGTCATCATCGTCACCATGGTGACTACACGTGTGACAGGAAACACGTCATGCAGAGGCACGGCCCTGGGGCGGCAGTGACGTCATCCCAATTCCTAGGGCCGGACGCGGGCTCCGTCATACGGAAGACGTGGCTACAGGGCCGGGCCACGACCTGCCCGTGGAGGCCCAGCCGACTGCTGGTCACCCTGGACCATGGGTAAGTCACCAGACCACGCTCACACCTGTCCCTAAGACATGGCGGCTGAGCTCAGTGACCGTCAAGGGGCGGAACTCCTCGCTGGCTTTTAGCCAGCCAGAACGATTTGTTGTTCGTCCGTCGAGTCGACGAGAACCACTTCAGTCATCTAGGGGTTGAGGTGGGGGAGGGGGTGGGGGATGATTTGTGGATACGAAGATGGCTGATCAGGTGGTGTGATGGTGGCGTAGTAGTGATGGTGGTGGTGGTGGTATTAATGGTAGTGGTGGTGGTGGTGGTGGTGACAGTGGAGGTGGGTGTAATGGTGTAAATCGGACTAGATAAGGAGCGCGTATCTAACAGCTAACCTGGGATAAGATAGTATGATTGATCCATCATGTTTCCTTCTCTCTCTCTCTCTCTCTCTCTCTCTCTCTCTCTCTCTCTCTCTCTCTCTCTCTCTCTCTCTCTCTCTGCGCATCTGAATTTTTCATATGTGTAAATGGTGCACAAACTAAACATCTTGTTCTCTTGCCGTGGCAAGAGAGAAGCGAATGTGCAACGCTCTGTTCCCAAGGAAAGTGGAAAGTGTGGGTCGTGCGTGAAGTCGCATATGCGTGTATGAGTGCATAATGTAGTATGAGAGTTTAACGTGTCACAGAGCTGAGGGAAATAGATGGTAATTGTGGGAAAATCCAAAACGGATGCATCATGTAGGTCACTTCAACATAAGACATCACATTTGACGTCAAAGCGCTCTGATACAGCACAGTTGAAGTATGGCGGTACTACAGGATGCTGTCTCTCTAAGAACGAGGGAGGGGTGGGGTGGGATGAGGTACAGTAACTATCGTGTTTTTCGAAACTAGGTTACGGATGGTGTCGTCATGCACACAAGATATGCACGCCCCTCCCCCCCCCCCCCCCCCTGATGTGTTCACCCCTCCCCCCTCCCTTTCCTTGCCCTTCATCTTTCTGCTGTGTGTATGGGAGAGGGGGTGAGAGAGGGAGAGAGAGAGAGAGAGAGAGAGAGAGAGAGAGAGAGAGAGAGAGAGAGAGAGAGAGATCGCCACACACGTGAGTCGGACCAAGCGAAAACTGCGTCTGTTGACACATTAACAGTCTTCGTTCCTTCCTTTGTTTCTTAGCTTCTTTCTTTCTTTCTTCTTTTTTTTTTTTCTTTCTTTCTTCCTTTTGCTTTTCTTTGTTTTTATTTCTTTCTTTTTTTTTTTATAGTATTTTTGCTGTCCCATCCTCTGTGTCACCTCAGTGGCATTGCATCCCCTGCCGCTCATTCCGACACCCTGTCCACAGCCCCGCCCAGCCCGCCGCAGCCCCAGCACCGGCAATCCACAGGGAGCAGTCAATGTCAGGTCGACAAGAGGCAACCCACCGGAGGAGACACTGCACTGCGTCGAATCACTTCGGTGGTGTTAAGCGGTGCCTGTTCTGATCCAACATACGCAGGACATCACGACCTGTTAAGCCCCCTACTGATGACAATCAACTGCTTAGTCACGAAGCCGGCGTGAGTGAGCTCTCCCTCCAGAGGGCTCCCGCGCCACCACGTGCGTCCAACGACAGCCCCCATGGACTCGCCGATACCGGTGACTCGGACGGAATCAAACCAAGACCATAAACATGGAAAAGACATTGAAACTGAGGTCACCGTGAGAGCAGGGCGTGAAGGGCCACAGAATTTGAGAGAGAGAGAGACAGAGAGACAGAGAGAGAGAAGAGAGAGAGAGAGAGAAGAAAAATTAATGCATGAATGATGAGAATGAGGATGAAGATTAGGATAAAGATGAGGATGAGGATAATGGCTAGGGTTCTTTTCGTGTCGTTCTCAGACAGAAGATTGGCGAGGTCCGGGGCATGCCCTGTACCTGGGTAAGAGTGGTCGCTGCTGAGATTGACAGGCAGTGGCGTCTGATCACTGCCCATCCCCTGGACGGCAGTGACGTCCCCCAGCCAGAGGAGCCTGAGGCAAAGGGACCGGACCACCCCGCAAATGTGTGTATATGTACGCGCGCGCGTGCGTGTGTGTGTGTGTGTGTGTGTGTGTGTGTGTGTGTGTGTGTGTGTAGGGGGGGGGGGGGTGCATGAGCGATTGTAAACCATGTGAGCGTAACAACGTTTGTGCTGTGTCCTCTTTCTTCTTTTCTTTCTTTGTTTTCTTGTGTGTATGTGTGTGTGTGTGTGTGTGTGTGTGTGTGTGTGTGTGTGTGTGTGTGTGTGTGTGTGTGTGTGTGTGTGATTTATTTAACGTCTTTCTACTAATCGTGATATTAGACGAAAAAAAATAGTGCATGAGTAAGAGAGTAAGACTTGTGCATGTCTAAACTGTATGGTTTTCTATATATTCATGTACGTGTGTATACATACGGATGCTTAGGCGTGAAAATGTATGTGCATTTGAATGTAGGAAGAATATATAGCTACACTATTATGATAGCAAAAAAAAAAAAAAAAAAAAAAATTATAAACATCACTCCCCCCCCCCCCTCCTCTCCCCTCACCCCTTCTCCTCTTCTACCCCTCCATCACTTCCGCATTAAAAAAATGATTATAAATAGTAACAATTGGACTGTTCTCTAGACTTACAAAAAAGTCAAAAGTCAAAGCTGGTGAATCGAATATACTGAGCGAGTTATTCTGCGATAAAACTGGAATGAATATCTTCAAGCTTTGACATGAAAGAATATGATTAGGAGATATTTTGCATCCACAAATGCAAACTATATTTTTGACATATTTTGTTTTGAAAGCATCAAGTTTCCATCGATACATTAAGGAAAGTAATTTTTTAGTCGTAATAAAGTTATCTTTTATATTTTGAATATTAAAATGGTCTTGGTTGTTTTGATGTTTCACTTCATTTTGGAAAACATTCCAAATGTGCGACCTTAGTAGGCCATAATGCTCGTGCAAGGAAAGAGGAAAATGAAGGTATTCAGACTGAGAACCACACGTATCGCCATGTTTAGCTGCCCTGTCTACCTTTCCGTTATAGTATAAAGAACAGTGAGATGGTATCCAACAAAACGTTATCTGGGTGCCCCTTACAATTAGCATGTGTATCAAGCAACTGATTTCCATAATCATTTCTGACCAGGTGTGCAGTTGTAAGGCTTGTAATGCCTGCAAAACTGATTTAGAATCTACACAAAAAAGAATCTGAAATATAGTTTGAGGGAAGTTGATCAAATAATTAAAGGCCATAAGTATTGCTGTTAGTTCTGCTGTAAATATGGACTTGTGTAATCCAATATAGAACGATTTCTCAATTTTCAAATCAGGGATTAAAAAGGCACACCCTGTTTTACTGCTTATACAAGAACCGTCTGTGTATACCTTTAAATGTGTCAAGTGCGTGAAACCTCTCACAAAAGGCATTAAACGCTTAGAGGCAAAAGGGGCGTTGTACATAGTATACAAATAGGTAATAGAACCATTAACAAGTATGCCTTACCCATCGCACACGGTCGAACTGTGTCAAGGAGGACGAAGCGGTCAGGTAACAGATGGCACCTAAGGTAGTAAGGAGTTCGGACCTGCCCGACAGCGAAAGGGGAGAGGAACATAACCACTAGGACCTCGGTGCACCAAGTGAGTGCTAAATACTCAGTCAGCTGAGGTTCTTTTGTAAACAGTCAGTGAAGAGCAGGAGTCTTGGACTCGTTCGGATGGTATTGCCGTGGGTCACTGGGTTGGTTCTATTGTCAGGCTGGTTGAACGCGCGTGGATGTTGTTATCGTAGCCCTCTTTAAGATAATTACTGTGTTAAAGTGGCCTCCGAAGTCGGCGGGAATTTTCGATGTCCATCTGGTGCCAAGTGTTTGTTTGCTAATCAATTAGGTAGGGATGTGTGTAAATGCAGATGTGTGGAGAATGTAGCGAATGGAGAATTCACAGCACTTGTGAACTAGGGGTTTGGGAAGCAGCATGGACAAAGGCATGGCCCGAAGGGGAATCCTTTGTTTCCATTCCTATATAAAGTGAGGGAGAACAACGAGAAGAGAAGAACACCAGGAGAGAGAGAGAGAGAGAAGGCAGAGGAGAGAGAGAGAGAGGAGAGAAGGTGGGCAGGACAGAGAACGGGTCGAGAGCAACGTGGTCTGGGAGATAGAAGAGACAGCAAAGTCTTAGGGAAAGACAAGCTGGAAGAGAAGAAAACTAAGTTTGAAGCCCAGAGGTGGGTGAAGACAGACAAACTGAAATTGAACCCAGAGGTGGGTGAAGGAGACGAAGAAGAAGAGTTCTACGTCGAGATCCCAGAGACGACCACGAAGACCCAGTCCTGAAACCTGGAGCCAGTCAACCAAGGGCATCACCATCAAGCAGTGCTGAAGAAGACGTGAAGAGACTTTTTCAAGAACTGTGGTGTGGTATGAAAGCGTGGTTGTGTGTGTGAAAACCTGGCCAGGTAAGAAGTCATTTTCATTATAACCCGGGATTAGGAAGTATTGATCTTTTATGTGTTGATTTGTTCATTTTGTGTAACTGGATTTTTTGATGTTTGATTATAGTAGCATAGAAATTGTATTTCTTGTGCTCAGTCGTGTTAGGAGAGAAACGAATGCGTGACATCCCATTCCCAGAGAGAGGTGAATGTTTGGTGGGCGCATGAGTGTGCATATGCGTGTACGAGTGCAAAGATAACCTTGGTGTGTTAAACCTGACTAATAATACATCAACTTAGTGCACTTAAGTAATACCATCACGATTTCCCCCGTCCTGGACAAAATGGTTAGTGTAGTTCTCTTCAATATTGCATTTAGTATAACTGGCTAGCATATTTATGTTTTCCTCTTTCTTTATATTTGTGTGGTCAATGTCAAAATAAGCTTTTTGAAGTTCCCATGTTGGTATTGGGGAAAAAGGATGGTCTGACAGATACTGAATCTTTATCTGTAGAAATGCCAGAATCGGTTATAGTTTTGGTTGTGAATGTTGCTAGTGTAACTTGAGAGGATATTGATTTAGCTCTTTTAGGAAAGTCAATATCTGACCTAACCTTTATGTCAGAGTTGATGTATGTTTTGATACCAGAATTTTTAATTACATATTTACAACACGCTTATCCTCTATACTCTTCTAATGGAAGCATTTGAGTTTCAAAATATGTTCGTGATGATGATGCATGAGTTGGTAGACCTAGTGCTACTTTTAATGCCTTACATTCAATACTTGAAGCTTTTTTTTAAATAAATACTTTGGAGCGCTGAAAAAAACTTCTTGTGCATATGTTAACTTTGATCGCATTAAAGATTTACACAGTGTTACTAATGTAGATGAGTTTTGTCCCCATTTTTGTTTAGAGACTGTTTTTTAAAAATTAAATTTAACGTTTTCCTTGCTTTAGTTAGTAAATTATCAATGTGTATGTTCCATGTTAACTTTGAAGTAAAAAGAACTCAAAACAATTTACCTGTGTTACATATTTAATAGTTGTATTTCCCAAAGTAAAGACAGGCATTCTATCTGGATTTGAGCCATTGTTAAAGAGAATGATGTTTGTTTTTTCATAAGATAGACTTAGCCCATTTAGCTTCATATATTCACCCATCTTGTCAAGCTCGCGTTGATAAATCTTTTTTATATATATAATTTATACTACGCTGGGGTGTTTTCTTTTTCAGAGTTACTTCCATCCACAACCAGACACAACCAGCCATGTCTCCCTGATGAGTTCCGATCCAGCGGATGAAAGGCCTCAGAGCAGGCAATACAAATATATATGCCTTTGAAAGGGATTACGATGGTTCCCTCATGCAGCTAGTGAAGTTTTCATATCTGTAATATATTTTCTTAATTTCATGTTCCCAGTTTCTCCATCTTCAACCTCCCACCCGCTCCTTTAAGTCCAAATCTTTACCAAGTCAGACAGTTGAGTTGCTGGCCTGTGCTTGTTTTTCCCCCCACTATTAGATTGTTCGTCTTTGTATTTGTCTGACTTTATACAAGTTTAAAAGGTGTGACGAGAGGTGGATGAGTGGTAGGTGGGTCCTCAAGGGGAAGGACTTGGAATAATTTCTCGATGAGAATTATCTTAACATTTCACCTACACCCTCTCTCTTACTAGTGGTGGCAGGAGCAACTTTCCGGTACCAGTCATCAAAAGAAATTTTCATTTGTTCCGGGTATTGTTAGAATATTTAAAGTGGCTCTGAGATAATTTTCCATAGGCCTGTACTCCTAGAAGTACTTGTAGCTCTGAGAGACAGAATTGAAGAGAGAAGTCCAAACATTCAACATTTGATTGAACAACAGAGAACTGACACAAGCTAAGTGCGGTTTCACACATCAACTTTACTTGCTTACACATAGGTAAGTATTTACATGTCACTTCAATAGGTAAGGTTTTAGTTCTCATTGAACCACAACAATGAGGGGCCCTTTCTCACTCCTACTTTACTTGCTTACACTCTGTGCAGCCGCTTAAGTTGGAATACAGTGGGCCTGTCTAAGGTACTCTGAATGTATATTGTTAATACACATCCACTTCGCTTGCGTGCACCCAGTGCAGTAGCCAAAGTGGTACTCATAGACAGGTTCTCACTGTTTCATCATGAAGTGAGGGTAAGGGTGTGATGGGTTTGAGTCCAGGGGAGTTAATTTCTTAACTTATATCGGGGAGGGTAGTTGATCTCTCCTGTGGCTGGTGACTGCCCCTTCCATGTAGATTGGTTGTCTGGTGTCGCCCTGGTTTAAAGTGTAGCCATGGTGTCTGGTGTTCCCCCAGTTTCTGGCATAGCCCCAGAGTATGGTTCAGCCACAATGTGTAGTGTTACCAGGATCCCAGTTCTGCCATAAAGAGAACTTGGTCTGTAGGTGAGAATCTGATGGCTGGTTTGTCGAGTGCACACATTTACCCTTTTTTTCTTTCAGAAGAGGTGTGAGACTCGGCCAGCAAAGTTTTCTCTGTGGTAGAGTTTCTACTACAACTATCAATCTCCACTTTTATTTAAAGGCTGCGTTAAGCTTACGAAAGGGTTGGAGACAGTAACACAATGCTACACAATTTCAGTCAGACAACTCTTCCCTGTTTCTTATGAATTAAATCACATTGACTTGGGCTACACTTAGTCCAAGCACACGTGTGGTGTAGACTTGAAGTCATACACTACAAAATATTCCATCAATCACCAGTATTTACAAAATCAGCTTTCACAGTTTTTAACCTAGCATAGCATACTGTTTTTCTGATCAAAATTTATCATTTACTTGTCATCTCAACAGATAGAATTGCATACTGGCAAAAGTCAGGGTGAACACAAAGAATAGTGGTCAGATTGTTAACAAAGAATCATAACCACATGGAGAGAGAGCTTTTGCGATATGATGGCAAGCAAACTACTACACAGAATAATCATTCATCTGTTTGATAAAAGTCACTAAGTATTTGTACAAAGTTACCATATTAACCCACACGGCATACATAAAATCAATACCGTAAAGTTCGGACTATAAGCCGCGACTTTTTTCCCCATCTTTAAACCCTGTGGCTTAAACAATGATGCGGCTTATTTGCGGATTTTTCCGATTTCAGAAGCATTACACCCTCGTCTATTCTTAGCTTCTCTGTAACTCACCATATCGTGTTTACTGTTCATGAATTTTTATGATGCTTTTAACTATGATTTTCTCTGTAATCGTGTAATGGAATCAGTAACCCGTTCAGAAATACAGGAATCCACATAAGTAAAGCCCATTACTGATATCTTTTTTCATCAGTTTGTCTTCTACAAAAATACGATCGCTTCGAATGGCGCAATGTGTGGGCTGTTTCCGACCTGTTTAATCTTGACTAACACTAGCTGAATTACGAACAAAATAAGTAAGCATTGACATGGTATTAAGCGAAATAAAACAATCGAATCATTTCATTAATGTTCTGGCTTGTTATTATATGGGTTATCTTACCAAGTGCGTCTTGCAATTCAAAAATGATTAGTGCATTCGACTCGGTCATTGCCAGACCTTGGCTTCAATCTGCCATTGTTGAAATTGTGGACAGGGAGTGAAGGTTTGCATTTGATACCTTTGCTTTGATTGACCTGCGCTTTCGAGTACTCAACCAGTCGCTTAGCTTGATACACTAGTGAATGCAGGAGAGAACTGCCTTTCTAGTGCATTGTTAATGTGTTGGGTTTTTTCGGTATTTTTTTTAAAAGCAATGATGTTGGAAAGACAACACTTGTAAGAAGCCTCATAAAAACTTTGATTCTAATTGATTTAAAACACATCGTACTAAAAAAAAAAAGACTGAAGTAAAGCTGGAAACATGCTCTTGTATTCTGACCTATTTAAACGCCAATGAATGCAATGAACACATTGTATGTGTTGATTTTCGAACACTCGGCCAGCTGCTGCCTGCGGCACATCGGACTTTGTGGCTTATAAACCAGTGCAGCTTATTTGTGAAAAAAGTTCAGATTTTTAAAAAATTTAATGGGTGTGGCTTATATACAGGTGCGCTCAATGGACCGAACTTTACGGTACATAGATTCGAAAATGTAAAACATAGTTCCAACTCTCTTTTCCTGGGAATGAAACGGTAGTCTTAGACTTGAGATCAGAAGTACCAGGAGGTTACCAGGCCTTCTTTCTGTTCGTCCCTTCGTCTTTCACTGTTCTGATCTACAGGCAGTCTTGAGGGGTCAGTGAAGTTGCGACTCTATGTGTCTTGTATATGTATTCTAAACTGCCAAATCAGGTTTCTGATCTGGCTGACAAGGTGTCAGTCAAACACCAGGAGTGAAGGGGGGGGGGATCTATTCTTATTATCGGAAACCGTTTGAAGTTAGCACTGAAATCAGTGGTTGGTTAATTTATGCGTCAGTATGGACAAATGCTAATTTAGATAGTCGCACGGAAAACATGGTGACATCATTTACTAGAGGTTCACAGCATGCAGGTGGTGGGTATGAAAGGGAGTAGGTGGGGGGTTGGAGAAGGAGGGAGGGTTGCCGGTTACTGTTTGTGTCGACTAAGGTTGCACGTGGCTCAGGGGGGTGGGAGGTGGTGGAGAGAGCGGCAACCTGCCTTCATGTCACGGGATAGGAGGTGGGGTGTGTGTGTGTGTGGAGCTGGGGGGAGGGGGGAGGGATGAAGATAACGCCAGGAAAGGGGGTGGGGGGTGAGGCAGGCAATTGTTACAATGCAATGTAAATTTTTCTGCATCGTAGTTCACCCAGAGTGGGGAAGGAGGGTTGAGAGGGGAAGGGAGGTAGGCCAATAAGAATGACGCGGAGCACAGCATGACGTAATTTTCTCTTGTACGAGGTAGCGAAGCTGGGCGGCTCGCACTGTTCTAAGAGAGAGAAGGGGGGGAGGGGGAGGGGGGGGGGTTTGAGAGGGGAGAGTGGGCATAGATTTTAAATCTATTCTTTGGTTTGGGGTTTGAGTGGGACCGATCAGATGGGTTTGTCAAGCATTTCGTTACATAGGCCCCCCGAAAAAAGATTCCTTCTCAAGAGAAGCTCCTACTTGACAGTTCATCCCGATCCTGGTCCATTAAGTTTTGGCACTAGCTCTGGGGTCACCAAGACACCAATGGAACCTCAGGATACATTATTGGGCTCCTGTTGGCCTGTGTCTGGATTGTCAGGCTGGCCCGGGGACGGATCACCCCCTTGGCTGGATGACCAGTGTTGGCACAGGGGGCAGCAATCGACATATTTCTTTATGTCCTCTGCCATCCCTGGCCAATAGTACTGGTTTGTCACCCATTACAATGTCTGCCCTACATTGATATGACCTGGTAAATGGAGGGCATGTCCCACTTCCATTACTCAGGTCCGGTGTGGCGCCGGGACTGCAAGTTGAGAATTACCTGTATTTAGCCTATGATACAAAAGACCGTTTTGCCTAAAGAATTCACCCTTGCGAGTGGGGTGATGGGTTTGGCGCAACTTCTCAAAGCATGTAGCTAATGTTGGGTCAGCTCGCTGAGCTGCCTTCATCTCCTTTTTAGGAGGCTTGAATTGTGTTGGGGTCTTCACCTGCAGTGTGGATACAATTACAGGTTTAGATGGGTTCCCGAACATGACATAATGGCCTCCAAGTATGAGATCATGGATCGGATTGTCCATGATGGATGCCTTTATCTGTCCTTTGACATACCTACTGTCAACCATAATTGTGGCAACAGGTAAGGTAGCAGGTGGCAGAGTCGGGTCAGCCCCTTGTAAAGGCACTGTCTCCTTGGTGATAGCAGCTGACTCAACAAGTGAAGCTCTTACAACTGCATCGTATGACAATCCTGTGTCATACAAACAGGTGGCAGGTTTGTCATTGACAAACACCTGCTCACTGATGGGTGGTGCAGTGATGCTATGTACCATAGATGGTGTGTCACCTCTTTTGGGTGTAGACACTACCTGGTACGCAGCAACTGTTTGGAGTCTTGGTCCAAAGAATTTTCTGCAGTCTGCGGTGTTGTGAGAAGTCATTTTACAGTGTGTGCAGTAACGCTTCTGTGCACTGTTTTGACTCACAGGGACTGAGTTACCACTGTGTGTTGTGGTTTACCAGTTTGTGGTTTCTCACTTTGTGGTGATTTCCCACTTGGTGGTGGATTTTGGTTTTTAGATTGCTGTGACAATGGGGGGTTTGAATCCTGGTTTGGCTTGTCGCACATCTTTTTGTGTGCGTTTGCTTCATCATGGGTGGTGGTGTACCTATTGGCTAGTTTGATCAGATCAGCTAGTGAGGCAGCACCTTGTTCTGCCATGAAAGTTTGCAGGTCAGTGGACATGGTGTCATGCAGCTGCTCACAGAGGATGAGCTCGTTCAGACCATCAAATGTCTGTGCTTGGTTTGACAGTGTCAACCATTTCTGGAGATAAATCGTTAACCTATCTGCTAACTGGCCATAGGTTCCTCCCCTGCTACGCCACGAGTTTTGAAATTTCTTTCGGTATGCTTCAGCTGTCAGTTCATAACGGGTGAGTAAGGCTTGTTTGAGAGCATCATAATCAGTTACTTTGTTTGGAGGTAACTTGGCATAAACATCATAATTTAGAAAGAGAGGGTGTTAGTTACCGCCAATGACATTGACAAACAAAGCACATGACAAGACACGATGCATTTCAACCACTTGGGTCTTCTTCAGGCGAAAAAATAAATCACATTTAACATTTAAGACAGTACAAACAAAGAACGAAAATGACTCATCTGTTGTTAGTCCATGTGGTGGGGAGAATAGCCGCTAGGCGGAAATGACAAGGGGGGTTATGGGAGAGGAAAAGGAGGGGGGGGGGTTTCATGGGGGGAGTGGGGGGGGGGTTGTGTGATATGATAGGGTTGTGTGTCTAGTTTAGTGGGGTGGTGTGATATCTTTGTGACGGTTGTGATAATGGTGGATTGATAATAATGGTAAGGAGGGGGGGGGGGGGGGGAGGCAAACTGGGAAAAAAAATTATATATAGAAGGGGTAAATAAGTACATGAACAGAAGAAACTTTAAAAAAAAAAAAAAAAAGTTTAGGTGAATAAAATAAATGATTTCGCTGGGTGATGAAAGAGGTGGTGGTAGTTATGCGTGGGTAGTTGTGAAAGGTGTGTGGGTAATGTTAATGAGGGAGGGAAGGGGATGGAAGATAAATGGGTGATAAGGTATGATTGGGAGGGGGGGGGGAGGGGGGGGTTGAGGAAAAAAAAAAAAAAGGGAGGAGGGTAATTGTGTGTGTGTGTGGGGGGGGGGGGGGGGGGGAAGGAAGGGGGGCAAGAGAAGGAGAGCTCATATCTCTTCATCCACTATGGGGTGGGGGGTGGGGGTGGGGGTGGGAGGTTGGGAGGTTCATATTAATAGTGTTGTTTAAAAAAAAAAAAGTAAACAATGCTGTGGGATGATGTTCATTGTAACAGGTGAAATAATGTGTTGGCATCAATATGCTGCTGTTTGTTGAGAGAAGATAGCAGTGATCAATGAAAAACAGGGTATCATGTGTTGCACACACACACACACACACACACACACACACACACACACACACACACAAAAAAAAGGGGGGGGGGACCACATGTAAACAATGTTCTAGGTGAGTTAAGATCGTGTGATCATAATGAGACTAACTGTGGAAAATTTTCACACACATATTCATACACACACACACACACACACACACACACACACACACACACACACACAAAAGAGGGGTAAAAATTATTATCATTAATCAGTCACTGATGGGTGATGATCATATGAGATCAACGGTAGTGTAGGAAGAGATTCTTCTCCGTTCCCTTAGACAGGAATGGTGGAGGTACTGGCAAGGGCTTCTGTATGGTGAAGGCCCTCCAGTGGTCAATAAGGTTTTGCATTCATCAGTGTGTTGGCAGGCCAGGATTCTTCTTTTGGTGTTGTTGGGACTGTTCCACCATCATTGGGGCTGCATGGATGAATTGCAGACCCGCCAGGGTGGAGTATTGCAGAGATGTTATGTCATAGTCTGGAGTGCCGGTTCTCAGTATCACAATGATGGTCTTCTTCTTCGTTTACTTAGGTCGGAATCCTGGAGGTACTGACGGAGGCTGCTGTATGGTGAAGACCCTCCAGTGGTCAGTATGGTTTTGCACTCATTGGTGAGTTGGCAGGCCAGGTTTCCACTTTGGGCCAAGCTGGGAATGCTCCGCTGTCTCTGGGGCTGCACTGCATTGATGGTTTGAAAGACTCACAGGTGTGGAGTATAGTGGACCTGTGATGTTGAGGTCAGGGGAGCCTTATCCTCAGTCCAACAATGTTCACTTGGTCTGATTTGGGCGTCCGGTAGTATGCATCCCTCTTGTTGAAGTCTGGGTGCTGCTCAAGTCATCTTCCTATTTGTCTCCTTGGAAATATTTTAGATTTATTCCAAGGAGACTACCTTTTACAGTTGGGGCTGCTGTCCTTCCTTTGTCAGTTGGTCAGCTTCTTCATTTCCATATAGTGCAGTGTGAAGGTATTCACTGGATGGGAGCATTTTCAGTGACTGATAATGGTAATAATTTTAAATCAGTAGTACCATTGTTATACAAGTGGGAAAATGCAGTGGTGATGGTGCAATGGTGCAAGGTGGGGGGGCATAGGAAAATACCAATGACTGTGGTGATGCTCACTGGCATGGGTGAGATCAATGGTACTGTAGGATGATAGTCACTGAGGTAAGTGGAATAATAAGGTGGCATTGGTATAATATTGCAGGTTGAGAAACATCATAAGCAACACCTCTGAGACCTTGTGCTAGTTTGATGTTACACTTTTCTGGGTCTAGGCTGAATTCATTTGCCAATCTCTTAAACCAGTCCAAGTATGCGTCAATACTTTCTGTGTTCTCATTAAATGGATCCAAAGAAAATGACATTGCAGGAATTTGGATGGGAGGCTGAGAATTTTGACTGGCCGTGTCTGAAGAGCTATCATTCTTGGCGGATTTCTCAATCTTTCTGAGCGCAAGTTCATGTTCTCTCACTTTATTGCATTCTTCAGCTTCTCGGATTTTGTCACGCTCTGCTTGTTCTAGTTCTCTTAATCTGTTTTGCACTTCAGCTTCATGGGCTTCTTTTGCAGCTTCATGCTGTCTGACCTTTTCATGCTCTTAGGCATCTAATTCAAGCTGTTTTAATTTCCTAGTCTCTTCTGTGGCCTTTTCAGATTCCTTTTCAAATTGTGTAATCACAAAAGTGACTAAATCTTGCCCAGAGAGGCCTAGGGATTCTTCCCACTCCTTGATCTCCTGTCTAAGTTTCACTGATTCAGCCATGATAATGAACTGTTATACAATTCTAAACAATCAAAGATCACTTCTTAGCAATCAAATATCCACTGAGTACAACAAAAGCAAATACTCACACAATGTAAATATCAAAATGAATTGATTATAACATCAACCACACACACTCTTATTATTTGTCATGGAAGATAACCGTTCACACAACAAACAAAGTTTTCCTCCTGGACTTAACTCAATCAGCCTATTTGCTCTGAATTCTGCTCTTTGTCCAAATTTTGGGACTAGCCAAAGGAAATAAAATTTTGAGTGGATTGTATTTTACAATCCAAATTGTATTTTACAATCCCGGATGAGCCCCCACTTCGATGTGACAAGAGGTGGATGAGTGGAAGGTGGGTCCTCTAGGGGAAGGACTTGGAATAATTTCTCGATGAGAATTATCTTAACATTTCACCTACACCCTCTCTCTTACTAGTGGTGGTAGGAGCAACTTTCCGGTACTAGTCATCAAAAGAAATTTTATTTGTTCCGGGTATTGTTAGAATATTTAAAGTGGCTCTGAGATAATTTTCCGTAGGCCTGTACGCTTAGAAGTACTTGTAGCTCCGAGAGACAGAATTGAAGAGAGAAGTTCAAACATTCAACATTTGATTGAACAACAGAGAACTGACACAAGTTAAGTGCAATTTCACACATTAACTTTACTTGCTTACACATAGGTAAGTATTTTAACATTGTCACTTCAATAGGTAAGGTTTTATGTTCTCTTGAACCACAACTAATGAGGGGCCTTTTCTCAAATCTACTTTAATTGCCTTACCTCCTGTGCAGCGTTACAGTTGGAATACTGTGGGTTGTCTAAGGTACTCTGAATGTATATTTTATACTCAATCCTCTTCGCTTTGCGTTTGAAAAACAGCTGCAGTAGACAAAGTGGTACTCATAGACAGGTTCTCACTGTTTCATCATGAATAAGTGAGGGGTAAGGGGTATCTTGTATTTTCTGACTGTGATGGGTTTTGAGTCCAGGGGTGCTAAATTTTCTTACTTTTATATCGGGGTGGGTATGTTGATTCTCCTGTGGCTGGTGACTGCCCCTTCCCTCCCTTTCCATGTAGATTGGTTGTCTGGTTGTCGCCTGGTTTAAAGTGTAGCCATGGTTGTCTGGTGTCTCCCCAGTTTCTGGGCATAGCCCAGAGTATGGTTCTGCCCTCATGTGGTAGTGTTACTCACAGGATCCCTGTTTTCCATAACCCAAAACACGGCATACAAAAAATTTAAAATACCTTTAAATTTTGGGACTAAAAAAGCCGCGCCCCCCCCTTTTTTTTCCCCTTTTTTTTTAAACCCCTTTTTTGGTTTAAAAACAAATGGGCGGTTATTTTTGGGGGAAAATTTTTTTCCGATTTCAAAAGCATTTACACCCCCCCGGTTTTTTATTCTTAGTTTTCTCTTTTAACTAAACCTTTTGTGTTTACTTTTTTCATGAATTTTTATGATGTTTTTTAAAAAATTTGATTTTTCTCTGTAATGTGTAAGGGAAAATAAAGTAACCCTTTCAAAATACAGGAATCCAAAAAGGGGAAAAGCCCATTATGAATTTTTTTTAAATTCAGTTTGCCCTTCTACAAAAATTTAACGATTCCCCGTTTCAAAATTTGGCGCAAGGGGTTTGGGTGGGGGCTGTTTCCAAAATGTTTAATTTTGGGACTCATTTGCTAAATTACGAACAAAATAAGTAAGAAAATTAAACATGGTTAAGCAAAAAATAAAAAAAAAACGAATCTTTTCATTAATGTTCTGGTTTGGTTTTTTTAGGGGTTTTTTACCAAGGGGCGTCTTGAAAATTTCAAAAATGATTAGTGCTTTCGATTGGGGCCCTTTGCAAGCCCTTTTGGGTTTTAAATCTCCATTTTTAAAAATTTGTGGACAGGGGAGGGGAAGGTTTGCATTTGATACCTTTGTTTTTGATTGCCTGCCGCTTTCGGGGGTACTCAACCGCCCGCTTAGCTTGATACACTATTTGAATGCAGGAGGGAACTGCCTTTTTTGTGCATTTTTTAATTTGTTTTGGGGTTTTTTTGGGTATTTTTTTTAAAAGCAATGTGTTGGAAAGACAACACTTGTAAAAAGGGCCCATATAAAAATTTTGTTTCTAATTGTTTTTAAAAACACATCGTACAAAAAAAAAAAAAAGACTAAAGTAAAGGGGGGAAAAAAGTCTTGTAATTCTGACCTTTTTTTAAACCCCCAAAAATGAAATTTTGAACACTTTGGGAATGTGTTGTTTTTTCCGAACACTGGGCCAGCTGCGGGCCTGGGCAATGGGAAAATTTTTTGGTTTTTAAAAACCGTGCAGCTTATTTGTGAAAAAAGTTCAAAATTTTTAAAAAAATTTTTAATGGGTGTGGCTTATATACGGGTTTGCGCATAAATTGGCCCGAACTTTAAGGGTACTAGGTTTGAAAAATTTTTAAAACAAAAGGTTTCCAAAACCCCTTTTTTTCCTGGGAATAAAAAAACCGGGTTTTAAATTTCTTAGACTTGGATCGGGAATTTTCCCAGGAGGTTCCCAAACCCCCTTTTTTTTCTGTTCGTTCCCTTCGTTTTTCCACTGTTCTGATTTCAAAAGCAGTCTTGGGGGGTCGGGTGAAGTTGCGACTCTATGTTTCTTGAAATATGTTTTCCCTAAATTTGCCAAATCGGTTTCTGCCCTGGCTGAAAGGTGTCAGTCAAAACCAGGAGGGGAAGGGGGGGGGGGGGGGATTTTATTCTTATTATGGGAAAAACCTTTTGGGGAAGTTAGCACTGAAATCAGGGGGTTGGGTTTTAATTTTTCGTCAGTATGGACAAATGATAATTTAGATATCGCCGGAAAACATGGTGACATCATTTACTAGGGTTCACAGAAAGCCGGGGTGGGTATTTAAAGGGAGTAGGGGGGGGGGTTGGGGGGAAAGGGGGGAGGGTTGCCGGTTTTCTGTTTGTGGGCGGGCTAAAGGTTTTCCGGGGCTCAGGGGGGGGGGGGAGGGGGGTTTGGGGGAGAGCGGAAAACCCGCCTTCAGTCCACCGGGTTTGGAGGGGGGGTGTGGTGTGTGTGTGGGCTGGGGGGGGGGGGAGGGTTTAAGAAACGCCAGGGGAAAGGGGGGGGGGGGGGGTGAGGCCCGGGGGAATTGTTACAATGCAATGTAAATTTTTCTGCATCGTTGTTCACCCAGAGTGGGGAAGGAGGGTTGAGAGGGGAAGGGAGGTAGGCCAATAAGAATGACAGCGGAGCACAGCATGACGTAATTTTCTCTTGTACGAGGTAGCGAAGCTGGGCGCTCGCACTGTTCTAAGAGAGAGAAGGGGGGGAGGGGGAGGGGGGGGGGTTTGAGAGGGGAGAGTGGGCATAGATTTTAAATCTATTCTTTGGTTTGGGTTTTGAGTGGACCGATCAGATGGGTTTGTCAAGCATTTCGTTACATAGGCCCCCCGAAAAAAGATTCCTTCTCAAGAGAACTCCTACTTGACAGTTCATCCCGATCCTGGTCCATTAAGTTTTGGCACTAGCTCTGGGGTCACCAAGACACCAATGGAACCTCAGGATACATTATTGGGCTCCTGTTGGCCTGTGTCTGGATTGTCAGGCTGGCCCGGGGACGGATCACCCCCTTGGCTGATGACCAGTGTTGGCACAGGGGCAGCAATCGACATATTTCTTTATGTCCTCTTGCCATCCCTGGCCAATAGTACTGGTTTGTCAACCCATTACAATGTCTGCCCTACATTGATATGACCTGGTAAATGGAGGGCATGTCCCACTTCCATTACTCAGGTCCGGTTGGCGCCGGGGACTGCAAGTTGAGAATTACCTGTATTTAGCCTATGATACAAAAGACCGTTTTGCCTAAAGAATTCACCCTTGCGAGTGGGGTGATGGGTTTGGCGCAACTTCTCAAAGCATGTATCTAATGTTGGGTCAGCTCGCTGAGCTGCCTTCATCTCCTTTTTAGGAGGCTTGAATTGTGTTGGGTCTTCACCTGCAGTGTGGATACAATTACAGTTTAGATGGTTCCCGAACATGACATAATGGCCTCCAAGTATGAGATCATGGATCGGATTGTCCATGATGGATGCCTTTATCTGTCCTTTGACATACCTACTGTCAACCATAATTGTGGCAACAGGTAAGGTAGCAGGTGGCAGAGTCGGGTCAGCCCCTTGTAAAGGCACTGTCTCCTTGTGATAGCAGCTGACTCAACAAGTGAAGCTCTTACAACTGCATCGTATGACAATCCTGTGTCATACAAACAGGTGGCAGGTTTGTCATTGACAAACACCTGCTCACTGATGGGTGGTGCAGTGATGCTATGTACCATAGATGGTGTGTCACCTCTTTTGGGTGTAGACACTACCTGGTACGCAGCAACTGTTTGGAGTCTTGGTCCAAAGAATTTTCTGCAGTCTGCGGTGTTGTGAGAAGTCATTTTACAGTGTGTGCAGTAACGCTTCTGTGCACTGTTTTGACTCACAGGGACTGAGTTACCACTGTGTGTTGTGTTTACCAGTTTGTGGTTTCTCACTTTGTGGTGATTTCCCACTTGGTGGTGGATTTTGGTTTTTAGATTGCTGTGACAATGGGGGTTTGAATCCTGGTTTGGCTTGTCGCACATCTTTTTGTGTGCGTTTGCTTCATCATGGGTGGTGGTGTACCTATTGGCTAGTTTGATCAGATCAGCTAGTGAGGCAGCACCTTGTTCTGCCATGAAAGTTTGCAGGTCAGTGGACATGGTGTCATGCAGCTGCTCACAGAGGATGAGCTCGTTCAGACCATCAAATGTCTGTGCTGGTTTGACAGTGTCAACCATTTCTGGAGATAAATCGTTAACCTATCTGCTAACTGGCCATAGGTTCCTCCCCTGCTACGCCACGAGTTTTGAAATTTCTTTCGGTATGCTTCAGCTGTCAGTTCATAACGGGTGAGTAAGGCTTGTTTGAGAGCATCATAATCAGTTACTTTGTTTGGAGGTAACTTGGCATAAACATCATAATTTAGAAAGAGAGGGTGTTAGTTACCGCCAATGACATTGACAAACAAAGCACATGACAAGACACGATGCATTTCAACCACTTGGGTCTTCTTCAGGCGAAAAAATAAATCACATTTAACATTTAAGACAGTACAAACAAAGAACGAAAATGACTCATCTGTTGTTAGTCCATGTGGTGGGGAGAATAGCCGCTAGGCGGAAATGACAAGGGGGTTATGGGAGAGGAAAAGGAGGGGGGGGGGGTTTCATGGGGGAGTGGGGGGGGGTTGTGTGATATGATAGGGTTGTGTGTCTAGTTTAGTGGGGTGGTGTGATATCTTTGTGACGGTTGTGATAATGGTGGATTGATAATAATGGTAAGGTAGGAGGGGGGGGGGGGGGGGAGGCAAACTGGGAAAAAAAATTATATATAGAAGGGGTAAATAAGTACATGAACAGAAGAAACTTTAAAAAAAAAAAAAAAAAGTTTAGGTGAATAAAATAAATGATTTCGCTGGGTGATGAAAGAGGTGGTGGTAGTTATGCGTGGGTAGTTGTGAAAGGTGTGTGGGTAATGTTAATGAGGGAGGGAAGGGGATGGAAGATAAATGGGTGATAAGGTATGATTGGGAGGGGGGGGGGGGGAGGGGGGGTTGAGGAAAAAAAAAAAAAAGGGAGGAGGGTAATGTGTGGGTGTGGGGGGGGGGGGGGGGGGGGGGGGGGGGGGAAGGAAGGGGGGCAAGAGAAGGAGAGCTCATATCTCTTCATCCACTATGGGGTGGGGGGTGGGGGTGGGGGTGGGAGGTTGGGAGGTTCATATTAATAGTGTTGTTTAAAAAAAAAAAAAGTAAACAATGCTGTGGGATGATGTTCATTGTAACAGGTGAAATAATGTGTTGGCATCAATATGCTGCTGTTTGTTGAGAGAAATAGCAGTGATCAATGAAAAACAGGGTATCATGTGTTGCACACACACACACACACACACACACACACCACACACAACACACACACACAAAAAAAAAAGGGGGGGGGACCACATGTAAACAATGTTCTAGGTGAGTTAAGATCGTGTGATCATAATGAGACTAACTGTGGAAAATTTTCACACACATATTCATACACACACACACACACACACACACACACACACACACACACACACACACACAAAAGAGGGGTAAAAATTATTATCATTAATCAGTCACTGATGGGTGATGATCATATGAGATCAACGGTAGTGTAGGAAGAGATTCTTCTCCGTTCCCTTAGACAGGAATGGTGGAGGTACTGGCAAGGGCTTCTGTATGGTGAAGGCCCTCCAGTGGTCAATAAGGTTTTGCATTCATCAGTGTGTTGGCAGGCCAGGATTCTTCTTTTGGTGTTGTTGGGACTGTTCCACCATCATTGGGGCTGCATGGATGAATTGCAGACCCGCCAGGGTGGAGTATTGCAGAGATGTTATGTCATAGTCTGGAGTGCCCGGTTCTCAGTATCACAATGATGGTCTTCTTCTTCGTTTACTTAGGTCGGAATCCTGGAGGTACTGACGGAGGCTGCTGTATGGTGAAGACCCTCCAGTGGTCAGTATGGTTTTGCACTCATTGGTGAGTTGGCAGGCCAGGTTTCCACTTTGGGCCAAGCTGGGAATGCTCCGCTGTCTCTGGGGCTGCACTGCATTGATGGTTTGAAAGACTCACAGGTGTGGAGTATAGTGGACCTGTGATGTTGAGGTCAGGGGAGCCTTATCCTCAGTCCAACAATGTTCACTTGGTCTGATTTGGGCGTCCGGTAGTATGCATCCCTCTTGTTGAAGTCTGGGTGCTGCTCAAGTCATCTTCCTATTTGTCTCCTTGGAAATATTTTAGATTTATTCCAAGGAGACTACCTTTTACAGTTGGGGCTGCTGTCCTTCCTTTGTCAGTTGGTCAGCTTCTTCATTTCCATATAGTGCAGTGTGAAGGTATTCACTGGATGGGAGCATTTTCAGTGACTGATAATGGTAATAATTTTAAATCAGTAGTACCATTGTTATACAAGTGGGAAAATGCAGTGGTGATGGTGCAATGGTGCAAGGTGGGGGGGCATAGGAAAATACCAATGACTGTGGTGATGCTCACTGGCATGGGTGAGATCAATGGTACTGTAGGATGATAGTCACTGAGGTAAGTGGAATAATAAGGTGGCATTGGTATAATATTGCAGGTTGAGAAACATCATAAGCAACACCTCTGAGACCTTGTGCTAGTTTGATGTTACACTTTTCTGGGTCTAGGCTGAATTCATTTGCCAATCTCTTAAACCAGTCCAAGTATGCGTCAATACTTTCTGTGTTCTCATTAAATGGATCCAAAGAAAATGACATTGCAGGAATTTGGATGGGAGGCTGAGAATTTTGACTGGCCGTGTCTGAAGAGCTATCATTCTTGGCGGATTTCTCAATCTTTCTGAGCGCAAGTTCATGTTCTCTCACTTTATTGCATTCTTCAGCTTCTCGGATTTTGTCACGCTCTGCTTGTTCTAGTTCTCTTAATCTGTTTTGCACTTCAGCTTCATGGGCTTCTTTTGCAGCTTCAGCTGTCTGACCTTTTCATGCTCTTAGGCATCTAATTCAAGCTGTTTTAATTTCCTAGTCTCTTCTGTGGCCTTTTCAGATTCCTTTTCAAATTGTGTAATCACAAAAGTGACTAAATCTTGCCCAGAGAGGCCTAGGGATTCTTCCCACTCCTTGATCTCCTGTCTAAGTTTCACTGATTCAGCCATGATAATGAACTGTTATACAATTCTAAACAATCAAAGATCACTTCTTAGCAATCAAATATCCACTGAGTACAACAAAAGCAAATACTCACACAATGTAAATATCAAAATGAATTGATTATAACATCAACCACACACACTCTTATTATTTGTCATGGAAGATAACCGTTCACACAACAAACAAAGTTTTCCTCCTGGACTTAACTCAATCAGCCTATTTGCTCTGAATTCTGCTCTTTGTCCAAATTTTGGGACTAGCCAAAGGAAATAAAATTTTGAGTGGATTGTATTTTACAATCCAAATTGTATTTTACAATCCCGGATGAGCCCCCACTTCGATGTGACAAGAGGTGGATGAGTGGAAGGTGGGTCCTCTAGGGGAAGGACTTGGAATAATTTCTCGATGAGAATTATCTTAACATTTCACCTACACCCTCTCTCTTACTAGTGGTGGTAGGAGCAACTTTCCGGTACTAGTCATCAAAAGAAATTTTATTTGTTCCGGGTATTGTTAGAATATTTAAAGTGGCTCTGAGATAATTTTCCGTAGGCCTGTACGCTTAGAAGTACTTGTAGCTCCGAGAGACAGAATTGAAGAGAGAAGTTCAAACATTCAACATTTGATTGAACAACAGAGAACTGACACAAGTTAAGTGCAATTTCACACATTAACTTTACTTGCTTACACATAGGTAAGTATTTACATGTCAATTCAATAGGCAAAGTTTTAGTTCTCATTGAACCACAACAATGAGGGGCCCTTCCTCACTCCTACTTTACTTGCTTACACTCTGTGCAGCCGCCTAAGTTGGAATACAGTGGGCCTGTCTAAGTTGCTCTGAATGTATATTGTTAATACACATCCACTTCGCTTGCCTGCACCCAGTGCAGTAGCCAAAGTGGTACTCATAGACAGGTTCTCACTGTTTCATCATAAAGTGAGGGTAAGGGTGTGATGGGTTTGAGTCCAGGGGAGTTAATTTCTTAACTTATATCGGAGAGGGTAGTTGATCTCTCCTGTGGCTGGTGACTGCCCCTTTGGTGTAGATTGGTTGTCTGGTGTCACCCCGGTTTAAAGTGTAACCATGGTGTCTGGCATTCCCCCAGTTTCTGACATAGCCCTGGAGTATGGTTCAGCCACAATGTGTAGCGTGACCAGGATCCCAGTTCTGCGATAAAGAGAACTTGGTCTGTAGGTGAGAATCTGATGGCTGGTTTGTCGAGTGCACACATTTACCCGTTTTCTTTTCTTTCAGAAGAGGTGTGAGACTCGGCCAGCAAAGTTTTCCCTATGGTAGAGTTTCTACTACAACTATCAGTCTCCACTTTTGTTTAAAGGCTGCGTTAAGCTTACAAAAGTGTTGGTGTAGACTTAAAGTCATACACTACAAATCATTCCATCAATCACCAGTATTTACAAAATCAGCTTTCGCAGTTTTTAACCTAGCATAAGCATACTGTTTTTCTGATCAAAATTTATCATTTACTTAACAGATAGAATTGCATACTGGCAAAAGTCAGGGTGAACACAAATCTTATAGAACTGGGGGGGGGGGGGGGGGGGGAGGGTATCACTTGCTCCCTGTCTCAATGCTTGTCACTCCCTCCTTATACATCTCTCGTTCAAATGACCACATGAGAGCTTCAAATTCCAGTTCTTTTATTGCCCAAATGTTGTTGGGGGGGCATAGGTGATGAGGACATACAATGATAAGAACCCTACGTCCCTTACTAAATGGGCGAGCCGAAGATGATGTTTGCCCAATTAACTTTCAAATTTTCCCGTCAGAAGATTCTGTACCTAAAAAAACCCCCACCGAGCTATCTGAAACAAAAGACAAAAAAACATTCTCAGCTTTCTAATAGTAGTATTAGGATCATGACAACATTCATCAAAATAATAACATAAGTGAAACACATGAAAAAATTACATAACAGGAAATACCCCTAAAAATGAAAGTGAACAGAAAAAAGGAATACTAACAATAAGTGATACACACGAACAAAATACATAACAGGAAATACCCCTAAAAATGAAAGTGAACAGAAAAAAGGAATACTAACAATAAGTGATACACACGAACAAAATACATAACAGGAAATACCCCTAAAAATGAAAGTGAACAGAAAAAAGGAATACTAACAATAAGTGGTACACATGAACAAAATACATAACAGGAAATACTCTTAAAGAATAAGTGACAAGGAAAAAAGACATTGGTTTATTTACAAATTGATGTCATAGAGGGCTAGGTACTTGAGGCCGCAGGTGGATCTTGAACTCAAACCACACTATTGGTTTTCACATCACTGCACTAGCCACTTATACCTGGTTATTTCTCACCTTACGTAAAGAAATATTGGTAAGACATGTACATAACATTACAAACACAGCCAACTTCCCTAAGAAGCATTGGCGTGCCTATCCTTTAGAGGCTTTAGCACTTCCCACCACAGACTGTGACATCTCAACTCTTACAGTTTTAAGACTACAACAGTCCAACTGTGAACTTCTTCTGTTGCATGGACTTGCCCTATTATTTGGCAGTGTCCAACACACATTTAACTAAGGACCTCAAGAACCATGCATCCTCATCAACCCCGAACAGGCTTTACCCCATTTCAAGGTTTCCACCAAGTTGAGAGAAAATATAAAAGGAAGGGGTCACCTAGCCTCAGTCTCCTAATCCCACAGCTAGGAACTGATCAAGCTCCTTGGAGAAAAGATGGAGAAGAAACACAGTAGGAATAGACATAACAAACCCCACGACAAATTCCAGTGAGCAAGCAAGGCAAAACCGGGATCAAATGTTTTCATTTAACAATATACATACACTTTCTCTAACAATCTACACACACTTTCTCTCATGCAGTACCCCATAATAAAAAATAATGAAGGGAAGAGGAAAAAATAAACTCACAGATGAGAAACAGAATAAACCATTCAAAACCAAACCTAAAGGAAACACACACACACAAAAATAAACAAAACAGAATATCAGGCAAATAATTCTTTTAGATCAGTCAGTAGACTGATAGTGGAAGGGAGGTAATCTGGCCTTTTCACAAGACCGTGCAACCAACAAGTTGCACCCAAACTTCTCTACAGTCCAACAGAGAAAAAGATCATTTGGTCCATCTCAAAGCATTATCATGACAATCTTTCCAGGGATTATCCTTAGCCTGGCCCGGTTTGAACATCTGTTTCCACCACACATGCCAGAGCCCAAAACCAAAGAAAACTGTGTAGCCTCACCCAAGGCAACACAAACATTAAAAAAAACCCAGCTTCTTAGTAGGCTGAAATATATTATGACAAGGAGAAATGTACACAAAAAAAAGTAAATAAAAAATTTACCACACAAAAAGAAAATATTGTGTCCGGGAGAATTTCTAGGCCAGGAACGCTCTCAACCCTGATCTTTCTGATAATTCTGGCACTCCTTTCCTCAACATTGGCTGGTTCCAAAACAAAACCCCTAAACTACTCAACACATCTTAACCAAAAATAAAAGTCATTTCAACACCAACCTGGAGGCAGCAGACAGACTGGGATATGATGTGCGTCTTGATTTGAGGGGGGTCAGGAGCCTTCTGACTCACGCCAAACTTCAGAGGACGCGTCTGGCACCGATGATGTAATTCTCTCAGAGGATCCAATCGCTAGGAAACTCTCACCCAGAATGATAGCTTCCTTTTAGGTTTTAAATATATTGTACTTACTCTCTACTTACAACCCTACACTACTCTATTGTTTGTTATTACTATCAATATCCCTAATAAACTAATAATAAACTACTAAAAGGCTAGAACGAAGAGCCCTAACTAGACCCAATCCGAAAGTTGAAAACAAACCGGGTCACTTCCGGAAGGGAAATAACACCCCTGTGTCTAGTTGCCAACTCTGGGAACTAATATGTGAGGTTGCTTCCCTTTGACTGCAGATGTCATTGACATGTCACACAAAGAATAGTGGTCAGATTGTTAACAAAGAATCATAACCACATGGAGAGAGAGCTTTTGCGATATGATGGCAAGTATTTGTACAAAGTTACCATATTAACCCACACGGCATACATAAAATCCATATATAGATTCGAAAATGTAAAATTTAGTTCCAACTCTCTTTTCCTGGGAATGAAACGGTAGTCTTAGACTTGAGATCAAGAAGTACCAGGAGGTTACCAGGCCTTCTTTCTGTTCATCCCTTCGTCTTTCACTGTTCTGATCTACAGGCAGTCTTGAGGGGTCAGTGAAGTTGCGACTCTATGTGTCTCGTATATATATTCTAAACTGCCAAATCAGGTTTCTGATCTGGCAGATAAGGTGTCAGTCAAACACCAGGTGTGAGAGGGGGAGGGATCTATTCTTATCATCGGAAACCGTTTGAAGTTTGCACTGAAATCAGCGGTCGGTTAATTTAGGCGTCCGTATAGACAAATGCTAGTTTGGACCGTCCTGGGGAAAACACAGTGACATCATTTACTAGAGGTTCACAGCATGCGGGCGGTGGGTATGAAAGGGAGGAGGGGGAGGGGGGTGTTGGAGAAGGAGGGAGGGTTGCCAGTTACTCTTTGTGTCAACTAAGGTCGCACATGGCTCAGGGGGGGTGGGGTGGGGGTGGGGGTGGAGAGAGGGGCAACCTGCCTTTGTGTCACGGGATAGGAGATGTGTGTGTGTGTGTGTGTGTGGGGAGGGGGGGGTGAAGATAGCATGGGGGGGGGGAGGGGGGGAGGGTGAGAGGGGCAATTGTTACAATGCAATGTAAATTTTTCTGCGTTGTACTTCGCCCAGAGTGGGGAAGGAGGGTTGAGAGGGGAAGGGAGGTAGGCCAATAAGAATGACACGAGCGCGGCATGACGTAAGTTTCTCTTGTACGAGATAGGAAGCTGGGTGGCTCACACTGTTCTAAGGGGGGGAGGGGGGGGGGTGAGAGGGGAGGCATAGATTTGAAATCTATTCTTTGGTTTTTTGGGGTTTGAGTGGGACAGATCAGATGGGTTCGTCAAGCGTTTCATTACAAAAGGCTGTGCCAGTCTTGAATAAAAGTTACTCTGTGTTAGGTTTTCTTATGGGAGCAAACATTACCCTCCTTGTTTACTGTTTATTGTTTACTGTTCCCTGCCTCATTTCATTTTCAATTATAATGTGATACACCTCAATTTTCTGCATGAAGCAATGGAGAGAGAGAGAGAGAGAGAGAGAGAGGAGAGAGAGAGAGAGAGAGAGATCTGAACTCTAATGTGCTATACCTCAATTTTCTGCATGAAGCAATGGTGAGAGTCTTGGATTTAGATCAACTCAGGTGTATAAACCACATTATATTTTTACGTTAATTGATCAGGAATGAAGTGTTGTACGTTGTTTGTTTGTGAGCCGACCCTTATGCATGATGCAATGAGGGGAGGAGACAGGCTTGGATATATACAAGCTGAGGTGTATAGACCACATTAACTTTGTACACAACTTTATTATGAAGTGCCATACATTGTTTGTTTATGAACAGACTCTACCTCAATAAACATATTTTTTTCTAAAATCCTCAAAAGCTGTGTGTGTGTGTGTGTGTGTGTGTGTGTGTGTGTGTGTGTGTGTGTGTGTGTGCGGCATGAGCCAAGTCTTGGCTTTGTTTGGTTCAGGGCGCATGCAATGCAAACACCAAGTTTGGGACAATGCCGAGCATTCCAGCTACCAATCAGAGAGCTTTACATTTTTGGTGTGTGTGTGTGTGTTGGGGGGGGGGGGGGGGGAACAAAGTACAGCTGGACATCATTGGTAGCTGTCTTCTTGTCCCCATACAAACATTTGTGTATCCATCAGATTCGTTTAAACTTCCTTTGCCATACAAACAAAATCTTTGCATCTTTCGAAAATAAAATGGACTGAAGTTGAATTAAGACTCTAGATTGTTTAAACTTCCTTTTTTTCTCCTCACAAGATGACAAGGTCAAGGTCCCTGTTGAACAAATCAGTGCTAGTCTGTCAGAAAAAAGGACGAGTTAATTCCCCTGAGAAAGTTCATACGCCGAGGTCTGTGAAGCGGGTCAGCGACTCTGCATAGAAAGGGGGGAGGGGCGGAGGAGGGGGGTAGAGGGGGATCTGATCCTACAGGCAAGAGATGTAGTCCTCTTTGCCACACATGCCAAGCTGTCTGCCGTGGACTTAACAATGAACACGAACATAACGAAAACACAACGCCCATCTTGCGGCTGAATTGGACAAGAGAGAACTGATTGATTGGTCGTTCTTCATTTCGTTGTCCTGAGTGTCGTTGTTGTTTATCTTGCCTGCAGAAGACCTAAGAGGTCGAAAAGCATTGTGTTTTGTCTTGCGATTCGTTTTGTTCATATTTGGCAGGTGTAATACTTACAGTTTTTAAAGTTTGTTACAAAAATACAAGCTGGGCAGTCACAAGCTGGAGTGCTGAGATTAACGTCCGATATATATATATATATATATATATATATATGTGTGTGTCTGTGTGAGTGTGTGTGCATACATACATATGTAATGTTGCTTATTGCCCAGCCGACCGCAAAGGGCCGCATCAGGGCTGTCACCACGTTGGGGTCAACTCACTTGTCATTAAAACTAAACAAACAAACAAAATAAGCTCATTCACACAGCCGTTTAAAATACATCTAAAAACACACCAGAAATTTCGTTAAAAATCTTTCTTCTGTAAAATCTTAGACAGGTGAAAAATGTTAATCTCTTTCAGAAATGGGACATCTCTGAACAAGGTTTTCAAGGAGTCTGTTTAAAATGCTTATGATGCTTATGTCTCACATCATGTCACATCATGCAAGTCCCAACACTCTAAAAGACTATGTTTCACTGTGAGTGGAACATATCATCGAATGCACCACGGAGCTTCTTTACCTTTTCAAAGATAAGAATGGGTGTAAAAGGAGTGGCCTGTGTGCAAACGGCACAAGACTGTTTCTTCTTTACGGCTGCTTCGGGAACATGGTCAAAACTTTCAGGGTTTGGACGGATTTGGAACAGTTTGTTATCTGTCTGCAAGTTCCATTCCTCTCATCGATCAGCCAGAAGATCTTCAGAAAATGTTGTTCCAAAACTAGATCTGTGGGAAACAATAAAAGGCATCAGCAAAAACGGAACTCGCTGATCCCAGCACTGTCAGTGAAAGATTTACTATTTACATTTCATCGTCGCCGCCTTTTTGATGCCATTCTCTCTCTGCACCCCCCCCAACTCATCCTCCCACTCCCCCTCACCCACTTCCCTCCTCTCAGCCTATTCCCTTATTTTCGTGGTCACCTAGAAATGGTGTAGCTAACACCTTGCTTCATGCTTACTTCCAGAGTTTGTGTCTGTGGTTTTAGGGGGTTGTCCTGCTAGAAGAAGACTAGAGTTTGTGTCTGTGGTTTTAGGGGTGTCTTGCTAGAAGAAGACCAGAGTTTGTGTCTATGGTTTTAGGGGGTTGTCTTGCTAAGAAGAAGACCAGAGTTTGTGTCTGGTTTTAGGGGGATGTCCTGCTAGAAGAAGACCAGTCATTATCGGTCTCGCCTCTTTCTTTCAGTGTCAGTGTGGTTCCTCTGCTGGCTCAGTTTTTCACAACATTTGTTTTCGTAGTTGCAAAGTGAGGCGACTGCAAGCGGAATTCTAAACAAATGTGAAAAATGACTGATAAAGCTCCGCCCAAAAATTGTTGACAAACGAATCACAAGATAAAACACGACGCGTTTCGACCTCTTAGGTCTTCTTCAGGCAAGATACACAGCATTCCGGACAATGGAAATGAACGTGCAATCACTTCTCAGTTATCGATGTCCTGAGTGTTGTGTATCTTGCCTGAACAAGACCTAAGAGGTCGAAACGTGTCGTGTTTTGTCTTGTGATTCGTTTGTCAATGTTTTTTTTGACGGAGCTTAATCAATCATTTTCCAAATTCGTTGCCGTGTTTTGATCTCCACCTGTAGACGGATAACAAACTATTTAAAATCCGTCCAAACCTGAAAGAGTTTTTAACCATGTTTTACACCCATTCTTATCTTTAAAAAGGCGAAGAAGCTCCAAGGTGCATTCCATGTCCAGTCCGGTTGGTGTGGACGTAGTTTGTTTGAGCTCCGAAATTTTTACAGCTAAATTGATTTTATACAACGTTTATTGATTTTATCCAAGTACTTTGGGGTGACATAAAGAATAATCTGTTTAAAAGACAACCTACAGTGATAATAGTTTTAGTATTTATCTTTTATAAGAGAAAGTTTTTTCGACTTTTTGGATTTTATATTTCATCCAAGCTGGTGAGTACTCTCATCCAAGCTGGTGAGTAATTTCTTCCCCTTTTTTTGGTACAAGATGTCAAGCAAGAGGAATAGCAGGAGAAAACAAAAGCAGTCAGAAAAAAGAAGAGAAAGCTCATGCAAATCCGAACACGAATGTGCAAAGTGCAAAAGAGAGGTAACAACAAATGACGAAGCACTACAGTGCGACATCTGTCTTCAATGGGTACATTGGAAATGCACTAACATCTCGCACACACATTACACAGTTTTACTAGACACTGACGACAGCATTGGCTTCTTCTGCGAGAATTGCAGAGAAGAGAAAAGCTCATTCAGGATGTTACACACCAGACTGGACCAAATGACCAAGACTCTAGAGGACCTGACATTCAGGATGCAAAAGGCGGAAGCTCAAAAGGACTGTCACAACGATGCAGACCTACAGGACATGATAAAAAAGATGGTCAAAGACGAGGTCAAAATGAGTGTGGAGAATGGAGAAGAGAGAATGAAAAGGAGAGAAAATCTCATAGCCATAAACATAAAAGAAAGCACAGCAACTGACGAAAGGGAAAGAGAAGAACAGGACAGACAGACCCTGACAGACTGCCTGAAACTGACAGACGCAACAAACGAAGATCTGGAAAAGTTCACAGAGATCCAAAGACTTGGCAAGCTGAAACAGACTGTCCAGACTAGACCAAGACCTCTCAAGTTCACTGTAGTCGATGATAGAGTCCGACAGACGATCTTGA
The DNA here is from genome assembly GCA_033310375.1 of Conus canariensis. Classification (NCBI taxonomy): domain Eukaryota; kingdom Metazoa; phylum Mollusca; class Gastropoda; order Neogastropoda; family Conidae; genus Conus; species Conus canariensis. Next base: position 8,853,591 of record CM065741.1, read on the forward strand.
CAAGACAGAAACGCATCAATGTTGACACCAAGGAGCCCAAAGAGAGAATATACATAAACAAAGACCTTACAAAAGGGCAAAGGGAGCAAGAAAAGCAACTGAGAGACGAACTCAGGGAAAAGAGAAAAGAGGGAGGGAACTGGAAAATTAGAGGTGGAGAGGTCGTGAGAGAGGAGAAAAAAGGTCCGGCTGCTGCTGCTGGATGTTCACCAAGTTACAGTGTAAGGGAAGGGGATAAAGCCAGAAAGTGACTCAAACAGGGAGATGTACATAGTGTACATAGTGCACAGTTCAACAAGGGGCGTATCGTCCCTTCTAGTGAGTGTGAAAACAAGTTTTTAGAAGCTCCTGTTTCTTCCTCTAGTCTTAATAATGTGTGTGATACCACTATTTTAGAAGCTTTTGATTCTTCTTCTAATAGTAATAGTCATAAGGTGTGTGATAATATTTTAAAATTTTTGTGAAAATAAAGAGAAAAATTTTAAAACTTCGTTTAAATCCTGTGGAAATAAAGTGGAATATTTTAAATCTGGTTGCACTGACAGCACAGGAAAACAAATAGTTTGCATGTATACAAATGCAGATAACTTAAGAAACAAGGTTACGGAATTACATACAGTTATAACAGCGCAAAAACCAGATATCATTGCTATAACAGAAACATTACCAAAATATACAACAGAGAAAGTAAATACAGTAGAATACTCAATAGAAGGATATGATAAGTTCAGTAACGATAATCCCAGCAGGGGTGTTCTTGTCTATGTGAGAGGAAACCTACAAGCATCTCAGCTTCATCTGGTAAAGTTTGAAGAGGCTGTTTTGGTAAGTCTTACCGTGAAGGGGAAGGAAGAATTACTGTTTGCATGTATATACTGTAGACCAAAGGGAGACTTAGAAAATGTAAAATGTTTAAATTCTCTGCTAGAGGCAATCTCAAATCACCCTGCGAAACTAAAATGTGTCGTTGGAGATTTCAATTTCTCTGATATAAATTGGACAACATGGGAAGGTGGTACTCCTATGAGTACTGCATTTGTGGAAACTCTGAAAAACTGTTATCTGATGCAAAAGGTAGAGGAGCCCACTCGCTATAGGAATGGGCAAAGACCCACCCAACCAGATCTGGTCTTAGTAAATGATGAATTTTTAACATCAGATGTTACGCACCTGCCATCATTAGGAGAGAGTGACCATGAGGTGTTATCTTTTACAATAATTGGAAGAAAACAGGAGGAAAATGCGCTTCTTCATTCTGTGATATACAACAAAGGGGATTATGATGTTATGCGAAAGCACTTTGTAAAGTTAGATTGGTCACAAACTCAAAGTCAGGGGGTCGAGGAAACATGGTGCCTAATAAAAGAAAAAATATTAGAAGGGGTGGAAAAGTTCGTACCAAAAAGAACAACAAATCATGATATTAGAAAACCAGGATGGATGACAACAGAACTGCTCATAAAAATTAAGAACAAAAATAGAGCGTATAAGAAATACTTAAGAACACGAAAGGAGTACGATAAGAGAAGATATATAGAAATTCGAAATAAAACAAATAGTGAAATCAGAAAGACGAAACGTAATTTTGAAAAAACGTATAGCACAGGAAAGCAAAGAAAATCCCAAGGCTTTTTGGAAATACGTCCGCTCAAAAACAGGAGTTAGGGATGGAATTGGCAAACTGAGATCCAAGGATGGTTATGCAGAAACGGACCTAGAGAAAGCTCAGATCCTAAATGATTTCTTCCGTGGAGTATTTACACAGGAGGACTGCACAAATGTCCCTAACGTAGAAGAAGTCTTAAATAAATGTTAGGAACGCCGAGAACGGGACAAACGAGTCACAAGACGAAACACAACTAGTTTCGACTCTTAGTCTTCATCAGGTGAGACATTAACGATAAAACATGAATTCACTTACTTTGATCGTTTGATCATTGGTGGTTCAGCGCAAGGAGAAGAGTGTTTGAAGGGAATATTTAAATGAGATTCTAGTTACCAGAAGCTGTGAAACAAAAATTGGGAAAATTAAATCAGAATAAATCCAAAGGCCCGGATGATATACACCCAAGAATCCTTAAAGAGCTATCAAATGAATTAGCCCACCCATTGTGCATATTATTTAATAAATGTTTTAGTACTGGAAAGGTACCAGAAGACTGGAGGAAGGCTAACGTTACTTGTATCTTTAAAAAAGGGGAGCGTAGCCAGCCAGGAAACTATAGACCCATCAGTCTAACATGTGTACTCTGTAAAGTGGCAGAAAGCTTTGTTAAGGAACATGTATACTCTTTCTTAGAAGAGAAGAATTACTTCAATGATTGTCAGCATGGCTTTAGAAAAGGTAGATCGTGTGTAACACAATTAGTACAAGTAACAGAAATCTTATCCAATAGAGAGGACATGGGAGAGAATACAGATATTATATACCTTGACTTTCAAAAGGCTTTTGATAAAGTTCCACATAAAAGGCTAATGATGAAAATAAAAGCAGCTGGAATCAGTGGCCCACTTCTTGGCTTTATTGAGGATTTCTTAGCAGATAGACAACAAAGGGTAAGGGTTGAGGGGGCATACTCGGACTGGGCAAAAGTGAGGAGCGGCATACCTCAAGGTAGTATCTTAGGTCCGTTGCTATTTATCATTTTTATAAATGATCTGCCGGACAGCATTAAAAGTTACTGTAAAATTTTTGCCGATGACACAAAGATATTTGGTAAACCAGGCGTTCAACTACAAGAGGATCTTGGGAAAGCTGTGGAATGGTAAAAAAAGTGGCAAATGAGTTTTAATGCACAAAAATGTAAGGTATTACATATGGGAAGTAAAAACCCAAAAGTGATATATAATATGAGAGATAATAAAGGTGACTTGGTTGATGTGACAGAGACTGATGCTGAAAAGGACATTGGTGTGACATTCAATTCGGGCCTAAAGTTTGATACCCATATACAAAATATTGCTCAAAAGCAAACATGATGGTTGGACTAATAAGAAGATCTTTTTCATATATGGATGAGGATATGTTTAGAACATTATATGCAACAATGGTCAGACCAATACTGGAATATGCACAAATAATCTGGGCACCATGGTTAAAGAAACATATAATAACCCTAGAGGCAGTACAGAGAAGAGCGACAAAGCTAGTGTCACACATAAAGGACTTAACATACGAAGACAGACTGAAACATTTGAATTTGTTTTCACTAAGCTACCGACGAAGAAGAGGGGACCTGATTCAGATGTACAGACTTATCAAGGGAAAGGACAATATTGACATAAATGAATTAGTGACCTTTAATAAAGGAAACAGAACACGTGGACACACCTTTAAGTTAAAAAAAATTAAATGGAATAAAAGATTGCAGAAAGTATCATTTTTCTAGAAGAGTTTTTCAAGACTGGAATAGGCTTAGCAATAATATAGTCCTGAGCACCAGTTTGGATGATTTCAAAGACAAAATAGACAAATTTTTTTCAAGCACACATTGGTGCACAAAATAGACCACATTTGCCAATGACTGGAAGCAAGTGAGGGAGTCCATAATAAGCCGCGAGGCTTAGGGCCCATACCTGATACCTGATACCTGATGTCAAATAACACACACAGTGAAACATGTTCTTTTGAGTGTTGGGACTTGCATGACGTGAGACGTGGAGAGAGAGAGAGAGAGAGAGAGAGAGAGAGAGAGAGAGAGAGAGAGAGAGAGAGAGAGAGAGAATGCTCAACAGTAAAACAGCGCAGGACCAGAAGACGACAAAGGAACACAGATTACTGCAAGGCTCAGGGGATCCTGGAAGCCCGCCTTGACCCGAATCCGAGCAACGGATCCATGCAGAAGTTGAACGGTTTGTCCAAGGAGCACAGTCCACATCTTTTTTGCACAAAGTTCTGCCAAACTTGGCACAATTGTTGCCGCGCGCGCTCGTTAACAGACACACCAACCCACAGACCAAAAGATGCAGGATAAAACATTACCTACTTAACGGATATGGGGAGGGGGGATATAAAAAATCAAGTCCACAACAAATAAGAATGAAAGAAAAAAAAAAGAAAAAAGAAGAAGAAAAATCAAAGAGAAAATCAATCGGCAGGAAAAGTGGAAGGTCAACCTGACCCCTGGCAGCTCCAAACGGAAGGGGAAATAAGACCGAAAGGGAGCTAACTGATGCACAGTTCCGATGTCATTCTGAATGAACCATTTCCGGCCCTTGCTCAGACTTCCTCTTTGGTCTGTCCTCTCTCTCTCTCCTCTCTCTCTCTCCTCTCTCTCTCTCTCTCTCTCTCTCTCTCTCGTCTGTCCCCGCTTCTGTCTGTCTGTCTCTCTCCCTCTCTCTCTGTGCGTGCGTGTGTGTGTGTGTCTGTGTGTGTGTGTGTGCGCGCGCGCGCGCGCGCGCGTGTGTGTGTGTGTGAGGGGAGGGGGTACGTGTGTGTGTGTGTGTTTGGGTGAGTGCACGCGCGCACGCTTGTTGTGTGTGTGTGTGTGTGTGTGTGTGTGTGTGTGTGTGTGTGTGTGTGTGCGTGCGTGCGTGCGTGCGTGCGTGCGTGTGTTTTTTTCTCTGATGAAAATGGCGTTCATTTGATCGGCTTATATTATTTCCCCTCTCCCACCCCACTCTTCCTCTCTCTCTCTCTCTCTCTCTCTCTCTCTCTCTCTCTCCCTCCCTCTCTTCTCTCTCTTTCGCTCTCTCTCTCTTTCTCTCTACCTCTCCCCCCTCTCTTCTCTCTCTCTCTCGCTGTCTCTCTCTCTCCCCTCTCTCCCTCCCCCCCTCTCTCTCTCTATCTCCGACAGGACCTCTTTGTAGCCAACAAAGGAGAGTGTATAAGGTCTATGAGGAAACGTATTGCATAAGGTCTACGAGGAAACGTATTGCATAAGGTCTACGAGGAAACGTATTGCATAAGGTCTATGAGGAAACGTATTGTATAAGGTCTATGAGGATACGTATTGCATAAGGTCTATGAGGAAACGTATTGCATAAGGTCTACGAGGAAACGTATTGCATAAGGTCTACGAGGAAACGTATTGCATAAGGTCTACGAGGAAACGTATTGTATAAGGTCTATGAGGATACGTATTGCATAAGGTCTATGAGGAAACGTATTGCATAAGGTCTGTGAGGAAATGTATTGTATAAGGTCTATGAGGAAACGTATTCCATAAGGTCTATGAGGAAACGTATTCCATAAGGTCTATGAGGAAACGTATTGTATAAGGTCTATGAGGAAACGTATTGTATAAGGTCTATGAGGAAACGTATTGTATAAGGTCTATGAGGAAACGTATTGTATAAGGTCTATAAGGAAACGTATTGTATAAGGTCTATGAGGAAACGTATTGTATAAGGTCTATAAGGAAACGTATTGTATAAGGTCTATGAGGAAACGTATTCCATAAGGTCTATAAGGAAACGTATTGTATAAGGTCTATGAGGAAACGTATTGTATAAGGTCTATAAGGAAACGTATTGTATAAGGTCTTAGAAGTATTGTTAGGTCTATAGGAAACGTATTGTATAAGGTCTATAAGGAAACGTATTGTATAAGGTCTATAAGGAAACGTATTGTATAAGGTCTATGAGGAAACGTATTCCATAAGGTCTATGAGGAAACGTATTGCAGAAGCCAGTGGCTTGCGCAGAGAAAAGCAAGTCCCTTCACCGTGCCTGTCAGAAATCAGCGTGGTTGTGGTGCAGCTATTGTCTCTGTGTCTGTATAGGCCTGCTGCTCGCTTGCTCCTGAAGTTTAACTCAATCGAGTCGCGGTAAAAAAGAGGCCCAAATGCTCCCTCAGACCACACAGGATGTCGAGGGTTGACTGCCAGAGCCCAGTATGTCAATTTGTTTTGTCGATTTTCATTTTTTTTACACTGTACTATGTTTACCAATGTGATCTTTCACCTAGCAAACTTTTTTCTTTGTCATGGCATTGATTTTTGATCAGTTATCAATAAAACCCAAATCCAGTATCTCCAAATGTAGAGGTAGGTTTCCCCCTAAAACCCATTAACTCTACATGCTATGTTCTGCCCAGTTTGTATGAGCAGCACTTTTCACACACATTGACTGCCAGAACCCCGTATCTTGAACGAAGGGGTTCTCTCTCGAAGCTGGACGTTCCTGCCCCCACAGTCTCCACTATCTTGCGAGCATACCGCAAGCATAGCTGGTAAGTTGACGGGTCACCGACCCTAAACTCTAGGGCTTGTCGACCTTGTATGCGAAGCTGAATTCGGTGGACTGCGCGGAAAAAACCCACTGTGGTTCAACGGGCAGAAAGGAGATTTCCAGCAACGCGTTGTGGAGCGCACAGGGCGTGTCAAGACACAAAAGACGTCACGGTCATCCACTGCACCCCAATCTATCTCCAGCCGTCTCGACTTCGTCTTGCCACTGGACACAGATGGACTGGGGTGAGAGAGTGAGGCTGACGATGCTCAACTTTCCCTCTCTATAATCCAAGTCAAGCGCAAGTCATGACTTCAAACCCCACAGGGCAACCTCAAGTCCTGTGGCGATGGGCAAGTGGCGAAGGCAGCAGGTGTGGACACACTGGGAGCTGTCAGTCACGAGCCTGCACACAGGCGGCCCAGGGCATGTGGTCGCTCTCTACCGGACGAAGCAGAAGTGGAGTTCGGCAGCCCCCTGGGTGTCTAAGGAGCCCTTTTTAGGACCGCACTGCTCACCTCCATAGCAAGAGGAAGGGGCTAGAAAAGGTGCCCTAAACATTGCCTGCTTCACCTTACCCTGGCCAGCAAATCGCAGCTGGTGGGGTGTCCCTCCCAGCGGTCGAACTACCAAGAAAAGAAAAACAAAGGTGCTCAACCTTGTGTTTCTGTGTGTTCTGACCCAAGAGTCTAATAAAAATTCACCTTAGGGAAATTTTCGGCCAGCTACTGCTGGTCTTCATCAGCCCCGACTGACTGGTAGTTGTGGTGGTTGTTGGTGTTCTCTGAGTTGTTCTCAAGACTTCTTGTCCATGTTGACGTCGAATTTGAGCAAAAACACTTTCCAACTCCGGGTTACTCATGTTTCTGTGTGTTCTGACTCAAGAGTCTAATAAAAATTTACCTTAGGGAAATTTTCGGCCAGCTACTGCTGGTCTTCATCAGTCCTGACTGACTGGCAGTTGTGGTGGGTGTTGGTGTTCTCTGAGTTCCGGAGTCGGAAAGTGTTTTTGCTCAAATTCGACACGCCAAACAGCTCAACCATTTTCACCTCAGTTGTCTACGCAGACTCCTACACATCATGTGGAAGGACAAAGTCCCAGACACTGAGGTTTTGGAAAAATCCAGCTTCCCAGCATCTACACTCTCCTTCAGAAATCCCGAACCAGATGGGCTGGCAACATCATCAGAATGCCAGATAGTCGACTGCCGAAACAACTGCTGTAAAGCGCAAAGTGGGGGGGGGGGGGGGGGGGGGAGGCGCAAAAGAAACGTTTCAAGGACTGCCTCAAAGTGTCCCTCAAAGGCCTGGACATCAACCTCAACACCTGGCAGTCGCTTGCTCTGGACCATCCAGCCTGGCGAAGCAGCATCACAAAGGGTGCATGTACATCAGAGAATAGACGCACAGCAGAAGCTGAGAGAAAGCGAGCCATGCGCAAGGCCAGAGCTACCGCCACCTCCACTGTAGCGCCCACTCACATGTGTCCCACATGTGAGCATTCCTTCTGGGCCCAGATCGGCCTCATCAGCCACCTGCGGACCCACACTCAGCAATTTTCCATCTGAGATTGAAGTCATGGTCATCTGCGAAATCGAAGGACGAACAACATCAGTCAAAATTAGCAATATATTACGAAAGAGTGTTTTTTTTTATCCTAAAGATACCAGATGGAATATTAATTTTAGTGCCTCAGCAAGATCACTTAAAGGTATTTTATTGCTGTGTGAAGATGATAAAGAACCATACCAAAGACAAACTGAAACGTTTATCAATCCTAAAATAATGAAAGTACAATGTTCAATTGAAGGTAGTCCTTACCAAATCTACAGAAGCGGGCTTAAACCTTATCAGCATTTTGATGAAATAAGAAAACTGTTTGGAGGCGGGAGGTGTAGAAATCCAACAGTTAACCTTCTGTCTAAAGATCTACACCTTCACAGTGTTAGACTTGATGATTATTTAACAACAAAATACGGTTTAAGGGTTGACCTAAGGTCGACAGAGGATAATCAGTTGCATGGAAGTGGGAGAACTGTTAAAGACGAAATAACCATTCAAATTGATAAAGAAAAAGAGAGTGATAAACCACTTAATGTATATTTGTTTTTGATATATGATGCGCGCTGAATATTCAAGACAACAGATTAAAAGATATACAATATTAAATTATTTTTGTATTTTAAAAGAAGCATGTTTGTTCATGTTTATCCAAAAGTGCCTAAAGAAGAGATAGTAGAAAGCCCCAACATAAAAACCTTCAGATAAACAAACATTACACAAATGCAACAAGAACTAGAGCAAGACCTTTCAAAATACAGCAAAACCAAGCGAAGGTATTCTGCTGCCTTTAATGTTGTTACATATGTTAATACTGTAACATCGACTTTTAGTGCTCTATCAGCAGGAACAATCGTAGGTCTCTTAGCAACAGGTGTAGGTGCATCAGTAGCGATACCTCTAGGTGGTGTGTCTTTAACTCTTGGACTGTGCTCATTAGCTGTAAGTGCTGCGGCAAAAAAATTAAAAACTAAACTCCAAAAGCGCACAGCTATGGCTCAACTAATAACAGCTAAACTTAGTTCCTTCAAACTGATAACAAATAAAGCACTAGTTGACTCGCACATCACGGATGAAGAATTTAGTCATTTACGGGCTGATTTTGAGGACTACAAAAGACAAACGTTTGATCTTCAAGAAAAGGCAAGGGTACTTTTTCTCAACAAACAGACACCGATCAGAAAAAGGAATGTTTTAAAAAAGTAAACGAGGTATAAACTCTGTACTAAATAGTTCACACTAACAACACCAAAGGGTGTTTATACTTTAATTTATGACTCCAAGTACAAAAGACCGTTGATATTGATTCTGATTAAGTAATGTTTTTTTTTAATTGAAAAAAATATATTGCGTTAGAAATGAAATTCAGCATGGATAAGGTATATGAAAGTCCTGACGCCTGGTTAGAGGAAGCTTTAAAGGAAGAGCATTTGTCAAAAGCTTTAAATGAGATCGATTTAGAAGTTATTGATCCAACAAACGTACAGGCAAGCGTTGCAGAGAATGTCAATATCTATACTCTACCCCACCACATCTTATTTTGCACGAAAACCCCCCTTTTCACAAACAAATTGCCAAAATTGGCACCTTTTTTACAATCAAAATTAACATGCAAAAACCTCCAAAATTGACGTAATCGTTATTTTAAAATGGGGGGGGGGGGGGGGGGGGGGGCTTACGTGCAAAACAAAAAATGGGTGATATAGAGTATAGATATTGACATTCTCTCTCCATAGCATAAAAATCATTATTAAAAAGTGCAAAACTCTTCACATCTTGGCCACATTACCGATCACCTCTGGGTCTAACTTGAGACCCTATGGCGCCCTAGGGCCCCAAGCCAGACCCGGAGGGTCACGCATAATGTGGCCAAGATGCGAAGAGTTTTGAGAATATGCCTCTAATTGTGGTATTTTCTTATACTTGGTTGTCTACTTTCAATTTGCCTAATTTGGGGCAATTCTCTCACCCCTTTGTAGTGACTCTTCCTAGGATACACATTGTGGTTTACGGGCGTTTATAGCCGCGCCAGTGACCACATTTGGGACTTGAGACCCTATGGCGCCCTAGGGCCCCAAGCCAGACCCGGAGGGTCACGCATAATGTGGCCAAGATGCGAAGAGTTTTGAGAATATGCCTCTAATAGTGGTATTTTCTTATACTTGGTTGTCTACTTTCAATTTGCCTAATTTGGGGCAATTCTCTCACCCCCTTTGTAGTGACTCTTCCTAGGATACACATTGTGGTTTACGGGCGTTTATAGCCGCGCCAGTGACCACATTTGGGGTTTACGGGCGTTTATAGCCGCGCCAGTGACCCAGACAGACAAACACAAACGAAAATTGGAAGAGTCACTAGAGGGCAGAGAATAGGGCCAAATTTGGACTTTCAAAATGCCATGACAAACAAGTACTAAACCACCGCAGGCATATTCTCAACTTTACACTTTTAGGATTAATATATATACTGTACACACTGAAAGCTCCCATAGTTTTATGGCGTTTATGCATAAGTGTGACTGTTGTTAAAATTATTTTTTATTCAAGCAGAATATTTTTTAAAGGTTAACAACAACTGTACGTTAAAGTACTTTTTAGTTACTACTTTGTACAATAATCATATTAAAAGCTTTAGCAAATTAAACACAAAAACACAACTTTTAATAACCAAATCTCTCTCATTGATCTATAAATAGATAATTAATTCAGGGGAGACAATTACTTTTATGCATGATTAAAGGGAGACAAATCACTTTCATTATTATTATTATTTTTTCTTATTATGTTTTATTGCCTTTTAAAAATGGATTGTGACGAGCTATTAAAGTGTGAGGAGGCAGCAGACCTCTGTCATAAAGAAAGATTATACTCGCTGGCTGCGTGCGGGAAAACCAGGCAGTATCTAGGCACTGAACTAAGTATCGAACAGATTCAACAATTGTCTACATCAGACGTTGAGAAGTATTACGCCAGGTACGAAGCACAGCTAGGATCAAAAATGGTTAGATCGGTGGGGCAGACAATGATTAGTTTATATGCTAAGTTAGTAGGCAAGATAGCGCCGATTGATTCAGAAGAAGATTTAAAATATGACTTAACACAAGATCCGGTTTTAACCAAGTCTTTAGAATCTCTTGCATGTGACATGTATTATAGATTTGGGACGTTGCTATGCCCATTCATCATGGGATTAATTACCTTCAATCATATTAATTTTAATCATATTAATTTTAATCAGACTAAAAAAAATGAGCGAGCAGGAGAAGAATGTCCCACAGGAGCAGAATGCCCCACAAGTGAATTCTCCACAAGTGAATTTACAGGCGAGTGCCCCACAAGTGAATCCGCAACTGAGTGTCCCGCAAGTGAGTGTCCCGCAGGTGAGTAGTGTTACCAAGTCTAAAAATCCTGGACGTGTTGAGGCCGGTCGTAAACTAGCTGAATACAACAGACTGCAAAAAGCAAACCAAGCAGCAAAACAAAAATTATTAGATAGTAATACAACAACAGCACCAGCACCGCCGCCGACAACAACAACGCAATCAAACTATAAGATGTATTATTATGTGCTGGGGGGCATTGTTGTTGGTGGAGGGCTTTTAGCATACAAGCGCCTAAAGCCATACTTAGCAACAAAGTCACAAATCCCCACAAAAACAGTAAAAGAACCAGCTTCTGCAAAAAAAAGTACAACCTCCTGCTGTAGACCCATTTTTAATAAATTAGTTTTTTAAATGTGTTGTTAAGTACTGGCTAAGTACAAGCTAAGTACTGGTTAAGTCAGTTATAACAAGTTAAGTGCAAGTTAAGTGCAAGTTAAGTGCAAGTCATGTTAAGTACTAGTTAAGATCTTAAGTGCAAGTCATATTAAGTACTAGTTAAGATCTTAAGTTAAGTACTAGTTAAGTGCTAGTTAAGATCTTAAGTTAAGTACTAGTTAAGATCTTAAGTTAAGTCGGACAAGTCAGTTCTCCGGGGGCCTATAGCGTATGAAAACTCAGGATTAACGTAAGTTCGCTTGTTATTGTTAGAAACTAGTGACTTCTTATTTAACAGCAGTTGTGTTTACTTGATGAAGAGTAGAGCGCAGATTAACATTTGTGTGATAAAATACTTCGCGTTCAAAGAGAGCCTGCTTGTAGTTGTTGTGGCTTATTTCTTTTTTTACAACTTCTTTATCTATGCCCTTAGCTTTCTTTGTTACAGAAGTCTGGGTAGCAACGCTATACATCTTCGACCGCAGGCCAACATATTCTTGTATAACCGTCCCATTAAATTCATCCTTCATCTTTCCAATCACTTTCTTGTTCACGGTTGAATGTAAAGGCGAATCTTTTGGATAGTCGCATGTGTCGTACCACCCATCAGCTCCTTTGGCTACCTCTATTTCCATGTCTTTGTAAAAGTCTTCAGTTGGGATGTCCAGAATAAAACTATCGGTGTCTGTGTAAAGGACATTTGATTCTGGATACAGCGGCTTAAAGTAGTCGTATAGAAATTCTAGCATTAATAACTTTGACAACTCTAGCACGGCAAACCCGATAAACACCGGCTTGTCCGACTTCACACTCAGTTTCTTCATTATAATGCCAACCAGGCCGTCGCTAAATATTCTAAAGTCTTGATAGTTAGGTTTAGAGGCCAGCTTAATTGCTTGTTTTTTGTTTGTAACTAATCTTACATCTTTACGATTGTGTACGTTCTCCATGGTTTTGCCAAAACAACTGTTGTTCATCAACTTAAAAATGTCTTTTTCTGAGGCATCAGTGGCCTTAGTTCTAAGATCAGTGTTCTTCGTGATGTATGGCCTCATGAAAGGCTCTTGGTCGAAAGTAATTATTCTGTGAACGGCGGTAAGTTTTAACCCATGTCTTAAGTAAAACTGTAACAGCCTGTAATGGCAGACATATTTAGTCTTGTTAAAGAGGTTAGGCACGAGTTTGGGCGGCTCGGTGGGACTCATCTTTAATCTTTCTGCGGCTAAGGGGAAATCATTATGGAGGTCATGCAACTCTGCGGGATAATCTAAGTCTACTTCTAAGATTAGTCCTATTGGATTATCGGGCGTAAGCTGTGATAGTATGCCCAACATGGCAGTAACCTCATGGGGTCCGTTTATCATTTTAAAGTTTCTTAATGGCAATGCCTGGCTCATGGCCCACCCATACAGATTGTTGGCATCTAAATACATTAGATAGTTGGATGGTTTAGTTGGATCATAATCGTCTAAGTACTTGTTGTTGGCTCTGCGGTAAGGATGACAGGCCATACTAATGCCTCCCCTCAGCCCATCCTCAATCATCTGGAGTGTATCTAGATCAGATATTAAGTCAATCTCGGCGTTTGTAGACTTCAAGAATGCATCCCAAGACAACCCCGGGGCAGAGATGTACTGTGATGAATCCAGGCCGTAATATTTCATGCAAGTGGATCTGTAATTCTGAAAGACGTCAGCTAATAAACACACGTCGGCCAATAAATATTGATCGTGATAATCGCCCATCGTTTTGCAGTGTAATTCTGTCCAGGCTTTCTGCGCGTATTCATAGTCGTCGTCAGATATGCCTCCACCTCTAAGACGACTGTAAAAGTCTTCCTTTGCTGGCAGCGCTGGCTCATCAAACTTGTCCCACGAGTCCATGTATTCATAAGGATAGACGCCTTTACGGACTAAAGATGGGTCGAAATATTTTTTAGTGATTGGACAGTCTTGTAAAGATCCTGCTAATTTGTCTAAACTCCCCATCAGATGCTGGGCAGAGTCATAAAAGGATAAACAGTCAATAGTAAAGGTCATGTACTTTTCTGAAGACTGTGCAATACAGCTAACCCTCTTACATTCAGAAGTCACTGCTTGCATGATAAAGTGAGAATCGTAGCCCCGCAAGTTATGAAAGAAGATTGGCAGTTTCCATGTCTTGGGGTCAACCTTAAGTTGAAGATTGCAGCTATTATGCGCCGCCCCTCTGAATTTTCCAGTAATGTGATCATGGTCCCTTACAGCATCGCCTGATAATTCTCTGTTGCATATCCAGCAGTGGGTAGCTGATTTATAACGTTCTTCATCTTCAGGAGTCATCTTAATGCCTGAAAGGTTCAGCCGATTGGAAAATTGATTGCGAAGATGTTTCATCTGCTTCAAAAATCGATTAGCTGCGTCGGGACCTCTGTAAATCTCTGGTTCTGTGTGTCCGCCATCTGACCTAACAACGACAAAAGCATAAGAACATATCTGATGGCGGGACAATAAGGTTGTTTTTTGTTGTGTCCGTTCTTGAGGGCCGTAGTACTGTGGCAAGATTGCTTCAAAGTCAGCATAGACTACGTATGGGCTCATTTGCATTTTTCGTACATTCTTAAAACTAACTTTAGACCCGGGCGGGGGCGCAATAATTTCGGTTTTACAGTCTTCAAAACTTTTACAATGTTTCTTATGTTTGTCAGCTGCCTGTATAGATGGAATTCTAACCAAACACCTTCTACAAAGCCCTTGTTTAGCAGGATCCTTTGTGGTATACGCCAGAAGTCTGCTCATTGTTCTAATTAATACATAGTGACTCTTGGAACCGTCTGCAAACAGAATCAAGTCTACATGATTGTCAAGTGATTCGCCTAAAGGGGGAGCTTCGGGAGAGACCCTTAGAGGGGCTAGATTGTCTACTGAATTCCATGTGTATACGCTTACAGTTATAGGCTTGTTTTGCTCTTCAAACTGAGATATACTTTCTATGTCTACTGGAAAGGTTATGTTATTTAAGTTCAGCTCATTTATATACTGCCTATAATTAGAAACTCTGTCTGGGTGCTTTTTATCAGGATGTAAATGCGCCAAAACACACCACATGAAACATAAGTTGTCTGAATTATGTATGTTTAGGACTGCTCGTTTAAGAACTAACTCTCTCGGGAGAGGGATGTAAGATTCGCCGACTATATGATAGTATTTGGTTTGTCTTAATTTGATTTCGAGGACTGTTCCTTTAGACCAACCGGAGCCGCGCAGTTTTGCTTCTTCAATCGCTTGATTAAACTGTGTGAGCATGTAATCAGCCCAGTCAGGTGTAAAGCTGCGATAGCTGATTACTTTTTTCTGTCTAGTTGAAACCCAGACTTGCATACTACTATCATCAGGGGTTATATATTCAATCTTAATGGCCAACAACACTTTTAATTGTGGGTTAATTTGAAGAGACTCTGGGATTTTAGAAACAGCATGTGTTACGCTTTTTTGAACGTTTGTGGGGTTAATAATGTCCATGTCTAATTCAATGAACATATCGCTTAATTGTTCATTGCCGTCAAATATCTCCTCCCACGTATATAGTTTTTCAACCTCGGATTTACTTGTGGGGTTCATTTTTAACCCACAATATTTACGTAAATAAAAAAAAATAAATGTAAGTAAAAGTAAGTAAACGCGCTTTTATTCTTCACCCAAGCGTTGCAATACTTCAAGACACCCTAATCTTACAAGAACGCCTGCCAATACTTTAGCTTTTTTTGAATCACTACAGCCAATGTTTAACTCTTTGATTGCTTTGTCAAATAGTTCACTATGATTTTTGATTAAATTGTTTACATCATTCTCAAACCCAGATTTACTAAAATCAATGTTTAACACTTTCATCGTTTCGTCAAATAGTTCATTACAATTTTCTACTAAAATCATTAGATCAGATTCGCTGTGTTTGGCCGTCATTTTTAAATCTAAAAATTAAATAAATAAAAAAATAAAACCATGAGTATAACGCTGGTTAATTATGCAGTGCCTATTGCTGGTGTTATAGTTTATTCAACCCTAGCAAAATGTTTGTTAAGAATAAAACCGCCCAACATGGGAAAGATAGAAGATTCGCCGAAACTAGTTACAACCTTATTTTTAGCTCTGGCAACAAAAGATTATCTGATTAAAAAGCACATAGACAGTCTTTCATATTATGATTATTTTAATTATTTTTTTTAGTTAATAAAAAATATGAGCACTGCAAAGATTATTAATACGATTTACCACTCTGCTGTAATCGGCGGCCTTAGTATAGGATATAGCATGTTAGCAAAAAACATGTTTAAAATGAGGCCGGCCGATCTAGGAAGGTTAGACATTGAGGATGTTGTTAAGGTTATAGCTGTAATAACGGCGGGGATTGCCTCAAAAGACTTTCTTGTTACACAGGGGATTATCCCAGAAAACATCAATGCATAGAAAGATTAATGCATTTAGGCAGATTGATTTATAAAAAAAGATTCATTCTAAAAAATATTGATTTATAAAATAAAGATTCATTCATTTATAAAAAAGATGTCTGGAATAGTTCTGATGGTGGGTGGGGCTATTGTTAATGCATTGGCTTTCTCCGGCAGCAATTATATGTTTAGTAAATTGCGGTCTGATGAAGAAAGAGAACGCCATAACAAGGCAATGGAAGATTTAGCTAAGGCAAGAGATGCTTACGAGAAAAGGAGAATTGCTCACTTAGACTTTATTAATAAAAAGTTAAGAGAACAGGGACATGCAGAGCACACATTTACAGACGTTGATGATGCAATGAATGAATATTACTTAGTGACAGGAAAGAAGTTTCTAACATCGGCACCGCCAGAGCTGTCTGACTTTTATGAACCATCTGAGGATCAGAAAATGGTAGAAATAGGCTTTATTATAGGCGCTATGGGAGCAATCTTTCTTCTTGCATATTCAATCTAAAAACATAGTTAAAAATGTAATAAAAAAACAGTCCCTTCTTATGGACGATACGAAGTACAAAATATATTATTCTCCTGGAGGGTATTGGAAAGGAAAGGCCGCTATTGATAAACTGAGTAAAGCTGCTAGGGTGTCTGAATCAGAAGCGAAAGACTGGCTTTCAAAACAAGCGATCTGGCAAATATATCTGCCTGCCCCAAAAAGAATAATAAGACCTCGATTTGTTAACTCAGTTCCTAATGACACCCACCAGATGGACTTGTATCTTCCGCATGACAAAGTTAGAAGAAAAAAGTTTAAGTATGCTCTTACAGTTGTTGACATGGCTTCAAGGTATAAAGATGCTGAGCCTTTAACGGATAAAAGCTCAACTGCTGTGGCTGTGGCTTTACAACAAATATACATGCGAGGTCCATTAAAGTATCCTAGGCTGATTCAGGTTGATGATGGGAAAGAGTTTAAAGGAGCCGTAAACCAGTTGTTTTTAAGACATCGGGTTACAGTTAAGAGAGGAATTCCAGGCAACCATCGCTCCCAGGCCCTAGTAGAAAACTTTAATAAGAATCTAGCTGAGCGTCTGTTTATCTATCAATATCATAGAGATCTTATGGACAGGACGCGCAACACAGAATGGGTCAGGAGATTGCCAGCAGTCTTACGCGCCATGAACAATGAAGAATTTAAAGCAACAGGTCTTAAACCGGTGAACGCAATCAAATTAAAAAAAAATTAGCATTACTGAAGACATCCAAGGTAATCAAAAACTCTTACCGTTTGGACTAAAAGTAAGATACTTGTATGCGCCAGGAGAGGCAGAGGGCGATGTTAGAATTAGAGCCACAGACCCCATATGGAGCGTAGACGTATATGAAGTTGAAAAAATTATGAAAACAGCCCCTCCCGTGTATTATTTAAGAGAGACTCTTTCTTCTGCATCTAAAAAGCCTGCCCCTAAAAGATCGTTTGTTCGCGAAGAGTTGCAAGTTGTCCCACCAAACACGGTGCCGATTAGTTAAAAAAAATAGTATTTATTTTTTTGTTAAACTTATGATTTTTTTTTTTTTGTGTGTTAAACTTATGATTTATTTATTTATTTTAGTTCACATCTTATTTTTAGTCTATTTTTGGGTTTAACTGATTGTTTGCTTGCTTTTCAATGTTCTGTTTGATTGTCTCAGTGTCTACCTGTTGCGAAGTAAAAGTCTTTCTCCACTCCTTTTGAAGTTCAGTTTTTTGTCGCCTGTAATCCTCACCATCAGCCATAAGATGCTCAAATTCTTCAGCTGTAATGTTTTCATCCTGCAATGCTTTGCTTATTCTCAGTCTTAATGAACAAAGTTTTGCTGATGCTAGGGCCACAATGGCAGTGTGCTTTTGTAGTTTAGGCGTTAATTTTTTTAAAACAGCACTCACAATCATAGACATAGCACCTAAACCCAAACCAATGCTCCCTAATGCTAAAGAGGCTGGCGCTCCGGCCCCAGTAGCTAAAAGAGCAACGCCGGACCCAGCACTTACGCTCGCTACGGCTGATGAGCCGGTGATTATATAAGAAAGAGTATTTAAAACTTTAGCATATTTCTTTCTAGTAACCCTATACTTATTCAAGTCACTTTCTATTTCTTCTTGAAGTTCAGTTATTTGCTCTAACCTAAACTTTTGAGCCTGATCATCCATTTTTAATTAAGATTAATTTTAAATTAAGATTAATCTTGTACATATTTTCTTATTAACCCTTCTGGCAGCACTTCATCAACAGAGTAAAACGCAATAAAATCAACATGCTTAATAAAAATAAAATCAAGCACTGTTAGTTTAGCATTGTCAACCATCACAGTGACTTTGTCAGAAGATACAGAAGTGTTTATTTCATCCCCGTTTTTAGTAATAGCAATAACAAGCCTAAGAGGCCCGCCCAAGTTTTCAGACTTTATTTGTACGCCTCTGATTAACGTATGCTCTGGCAAACTAGGATCAGACTCCCTTGGAGTGATAAATAAGCGAAAAAGCATTGTCATTTTTCTAGGCAGTGATTCTAGTTTTGGGTTAAACTCTAAGCCGACGGTGTCGCCCCCCACTTCAGCTAAGGACTTCTTTCTCCGCAGCATATATACAGAGCCCTGCCTGGTTATTTCAATCTGCTTTTTCTGTTGTGTTCCTGGGACTAGGCTAGCAAGAAGGCGTCCTTCATTCAAAGCTTTTCTAAAATTGTATTTCTTATCAAAGTATACATGGGGGCTTCGTAGTTCAAACTTTAAATCCCAGTTAATGTCAGGAAGCAACGCCCAAGCATTCTCTCGTTTATGAAGTTTGTATTCGTGTTTGCCAAAATCGTTTGCCCTTAGATTTCTTATCTCTTCCAGGGTAGGATATTGCTGCCGTTTTTTATCTTCAATTTCTATTCGTTTGTAAACACCATCGTCGGTGTATTCAAATCCATAAACATTTCCTGCCACTCCTATCAGATCAAAGTCAGTTGTATCTGCTAGATCTTTTATCTCTACTGCAACGCATTTAGGAGCTAACTCTGCTTTTGATTCAGGTCCTCGAGACATTCTTTTTAATATAAACAATTTATTATTAAACAATTTATAGTAAACAATCTGTAATAAATAATCTATAGTAAACAATCTATAGTAAACAATTTATTATAAGCAATCTATAGTAAACAATTTATTATAAGCAATCTATAATAAGCAAACGTATTGAACTGGCGGGTCAGTCCGTAAGCATAGTTTAGCGTGCTTAGATTTTTCTAGCTGCTCTTTTATTTTTTTTAGTTCATCCTTGTCCCTGATTATATAATTTTCACTTAAACATTCTTCAAAACTATCCCGGTCCTTAGTATAGAATAAGATGACTGATTTTAACTGCGATCTAAAGTCTTTTAAGACAGCATTGTATTTTTGAGTTAAGAGCCAAACAGAAACTAATGCGTGTCTTCGCTAAAGGCTAGCTTAGACAGAGTCCTTCTTTTTTTTAACAATGTCTTGTTCGGCTGAACAGTCATCAATAATAAACAGCGTTTCGGTTCCCTCAAATAGCCTATAGTAATGTTCTAAACAGTCGCTTAGCTTGTCAGTAGGATCAACTAAAAATATATTCTCATCTGTCCAAACAAACTGCCTTTCTTTGTAAGACTTGTTGTGCTTAATGGTTGTGCAGAATATAACAATGTACTCGTAATGATACCTGTAGACTGTTTGTAACAAATCAAGCACGAAGACAGTTTTCCCACACCCAGTAATCCCACAAATAAGCGAACAGTGCGGGTCTTTAGGCAAAAAGTTCAAACTATCCATCTGTTTTAATAGGCTATTTCTTTCAGTCTATTTTCTTCAATGTTCAGCTGGGCGTCATAAACCACAAAAACGTACATTTGTATCTGACCATTCTCCTCCTCTTCCTTATTAATCTGTATGAGTATGCCATCTGATCCTACCCTTCTTCCACTCCCGTGCAGTCTGTTGTCATACGTGGACCTAAAATCCAGCCATAGTCCATATTTGTCTGTTAGATAATCTTCAAGTCTTACATCGTGAAGGTGAAGTTTTTTACACACATGATCGGCTGTGGGGCTTGTCTGTCTGCCTCCAGCAAACAGTTTTCTTATTTCATCAAAGTGTTGGTCAGGTAAAAGTCCGGCTGAATACAGCTGAAAAGGCTTACCATCTACTGTGCAAGACAACTGCTCAATTTTTGGGTTGTAAAACACCTCAGATTCTCTCTGAAAAGGAGCTGAGGGTTCAGTAAATAGCAAGAGAACCCCCTTTAGAGACCTTAAAGAATTGCTTATAGCTATTTCCCAGACAGTGTCTTGCTTGTTTTTAATCGCTAGACTGTGGTGTAAAACTCTTTCAAAGTAAACAACCGCCCTACTTTTATACTGGTTTAAGATTATTCTAGCCAGTTCGGGGTTAGTAACAACGTCAAAATTAAGAGAGATGTTACTAACAGTGTATTTGGCTAAGGGATCATCTGATAGAATAACAGACCCGCTGTCATTGAATGACAGTTCGTAAGTAAGTTTGTCTCTTAGAGCGCCTTGGTAATATGGCTGATGGGTTTTTAACAGTTCAAAATCTAGAGGGATGCAAAATCTGTTCTTAAATGCTCGCGCTATTGCCTGGTCTCCCTCGTCTTCCTTTGCATCTGCAGCATTAAGCCTGTGCTTAAGACCGTTTGGGCTCTGGATTCCCTGAAAGATTTTGTCTTTCCTTTCTGTTCTAGGCAGCCACAGATCAGAATAGAGATTAAAAATGTCTGCGCTACTCAGTGAGAAGACTTCTCTACCTTCCAGTTTAATTACCATATTTTTAATGATGGCCCTGCCCAGGTTAGCAACGACAGTAGCATTAGGATCCGTCGACTCAATATCTATTTTGAATGACAGCCTGGCAGTGCCTGGCATTATAACATCGTCAGGCCCGAGGTCACTAAATCTTACTGTTAACATTTCATTTGGCTCAATTGTTGATGGATTATTTACAAACCGCACAGTCTGTCTTATGCCTTTTATGCCGTGGGGCTCTTTCGCTTTTCTGAATGGATCAAGGTCGCAGCCGTATGGGTTCATTTTTTATAAAACAAAAAATAATAAATATATAAATATGGCTGATGAAGATTTTGACGCGGTTGATCCTATTGAAGAAGAAGATGAAGAAAGAGAGCCGAGTCCGTCATTGCAAGAAGAACTTGAAGGAGCAGCAGGCCAAGGAGCAGGATTAGGCCAAATACGATTGTTAGATAGAATTGAATCGTTATATGGCAGTATAGGGCGAGAGCAGCCAGAAGCGCTTAATGTTTCTAATTTTTTAACAGATGAAAATAATCATTTGTTTGTAAGAACTAGTAACAGAAAGCTTGTACGGCTTACTACAAAACCAGACCCAACCCAGTTTTTTAAGCAGGAGCACAATTCTTAGAGAGCTCCCTATTTCTGACCAAAGGCAGTTAAACTTTATTGGCAATCTAAGGCCTGAGGCTGTTAGTGCTTTACAGAACTTTGGGCAAAGGCTGCCAACACGATCTGAAATGCAAAACATACCTCTTCAAGAATTAAATCGAACAGCAGATGAACTAATAGCAGAAATTGAGACGAGTTTTAATGAGACACAATTAAAAACAATTGATGATTCTCCATTGCCTATGCGTGAAATCATGGGTCTTAATACTGCTCTAAAGACTGTAAGGGGTGAACTAACAAACAATTTGGCAAAACTTGGTGAGCTAGATAGAGAGATAGAAGAAGAAAGAAATAAACTGGCCGATGCAGATGATAACAATTTAGGGCGAGAGGAAAAGGCTAGAATACAGCAGAAAATACAAGATTTAATGCTAGAAAGAGCGGCCAGGTTAGAAGCGCTGTCTACTAACAGAGAAAAAATAGCGTCTCAAACAAACAGAATCAGAGAAACTATAAACAGACTCCTTCATGAAAATACTACGTTAGCAGAAAGAATAAGAATTCTGTTCAGAGAGCAGGGAATTACAATAGTTAGTATATTGACGGCTGTTGGGTTTGCTATCTCTACACTGGTTTATGCATTAACTGGCGGTGCGCCAACAGGGCCAGTAGCTCCTCCAACGCCTCAGCCCGGTAAAAGTTGGATTAGAAAACAACTGCGCCATCTAGCAAACCTATTAAAGAAGTTAGCTGTCAAAGCCTTGATGCTCTGCCTGGCATAATAGGCAGTGTTGTTAGTTGGGTTTTGTCTACAATAGGCAAAGTGGCTGGTTATATGGCTGACCATCTGTGGACTTTGGGGGTGCTGGCTGCCGGTTTAATTTTTAGTGAAATAAAGTATGGCTAATCCAGTAAAAGTTAAAAACACAACAAGGGCCGTCTTTTCGCTAGTGTGTCTGTCGGGGTGAGGTACATCAACAGGCGGTGGACTGCTTTCTGGGCTGCTTATAACTGGTGGGGGGTCGCTTTCTGCAGGTTCTGGGCTAGATACTTTTTTTAAAATGGCTGGCGCGGGCCTTGTGTTTAAGCCTTGATTGTGTCCTAAGTTTTGGCCGTCTCCGGCTATGAGGATTTCATTATTATAATTCTGTATCATGCCAATCTGCAGTCTAAGGTCAGAAGGCAGCATGTATAATCCATGACCCACAACAAAGTCAACCTTTGACCTAGCATGTGAAAGAACGTTTTGGTACCTTTGTATGCTGGAAGGCAAATCAACAGCAGAGTTAATAGCATCTTCTAAATTGGCTAGAAATTGTTTTCTGGCGTCAAAGCCTGTAGATTGATCCACTATGCTAGACTTGGTCTGTGCTTGCGCTCCTAGTAGACACCAAACGTACGTCCGTATGGAGTCATTAAGTCTTTGCACTCCTGGCATTGTTAGGCCTTCACTTTTATCTAAGATAAATGTTGCCCAAGCATTGGGGTGTTTTTGTTCTATTGACCCCAATCTAACTTGGGAGTTTGACTTAAAAGAGGTGTGGCCGGGCCAGTAGTCAAAATTATATTCTCTACGCTGACCCCACAAATACAATGTGCCTAACCCGTGATTGCGGTCTA
The DNA here is from genome assembly GCA_033310375.1 of Conus canariensis. NCBI lineage: Eukaryota > Metazoa > Mollusca > Gastropoda > Neogastropoda > Conidae > Conus > Conus canariensis. Next base: position 8,876,551 of record CM065741.1, read on the forward strand.
ACTTTTGTCTAAAGTTATTTGAAGGGTTAATGTTAAATTCGTTGCAGATTCTTTCATATGCATTATTGTCCATTGGGCTGAGAAATGGATTAAACGCGTTGTCATTGGGGAGGCGTACTTGTAGTTCAGTTAGTATGCGTCTATACTGATAATAAACATGAAAGTTATATACTGACCTTACTAAGAGGTTGGGGTGGTTTAAATGGTTTGTATGTGAAACTCCGCAGCCAGTGGTTGAGCAGTAAACTGCAAAATTTAACTGATTTTGGTAAAAAGCCATGGGGTGAGTTGACCATGCTGATGGCACTCTATCACTCTTTATTGGAGGATTTAAATATCTAGTTAGTGGGTTTACAAGTCTGACTAGAAAGCCATATGATTCATCCACTGCGATGGTTAGGCTACTAAAGTCCAAAGATTTGGGCTCATAAACCCCCCCTACATCGCAAGTGGCACTTTCATTATATTTAAAAGGTTCCATTTTTAAATAGTTTTTTAAAAAAGGATTTAAAAGGATGTACATTTATATAACTAAACAAAACACAAGTGTGTTCTTAAAGTATCCAATTAACAATAGGTGCGGTAATAGTCGGGTTGCTCTTAGAAAAATTGGTTTTAAAGTTAAGTGGTTTAATATATCTGAAGAAGCTCAGAATAACTGGATTAATATTAGTAATGAGGGGGGCAATCAAATAACTCATGAAAAAATACCAGAAGGCTATTACAGCTTTTGTTCTTTAAAAGAAGTATTTAACGAATTAGGCATATTACTAAAAATTAACGAAGCAAACCTCAGAATTACGATGCATTTTCCACTAGAAGAAAAAAGAGAATACACTTTTCCTAAAGGCCTTGCTAGAATCTTGGGTTTCCACAGTACTAGCAGATCTTATAAATTTAGTACAAGAGAAAACATCTATCAATTTGAAGGTAATGAACCATGTGATTTTCTCGTTAACCCGATGTTGTATGTCCATTTACGGGAGTTAAAAACAAGTACTAATTTATTTGATGGCAATCCATCTACAGTTCTAGGAGTACTGCCATCAATTAAGGCGGGGTTTTGCGATTATCAGTTAAGCACATTTGGTAAAGACAGCCGGTTTAAAGAATTAGTTGAGGGGTCTATAAATTCAGTGTGTGTAAAAATAACTAACCAAGATGGAAGGCCGGTTGTTTGCTCTGATTTGTTAGTGGTGCTTGAGATAGAAGATTAATCAGAAGAGAAGAGAGAATGTCAATATCTATACTCTATATCACCCATTTTTTTGTTTTGCACGTAAGCCCCCCATTTTAAAATAACGATTACGTCAATTTTGGAGGTTTTTGCATGTTAATTTTGATTGTAAAAAAGATGCCAATTTTGGCAAAAAGTAGCATGAGATGGACGAGATTTGTTTGTGAAAAGGGGGGTTTTCGTGCAAAATAAGATGTGGTGGGGTAGAGTATAGATATTGACATTCTCTGTTGCACATGCTATTTCCCAAGTTCCAAGTAAACTAACAATAAACCCTCCAGTTAAAGTGAGGTTAACTGTTTTAATCAACTATACAACAATAAATAAAGAAAATCTAGAAGTCTGGGTCTCAACTAAACAGCAGACTGTTCTTCCTTATAGTGACTTAATACCCGGTTGAGCAGACCGACTGCTTACACAGTTTAATGAAGCCTCTGAAGAAGCTAAAATGAGAGGCTCTGGTTGGTCAGAGAGTAAAGTCTTAGAGATCAATTTAAAACAGGCTAAGTATGCACCGATTACAGGGAAGTCTTACATTCCACTACCCCCACCATTAGTTGCAAAAAGTGCAGTTTTAAACACAAAGAATTCTGACGACAAATGTTTTATGTGGTGCGTTCTTGTAAGGCTGCATCACGTTGCTAAAAACGCATTTCTAGCTGTCTCTCTCTTCTGGAGGAGATGTCATGGTGTTATTTACTATTTCCCCTGGTGGTTATTGATGTCATTCACTGTAAGACAACATGTTGCGATTGATATAGTATCGTGCTGGTATTTCACTTTCTTCTATTATCATTTGATTAAGATCTTTCCACATCTACAGTGCTTCTTAAAGAATATACTTTACCGATCTTGCCATGACTGAATCATAACATACTCTTTTTAAAATATACTCTTACAATTGCAATGGCCTAGGTGATCACAAGAAAAGAAAAGACGTTTTTGATTTTTTAAGGCAACAAAAAGGTAATATATACATTTTACAGGAGACTCACTGGAAGTTTGAGTCTGAAAAATTTATAAGAGCTTGTTGGGGTTATGACTGCTACTTATCTGGTAAAAAGACTAATAAAAACGGGGTAGCTGTGCTGTTTAATAACAATTTCGAATATAAATTACATAATATAACCAGAGACCCAGAGGGATGCTATTTAGTGTTGGATATCGAGTTTAGAAACAAGAGAATCTCTCTCGTCAATTTATATGGAAGTAGTAGCAGAGATTATTTCCAGTTCTTTGAGCATATTTGTGATCTTCTAGAAAATATGGGTAATGAAAATATAATTATAGGTGGAGATTGGAATGTTGTACTTAATCCCAAATTAGACGCCAGAAATCATAGTAGTTATATAAATCGCCCACGAAGTCGCAATAATATTATTGACATGATGGGATTTTTTGATTTAGTGGACGTGTGGAGACATCTTTATCCAGAAAAGAGAGGTTACACCTGGAGAAGATTCAATTCGGTACAACAGAGCAGGCTGGATTACGTCTTGATATCAGATTCTTTACTCGTTGAAACTAGAGGGGTTGAAATAACTCCTGGATATCGATCTGATCACTCTATGGTCTCCCTTGAGTTAAAAGGTAATTTGGGAAAAAGAGATAAGCAATATTGGAAATTTAATAACTCCCTTTTAAAAGACAAGGAACATATAAATATTGTGAAGCAACTAGTTAATGATATCAAAAGACAGTATGCCATTCTGGTTTATGATTTTGACAATTTAGGTAACATTCCTGACGAAAGTATACAGTTTCAAATAAATGATCAACTGTTCTTTGAAACTCTCCTTATGGAAATTCGAGGGAAAACTATTTCATATGGTACATATAAGAAGAAAGAAGAACACAGACAAGAAAAAACAATTATTAAAAGATATTAACGAAATAGAAAATAACTTAGATGCTCATGCTCTTGATAATCTTCAAGAGAAAAAAAAACAGCTTGTAAGAAATAAGAAATAAAAGGCTCGAAGGAATGCTGGTAAGATCAAGAGCCTTGTGGCCAAGGGATGGCGAAAAGACAAGTAAGTATTTTTGTAACTTGGAAAAAAGGAACTTCATTAATAAAACAATATGCTATGTACAAAAAAATGATGGTGAGACTATATTTGATGACAGGGGTATCCTAAAAGAAACACAAGCTTTTTATGAAAGCCTGTACAGAGAGAGGGAGAGTCATGATGTTGATTTAGATAACCTTATTTTTGATGCTCCAAAACTTGACGAAGTAGATAAAGAATTTCTGGAAGGGGAGATTACGTATGCTGAGGCACATGCTGCTCTGAAAGAAATGAAAAACAATAAAAGCCCCGGAAGTGACGGCTTTACTACTGAATTTTATAAATTCTTTTTTCGTGACATTGGTATTTTCTTGGTCCGTTCATTGAATTTCGGGTTCTCATCAGGACAGATGTCGGTTACTCAGCGGCTGGGTATAATTTCTATGATACCAAAAGATAACAAACCGAAACAGTTTCTAAAAAACTGGCGCCCAATCTCTTTGCTGAATACTGCATACAAGATAGCTTCATCATCCATTGCTAATAGACTCAAACCTATGTTACATAAACTAATTAATAAAGATCAAACCGGTTTTTTAAAAGGAAGATACATTGGTGAAAATATTGGTCTGCTTTATGATGTATTGTTACTTACTGAAAAACAGAATATCCCGGGCCAGATTCTTACAGTAGACTTTGAGAAAGCCTTTGACTCGGTATCATGGAGATTTATAGATAAGGTTTTGGATTTTTTAAACTTTGGACCCCACATAAAAAGATGGATAAAGGCTTTTTATAATGATATAACAACCTGTGTCTCCGTTAATGGGAATTACACCCCCTTTTTTAAAATATGCAGGGGAGTCCGCCAGGGGGATCCTCTATCTCCTTATTTATATCTTTTGTGTGCTGAAATTTTGTCATTATTAATGCGTAAAAATAATCAAATTAAAGGATTAACTATAAATGGCAAGGAACATTTATTGTCGCAGTTTGCAAATGACACAACTGTTTATTTAGACGGAAGTGAAATGTCTTTCCGAGAAGCAGTTAGATTACTAGAACAATTCACATTAATGTCGGGTCTAAAGATAAATCACGAAAAGACAAACATAATTTGGATTGGCAGCATGAAAAATTCCTCCATAAGATATATGAGGGATAGGAACTTTTGTTGGGATCCTGGGATTTTTACCGTACTTGGGATCAAATTTTCTACCAATATTGATAGTATTGTAGATCTCAATTTTGACAATAAGCTTCTGCAGATTAAAAGCATTTTAGCTAAATGGAATAAAAGACTTCTAACACCTTTTGGGAAAATTACTGTTATAAAAACTTTGGCAATGTCAAAAATCGTACATTTATTTAGTAATCTTCCAGATCCCAAGGATAATTTTTTACAGGAACTTGACACATTGTTCTTCAAGTTTTTGTGGGATGGGAAACCAAATCGAGTAAGTAAAAAGTGTGTGTGTCAAAATTATGAAAATGGTGGATTAAGCATGTTGAATGTTTTCGCATTTTTGTCGTCAGTCAAAATATCCTGGTTAAAAGGAATATTCTGTGGCAACCCTAATAATCTTCAGGAATTTGCCTCTTTCTTTGTTCCAGGATTGCACAAACTTAAACTGCTGGGTGGTGAATATGTCAATACATTACTGACCAGAACAAATAATACCTTTTGGAGGAATGTCCTCAAACATTTTAAAAAAATTATCTTTAAAATGTATATCGAGTAATATTCATGATTTTGTCTCTGATTGTATTCATTATAATATTAATATATTAAGAGATAGGAGGATTGTTTATTTTAAACAACGGGTGGAGGAAGGTATATGGCAAGTGAGAGATTTGATGAATGAAGAAGGAGTTTTCCTCTCATTTGAAAATTTCTGTACAAAATTTCCCAATGTAAAGACTAATTATTTACTGTTTGCTGGTGTTATCGAGGCAGTAAAGACATATCAAAATAAAGTCCAATGCACATTGACGCCAAGGTATAAATTACAGGATCCAAAAAATTGGACAATGATTTTAAACGGGAATAAATGTGTATATTCAGTTCTTGTCAACTCGCCCATTCGTCCTGCAGGTCTTAATAAATGGAACACCTACTATGCAAACTTGACTTGGAAAAACATTTAGAAAATGTCTAATTTCGACCACTGACACACAGTTAAGATGGTTCCAGTATAGATTGTTACTTAGAATTCTTCCGACAGGCAGGTATCTATTTTTTCGCAAAATTATTGATTCGTCTCTGTGTGCCTTGTGTGATGAGGAAGAAGAAACTATTATACATTTATTTTGGAACTGTCAGGCTGCAAAAAATTTTTGGAACAGTCTGGAGAGACTGCTGAACAGTACTTGTGAAACGTGTGTTAATCTAACTTTTTCTGAAAATCTCATTTTATTTGGGACCAGTGAGGGCGTTGTCACTGATAAGGTGTTAGATCTGATACTTTTATTGGACTAAATTCTATATTTACAAATGCAAATGGAAAAGGAGCAAACCACGCATTACTGCTTTCATCGGGCTACTGAAACAAAGATACTCAATAGAGTGCTACTGTAATGCAATGAAAGGGGAAAAAATAAAAGTACTTTTGTGATCATCAATGGCTCCCGTATAAACCTCTGATAGAACTTTAAGACTTTGTTAACAAAGTATGCTTTTTATATACTCTTGAATGCTGCATGAATATCTACAATATGAATGTCTCTGCCATAAGGCCTAACTTACTTCGCTGAGTTTTAATATCAGGCGTACAGTTTGTCAGTTATTTTCTGTTTTCCCTTTCTTGTCCCCACGGTGCAACGCATCATTGACATCTTGACTACCACCCTCCCCTTAACCCCATCCCTTTACCCCTACAATCTCTCTCTCTCTCTCTCTCTCTCTCTCTCTCTCTCTCTCTCTCTCTCTCTGTGCCTGTTTTCCTGACCGTATATCTTTCTTTCCACCTGTCAGCCTGTTGTATCCCCCCCCAGCATCCCCTTCCCCCCTAGCCCCCCCCCCCCTCCCACGCTCCCCCCCTCTCCCATCCCACTCACGCCTCCATCCTCACTCACCCTTCCTCTCCCTTTTCTTGCTCGACCATCACCTCCAAATCTCTGTTTACTCTTCTTTTCTTCTTTGCTTTCCTCTTATTTATTTGCCATCACAACAGTAGCAGTCTCACAAACTGACGAAGACGTTGATCGTTATTATATTTTCTTTTTGTTCAAAAAAAAAAAAAAAAATCATTTTGGTAATCACAGTAGTTACATGGTGATGATGTTGATAATGACGATGATGATGATTATAATCATGATGAAGATGATTATGATGGTTATGTTTTGTTGTTGTTATAATTGTCTCATTACCTTGTGTATGTGTTTTGTAGTCCTTATTTGTAATTTGTTCTATTGTTTTGAAATAAAGTGTGATTTTAAAAAAAAAACGCAGACAGAGTGTTTAACTATCAACCTTACATCAATGAACTTAACTTCAGTGGAATATCCTTTCCTGTTAGCGTAGACAAAATGGATCAGTTTGAAGAACAGAACAAACCAATAATTGTTAACGTATACACATGGTCTGAGAAAACCACCTTCTGCCCATCACAGTGTCCAAGAACAGTCCAACAATAGGCGATCCAGACAAAGGCCATGTGGACTTACTCCTAATGTCTCACCATTACACATTGATACGCACAATGAGTAGACTAATGCAGCATTTTCAAAACATGACCACAAAAAAGAATTCTGAAGAAAATGTTTAACAAGAATTCCATCTGTTCAAGCTGCAAGTGAACATAAAAAAAACATTGTATCAGCTCAGTTGACTGTATAATACAGAACTAATTACACTGAGAGAAGGCAGTAAGGTTTGTTTTAAGAACTGGAAACGACTGCAAACGAGTCAAACAAATAGGCATCCGTGCACGTTTGACACAGTTAGGAGGCTTGCTAGTTTCACCACTCTTAACTAGACCAAACAGGCACCCGTGCACGTTTGACACAGTTAGAGGGGCTTGCGACTCTATGTCTATTTCAAACAGGCATGCATGCACGTCTGTCCTAGTTATAAGCACCACTACATCCTGTTAAGACTCATGCTGCTAAAAAAAAAAGGACTGTTATTTATACTGACTGTCAGCAAGGCTGACTTCACCACAGCCCTCTTGCTGCTAAAGCAAAACGTTCACACATGAACAGTTATTTACAGTAGCTGTCAGCAAGGCTGACTTCACTACTTCCCTCTTGCTGCTAAAATAGGACGTTCACACATGAACGGTTATTTACACTAACAGTCAGCAAGGCTGACTTCACCACAGCATGCCTCCTGTCTCTATCACAATTTACTGCAGCTGAATCGGCAAAGTATATACTGCACTCCTCCTCTTGTTTCACCCGGGCTTGGGACTGGCATCGACAGAGTTAATGTTTTTTTGTGATTTTTTAAAAAGTAAAATACTACTTTGGCAGAGCTTTTTTGGTGGCTCTTAATCGCCAGTTAGTACACCTGTCACTGAACATTTGGAGCGTTTTGTAGAGATAGTGGTGCCACCCACTACCCCACCCCGTTCTGTTAGGTGTACAAAAGAGAACTCGATTTAATTTTGCCAGTAGTTTCTCCCCACCTTCCAAAAAAGCAATACTTCTCTTTGGCTTATGAGGTAAGGAGCAGGGCTCTCCTGATTACGCACATGATCACCTATAGCAAGAAGTTATTCATCTGTGAACAAAACACGTCCGTCTCCATTGAAAACCATGACTCAACTGAGCGGCCCATGTCCGGTCGCGCGGTAGCATTTGCATTCTAGAATGTTGAAGAAGATTTGCTGACGCAATAACAGAAGAAGCGCTGGCTGGCGCACTGTGGGCTCGCGTGCTGTCGGCGACGAGCCAACATACACTGACAGTGCTAGTGGTGTGAGTGAGACGACTGTAAGTGATCAGGTGTCTGCCTGCTGTCGGGTCTCTGTATTTCCAGCCCGTCTCACCCGCCCCGTCGTTGCCTCGTGTTTGTCTGTCTGTCTGTTATGCAAAGTTTTGTAAAATTATAAAGATAAATGTGGATAGTTTTAAAGTTTTAATTATGAATTTTTAGAAAAAAAATCTTTGTCAAAACTGGCTTTCAGTAGAAGGCATGCTGGGATGAGTGTATGGATTTTATGTCAGAAAAATAACTCAGTTTTAAAAAGAGTTGAGAGAACAATTAAAGGCTAATTTTATTTCACATGAAAGACAGAGACACATTTGATGAATGTATGTGTGAAAATGACGTTATTGAAAATAGTCAGGAAAATCACAGGATTAAGCAAAAACTAAAATCTCAGAAGTTTTATAAACTAGTATTAAAAACAGATAATACTACCCAGTATGCGTGTTTGTAAAAAGAGGGGTTTAAAAACTGGTTAAAAAGAAAAACAATTAAGTTCCCTCTTTCCCTGTTTGTGTGTGCAGCAGTTCTGTTAAAAAATATTGTAAAAAAGGTTTATTTTACAGTATTTTAGGAGGCGGGATTAAATGAATTAGAACCGCCATTTTATAGTTCTCTAGGTTTCAGTCAGGCAGTGCTGACGATTCAATAATTTATTGTGATTGCTGTTCAGTGTCAGCACAACCAATGGATACTCTGACAATAAACAGGCTTCAGTCAGTGCTGACGATTCAATATTTTATTGTGATTGCTGTTCAATGTCAGCACAACCAATGGATACTCTGACAATAAACAGGCTTCAGTCAGTGCTGACGATTCAATATTTTATTGTGATTGCTGTTCAATGTCAGCACAACCAATGGATACTCTGACAATAAACAGGCTTCAGTCAGTCAGTGCTGACGATTCAATATTTTATTGTGATTGCTGTTCAATGTCAGCACAACCAATGGATACTCTGACAATAAACAGGCTTCAGTCAGTCAGTGCTGACGATTCAATATTTTATTGTGATTGCCGTTCAATGTCAGCACAACCAATGAATACTCTGACAATAAACAGGCTTCAGTCAGTCAGTGCTGACGATTC
>CM065741.1:8890815-8900815 GCA_033310375.1 Conus canariensis
AAAGGGATTGCGGTGGTTCCCTTATGCAGCTAGTGAAGAGTTTTCATATCTGTAACATGTTTTCTTAATTTCATGTTCCCAGTTTCTCCATCTTCAAATCCCCCCCCTCCCCTCCTTGACTCCAAATCTTTGCCAAGTCATTACTATGAAGATGGTTCAGTTGTTGGCCTGCACTTGTTTTTTCCCCCACTATTAGATTGTTCGTCTATGTATTTGTCTGACTTTATTCAAGTTTAAAAGGCTGTGCCAGTCTTGAATAAAAGTTACTCTGGGTTAGGTTTTCTTGTGGGAGCATAAAATACCCAACTTGTTTACTGTTTATCGTTTACGGTTCCTGCCTCATTTCATTTCCGATTTAATTATAGACAGGTTCCGTCCACTGCGAGTCGAGCCGTGTACACTGGAGTACTTATGGTGAGTGTACACTGGAGTACTTGTGGTGAGTGTCCACTGGAGTACTTGAGGTGAGTGTCCACTGCAGTACTTGTGGTGAGTGTCCTCTGGAGTACTTGGGTTGTTGGGTTTTCACTACAGGTGACCTGTGGGCTGGTTAGTGTCGCTGCGTCGTATTCAATCGTGTTAGCATGACAAGACCGACTCTGTTTACTGCTAAGTGGAAACGTTCCTCTTTCTTTCCCCTTCAAACGAGCACTGCCATTTGACAGTTTATAAAAGCATGTTACCTCTGTTTTCACTACCATTTGACAGTTTATAAAAGCATGTTACCTCTGTTTTCACTACCATTTGGCAGTTTATAAAAGCATGTTACCTCTGTTTTCACTACCATTTGACAGTTTATAAAAGCATTTTACCTCTGTTTTCACTACCATTTGACAGTTTATAAAAGCATTTTACCTCTGTTTTCACTACCATTTGACAGTTTATAAAAGCATGTTTTCGAACGGACTAGAAGCGTCAAGAGCTACGGTTCAAAATAGCCAAAGATGGGACGCGGAAGTAAGTGTCATGATCGACTATAGGCTTTGGTAGCCGTACACTTACAATTAGAGCTTATTGTCTGGAAAACTTGTCTCATCAATGCATTGATTACATGATCGACGATAGGCTTTGGTAGCCGTACACTTACAATTCAAGCTTATTGTCAGAAAACTTGTCGCATCAATGCATTGATTACATGATCGACCATAGGCTTTGGTAGCCGTACACTTACAATTCAAGCTTTCACACACACACACACACACACACACACACACACACACCAACACACACACACATACACACAAGAACTGCTACTGAAAAAACTGCTAGCTTTTCTTTTCTTCTATGTTCTTTAAAGAAAAGAAAAGAATCAGTCCAATCTGCTATGCAAAACCGTTCAGTTAAAGTTAGGGACAAAGAACCACTTAAAAAAAAAATTAATGCATGCGTACACGAACACGCGCGCACATGTCACTCCAAAACTGTTGCGACGGAATTTCCAAAATTCATGGACATTTCTCGTTATATCTTGTCGCGCTTCACTATTTTACGGCAATAAATTTTCATGACGAGCTGCAGTATTTCATAGGAAACAGTGTCGCCGCGACACAATTTTACCGGAGATGACACTAATTTATGGACATTTCTCGTGAAATTGAGTCGCGATTTACTATTTCACGGAACAAGCTGTCGCACAGCGACATGCTTTCATGACCAGCTGCAGTGTTTCACAGGAAATACTGTCGCTGCGACACGATTTCATGGGCGACGTGATTATACACGACACCGGATCCTTGTGTAATCTATACAAAAGTACAGCCGTGTTGAAATCTGGTTGTGGTTTTAGCGGCAGTGTTATTAATTTAGCCTGCTTTTCTGAGATTAATAATGATGAGTCTGCTAAGATTTTATTCGCAGAGAGAGAGAGAGAGAGAGAGAGAGAGAGAGAGGGAGAGAGAGTTGCAAACTGTGGAAAGCAAACTGTCGTACAATTACTCTCGGTAATCCACGCAGAATTACGAGACGTCAATTGACCTCCGACCATCCGCATAGATTGAACTGGTTAGGTGAAGAAGGTTTGTGAGCAGAGGTTAGTGGGTTATAAAATGCGGAAAGAGGGTGGTAAGAAGAGGAGGGGTTAATGACAAGATTTAGGTGAAGGAAGAGAGGTTTAGGTGAAGGAAGAGGAGGTTTGGTAAGGAAGAGGAGTGTTAGGGTGAAGGAAGAGGGGTGTTAGTGGTGAAGGAAGAGGAGGGGTGTTAGGGTGAAGGAAGAGGGGGTTAGGGGTGAAGGAAGAGAGGGTTAGTGGTGAAGGAAGAGGGTGTTAGGGTGAAGGAAGAGAGGGTGTTAGAGTGAAGGAAGAGGGTGTTAGGGTAAGGAGGAGGGTGTTAGAGTGAGGAAGAGGAGGGGTGTTAGGGTGAAGGAAGAGGGTGTTAGGGGTGGTAGGGGTGTTGGTGAAGGAAGAGGAGGGTGTTAGGGGTGAAGGAAGAGGAGGGTGTTAGGGTGAAGAAAGAGGTTGGGGAGGAAGAGGGGTGATATGAAGGAAGAGAGGGTGTTAGTGGTGGAAGAGGTAGGTAAGGAGGGAGGGTAGGTGTAGGTAAGAGGAGGTGTTAGGAGGAAGAGGAAAGGGGGTTAGGGTGAAGGAAGAGAGGGTGTGTAGGGTGAAGGAAGAGGAGGGGTGTTAGGGTGAGAAGGAGGGTGTTAGGGTGAAGAAGGAGGGTGTTAGTGGTGAAGGAAGGAGGGTGTAGGGGTGAAGGAAGAGGGGTGTTAGGGGTGAAGGAAGAGGGGGGTGTTAGGGGTGAAGGAAGAGGAGGGGTGTTAGGGGGAAGAAGAGAGGGTGTTAGTGGTGAGGAGAGGGAGGGTGTGGGTTAGGGGGGTGAAGGAAGGGAGGGGTGTAGTGGTGAAGGAAGAGGGAGGGTGGTTATGGTGAAGGAAGAGAGGGGTGTAGTGAAGGAAGGGGGTGTTAGGGTGAAGGAAGAGGGGGTTAGGGGTGAAGAAGAGGAGGGGTGTTAGTGGTGAAGAAGGGGGGGTGTTAGTGGTGAAGAAGAGGAGGGGTGTTAGGGTGAAGGAAGAGGAGGTGGTGTAGTGGTGAAGAGAGGAGGTTAGGTGAAGAAGAGAGGGGTTGGGAGGGGGTGTGGAAGGAAGAGGGTGTTATGGTGAGAGGGGGTGTTAGGGGTGAAGGAGGGGTGTTAGGTGAAGGAAGAAGAGGGGTGTTGGGTGAAGGAAGAGGAGGTGTTAGGGGTAAGAAAGAGGGGTGTTAGTGGTGAAGGAAGAGAGGGGTGTTGTGGTGAAGGAAGAGGAGGTGTTAGGGGTGAAGGAAGAGAGGGTGTTAGGGTGAGAGGAAAGGAGGGTGTTAGTGGTGAAGGAAGAGGAGGGGTGTTAGTGTGAAGGAAGAGGGGTGTTAGTGGTGAAGGAAGAGGAGGGGTGTTAGGGTGAAGGAAGAGGAGGGTGTTAGTGGTGAAGGAAGAGGAGGGGTGTTAGGGTGAAGGAAGAGGAGGGTGTTAGGGTGAAGGAAGAGGAGGGTGTTAGTGGTGAAGGAAGAGGAGGTGGTGTTAGGGTGAAGGAAGAGGGGGGTGTTAGGTAAGAGAGGTGTGTAGAAGGTGAGGAAGAGAGGGGTGTTAGTGGTGAAGGAAGAGGAGGTGTTAGTGGTGGAAGGAAGAGGAGGGGTGTTAGGGTGAAGGAAGAGGAGGGGTGTTAGGGTGAAGGAAGAGGAGGGGTGTTAGGGTGAAGGAAGAGGAGGGGTGTTAGGGTGAAGGAAGAGGAGGGGTGTTAGGGTGAAGGAAGAGGAGGGGTGTTAGTGTGAAGGAAGAGGAGGGGTGTTAGTGGTGAAGGAAGAGGAGGGGTGTTAGGGGTGAAGGAAGAGGAGGGTGTTAGTGGTGAAGGAAGAGGAGGGGTGTTAGTGGTGAAGAAAGAGGAGGGGTGTTAGGGTGAAGGAAGAGGGTGTTAGGGTAAAGAGGGGGTGTTGTGGTGAAGTGAAGGAGGGGGTGTTAGGTGGTGAAGGAAGAGAGGGGGTTGGTGGAAGGGTGTTAGGGTGAAGGAAGGAGGGGTGTTAGGGGTGAAGGAAGAGGAGGGTGTTAGGGTGAAGGAAGAGGAGGGGTGTTGTAGGTGAAGGAAGAGGAGGGGTGTTAGTGGTGAAGGAAGAGGAGGGTGTTAGGGTGAAGGAAGAGGAGGGGGTGTTAGGGTGAAGGAGAGGGGGTGTTTAGTGGTGAAGGAAAGAGGAGGGTGTTAGTGGTGAAGGAAGAGGAGGGGTGTTAGGGGTGAAGGAAGAGGAGGGGTGTTAGTGGTGAAGGAAGAGGAGGGGTGTTAGTGGTGAAGGAAGAGGAGGGTGTTAGTGGTGAAGGAAGAGGAGGGTGTTAGTGGTGAAGGAGAGGGGGTGTTAGGTGGTGAAGGAAGAGGAGGGTGTTAGTGGTGAAGGAAGAGGAGGGGTGTTAGTGGTGAAGGAAGAGGAGGGGTGTTAGGGGTGAAGGAAGAGGAGGGTGTTAGGGTGAAGGAAGGAGGGGTGTTAGGGTGAAGAGAGAGGGGTGTTAGGGGTGAAGGAAGAGGAGGGGTGTTAGTGGTGAAGGAAGAGGAGGGGTGTTAGGGTGAAGGAAGAGGAGGGGTGTTAGTGGTGAAGGAAGAGGGGTGTTAGTGTTGAAGGAAGAGGAGGGGTGTTAGGGGTCAAGGAAGAGGAGGGGTGTTAGGGGTCAAGGAAGAGGAGGGGGGGTGGATGTTAGGTGAAGGAAGAGGAGGGGTGTTAGTGGTGAAGAAACAGGAGGGGTGTTAGTGGTGAAAGAAGAGGGGTGTTAGGGTGAAGGAAGAGGAGGGGTGTTAGTGGTGAAGGAAGAGGAGGGTGTTAGTGGTGAAGGAAGAGGAGTGGTGTTAGTGGTGAAGATAGAGGAGGGGTGTTAGTGGTGAAGGAAGAGGAGGGGTGTTAGTGGTGAAAGAAGAGGAGGGGTGTTAGTGGTGAAGGAAGAGGAGTGGTGTTAGGGGTGAGGAAGAGGAGGGGTGTTAGTGGTGAAAGAAGAGGGGTGTTAGTGGTGAAGAAAGAGGAGGGGTGTTAGGGGTGAAGAAGAGGAGGGGTGTTAGTGGTGTGAAACGAGGGGTGTTAGTGGTGAAGGAAGAGGAGGGGTGTTAGGGGTGAGAAGTGAAGGAGGGTGTTAGGGGTGAGGGAAGAGGAGGGGTGTTAGGGTGAAGAAAGGAGGGGTGTTAGTGGTGAAGGAAGAGGAGGGGTGTTAGGGGTGAAGGAAGAGGAGGGGTGTTAGGGGTGAAGGAAGAGGAGGGGTGTTAGGGGTGAAGGAAGAGGAGGGGTGTTAGGGGTGAAGGAAGAGGAGGGGTGTTAGGGGTGAAGGAAGAGGAGGGGTGTTAGGGGTGAAGGAAGAGGAGGGGTGTTAGGGGTGAAGGAAGAGGAGGGGTGTTAGTGGTGAAGAAACAGGAGGGTGTTAGTGGTGAAGGAAGAGAAGGGTGTTAGTGGTGAAGAAAGAGAAGGGTGTTAGTGGTGAAGAAGAGAAGGGTGTTAATGGTGAAGAAAGAGAAGGGTGTTAGTGGTGAAGAAAGAGAAGGGTGTTAGTGGTGATGAAAGAGAAGGGGTGTTAGTGGTGAAGGCGGAGGAAGGGTATTAGTGGTGAAGACATGAATTACCAATTAGATAAACAAGCACCTACAAAAGTGACTATGAACAACAGTGAAAAAATATAGACAAGATAAGCACGTACACTTGATAGATATTTTTTAATGAAGCCTTTATTGCATAAGGCCAAGGCCCTCTTTGGAAGAGGGGAACAAAAACAAATACATATAAACATCATTGCATACACATACATAAATATGCATTCACGTTATAGCAATCTGCCGCGTTTTAAACGCTTGATAAACATAACGTGCTAATTTTCTGACTGTATTACGGTTCGTTGAGGCCAACAAGGAGATAAACGAAAACCATTTGCATTATGAGAGAACTTTTGAGCAATGAACTTTTCTCTAATGCTATTGTAAAATGGACAACATTATAAGAGAGGCATATCGTTTTGGACAGCAACTTTACATAGTTTACAAATTAAGTCTTCTGGCCTATGGTTTCTATTCCTATTGTTGTGAATTGACAAGTCAGAAATGCCAAATCTAAAGGAAAGATGGGAAAGATGCAGAAGGGAGGGGGGGGGGGGGGGGGGGAGCAGAAAGAAAAGAAACTGTTAAGGAAGGAGCGAGAAATAAGCAAGGGCAGAGGGTAGGCGGTACATAGACTAGAGACACAATAGTCTGGACTGACGAGAAACAACAGCGATAAACGCGGGAGAGAAAGAAAACATCGTAAAGGCAGAAGGCGAGGAAGGAAGCACAGACTGAAAAACACAGGTGGGGAATAACTCCAACACCAACAGACCTGGCGGAGACAAGGCGAACAGTCTTGAACATCAGAACTGAAGACGGGGCAAAATAAAAGAACGAACAAATGAATGAATGAATGAAAGACAAAAAGGAAAAAAAAAAGAAAATAGATTTAGAAAAGGCCCAAGAAGAAGGAGAAGAAGGAATGAAGCATGGTAAAGGAAGAAAGAAAGAATGACAGGATGAATAAATGAATGAATGAATGAATGAAAGAAAGAAAGAAAGAAAGAAAGACATGGCGATCTTGGACTTCTCCAAGGCCTTTGACACCGTTCCCCATACGACTACTCCATAAGCTGTCCAGCTATGGCATCACTGGCCCCATCCATTCCTGGCTGAAGTGCTTCCTTACGGAACGCACCATGCAAGTTGTGGTTGAGGGCACCTCATCAAACTCTACGACAGTGGACTCTGGAGTCCCGCAGGGCACCGTGTTAGGCCCACTCTTGTTCCTGTGCCATATCAACGACCTCCCGGAGGCAGTCAATTCCCAAGTGCGCCTCTTTGCAGATGACTGCCTCATCTACAGGGAGATCAACGACTTCAGTGACCACCTCATCCTCCAAGAGGACCTGAAGAGTCTGGAACAGTGGGCAGAGCGATGGGGCATGCGTTTCAACGCCACGAAATGCTATGTCATGAGCCTGGCGCGGAACCCTGCAACCTCCTTCTTCTACTCCCTCGAAAGTACAATTCTCAAACAAGTTTCCACCAACCCCTACTTGGGTCTTCAATTCTCTGCAGATCTTTCGTGGTCAACCCACATCAACTACATCACAAAGAAAGCCAATTGTACCCTCGGCTTCCTACGCCGTAACCTCAGACACTGCCCCACAGCCTGCAAACGCAACGCCTTCCTCGCCTTAGTTAGACCCCTGTTGGAGTATGGAGCGATCATCTGGGACCCGTACAAGAAACAGGAAATCGACAAGCTGGAGCGTACACAGCGAATGGCAGTACGCTTCATCGCAAAAGATTACAAATCTAGAAAACCTGGCTTTGTAACGGGCCTCCTGAGGAAACATGAGCTCCCTACCCTTCAGGAATGACGCGAGAGCCTGCGGCTGACCTTCTTTTACAGGGTGGTTGAGGGGCTGGTGCCAGCAATACCTCCTGAGCAGTTCCTTGTGCCTCAACAACCTGACCGACGCATCCGCCGTCCGCCAAGAAGAGCAGACTTTGTAGTAAAAATCCAGTGGAGAGCTACACACGAAACAACAACAGGTGCTACAAAGTTCCAAACTGCAGCACAGAGCAGTATAAACAATCATTCTTCCCAAGAACTATTATCAGTTGGAACCAACTAGACAATAGTATTGTGCACTCAGATAATACTGAGGCCTTCAAGCAAGCGGTGGCCAAAGCCCAACGCCACTAACTTTTTCCCTGTGCACCTCACCCGTTGCGTCGACGCCAGATTCCTGGATGTAGCAA
This sequence comes from Conus canariensis, assembly GCA_033310375.1. Classification (NCBI taxonomy): domain Eukaryota; kingdom Metazoa; phylum Mollusca; class Gastropoda; order Neogastropoda; family Conidae; genus Conus; species Conus canariensis. The sequence goes on from CM065741.1 coordinate 8,898,553, forward strand.
CGAAATATAACAGATACAGATACAGATACAGAGAGAGAGATAAAAAGAAAAGAAAGAAAGCAGAGAAAAAAAAAGAAAGAAAAGAAAGAAAGAAAGAAAGGAAAGAAAGAAAGAAAGAAACTCGTGACTCGTGACTTTAATGTGAGGCCATCAGCCTATTCACATGAGTACGCAACAAGAAATATACATCAATTTTATATAATTAGAACAAAATTTACCATAACTGCAACGAAACATATCTTCCCTGACAGTATGTACATGCAGAATTCTATCTTATTCATACATTAACACTACTTGGTACATTCTTCCTTATGAACGTAATGTAAGTATATATATTATTATTATTTAAAACTCATGATATTAATGCTGTTGATACTACCATACAAAACACATGTTTTCTATTTCGTTACCCTTATCATACTTCGTTTACATATACAGTGAAGACCTTTCTTCCTGCGTCGTAAGATTCTCCGGAAAGCTGTACTATTTTAAGCATCTTTTGTTTACATCAATTACGCATGCGCAAAATAAGCCTATCGCCCTCTCCGGTGCAATGGTAAACCCCCGAATCTTGGGTCTACATAACAAAGCTGCCATGCTAACCTTTGACACTGAGAGTGTGTTCTTCTGTGGTCGTGTTCGTGTGGTGTTGGACTTGTGTTGTTTATATTCGTTGGATTTAGCAGCCCCATGGATAAATTACTAAAACCTTGTTGCTTTCCGTGTATCAGGTTGGTACATTCCTTCAGTTATTTTCACTTTAATTGTCGTTTTCCCAATTTCTTTACAGCCTGTGACCCTGACATATCCTGTCCCATGGGTCTTGTCGACACTTGACTCATACACCTGTGTCTTGATTGCCCGTTGATCAGAGGAGTCTCTTAATGGTCGGATCCCTAGAATTCAAACTTTGATAATTCAAAACAACCGTCGGAAAATAATCAAAATGCATATAACAGCTATCGTTATTCAAAGAGTACAAAACCATACTCATATAATCTGATCTATGGGCAGCCATTGTAGCAGACGATCCAGCCAAGACTCGACAGACAATTCTCATTTCTACTCCCACTCTCTCTCCCACACTCGTTCCCACCGCCTCCCACTATCGCCCCATCCGCCTCACGCTCCACTACCACCCCCCCCCCCCCTCCCCCGCACTCTCTCTCTTTCTGAGCAGAAGAACGGGCGAGAGACGGCTAAAGGGAGATTGGCGCCGTGTGCGTGCAGCGGAATGGAACGCATTCATCGCCGCTTCATGCTGATTTGCATATTGACCTACTTCTTAATTCTCCTACGTGCCTTACTGTTCGCTTTACTAAACTGGCCAAATTCTTGTCCTACTTTCGTTTCCTGGATTATCTTTCTTACATACTTCATCACTTCATGGTCAAATTATTTGTCTATGTTTCCCTGTGTTTCATTTCGTAGTTTTACATGTGTATGTATATACAGATTTCGTTACTTATTTTAACCTTCCTCTTCCATACATGTTTTCTTATACATTTGATTTTCTATTATATGCACATTTTCCATACTCATTTGACTTGAACCATTCATATACCTAGACCCCCCCCCACCCCCCACGGTGGCCACGTTTGTTCCCATATTGTGTTATCCGGTTGCTTCCTCCATGCCCCCCCCCCCCCCTTCATGCTCCTTCTTACTTGTCATGTATTCTTAATTATATCCATTCAGATTATAAGTACACGTATTCCCTCTTATTTGCCTTAATTGTCTGTACTCTTGCATAATTACATATTATTAGTTATACATTCAATTCTACTACACTTCTTGATCCATCTTGACTCAATCAGTCTCATCCTCATACTTATTACTTTTCTTTTCTTCTGTTTTTTCATTTACACACACACACACACACACACACACACACACACACACACACACACACACACACACCATGTATATATATATACCCACATACATGCATACATCACCCACATACATACACACATACACACACATGTACATATACATACATACGCACACACATGCATACACACATACATACACACATGCACATTTTACAATCTTGTTCATGTTCTTATAAGTATTCCTACTCCATCATCCCTTTGTAATAACCTCACTCTCCCTCATTTCCATTCGTAATTGTACATTTCCATTCATATTCATATTCATTCATTGCACATAATTTCCTCAAAACATATTCATTAAAAGAAAGAAAGAAAGAAAGAAAGAAAGAAAGACGTTAAAAAGGATGAGAGAAAGACAAAAAAATACA
>CM065741.1:8905815-8915815 GCA_033310375.1 Conus canariensis
TCCAGACATTTCTATTCCTCACCGCTCCAGGACATGCACACATAACACACCACACACACACACACACACACACACACACACACACACACACACACATACACACACACGCACACACACACACACACACACACACACACACACACACACACACACACACACACACTCCAGCATCTATACTTGCCCGCTTGCTCACAGACATACACGCACGCGCACATGCTTATTATATCACAGGTGATCCACAGGTGATCATCATGTTCACACAGATCATTATATTGTGAAGATCTATCATGCTCACACATATCATCGTGTTATGAAGATCTATCATCATGTTCACGCAGATCATCGTGTTATGAAGATCCATCATCATGTTCACACAGATCATCGTGTTATGAAGATCCATCATCATGTTCACACAGATCATCATGTTATGAAGATCTATAATCATGTTCACACAGATCATCGTGTTATAAAGATCTATCATCTTGCTCACACAGATCATCGTGTTATGAAGATCTATCATCTTGTTCACACAGATCATCGTGTTATGAAGATCTATCATCTTGTTCACACAGATCATCGTGTTATGAAGATCTATCATCTTGTTCACACAGATCATCGTGTTATGAAGATCTATCATCTTGTTCACACAGATCATCGTGTTATGAAGATCTATCATCATGTTCACACAGAATATTGTGTTGTGACCATCTACTACAGGTCAGTGCCTTCTCTGTGCGTTCTTGGTAAAGGGAGACAACACTTTTCCATACACAGCAAAATACGGATTTCTATGACTTGATTAAGATATACCCAGTATGTATCTGAAGGTCGTACTATCTAAACTATTTACTAATGAACTGAGGTACAAACTGAGGTCAAGCCACCACAAATTGACTTCCGTTACACGTGACCTGTTACTTTCTTGGTTACTTCCCCCTGCATGTTACATCGTTGGTTATATCCCCCTGCGTGAAGCTGACCCGATCTGAGAGCAGGCTGAGCGATTATTTGACCTCCACACAGCCACCTAGCTCACATGACCTCCATAAAGCCACCTAGCTCACATGACCTCCATAAAGCCACCTAGCTCACGTGTCCTGCACACAGCCACCTAGCTCACATGACCTCCATAAAGCCACCTAGCTCACATGTCCTCTATAAAGCCACCTAGCTCACATGTCCTGCACACCGCCATCTAGCTCACATGACCTCCATAAAGCCACCTAGCTCACATGTCCTGCACACCGCCATCTAGCTCACATGACCTCCATAAAGCCACCTAGCTCACATGTCCTGAATAAAGCCACCTAGCTCACATGACCTCTATAAAGCCACCTAGCTCACATGTCCTCCATAAAGCCACCTAGCTCACATGTCCTCTGTAAAGCCACCTAGCTCACATGTCCTCATAAAGCCACCTAGCTCACGTGTCCTCCATAAAGCCACCTAGCCCACATGTCCTCCATAAAGCCACCTAGCTCACATGTCCTGCACACAGCCACCTAGCTCACATGTCCTCCATAAAGCCACCTAGCTCACATGTCCTCCACACAGCCACCAAGCTTACATGTCCTCCATAAAGCCACCTAGCTCACATGTCCTCCATAAAGCCACCTAGCTCACATGTTCCCCATAAAGCCACCTAGCTCACATGTCCTCCATAAAGCGACCTAGCTCACATGTCCTCCATAAAGCCACCTAGCTCACATGTCCTCCACACAGCCACGAAGCTCACATGTCCTCCACACAGCCACCTAGCTCACATGTCCTCCAAACAGCCACCTAGCTCACATGTCCTCCACACAGCCATCTAGCTCACATGTCCTCCAAACAGCCACCTAGCTCACATGTCCTCCAAACAGCCACCTAGCCACATGTCCTCCACAAAGCCACCTAGCTCACATGTCCTGCACACAGCCACCTAGCCCACATGTCCTCCAAACAGCCACCTAGCCCACATGTCCTCCACACAGCCACCTAGCTCACATGTCCTCATAAAGCCACCTAGCTCACATGTCCTGCACACAGCCACCTAGCTCACATGTCCTCCATAAAGCCACCTATCTCACATGTCCTCATAAAGCCACCTAGCTCACATGTCCTCCATAAAGCCACCTAGCTCACATGTCCTCCATAAAGCCACCTAGCTCACATGTCCCGCATAAAGCCACCTAGCTCACATGTCCTCCATAAAACCACCTAGCTCACATGTCCTCATAAAGTCACCTAGCTCACATGTCCTGCACACAGCCACCTAGCTCACATGTCCTCCATAAAGCCACCTAGCTCACATGTCCTGCACACAGCCACCTAGCTCACATGTCCTCCACACAGCCACCTAGCTCACATGTCCTGCACACAGCCACCTCGCTCACATGTCCTCCATAAAGCCACCTAGCTCACATGTCCTCCACACAGCCATCTAGCTCACATGTCCTCCATAAAGCCACCTAGCTCTCATGTCCTCATAAAGCCACCTAGTTCACATGTCCTTCATAAAGCCACCTATCTCACATGTCCTCCATAAAGCCACCTATCTCACATGTCGTGGATCTTGAACCTAGAGGCCGCGCAGTGCAAACCAGTAACAAGGACAGCGGAGATGGGTTCATCAGAGAGCTGGTCCACTGTCCAGTGCAGAAGGTCTAGGTGGATGATGTCGGTCAGAGTACAAGTGTCTTTTAGGCTCAAAGCTGACCACACCACAGGCGGGAATGACCGACAGCCAGAGGGTGTAAGGCCACAGTGCTGATGTGGCAATGGTGACCGCAGTTCCCTGTTTCATTGACACATTGACCAAAGAAAATTCATGGTTGAACAAACTTTTCATGTTAGGAAATATTTTCGAACCTGTCTAAGTTAGTTGTTAATTATTAATTGTTGATTGTTTTATTTGTTTATTTATTCATTAATTTATCTTTTGAAAAACTCATGTTTCAGTCTGGGGATGACCACTATGGTCGACTGGCTCCTGAACTATACTACAGTAGATGTGTGTGTGCGTGTGTATGCGTGCGTGCGTGCGTGTGTGTGCGTGTGTGTGTGTGTGCGTGCATGTGTGTATGTGTGTGTGTGTGTGTGTGTGTGTGTGTGTGTGTGTGTGTGTGTGCTAGCTGACGGACTGCTTGCGTTATAGTGTTGCACACACATGCTATTTTCTTTCCTAAGCCTGCCAGTCAGACACATTCTTGGTTGTCTCCAGGTGTGTTGGTATTATAATCATAACTAGTACGTTTTTTCTTCTTGTTTCATTTCTATTACTTTTTTCTTTTATCTTCCCTGACGTATTATTGTGTTGATTATCTTGAATAAAGGTGCCTTCTTTGCAAAATTTATAACAACAACAAAAAATTGTCTGACAGGGTCCCCGCACACGTCGAATTGCGAAAATCATTTCAAGAATTGCCAAGGCTCGAAGATCATCAGCTCTACCACTCCGATTGTGTTACCACGTGCAGCAGGTCAGCGGGCCGCTCTCTGTAGGCGGAGTGGCCGACAAAGCCGTGTGTCGACTGCTTCCTGACCTGATCCCCCGACATGTCAATACGGAGGAGGACGACACCAAACTTTTCCTGGCAATCGGTTTGTCTTACGACTATCTTGCCATGCTCCTTCTTGTGGGTTGAATTAAGAAGGGAGCAATGGGGCCATGTTTTACTATTGTTTCTACTGCTACTATTGTTTCTCCTTCTACTATTGTTTGTACTTCTATTATTATTTTAACTTCTAGTATTGTTTCTACTTCTACTATTGCTTCTGCTTCTACTATTACTTCAACTTCTAGTGCTGTTTTTACTTTTACTATTGTTTCTACTTATACTTTTACTTCAACTTCTAGTATTGCTTCTGCTTCTATTGTTGCTTCTACTTCTGTATGTATTGCCTCAACACACAAACTCTTCAGGCTCCTAGAATTAAGCACTTCAACCTCTGAATTTCTCAAAATTTTTTTTTTTTTTTGATCCACGTGGGTTTTCGTCCCAGGCTGCTGGTCCTAACGAGCCGTGTCTTTTACATTCTCATCTTTAGAGGCGTGGACAAAAGTCTGTTCTGGTGATCAGCATACGAGGGAAGAATTATGCCTGAGGCCCACAAAGGGATACTTGTATGTAATGCTACATGAGGGAAAAATAATGTATTACGCCCACTAAGTGATACTTGTATGTAAGGCTACAAGAGGGAAGAATGACGTCTGAGGCAAGGGAGATCAAAAGACAAACACACAGACGGACAGAAACAAATACAAATAACCTTTATTCAAGTTTAAAAGGCTGTGCCAGTCTTGAATAAAAGTTACTCTGTGTTAGGTTTTCTTATGGGAGCAAAAGTTACCCTACTTGTTTACTGTTTATTGTTTACTGTTCCCTGCCTCATTTCATTTCCAATTTTGTTTGGATTAAATTGAGGTTATTTGTATTTGTTTCTGTCCGTCTGTGTGTTTGTCTTTTGATCTCCCTTACATCTTTGGGTGGATCCTCAAGCGTAGGCTCAAAGATTGTCCCCTATATTTTATACTAGTTGCATAATGTCTTTATTTTTTTCAGCAACTTTTTTCCTCCCCACACTTTCGTTTGGTTTCATTTACTACCCATCACTGGCTGCTTTGGGGGTGCTATTGGATTCTTTTTTGCACCCTTGGTGGTGAGAACACCACAGTATTATGGACTGTGGTGTGTCTCTATTTGACGCTAGGAGCGCAGACACAACCAGCCGTGTCTCCCTGATGAGTTCCGACCCAGCGGACGAAAGGCCTCGGAGCAGGCAATACAAATATATCTCTGCCTTCAAAAGGGATTGCGATGGTTCCCTTATGCAGCTAGTGAAGAGTTTTCATATCTGTAATATATTTTCTTAATTTTATGTTCCCAGTTTCTCCATCTTCAAACTCCCCCCCCCCCCCCCCTCCTTTAAGTCCAAATCTTTGCCAAGTCATTGCTATGAAGACAGTTCAGTTGTTGGACTCCGCTTGTTTTTCCCCCACTATTAGATTGTTCGTCTATGTATTTGTCTGACTTTATTCAAGTTTAAAAGGCTGTGCCAGTCTTGAATAAAAGTTACTCTGTGTTAGGTTTTCTTATGGGAGCAAAAGTTACCCCACTTGTTTACTGTTTATTGTTTACTGTTCCCTACCTCATTTCATTTCCAATTTTACAATAATAATAATGATAATAATAACAATGATAATAATAATAGTAATGATGATGATGATGATAAGTACTACTACTACTACTGCTACTACTACTCTGTTTTTCGCCATCTACTCATTGGAAACCGTCCTGTTTCTTTTGAAACTAGATATTTGAAGGTTGAAGTTTCGGCAAAATGTCATGTTTTTAAATGGCAACAGTGGTTTTTAGCCAGGTAACACATCCGTGGACACCAGACTCCAGAACCATGTAGAATAATTGGAACAGCTGTCGTGTCCAAGTGCTCCAACTGCACGTAAACAGATAGTAAACAAATAGTTATGGTTCCCTTATGCAGCTAGTGAAGAGTTTTCATATCTGTAACATATTTTCTTAATTTCATGTTTCCAGTTTCTCCATCTTCAACCCCCCCCCCCCCCCTCCTCCTTAAGTCCAAATCTTTGCCAAGTCATTACTATGAAGACAGTTGAGTTGTTGGCCTGCGCTTGTTTTTTCCCCCACTATTAGATTGTTCGTCTATGTATTTGTCTGACTTTATTCAAGTTTAAAAGGCTGTGCCAGTCTTGAATAAAAGTTACTCTGTGTTAGGTTTTCTTATGGGAGCAAAAAATACCCCACTTGTTTACTGTAGATAGTTATAATTTCCTCATCTATATCATTAACGAAACGAATGCTTTAAAATTCGCTCATATTTCTGAACTGGTTTGAAAATTCCATTGTGATTGAATTTAACATCAAGGTGAAGAAATCGTATATGATCTTCATCTTTTTACCGTTATACATAAAAACATGCTGCTTACTGAGTCCTTCCCGTGGGAAATATAGCAACTCATGCATCAGAAACATGATATGTAAAAAAAAATGTTTCTGACAACAATGAAACTAGAATCAACTGTTGATTGAAACACCTGTGGTAACTCTGCAAAAATTACATTATCTGCATATAATTTGATAAATATTTTCAATGGTATGTAAATACTATTTTGATCAACAGATGCGTTTTAAGTTTCAGTTCTCCAAATGATTTAGACCTGGCGTCTTTCCGTTACAATTATCTTTAAACCATTTACATGATTGAAAAACTAAAGTAGACACATTTTCCAGTGCCTCACTCCAGAAACCCGACTAAAATAACCAGACAGTTTTAAGTCCAGAGAACACGGTCTTAAGTCTTAAAGTAAATGTCTTTTGAATGACACAATGTTTGCTCATGCATTCAAATATTCAGAAGTTTCCGTGATAAAAAAGTGATCTAAAAAATTGAAAGCCTTCACGTCATCAACAAAAACAGCATGCAATTTTTTTTCGGGGGAAAAAAGGAAAAGTCGCAATCTGCATGAACAATAAACATGTGATCAGCGACGTTGTGACCTGATCCAAAACCAGCCCGCTCCCACGCCAGGACTTCACCACAGCCAGGAATGGCCAGGAGGATCCGTCCTGCTGACAGAGGATCAAGACCCGAAGAGCCCATCTGGAGAGCAAACGAAAGCCCTTCTAATTCACCCAGCTGAGAACGTCACGGCGTTTGACGTCAAGCACCGTGACGTTATTTTCCCAGTCGCTGGGGAACCCCAAATTGGGTCAAATCCTGAGGGCCCAGTCAAGCCTGAGGTTGAATACGTGGACCACGAGAAGCAAAGCACATCATCAACGAGCAACGTCTACAGGACCGATGATCAAGGGTCACGACAACGTCGACTTACCAGGAATCTTCCGTGATCATCACACGACAACAGGAACTGATGTGTGCTGGCTAGACAGGCCAGAACTGCATAGTTTCTTTTTTCTTTTTTTTAGCCCACAAGACATAAACACAAAAAGGAAGGACTCGCTTTAGTCAATGTGAAGGACTTGTTTTAGGCTATGATTTAATAATTTTGCTGTGCGCATACTTATCTATTTAAATAAATGTGTGGTTAATTTACATTTTGATTTCAGTGACTGAATCGAATGAGAGAGTCACGGCGAGAGACCAAAATTCGAATAAATAGTCAGGCACCCCCTAGACACGCTAACAACAGACGAAATTAGTGCCTGACAGTGGGCCTCAGACATTATTCTTTCCTCTTGTAGCCTAACATACAAGTACCCCTTATAGGGCCTCAGACGTCATTCTTCCCTCTTGTAGCCTTACATACAAGTATCACTTAGTGGGCGTAATACATTATTTTTCCCTCATGTAGCATTACATACAAGTATCCCTTTGTGGGCCTCAGGCATAATTCTTCCCTCTTGTAGCCTAACATACAAGTATCCCTTAGAGGGCCTCAGACATTATTCTTTCTTCTTGTAGCCTAACATACAAGTATCCCTTTGTGGGCCTCAGACATTATTTTTCCCTCCTGTAGCCTAACATAAAAGTGTCCCTTAGAGGGCCGCAGATATTATTCATCCCTCTTGTAGCCTAACATACAAGTATCCCTTAGAAGGCCCCAGACATTATTGTTCCTTCTTGTAGTCTAACATACAAGTATCCCTTAGAGGGCCTCAGACATCATTCTTCCTTCCTGTGCCTAGGATATAAGTCATCATTTGAGGGTCTACGACATTACTCTCCCTTCTGGTCCCTAACACATCAGTATCTCACTAAACGTCTAAAAATTAGTTCCCTTCCGGGGCCTAAGATATTAGTATCCCCTAGGCAGCCTTGGACATTATTCTCTCTTGTAGGGCCTAAGATATCAGTATCCTTAGGAAAGCTTTGAACATTATTCTCACTGCTAGAGCCTAGAAAATTGGTATCCCTTAGAAAACTCTGAACATTATTTGCTCTGCTGGGAATTGGATATTGGTTACCCTTACAAAGCCTTGAACATTATTCTCGCAGCTGGGGCCTTGGATATTGATGTCCCTTACAAAGCCTTGAACATTATGTTCTCAGCTGGGGCCTAGGATATCAACATTCCATGGAAAGCCTTGACCATTATTCTCACTACCAGGGCCTAGGGTATCAGTATCCCTATGAGAGCCTAAGACATTCTACTCCAGGAGTTTAGGATATTCTGTCCCTTTGAGGATCTAAGGCAGTATTTTCAGTTACGGGCCCTAAAATACTAATACCCTTTGGGTGTCTTTGGTTTTATTATCCTGTCCAGGACGGGAGAAATCGTGATGGTATTGCTTAAGTGCACTAAGTTGATGTATTATTAGTCAGGCTTAACACACCAAGGTTATCTCTGCACTCATACACGCATATGCACACTCACGCATGCACCAAACATTCACCTCTCTCTGGGAATGGGATGACACGCATTCGTTTCTTTCTTAACACGATTGAGAACAAGAAATACAATTTCTATGCTACTTATAATCAAACATGAAAAAATCCAGTTACACAAAATGAAATGATCAAAACATAAAAGATCAATACTTCCTAATCCCAGGTTATAATAAAAATGACTTCTTACCTGGCCAGGTTTTCACACACACAACCACGCTTTCACACCACACCACAGTTCTTGGAAAAGTCTCTTCACGTCTTCTTCAGCACTGCTTGATGGTGATGCCCTTGGTTGACTGGCTCCAGGTTTCAGGACTGGGTCTTCGTGGTCGTCTCTGGGATCTCGACGTAGAACTCTTCTTCTTCGTCTCCTTCACCCACCTCTGGGTTCAAATTCAGTTTGTCTGTCTTCACCCACCTCTGGGCTTCAAACTTAGTTTTCTTCTCTTCCAGCTTGTCTTTAACCCTAAGACTTTGCTGTCTCTTCTATCTCCCAGACCACGTTTCTCTCGACCCTTCTCTGTCCTGCTCACTCCTCTCCTCTCTCTCTCTCTCCTCTGCCTTCTCTCTCTCTCTCTCTCTCGTGGTGTTATTCTCTCACGTTGTTCTCCCTCACTTTATATAGGGAGGGAAACAAAGGATTCCCCTTCGGGCCATGCCTTTGTCCATGCTGCTTCTCAAACCCCCTGTTCACAAGTACCCTGAATTCTCCGTTCGCTACATTCTTCCACACATCAGCATTTACACACATCCCTACCTAATTGATTAGCAAACAACCACTTGGCACCAGATGGACATCGAAAATTCCCGCCGACTTCGGAGGCCACTTTAACACAGTAATTATCTTAAAGAGGGCTACGATAACAACGTCCACGCGCGTTCAACCAGCCTGTCAATAGAACCAACCCAGTGACCCACGGCAATACCATCCGAACGAGTCCAAGACTCCTGCTCTTAATGACTGTTTACAAAAGAACCTCAGCTGACCGAGTATTTAGCGCTCACTTGGTGCACCGAGGTCCTAGTGGTTACATGCCTCCCCCCTTTCGCTATCGGGAAGGTCCGAATTTGGGAGAGTACTTACTACCTTAGGTGCCATCTGTCACCTGACCACTTCGTCCTCCTTGACACAGTTCGACCGGGTGCGGTGGGTACGGCACCCTGGTTAATGGGTCTATTACCTATTTGTATACTACGTACAACGCCCCTCTGCCTCTAAGCATTTAATGCCTTTTGTGAGAGGTTTAACGCCCTTGACATATCCCTTTTAGAACCTAATAGATTGCTGAGAACCTCAGACATGGTTTTTCTTCTGGAGCCTGGGGTGTCATCATTCCTTCGAGGGTCTGACACATTATTCTCCCTCCACTGCCTGGAACCTCAGATGCGTGTCTCTTTGGAAAACAGAACTTCGGCATCACTTCTTGAATCCATATCTCTTTGGAAAACAGAACTTCGGCATCATTTCTTGAATCCATGTCTCTTTGGAAAACAGAACTTCAGCATCACTTCTTGAATCCATATCTCTTTGGAAAACAGAATTTCGGCATCATTTCTTGAATCCATACCTCTTCTGGGAAACAGAACTTCGGCATCACTTCTTGAATCCAAATCTTTTTGGGAAACGGAC